>CM066332.1:133042473-133642473 GCA_033807585.1 Hydrophis major | reverse complement strand
TGCATTCTGTCGTTAAGTGAGTTGCAATTTTAATACCTTTGAAAAATATGGTTATTAAGCAAATCTGTATGTCCCCTTAACTTTGCTCATTGGAAGCCAGCTGAGAAGGTAGCAAATGGGGATCAAATGATACACACACACACACACACACACACACACCCCAGATGCTGCAATCATTATGCACCCTAATTTTGATCAAGGAACCTTGAGATCTCTTGTAACAGTTGTAAGGGTGAGGATTTGTTTTATATCATTCTTTTTCAGTGCTTTGAATGGTCACTAAATGAATGGTTTACAGATTAACAGAGTTGGAAGGTCATCTAGTAGGTCATCTAGTCCAACCCCTGCCCAAGCAGGAGGCCCTACATCATTTCTGACAAATGGCAGTCCAGTCTCTTCTTGAAAGCCTCCAATGATGAAGCTCCCACAATTTCTGAAGACAAGTTGTTCCATTGCTTGATTGCTTTCACTGTCAGAAAATTTATCTTTATTTCTAGGCTGAATGTCTCATTGATCAGTTTCCATCCATTATTCCTTGTCTGGCCTTCAAGGTGCCTTGGAAAACAGCTTGACCCCTTCCTCTCTGTGGCAGCTCCTCAAATATTGGAACACTGCTATCATGTCTCCCTGGTCCTTCTCTTCATGAGACTAGCCATGCCCAGTTCCTGCAACCGTTCTTCATAAGTTTTAGTCTTCAGTCCCCTAATCATCCTGGTTGCTCCTCTGCACTCTTTCTAGAGTCTCAACATCTTTCTTATAGTGTGGTGACCAAAACTGGACGCACCACTCTAAGTGTGGTCTTACTAAGGCTTTATAGAGTGGTATTAGTACGTTATTTGATCTTGACTGTATCCCTCTGTTAATACAATTTAGGATTACATTAGCTTCTTTGGCTGCTGCTGCACATGGCTGGCTCATATTTAGCTGATTGTCCACTAAGCTCCAAGATCCTTCTCACAATTACTGCTATTGAGCCTGGTTTCACCCAGTCTATATGTGTGCTTTTGGCTTTTCTTGCCTAAGCTTTACTTTTCTCTATGTTGAATTTCATTTTGTCAGATAGGGCCCATAGATTTTGATTCAAGGACTACCTGTAGTTGTATGATCTTATCTGGTCCTTTCCCCCTCCAATGATTCTAGATTTCTCCATTTCTTTTACAAAAGATAGACTGGTCTTTAGGGCCTATCATACAGAGGAAGGACAAAACATCCCATAGCCATAAATATGTAGTAACACATTTTTAAATCTAACCTTATCAAAAGACGCCCCTTTCATTTGTACTCTAACAAATCCATCCATCAGGGCAATGACAGGAAAAGAGCAACAAAGGTGATACAAACGAAGTGCATTAGACATGCTCACTCTCTATCATACTTCAGGGAAGTCCAAGGGGATTATTTTGCAGATGGCAAATTTGTCTGACATGGATGCAACCTGACAACCCTCAATAATTACACAGAATCATTTCTTGATTTAATGCCGAGGCTATAGACCTGGTGACTTTACCTTGGGTTAGGATTCACTGGCGCCTTCAGGGCCGGAAATACTTGCAAAATTGCAAAATGTATGATTGCAAGGGCCAGTTTACAGATTAGAAGTTAAGGAAAATCAGGTGCTTAGATATCTTTCGCAGTTTGGGTGAAAAAGGCTAATCAGACCCTCCGTAATGCTAACAGAATGCTTGCAAAAAAATAATATACAGTGGTTGTCGTTTTCCACTTTCCTTGGGTAGTGGAGGATTTTTTTCTTGGAAGAGATCCATAAATAGAAACTGAATATCCATCTATCAAGTATGCAATAGCAGTGGAGTCCTGCCAGACTAGATGTTCTTGAAAGACTCTTCCAGAACTTATTAATCTATAGTTTTGAATGCCAGCTACCACACACTGCTGGCTCATATTTAACTGGTTGTCCACTAAGACTCCAAGATCCCTCTCACAGTTACTGATATTAATGTTTTGTATGCTCTAGTTATTTGTGTAATATTACCAGAGAAAAAGCTATGTAAAATTAGGTTAACAACTCTTAATGCCTTTTTGGCTATGGAGTTACAGTGGGCTCTAGCACTTAAGTCATTTGAGATGAGTACTCCAAACAAACAAATAAATAAACATTTGGTGTCTATAATCCAAATTATCTGGGAGAAATGGTGAGGTTATTGAACTAACAGTAAATTCTGCCTCGGTGCAGTGCATTGAAATTGCACTGGGTTACAGCTCCCATACTTCTCTGCCAGTCGAATTTAATCTCAATGCTTCACAAAGGAATATTTCTGACTGCTAGCAGAGAGGCCACAAGCTAACAGCAAGTGTTTCTAAAGAGATGGCACTCACAGCCAGCCAAGTTGCTTCCAGGGACCCTGGAATGTGCTTCAGAAGAAAAAAAAAAAAAAAGCCAGGATTAATTTCATGACCAACTGCAGAGAAGAAAGAACACTGAAATAGGTCATTATCTCTATTATGATTCTACACCGTTTTCAGCTTAGATTCAGATGACCTGCACAGAATAAGGCAGGCATCTGTCCATGCAGTAACTAGATAACAGAATAACAGAATTAGAAGGGACTTTGGAGATCTTTGTGTCCAACCACCTGCTCTGGCAGGGAATCCTTTACCATTTCAGACAAATGGTTGTCCAATCTCTTTTTTAAAAGCTTCCAGTGTTTTTAAGAGCATCCACAATTCCTGGAAGCAAGCCATTACATTGATTAATTTTTCTCACTGTCAGGAAGTTCCTCCTAAGTTCTAGATTGCTTCTCTTCTTGATTACTTTCCATCCTTTGCTCTTGTCCTGCCTTCTGGTGCATTGGAGAATAGCTTGACTCCATCTCCTATATTGCTTCTTTCCTCAAGTTTTCCATGTTTCTCCCATCTCCTTTCTGCTTAGGCAAATAGATGATCACATCCAATCAGAGGTCCTGCAACACTATGCAGACATAAGATTTGGCATCACCAGGGCAGTATGCAAGTTAGGTGGAGGAATTACAAGATATATAAGTGCTCGATCACTTGAAGTTTTTAAAAAGAGATTGGACAACCATTTGTCTGAAATGATATAGGTTTTCCTGCCTAAGCAGGGGGTTGGACTAGAAGACCTCCAAGGTCCCTTCCAACTCTGTTATTCTGTTAAATGAGCAAGTAAAATTTTGACAGGGAATGCCCAAACCAAATTGTTTATAATATAGTGTCTGGGTAAAGCATTAAGCACATTTAGCTCACTTTTAATATTAACATAAAACCCGTATGTTTTTTTTTTTTTTTTGAAACAAATTTTTATTAATTTTAAAGATAAAACAACACATCATTAACCATTAAATACATAAACACATAAAACCTCTTAATATTGTAAATCCTTACAAGTCAAACAAAACAATATTTTTATACAACATAATTCCAATTTATCCCATCCCCATATGGACACGCAAATATCTTTCATCAAGTTTCTCATTATTTCTCTTTACTCCAATTCAATTTCATTTCTCTTCCATATTTATCCATTTTATAATCATCATATTCTTTTCTTTCTGACTTGTTTAAATTATTCTCATCTAACATTCCTCCAAGGTTTTATTGATTCTTTTTTCCTTTTTTTTTAATAAAAAACAAATTTTGTTAGTTTTATCATAAGCATAATACACAAACATACAAACACAAAACATAGACAAAACTACAAGATCTTTTCTGAAGGTTGTCTGTTCCCGGGTTAAAAACTCTTTACACAGACACAAATTCAAACATCATATTCAACCTAAGTCTCCTTCTATATCTTATTATCATTTTCTTTTTTATATATATATATAAAAACCATTTTTATCAGTTTTCTAAAATCAATACACACAAAATCAAGGCATAACAGCTTATAAATTCTTTTCTAAAAAATAATAATAATGATAGACCAATAAAACATAACATTTCCAGATTATAATATCAATATTTCATATAATATTAACTTCATATCTTATCCCTACTTCTCTTTTCCATCCAAATTATTTATCAATTAAAATTTTATTGCCTTTTATCAATATACAAAATCAAAAAAAAAAAAGCATATATATCCTTCCATTATTACCATTTTCAACAACATTCTTTGTCTGTTCTATTTCCAAACATCCATTCATCTTTTTTCTTTTACTATACTTCTCCTGTAAACCAATTGGAGTTGCATCTATAACACATTACCTAACTTAAAAATACTACATATAAATCTTTCTTGGGATTCTGTTTAAAAAATTCTTAAAATTACATAATAAATTTTTTATTCTAAATATACATACATATAAAAACACACTCTTAAATACCCTCCAGAATCCCTCTTTTAGTCTAAATTAAATTCACCCATTGTCTCTAAATAAACTTTTTTTCTTTAAATCTTGCTTCCCCCCATTAAGGCTTCTCCTCCCCCCTTTTCTCTCTTGCTTATTCTTCTCCTTGCCCTTTCTACCCCTTTGCTTTTTCCCTTCGCTTTTCTTGCTCCTTTTCTTTTGTTTTCTAACCTTGCCTCCATCTCTTCGCTCATTTTTCTCTCTTTTGGTTGTTTTTATAATTCTTAAAAACCCCTTTTTCTTATCCTTTTTCTCCTCCTCTCCGGAAGGAACCCATTGTTCATCAAAGATGGCTTCTTTTTCCTCTTCTTCCTTGTCCCAGTCCTTCTGCTGCGTCAACTTTTCTAAGGAACATAACGCCATTTCTAAGAATTGGAACAAAGCGCCCAAAGTATCTTCTTTTTTATATTTTTGATATTCAATCTCTAGTTCATCCACAGAGAATGCCATTATGAAAAGGGAAACTTTTTCCAAAACAACCACAAGTATTTTTAATCCAAGACAATCAAAAGCAATTAAAAAAAGGAAAAAAAGAAAAAAGTTCCAAAAGTTAATACTTTTCTTCCTTCTTCTCTTTCTCTTTCCAAATTAATTTTTGATCAAAGAGGTCCAATTACCATATATCTTCTTTTGGGATCCACCAAGACGTTCTAGACAGTCTCCTCCTTTTTCAGTTTCTGCTCCAATTTTTCTTTCTCCCTTCCCACTTGCAATAACAATTTTAAATAATCAAAAATCCATACCTCCAGCAGAGATTTTCCAATTTCTTAAATTTTTCAATGTCCAAAAATCCCTTTGTCTCTTAGCTTAGCTTTCAAAGCAATCCACTTTCAGTGTCTAATACATCCAAATATTTCTGCTTTTTCCGTGGGATGAGAGAGTAAAAAAAAAAATAAAAAAAAAGTTCCCTTTAACAGCTTCTCCGCCGCTTTCGATCTTCTTAGGGATACAATGTATCCTCCAGCAACAAGCAGCTCAATTCCAGGCAATTTAAAAGTTGTTACTTGACCCGGCTCAGACAGAACTTTCACTTTTCACACTTCCTCCAGCACAGTTCTTACCCGGTTGCTGGCTTCTTCGTGGCGGCCATTGCTGACCGCCGCTCCACCGCCTTGGGAAAAAGGGGTTTTCCCGGAGAAGGGGGGGGTCTGCGATGCCCCCACCTCCCTAACCGGCTCCCCTCTATCTTCAGCTGTCCCTACAGGGCAGCCATAACCCCCTGACCCATCTGGATCGGGGGTACCTCGGCAGCTAGCCAGCAGGAATCGCGAGCTGTCGCGAATTCCTGCTGCTCCGAAGCCACGCAAACCGGAAGTCCCATAAAACCCGTATGTTTTTAAGGGAATGATAAACTGTAAGATAATTTACACCTTTATATAGAAATACGTCTTGTGTTACATGTAATCCAACTTAATGATTTAAAGAGTAATCCATTTTAATCTTTTACCTCCTTTCCTTTCCTAAATCCATATTTCAGTTCAAAAACTAACATTCAAAGAAAGAAGTTGGTTTTGTCCTCCCAAAAGGTGACAAGTAACTTTATATTATATTCTTATGTTAATCTCTTGAAAATGAACCTAAGATAATTTCATAGACAGAAGATTATGAATGCTAAACAGATTAATTCATTAGAAGGCTTATCCTGAATATTAAATAGATGTATTAGTTACAGCTGAGAACAATTTCAAAACTTTGTCTCCCTATGCAAGACTGGAGGGAATGAAACTGTTCCCAAGACTTCAAAGTATCAAGATTCACTCATATATTCCTATATAGAAATAGAAACAGAAATAGAAATAGAATTCTTGTATAGGACACTGTGGCTCAGTGGCTAAGATGCTGAGTTTATTGATCAGAAAGGTCAGCATTCAGCGGTTCGAACCCCTAGCGCCACATAACGGAGTGAGCTCCCGATACCTATCCCAGCGTCTGCCAACTTAGCAGTTCAAAAGCATGCAAGAATGCAAGAAGAAAAATAGCGACCATTTTGGTGGGAAGGTAACAGTGTTCTGTGTGCCTTCGGCATTTAGTCATGCTGGCCACATGAACAAGAAGAGTTCTCCACTCCTCTACTCGTTGTAGAATACCTTATGCCACCAGACTTGAAATTCTAGAACTAGAAAACCTTGAATTACGCCGTCTTCGGTCTGATCTAAGTATGGTATATAAAATCATACATTGCAATGTCCTACCTGTCAATGAATACTTCAGCTTCAATCATAACAATATAAGAGCACACAATAGATACAAACTCAAGGTTAACCGCACCAAACTTGATTGCAGGAAATACGACTTCAGCAACAGAGTGGTCAATGTCTGGGATACTCTACCTGACTCTGTGGTTTCTTCCCCAAACCCCAAAAACTTTAACCTTAGACTGTCTACTATTGACCTCACCCCTTTCCTAAGAGGTCTCTAGGGGGCGTGCATAAGCGCACCAACGTGCCTACCATCCCTGTCCTATTGTTTCTTTTATTTTTCTTTTACTTTTCTTATATGTACCAATTTCATGTATTCATTACTATGTTTTCACTTATACTTATTATCTTGTAAACAATTGACAAATAAATAAATAAACAAACAAACAAACAAATAAATAAATAAATAAACACGGAGACATCTTCAGACAGCACTGGCTCTTCGGCTTTGTAACAGAGATGAGCTGGAAATCCTTCCAGAGCCGGAAATGACAAGCACGTATGTGCAAGGGAAACTTTTATCTTATGCCATAAAGAACTGTATAGGTGACCACACTGATCCAAATATGCTTTTTCAAGAGGCAACTGGACTTTCTTTGTTTTTCTTAAAGAAATTTACTTCTCATCTAAGAAGCTTCTTCAATTCTGATTCTTGCCTCTTGAAAAAGTATCTTTGGAAAAGCTATGACCTGGATGACTGAGAATCTCCATAGACGCTGACTACACTGATATTCTTTTATTTCTAGATAAAATAACGCCCAAGTAATTGGTATCCTGAATAATTCACCACATTTGCCATCAATTGCACTCATTTTGTGTATAAATTGGGTCAGATTGCATTCCCAGACTTTTATTACTACAAGTTTATTTTGCTGCTTTCTTACTGTTAAAAAAGAAGATCTTAGCACTGTTTCCATTTTAATCAACTCAGATTCATTAAATGATTGTGCAAGACTACGGTTGTTTAAAGGTTCGGGTGGGGGGTGAAGAATATGGAAATTGTTAATTATTCTGTGCATTCACCAGACTTAGTTGTAGTCACATGTGAGATGTGAAAGGTTGAGCAGGAATGAGACCTGAGGTTTGCAACAACATCGCAAATTCTGTGAACAAAAACCATCTGCCTTCACACCTGGGAATAGATAATTTCCTTTTAGAAGTGAATGAACGTCAAGCATCTGTATTGCTGTTGGTAGTCTTTAATACCTTTCAAACAAAAGGTTTTAATGACCTTCTCCCCCCACCCCCCCTCCCCACCCCAAAAAAAAGGCTCAATTAATCCCCCTGCCATCAGAAACACCAGGGAAATTTCAAAAGAAATTCTATTCTGAACTGCAAATTAAGCCCTGTGGAACGCCTTACTACCATTTGGCTGGCTTTTTACTGTGCTATTTGTTAGAGTTATATTCTGCCTTTTCTGCAAGGCCTCAAGAGGATTCAAATGGAGATGGTTATTATTTTATAGGCCAAGAGATGGATTGTATCCAAAGTCACCCAGCTAAAGCCTTTTGACTAATCCATAGCTATGCTGGGCTTGATTTAGGGCTTCCAGTCCTCGCATAACATCATATCCATTACAGGTAGCCCTCGACTTACGACTGTCAGGATTCTGGCAGTTACTCCAATTAAATCATGAGCCTCGAGCCACACTCACCAAACTAAAGAGGATTTATTAGAAGTTAACATTCCAGCATTAGCCTGGGTGTAGTAAACTCTGAGATATGTAATTCACTGTCACCCTTGACCCTGCTTCCCCCCCCACACCTCTCTGGGTGTATCATCTAATGAAACACGTCCATAGTCAAGAGTCATCAATTATGCTCTCCAATTAGATTTTTGTGTGGCAGAAGCTTCAGTCATCTAATCAGTCTCTGAAGAAAATAGGAATGGAATGTACTTTTGATTCCACACTGCTGCCTGCTCTTTGAAACTCCACACACACCCCTTCTTTCTGTTGACAACTATAAAATGTTGAATCCAACATTTCCTTAGCTACAGGGGTGGGCTTCAAAAATTTTAGCAACGGGTTCTCTGCCCACTTGCTGGGTGGCTATGGTCATGGTGGGCATGACCTAGTTGGCCTCCTGTACCACGGCAGGGGTAGAGGCATTTTTGCCCTCCCCAGGCTTGGGGGACTTTAGTTGAGCCTCTGGGAGGGCGAAAATGGCCTCCCTAGGCTTCGGAGGCTCTCTGGAAGCTGGAAATGGGTCCATATTCAGCCTTCCTGAACTTCTGGGGCGGGCATTTTTCACCCTCCCAGAGCCCTCGTGTGCGACCTGCACTTACATGCAACCAAAACAGGCTGCATGGGGACTCCTGGGAGGGCAGGACAGGTGGGTTGGAGCCAGCCAATAGTGGGATTTGGGGATTCTCTAAATTGTGCAGAATCTTAGCAAGAGGATCTCCCAAATCGTTGTGAACCTCCTGCATCCCACCCCTGCTTAGCCAAACAAGGCAGCTGTCAAGGAACCATTGCCCCATTTTGTGACCTTCCTTACCCCAAGTGTTAAGTGAATCACTGCAGTTGCTAAGCTAGTGACACAATTGTAAAGTGAATCTGGCTTGTCCATTGACTTTATCAGATGGTCCCAAAAGAGGATCACATAACCTCAGGGACACTGCACTCGTCATAAATATGAGTCCGTCACCAAACATCTGAATTTTGATCACATGACCAAGGGGATGTTGCAATAGTTGTAAGTATGAAAACTGGACATGTCCCTTTTTTCAGTGCTGTTGTAATTTTGAATGGTCACGAAACAAAATTGTTGTAAGTTGAGGCCTACCTCTACAACATGCTGGGTATTAAAATGATTCCTACTTGGGCCAGACATATAAATCAGTTTGTTTTTTCTGAAATGGAAAGGAAGGGCTTACTTGGTTAAACATTTTCCCCTCTCTGTGTATCATAACATCAGGCCCTAGCATCTATATCCTAGATCAGCTATTTTCCCTAAATATAAACCATCACTGGATTTTCTACCAATGTAAGTAATTCTAGAAAGCTTTTAACAATTGGTAGAAAGTTGTTATTGATGATGAATAAAATAGAATAGAATTCTTTATTGGCCAAGTGTAATTGGACACACAAGGAATTTGTCTTAGTGCAAATGCTCTCAGTGTACATAAAAGAAAAGATACATTCATCAAGAGTCAAGAAGCATAAGGTACAACACAATGATAGTCATAGGGTACAAATAAGCAATCAAAAAATATAAGGAAACAGTCAATATAGATCGTAAGGATACAAGGGACAAAGTTACAGTTATACAGTCACAAGTAGGAGGGGATGAGTGATAAGGAGTAATGAGAAGGTTAATAGTAATAGTAGCGCAGACTTTGTAAATAGTTGGACAGTGTTGAGGGAATTATTTGTTTATTATTTGATGGTAATGTTATCCATTCAATTGTGTCCGATTCTTGATGATTCTCTGGACCAGGTCTCTCCACATCTTCCAATCTTGTCTACTTCTTTGAGTTATTCTATGCTCTGGCTGCTGCCAGCTTTGATGGTCTCCATGCACTGTGTTCTTAGGCAACCTGGTTTCCTTTTACTGCTAACTCTTCTGAGTAGAATTGCTTTCTCCAGTGAATTCCCCTGCATGACATGGTCAAAATAAGTAAGACACAGTTTTGTACTTTTTTTTTTTTTTTTTTGCCTCCCAGTGACATGTCTGCGATTATGTTTATATATTTTATTTATTTCAGTTTGTCAAGCATGTATGAGAAAACAAGTATAAGTGTGAACATAACATATACACATATTGTTCTGTCCTTAATTAGCATTCTTGAGATCCCCGCGCTTTGATTGGCCAAAGCGCGGGGTTCTCTGATTGGTCAGGCGAGCCGCGCCGATTGGCTCGCTGAGAATCTCCCGCGATTGGTCCATTCGGATCGTGGGAGATTCAAAGCGGTGCCATTGGCCACGGCCGCCGCGGCTAAAGGAATAAAAGCCGCGGGCTTTTTCCTTTACGCCAGTTCGGTTCCAACCCTTAATAAAAGAGCATGAATTGAAGTCACCGACTCCTGGCATCATTTCGCGGACAAAACACTGGCGACGAAGGTGGGATCCAGACCCTGAACCGAACCACGTGTCCGACGGAAGCCAGACGAAACACCACGATGGCGAAAATCGCACCCCCCGCACCCTTCAACCCCGCCACCGAGGACTGGGAATCGTACTCCGACCGATTCTGCATGTTCCTCGAGTGCAGCGACCTGAAGGACGCCACCGGCCCCATGAAGCGCGCTGTCTTCCTGACCCACTGTGGGACCGAGGTCTTCAAGATGGCCAAGGCGCTGGCCAAACCCGCCGATGCGACCGCGATGGACTGGGACGTCCTCGAGCCAATACTTTGGTGGCACTACGCTCCAGAGGTACCCATCCTGATCCGACGCAACGAATTCTACCGTCAGGACCAACGGTCGGGTGAGAGCTTCAGCGACTTCGTCGCCGAGCTACGGCGCCTAGGGGGGCTCTGCGAATTCGACAACCTGAACGACGCCCTGCGAGACCGAATCGTGCTCGGGTTGTGGGACCCCGTTCTCCAGAGCCGGCTGATGGCCAAGGGCAACATCAGCCTAGCAGACACCCTCACCGCAGCTGCAGCCGCCGAAGCAACCCAAACTTCCACCGACCGCATGTGCAGACTGAACACTGGGGACCGCAGCGGAAACAACAACCCGGCGAGGTCGACCGAGGCCCAACCCGAGATGACCATCCACCAGGGCGACTTCCACTCGGCATCGGGAACTTCAGATAACGAGGAGGACGTCCATCGCCTCCAGACAGGCCGCGACCCACGGAACCGGCGGGGTCGTAAGTCGAGGACCAACTGTGCCGGTTGCGGCGGCGACCACCCCAGGTCAGAATGCCGGTTTTTCGAATCGATCTGCCGGCATTGCAACAAGAAGGGACACATCGCCCTGTCTGCCGCCTAAAGAAGAATCGCAGCCCGGCACGATGGGACCAGAGCGACCGGAGGAGAAAGAGCACACCACCCCAGACCAGAGATCGCCCCTTGGACAACAGATGGGACCGGAACGGACGATCCCTGCGAGGTGGCAATAACCGGCGAAGAGAGGAGACCCATCAGACGGTCACCATCGGCCACGCCATCACCAATGACGCCCAGAAGGTCCACGTGGAGGTAGGCATCGAGGGCCAGCCATGCAAAATGGAGGTGGACTCCGGGTCCTACCTCTCCATGATAGCATGGCATGAAATAAAGCGCCTGGTGCCTACCCTCCAAAGGAGGAGCCTAGACAGCCAGAGACTCATTGTAAAGGACTACCAGGGAAACCGCATCCCGGTAGTCGGAACCAAACACTTCAACATCACATACAAAGGGCACACCGAAAGACTTCCCCTGACAATCGTCGACCACGACCGCCCAAGCCTACTGGGACTGCAATGGTTCGCCCCGCTCGGCATCGCAGTCACGGGAGTCGACCACATCACCAACAACAGCTGGGAGCAGCAACTGGCCCGGGAATTCCAAGAGGTCTTCGACGGAAACCTAGGCAAGTACCGAGGGCCCCTTATATCTTTCAACCTAGACCCAAACATCCCCCCAAAACGCCTGAAACCAAGGCGGGTGCCATTCGCACTTAAACCCAAGATAGACGAGCAAATTGACAAGCTCATCAAGCAAGGGGTCCTACAGCCCATGGACCACGCCCGGTGGGAGACCCCTATAGTCACCCCGATCAAGCCCGATGGGTCGGTGAGGATCTGTGGGGACTATAAGGCCATCCTAAATGGCGCGCTACAACAAAGCGCCTACCCCATCCCAGTAGTGCAACACCTACTGCACTCACTGGGAGGGGGCAAGGTTTTCGCCAAGCTCGATCTCGCCCAGGCATACCAACAGTTGCCAGTCGACGAGCAAACGGCAGAAGCGCAAACCATAGTCACCCACCGGGGGGCATTTAAATGCAACCGACTCCAATTCGGAGTCAGCGTGGCACCGGGAATATTCCAAAGCCTAATGGAAAGACTACTGCAAGGCATCAAGGGGGTGGTACCTTACTTCGATGAAGTCCTAGTGTCGGCAGCCAACCAAGCCGAACTAGAGGGTCGCCTAAGGGAGGTCCTAACCAAATTTAAAGAGACCGGACTAAAAGTCAAGAGGGAGAAATGCCAGCTATGCACGGAACGGGTAGAATTCCTGGGATACCTCCTAGACCGTCACGGCATTCACCCCACAAACCAAAAAATCAAGGCCATCAAAGAAGCCCCCACACCCAAGTCGAAGACGGAACTACAGGCATTCCTGGGGCTACTTAATTTTTACAATGTTTTCTTGCCCCAAAAGGTGACGGCGGTGGAGCCCTTGCATAGGCTCCTGGACAAGGCGGCGACCTGGACTTGGGGGAAACACGAGCAAGCCGCCTTCCAAAGAACAAAGGACCTCCTCACTTCGGACGCCGTCTTTATACAATATAACGAGACCCTAACTCTGGCCGTCACATGCGACGCATCCCCCTTCAGCGTCGGTGCTGTCCTCAGCCATACCCTCCCCGACGGAAAAGAAGCGCCCGTCGCGTTCTTTTCAAGGACCCTCACCAAACCGGAGCGGAACTATAGCCAGCTGGACAAAGAAGCTCTGGCTATCGTTGCCGTCGTAAAACGATTCCACAAGTATCTCTACGGCCGGACTTTCACCATCATAACCGACCACAAGCCGCTGCTGGGAATCCTTGCAGGAAACAAATTGAGGCCTGGGTAGCAAGGTACCAACGATGCCAGGAAACTAGGCCAAGCCCACCCACAGCACCCGTCCTAGAGTGGGAAACCCCAAGGGGACCTTGGTCTAGGATTCACATAGACTTCGCCGGGCCCACAAAAGGACACATCTTCCTCATAACAGTTGACGCTTACTCCAACTGGCTGGAGGTAAGCAACATGAAGATGACAACCAAGGAGGCCGTGATCAAGGAACTCTGCAAACTCTTTGCAACACACGGCCTCCCAGACGTCGTCGTTTCTGACAACAGGCCCCAATTCACCTCACTGGAATTCGAAAAATTCCTAGCGGAAAGGGGCATCCGCCACGCGCTGACAGCACCGGCGCACCCGGCGGCGAACGGTAGGGCGGAACGGATGGTCCAATTCACTAAGAAGACCATCCGGAAAATAGACCACGGGGAGATCCAGGAGAAAATAAACAAACTACTCTTCACCCAACACATAACCCCAAATACCATAACGAATAAGAGCCCAGCCGAACTATTAATGGGCAGGAAACTAAGGTCCCCACTCGACAGGTTACACCCCACGTATAACCTGGAGAAGCCCCCAGACTCAAACAGCAAACACCGAACCTTCGCACCCGGCGACCCCGTATACGCAAGAAACCTGACGCGAGACCCACTATGGATACCGGCCGTTATCACACAAATAACAGGCCCACACTCGTACCGGCTACAAACAGCAGACGGACGAGCGTGGAAACACCACATCGACCAACTAAGGTCGAGGACTACCAACCAAGAGACCACCGACGCACAAACAGGCGAAACCAACCCCCACAACACGAACCAAGGGGGGAGGGAATACCCCGGGGACCAAAACCAAAGAAGAATAAACCAGCCGTACTTACCGGAAAGCAGCCATCACGACCCCTCGCCAGGAAGAGACAGCCAGGCCAGCTCGACCGACCCAGAAAGACCGAGAGGGAGCGGCGAAACCCGCAGCTCAACCAACCCGGGAGGCCCAGGAGGGAGCTACAGAGAACGGACCAGCCCAACCGACCAGCCGGTTCCCATGACGGCAGCAGGAGCAGCAGAGATCCCGACCGAACCGGCCGGGATCCAACCTACGACTGAGCTGCGCAGGTCCAGTAGGCTCAGACGGAGCCCCGCCTACCTACATGACTACGCGACGTAAGGACTGAACCAAGAGGGGAGGGGTGTTCTGTCCTTAATTAGCATTCTTGAGATCCCCGCGCTTTGATTGGCCAAAGCGCGGGGTTCTCTGATTGGTCAGGCGAGCCGCGCCGATTGGCTCGCTGAGAATCTCCCGCGATTGTTCCATTCGGATCGCGGGAGATTCAAAGCGGTGCCATTGGCCGCGGCCGCCACGGCTAAAGGAATAAAAGCCGCGGGCTTTTTCCTTTACGCCAGTTCGGTTCCAACCCTTAATAAAAGAGCATGAATTGAAGTCACCGACTCCTGGCATCATTTCGCGGACACAACACATATAAGTATAAACAGGTATAAGTATATACATAATAAATGAATATGGATAAATGGATAAATGGGAACAGTAGGACAAGGACAGTAGGCATGCTGGTGCTCTTATGCACGCTCCCTTACAGACCTCTTAGGAATGGAGTGAGGTCCATGGTAGACAGTTTAAGGTTAAAGTTTTGGGGGTCTGAGGATGTAGCAACAGAGTCAGGTAGTGAGTTCCAGGCACTGACCACTCTGTTGCTGAAGTCCTGTTTTCTGCAATCAAGTTTGGAGCGTTTTACTTTGAGTTTATTGTTTGCTCATGTGTTATTGTGGTTGAAGCTGAAGTAGTCATTGACAGCTAGGACATTGAAGCAGACAATTTTGTGTACTAAGTTTAAGTCAGACTGTAGGCAGGGTATTTCTAAGTTGTCTAGGTGCAATATTTCACGTCTGCTGGCATCAGGTATTCTATTGTGAGCCGAGGAGTGGAGGACTCTTATCATGAAATATCTCTGGACTCACTCAATTGTATTAATGTCTGTTATACAGTGTGGATTCCAGGCAGATGAGCTGTATTCAAATGTCAAAATAAGTCAGAGATAATAATAAGAAGAAGAAGAAGAAAAAATAAGAGAGTCAAAATAAGTGAGAAACAGATTTGTGTTTTTGTTTTTTGTTTGCCTTCCAGTGACATGTCTGACGTTTTGTGCTCTACTTCTTACTTGTTGGTCATCCTTTCTGTCCAAGGAATATGCAGGAGCCTTCTCTGGCATCACAGCTCAGTCAAATTGTTTTTCTTCCTGTTTTGCTTTGTTTAAGGTCCAACTATTCAGCCATATTGGAATACAATGGAGCAGACTAACCTACATTTAGTGGGAGAGTAGAAGTGTGTGAATGAACCAACATTTAATTAGAAATCATTGGAATTGGAATTTTTTGCTCAATTTGAAGAGTTCAGTGTGGAATCGAACTGATTCAAAGACTTGAATAATCAATCTGATTGATTGATTAAATGCCATCAAGTTATTTTCAACTCCTAGCACCCACACATTTATTCACCTTTTCAATTCAAATCATTGAATCAATTTGATTTCGAGCTTCAATCTGAAGAAGCTGAGAATGCAATGTACACAAATTATCTCCAAATTGATTCAAAGGTAGTTGGCTCGCTCCACCAATGAAGATTCAATTTAAAAGAGGTAATCTGGTCAAATCAAAGTGAAAGAAGAATACAACTGGAAATTAGTCCATTCTAGATACATTACACTCTTATTTCAAAATGCATAGTAGAAGGTTTAAACCCTAATACTTTGAGTTTACTTCATAGCAACTGTGCATGAGATTTTCTTTTTTAAAAGAACTGCCTTCCTTAAACTGGATCTGCAATGCTTTTTTTCTTAATGATAAATGCTGGTGTTTCTTGCCAACGGCACTTCTTTAAATATTAAAAAAATTGATCTCTTTCTTGATGCTCAATTAGCTGAAAAAAAGAAACAGTAGTTTTTACACATTCTTAGAGCTCAATTTTAAATGACTTCCAGAATGAAGTTCATGAACACCCTAATTATTGCTCATCATGTATCCTTCCAGATTAAAAGGTTCCTAACATCAAGTTACAGGAATGAAAAGGAATCTAAAGAGCTGAAAGCCCATCTCTTTGCTGTGAGGCACAATATTTAAGTGCCTAAATTACTCTAAACCAACCTTTCTTCGAAATCTATAATGGCGCGTGGGAATGACCTTAGAAGAAGAGAAGAAAATGGGGGAGAAGAGAGGCTGCCTAGGGAATCATGAGATAAGAGATTGGATAGCCCACAGCTGTATAATGGAAAGAGAAAGTAAAGTTCTACATTTAGGCAAGAAAAACAAAATGCACAGATACAGTAAATGTGGTATCTTACTCAATAGTAGTAACTGGGACAGGGATCTTGGAGTCCTAGTGGACAATCACTTAAATATGAGCCAGCAGTGCACTGCAGCTATCAAAAAAAGCCAACACAGTTGGGTGCACAACACAGTTCTAGGCTGCATAAACAGGGATAAAATCAAGATCTCATGAAGTAATAATATCGGAGGTGGGATTCAGCAGGTTCTGACCAGTTCTGGAGAACCGGTAGTGGAAATTTTGAGTAGTTCGGAGAACCGGAAAATACCACCTCTGACTGGAGATTTTACAGCATCCTTCCCCTGCCACGCCCACCAAGACACGCCCACAGAACCTGTAGTAAAAAAAAATTGATTCCCACCACTGATTAATACCATTTTATAATGCCTTGGGAAGGCCACACTTGGAATACTGCATCCAGTTTTGGTTGCCACGATGTAAAAAGATGTTGAGACTCTAGAAAGAGTGAAGAGAAGAGCAACAAAGAAGATAAGGGGACTGGAGGCTAAAATATATAAAGAACGGTTGCTGGAACTGGATATGTCTAGTCTGATGAAAAGAATGATTAGGGGTGTCATGAAAGCAGCGTTCCAATATCTCAGGGGCTGCCCCAAAGAAGAGGGAGTCAAGCTATTCTTCAAAGCCCCTGAAGGCAGGACAAGAGGCAATGGGTGGAAACTAATCAAGGAGAGAAGCAACTTAGAACTAAGGAGAAATTTCCTGACAGTTAGAACAATTAAACAGTGGAACAATTTGCCTCCAGAGGTTGTGAATTCTCCAACACTGGAAATTTTTAAGAAGAGATTGGATAACTATTTGCCTGAAAGAGACTCAGAAAGGAACATCCCTAACTTTTCAGGCTGTAAAAGAGACAGTGGTAGATTTGCACTTGCAAGATTCTGTTAACATAGCCTTACACTAAAATAAAATTAATTCATCAGCTCCTGTTTCCCATCTGTCTAGGAAGGCTCACAATATCATATACAAACATAAGAAATATCACATTTTATCTTCTGTTACTATGGAAAAGTGGCAAAAACACAACACGAGCAGTATGGATGCACATTTAATTAATGTATTTTTTTTTTATTTTTCTTCTTCATATGTTGTTTATCAGTGCAATAAAAATATTTTTTTTTTAAAAAAAAATCTAAATATTGAGGAAAACTGGATTGACAATTTATCTATTCCAGTGGAAGGACTGAGTATATATGCCTGTGAAATAGGAGCAGATAGTTTGCATTCTGTGAGCCAAATATGATTTCCAGAGCAGAGGCTTTCAATATTTATTTATGTAACAGAAACAGATTAACAGAATTGGAAGGTACCCTGAAGGTCATCTAGTCCAACTCCCTGCTCAGGCAGAAAACACTATAACATTTCAGAAAAATGGTTGTCCAATCTCTTCTTAAAAATTTCCAGTGTTGGAGAATTCACAACTTCTGGAGGCAAACTGTTCCACTGATTAATTGTTCTGTTAGGAAATTTCTCCTAGATTGATTCTCTCCATGATGAGTTTCCACCCATTGCTTCTTGTCCTGCCCTCAGGTGCTTTGGAGAATAGCTTGACTCCCTCTTCTTTGTGGCAGCCCCTGAGATATTGGAACACTGCTATCATGTCTCCCCTAGTCCTTCCTTTCATTAAACTATAAATTTATTTATTACTTTTATATGCTACCTATCTCACTGTCAAGGGACTCTGGAAATGGATGGCTCACAACATACTAATTATCTCACAGCACCCACTTCATAGGCAGGAATTTTGGATTGTAAACAAAATGTCCTGGGACTCAGGAGAAGAACGAGACACAAAATGAAGACAATCCACCCTAGTGATGTCATAGAGTCCAGGTTCTACCTGATGTGCCACACCTGTTCACCTTTTGCAGAAGTTGAAAACTGTCGATCCATTTCTTTGATTCTTTAAAGCAGAGGTAGTATTCAGCAGGTTCTGACCAGTTTTGGAGAACCGGTAGTGGAAATTTTGAGTATTTCGGAGAACTGGCAAATACTACCTCTGGCTGGCCCTACCCCCATCTATTATCTACCTCCCGAATCCCAGCTAATTGGCTGGATGTTCTTTGTTTGCCCTGCACAGGAGGACAGAGCTGGAAAGCAGGTTAGTGGGGTGAGGAGGGAATGGGGATTTTGCAGTAACCTTCCCTTGCCATGCCCACCAAGCCACGCCCACCAAGCCACGCCCACCAAGCCACGCCCACCAAGCCACACTCACAGAACCAGTAGTAAAAATATTTGAATCCCACCACTGGTTTAAATTCTTCTAAAGGCCCTGCCCAAATTGCTCAAATTTGTTTTCCTGTCCAAAAATTTAGCGAAATATTAAGAGCTTAAGAATGCTCCAGCTTAAAACAAACCCTCAAGAATATATGTGGCATCTGAAACAAAACATATTGATTCTCTATGTCCTGCTTTCTACGCTGGTCATAAAAGCATAGGACATGGGGGAGACAGAGTTGGCATCTCAGCGGTACAGTGTGCGATCTTGAAGCTCCAAGATCGCCGCTGATATCTCCATTGCAGGATGGTCCCACCAGACCTAAACCGTCCCATTGAGACGGTGATAGAAGAGGGCACATCCTGTCGATCCCAGTGACATCGCAAAGGCCCTGGTTGATCCAGGAAAAGCCCTTTTTGCCAGCAGCAGAGAAGCAGCCTTCCAAGCTGCTGAAGCTGGAACAGCTCCGGAACGGAAGAGATTGGAAAGAAAGTGTGTCAGTTTGGTGAGATGAACTTTTATTTATTATTTCTTGAGAGAACACCCTGAAAAAATTAAAGTGGACTAAAAGTGAAGAGAAAAGAATTTAAGTAGCGTGATTAACTGTCAAAGTGAAAGTTTTTTTTTTCTTTTTTCCTTTTTTATTGCAAAATTTGAATTTGGCAAAGCTGTTTAACTTTAAGCTAGACTGGTACTTTTTAACCTTTTTATTTTTGTTTGTATTTCTTTCTCCCCTTTTTTAACAACCCTTTTGAAAATCCCTTTTTGGCTAAGATTCTTCTGCTTAACTTAAGATTTATTTTTCTCCCTTTTTAAAAAAAAAAGTGGGGGGAAAGATTTTACTTTTCTTTTTCTTTTAGTTCCTGGCTATAGATTTAGGAGGGGGAAGTGAAAGCAAAGGAAAGTAAGTAGCACTGCCACCCAGAG
This sequence comes from Hydrophis major, assembly GCA_033807585.1. Lineage (NCBI taxonomy): Eukaryota > Metazoa > Chordata > Lepidosauria > Squamata > Elapidae > Hydrophis > Hydrophis major. The sequence goes on along the minus strand of CM066332.1, from coordinate 133,622,727 downwards.
GCATTGTTTCTTTTTTCTTTTACTAGTTTGTGTTACAATCAAGGACTCTGAGCTTTGTATTGGAAAAGACAGAGATGAGCATGGCAGTTTGCTTATTCAGGTGGTCATTTGTACAGATAGCTGGAGTTGAAGTTGAAAGAAAGAAGATTGAAGTGACCTTGAAAAATTCTGAGCTGATTTATCAAAGAGCCTTGGATATTTGGTGGCAGAGGCTTGTTTTATATTAGAATTGCTTTTTACCTTTTGCCTCCCTTTCTACCCCCTCCCCCCACTATTGGGCTCTTTTTTTTCTCTTTAATTGGATTTTAACTTTTTAAACCAGGAACTAGAATGTAAACTTTTTATTTTGGTTTTCTTTTTGTTTATTAAGAGGAACATATAGAATATTTTTCTTTTTTTCCTTTTTTATTTTTTACTTTTTACATCTACCATTGCAACTAATTGGATTAAGGGATACAAGTGCTTGAAGATTTTCTTTTTCCTTTTTTCCTTTGGAGTGGCAATTGTTTGCCTTCGTTTTTTTTTTTTTTGTTGTTGTTGTTTTTTTCCTCTTTTTTCCTCTTTTTTCTTTCTCTTTCTTTACAGGTAAGCATTACAAGATGAGTAGAAAGACAACAGCCCCAATTTCTTTGATACCAACTCCCTCACCATCTGGAGGATAACAATCTATACAGGCAATATTACAACAGGAAAAAGAGAAAGAGAAGGAAGTGACATTACAGATGATTATGCAAGGAATTCAGAAAATTGAGCAAAAAATTGAAAAGACGGATGAAAAAGTGGAAAATATTCAACAGATGATGATGAAATATGAAGACAGATTCAAAAAAATTGAAGAAGATATACAAAGAGATAAGAAAATTGGAGATATTGATATTCATTTGAGTGATGTTGAGAAAGGCAGATGTGAACCATTAGGATGGGAAATAGACAAATCAGAATTTTATCTAAGATTTCAAAATACAGAAGAAGGAAAAGGTGAAAACCTTGCTGAAATAATGGCAGAAATATTGGCAGAAGCACTGGAAATAACCAAAGAAAAGATGATGGATGGGATGGACAAAGTGCTTCGTATCTACACAAGATATGCAAAGAGGAATAGATTACCAAGAGAAGTTCACATTAGATTTACTAAGAAGATTATTAAGATGCAGATACTCCAAGTGGTGAGAGAGAAAACACTAAAATATTAAGATAAAAAAATTGTAGTGCTGAAACAGATACCAAGAAGAGTAAGAGAGATAAGAAGAGAATATTTATTCTTGACTAAAGAGTTCCTTAAAAGAGGAGTAAACTACAGATGGCTAATGCCAGAAGGCCTTTTGTTCACTTGGCAGGAACAAAGACACAGAATTGACACAGTTGGAAAAGCTGACCTATTCTACTTAGAATACTTTAGAGAAAAGGAGGAAGAAGAAAGAAAGGAAGAGTCACTAATTGAGTTCCAAGAGGAGTGTATATCAGTAATTGAAAAAGAAAAAGAAGAAGGTGCAGTAGGCGGTGAACCCAGAGAACAACAAGAATTGAGATCTACTAGAGCAATAAAACCTTCTCATAAAGCTTAACATGAATGAAAGAAATTTGATTATGATTAACATAAATGGACTTAATTTGGCTACTAAAAGAAGGAAAGTATTTCACAAATTAGAAAAATTAAAATTTGATATAATCTGCTTACAAGAGGTACATATTAAAAAAACAACATGAATATATACTAAAACAAAGAAAATTAGGGAAATTTATTTACATCGCTGGCACAATCTAAAAAAAGAGGTGTGGTATTATATATTAAAGAAACAATTTTGGCAGAACTAATTTACACAGATGATGATGGAAGGATTTTGATGGTGGAAATAATGGATAACAGCGTTAAAGTACTTTTAATTGCAATTTATGCTCCAAATGACAAACAAAAAGAATTTTATAGAAAATTACATACAAAAATAATTGAATTGGACTATGTTAATATTTGTATGATGGGAGATTTTAATTTATGACCAGTTGGACTATAAAACACAAAAAACAACAAAGAAAGTTAGAAAGATACTACCAAAATCCTTCCTTTGAATAACAGAAGAATTTAATTTAAAAGATGCATGGAGAGAGAGAAATGCAGAAAGTGAGGAATATACTTTTTATTCAAACAGGCACACATCCTGGTCTAGAATAGATATGATATGGATGTCAGCAGAATTATTGACTAATGTATGACAGATTGAAATAGAAACAAGCACTCGGGCAGAGCATAATTCAGTGTCAGTTATTTGGAAAGGACACAAGAGGAGATCTAGATGGACTTTAAATAATATGATACTGAAAGAAAAAAATTTAAACAGAAAATAGAGAAAAAACTTGTTTTCTTCTTCAAAGAAAATAGAAAAGAAGATACATCTTTACAGAATCTCTGGGACACGATGAAGGCCTACACAAGAGGCTTGATAATAGATTATACTAGGAGAAGAAACAGAAAACAGAAAAAGGCACTTAAGACATTAAGGATGACTATAAAAGACTGGAAAAAGATTTACAGATGTTCCCACAAAAAAAGACATTAAAAATAAAATGGATATAATTAAACATAAAAGGGGACTAATGGAAAAAGAGGTATTAGCACAAAAAATTAAAAATGCTAAACAGAATTACTTTGAAGATGCAAATAAACCAGGCAGGTGGCTAGCTTACAAACTGAGAAAGGAAAGAGAAGCAAGAAGAATTAGTCAATTGATAAATAAAGAAGGACAGGTTTGCTATGGAAATGAGGAGAAAAAAATTATACAAGACTACTAGGAAAAACTGTACTTTCAAGAGAATATTCAAGAAGAAAAAGTTAAACAATATCTTCAAAAAGTGAACCTACCTCAGACACCCAAAAACATTGAAACAATGTTAGAAAGAAGTATAACAATGATAGAATTAACAGAAACCTTTAAAAAACAGAATGCTGGGAAAGCACCAGGTCCAGATGGTTTGCCAGCAGAATTTTACAAGACTTTTCAGGAAATACTGAATTTTCATCTTTTAGAAGTTATGAATGAAGTTATGTTAAAGAAAAGAATACCAAAAACATAGTCAGAAGCATACATTACACTTATACCGAAGGAAGGTACAGACCTACAGCAAGTTAAAAATTATAGACCTACATCTTTATTGAACTCAGACTATAAAATCTTTGCTTCAATTTTGGCAGAAAGACTAAAAAGATACTTAAATAATTTTATTCATAATGATCAAAATGGATTTCTGCCAAAGAGACAAACCAAATACAATGTGAGAATCATATTGGATACTCTGGAATATTATGAAGCACACCCTGAGAAGCAAATGGCCTTGATGTTTCTAGATGCTCAAAAAGCCTTTGACAATGTGAGTTGGTGATTTATTTTACTGCAAATGGGCTTTGGTAAGAAATTTATCCAAGGCAATGAAACAATATACCATGAACAAATTGCAAAGGTGATGGTGAATGGAGAATTAACAGAATCCATAGATATAAGAAAAGGGACAAGGCAAGGCTGTCCATTGTCGCCTCTGCTGTTTGTGTTAACATTGGAAGTATTGAACAGGAATATCAGAGAAGAAAAAGAAATAAAAGGAATGAAAATTAAAAAGGAGGAGTATAAATTGCAAGCTTTTGCAGATGACCTGGAATTTATATTAGAAGACCCATTGGAAACAGCACCCAAATTAATAGAAAAAATAGAAGAATATGGAAAAGTAGCAGAATAAACAAAGACAAACAAAGATATTAACAAAGAATATGTTAGCAAGACGAAAGAAAGAGTTGGAAGAAATTTTAAAAATACAGGTCACGAACAAGGTTAAATATTTAGGGATTCATATTACACCAAGATGTAGTCCGCTGAAGGAAGATAACTATGTTAAACTCAAACAGCAGATTGCGACAGATTTGATGAAATGGGAAAAATGGCAACTATCGTTGATTGGGAGAATATCCACAATTAAGATGAATATATTCCCTAGAGTTTTATATTTATTCCAGACAATTCTTATTCGATTAGGGAAAGAGTTTTTTGAAGATTTAAATAGAATTGTGTTGAAATCTATTTGGCAGGGTAAAAAAGCAAGAATAAAATTAAAATTGTTACAAGATGCAAGAATAAGAGGAAGGTTTGCCTTGCCCAATTGGGAGCTCTATTACCAGGCGACAAGTTTGATGTGGGTAAAGGAATGGATAACACTAAGGAACAGTAGATTATTGACTTTAGAAGGCCATGACTTACTGCTGGGATGGCATGCCTTTCTCTGGTATAAGGGAACTAAAACAGGGGTATTTTAGAAGACATTATATTTGTGAGGCATTGTTTTTGAACTGGGAGAAGATAAAAAGACAATATTACTTAAAAATTCCAACATGGATATCAGCTATTGAAGCTTTTTCTTATCGAATAATATATAAAAAGGAACAAACTGTTAGATATGGGGAGATATTGGATGAAAAGGGTGAACTTAAATCTATGCAAGTGTCAGAAGAACAAGGTGTAAAAATGAATTGGATTTTCATATTTGCAAATACAATCTAGGTTTGATAAAGACTCTAAGGCAGAAGGTATTTACGACAAGTTGACTGACAGATAAAATTTATGGGTACTGATGAAAGGGTAATTAAAAAACTTTATGGACATCTATTAGAATTTAAATTGGAGGAGGAACAAGTCAAAGAAACGATAATTGCTTGGGGGAAAAATTTTGGATATGGGATTGAGTTTGAAAACTGGTAAAAATTATGGTCTCAAAATTATAAAATGACAATGTCAACTGCACATAAAGAAAATCTGTATAAGATGTTTTACTGGTGGCACTTATCCCTGATGAGACTTGTGAGAATGTTTAAGAATAAATTGGATAAATGCTGGAAATATCATCAGATACCTAGTTCATATTACCATATGTGGTGGACATGTTCGGACGCGAAGAAATATTGGACTAAAATCAACACATGGTTGGAAAAAATGATAAAACAATATATAGACTTTAAACCAGAGATCTTTTTATTGGGAGTCATACTGGACATATACAATAAAGAACTGAAATATTTGATTGTAAATGCTTTAATAGCAGCTAGAATTGTATTTGTGAAGAACTGGAAAAGTGACAAAATACCTATGCAGGAGGAAGTTATCAAAAAAATTATGGACTGTGCTGAAATGAGTAAACTGACATTTGAAATTAGAGAACAAGAATACAAGCAATTTTATATGATATGGGATTTGTTTTACCAATGGTTGGATAAAAGGGCATGGCAATGTATTAGACTAGATAATTTTGTGATAGAAATTTAATAGACTGATATAAAACATAATATAGATATATATAACCACTGGTTGAAAGTATAACACAAATTTTAAGATAAAACTTGGAACATCTTGTATGAAATGATGGAATAAATAGTTTAATCATGGATGATTAATAACTGATAATTATATAAGCATATGTTAATTCGACAATGTGAAGATGGATATAAATTGTGAGTAAATGACTACAAATGGATAGCACAAAAGATATGTAACCAACTGACACGCTGTATGTATATAAAATGGAAGATGGTTCTGTTTTTATGTTTTGTATGTGTATGTTTGTTTTTAAAAATGTTTTTTAAAAAAGGTGTAGGACATCAAAGTTGGAACATGGTCTAGTCCAAAATCATGCCCAGCACAGGGATCTACTACCACAGACTCTTTGACTGATGGCAAGTGAAGAAGAGTCCATTTCATAAATGTAGCATTTGGCAAAAGTCTTTGCTGAAGCTCATCTTCTTGATTTCTGTCCATCCTACCAGTTCGTCAAGACTCCCCTGAGTTTTGACATTGTCGTCTATAGTGTTTTTCTATCACCCTTATTCTTCTGTCAAATAGTACACAAAATAATTGAGAAGGAAAAGAAAGAAAGACATGTGGTAGACACATTCATTTGGGTACAACTGTTTAATCTGTTTTGCATTCATCTCATGGTAGCAAACACCAGGCAGTATTTTGTCATCTTTGCTGAAATCAAAAGTATTTATATATGCATGTATGGACAATGTTTGTACAGTCCTATCCTCTTGAGGACTTGTTTATAAACCAATAAGTAAAACCGGTACACAATATCGAGAATATATAAACCGATTGAGTTGCTTTGGTCAAACATTCAGTCCCTGTAAGAGACTACATTTCTTTCAAGATCTGCATATCAGTTCATTTTCCCCTCTTCAATAAACATTTGATCAAGACAGGCAAATTGCTCTGCTTATTCTACTTGATTTCTATTTATCTTTCTGCTCTTCCGACAATTCCCATCATTTTTCATGTCATACACAAGAAAGTAAAACAATGCATTTTCTCCCCAAAATCTCCTCCCTGCCTCAGATGATCACATTCATTCAGAACTTTGCATGTTTTTCCCTATAAAGTCATCTTTGTATTATCACCATTCACTAGAACATTAAAAAAATATCATTAATCTGTGAATTCCAACTTTCATACACACAGCCAAGGTGACATGAATTGGTGTTCTTTGATGTACAGTTCAACCCTGTTGTTCACAATTAAATCTACAGTTTCATTTTGCTGGATGCATTCATCAATTTTACTCCACAATATCAGCTCATCTTCATTTTCATTCATTATTTGTTTATTTTATTTTTAATGTTGAATGGTATTCAATTTATAAAATAAAATAAAGTATAAAGTGATGAAGTGAAATGAAATAAATCTACATCACCATTGGTAGCCATTGAAACCATATATTTGCGGATTATGTTGGCTTCCTGGATTACAAAATCTTCATCTGAAACTCTATTTGAGTTTTTCCTAATTTGAGGTTCTTTTAAAGTATTGGAATAGCAACACCAAAAATTCACAACATATCTAGAAGGTGCAAGGTAAAAGGTTGGCCCTCTTATTGGAAATTGTGCTAATTCCCCGGCTTTAGCATGCCAATCAATGATTTATAATCATTTGGGTACAAATGATTTTGTATTTATTAAGGCTTGATAATAGAAATAGTCAATCAGTTCACCTTAGTTTCTCTTTTTATTTTGTAGCATTAAATTTAGTTCATCACAATTCCATTTCAACTTGAGGACTACTTTACAAAGGAGAAAAAAAGGCACATCTCTTATCTATTCTGTTATGTTCTGCGCATGGGTGCAAGGAGTGGAGACGAGGCAGTGAACAGTGAACTTCAACTCTTTATTAAGCATACTGAACAGAGCAATCACCTAGGGCAGCAGCAGCCCTTTTATAGGGTTGGCTGCTGTCCTATTAGCCAATGAAAAACATGGAAGTGTTAAACCCTTGAACCAATGAGAGTTGGCCCGTTAACAGCCAATCAGATTTCCCAGAAAGGACCAATCCGATGTCGCTATTATCGGCCAATCAGAAGTGCAGGATTAGAACCCTGCTTTTTACTTAAGGTTGTTAAAACTTTATTAAACGCCTTTATTAGTTCATAACATATTCAGTGCTCATTTGACCAAAATAAAGCGACTGCTACTTATACTTCTACCCAGTGCATGTTTCTCTAAATGTAAACATTTCTCTACACATAAAATATTTCTCCAAATATGTTTTTTTTTGTATAAAATAAGCCTCATGGCAATCACATTTCTTTAATTGGGTTAATGAATTCATAATTGAATTTGTTCTTTTAAATAGGTTAAATATTTCTGTAATTTCCTTCATGGGGTCAGTTTCTGAGAAGACTGACACAGAAGACAAATGGTTTAAAGCAATGGAACAAAGGGAAGCAGGTAAAAACCAATATGGCAGATAAAGGCAAAGGTAAAAAATTCCCTTTGCACATACCTGCCAGTTGTTTCCGGCTCTAGGGGGCAGTGCCCATGTCCGTTACAAAGCCAGTGCTGTCCGAAGATGTCTCCATGGTCATGTGGCCAGAATGACTAAATGCCGAAGGTGCATGAACACTGTTACCTTCCCACCAAAGTGGTTCCTATTTTTCTACTTGCATTTTTTACATGCTTTCGAACTGCTAGGTTGGCAGAAGCAGGGACAAGTAACGGGAGCTCACTCCGTGATGCGGCTCTAGGGATTTGAACCGCCAAATCGCTGACCTCTCTGATCAACAAGCTCAGCATCTTAGCCTCTGAGCCACTGCGACCCTTATGGGACATCCCTTATGGCAGATAAAAAAGGATTATACAAATTAAAAGGCAGGCAGAAAGGAGAATGTTAATTTGTCTCAATATGCAGGTTGCTAATTTTGATGAAGAGCCATGGTGGTGCAGTGATTAGAACGCAGTAATGGAGGCTAACTCTGCCCACAATTAGGAGTTCAAGGCTGATTCAGCCTTCCATACTTCCGAGGTGGGTAAAATGAGGACCCAAATTGTTGGAAGCAAGATGCTGACTCTGTAAACTGCTTAGAGAAAGCTGTAAAACACTATGAAATGGTATATAAGTCTAAGTGCTATTGCTAAGTGTTAACCACATTTCTTTATAGTACTGAATTTACTTTACTACTTTTCATTTTCTGTCCACTTAGCAACCTCAAGTGCATATTTCTGTACATGACTTAAGAAGTAATTTTTGGACTCTAGAAATGCTAATATTGCATGGTGACCAAATTTCCATTTGTGAATTCATCTAAATTAGCAGCCCGCATATTAAAACAAACGAGCATACTCCCTTCTGCTTACTTTTTAATTTGTATAAATTCATCCATCTGCCCTGTAAATTTTACCTGCTGCCTTTTATTCCATTGTTTTACAAAAATTGTTTTCTCTCTATGCTATCTCTGAAACTGACCCAATAAAGGAAATTATAGAAATACTTAACACATTTAAAAGAATGGATTCGGTTATGAATTAATTCTTACCTTTCTACCTTACTCATTACTCATACAGCATGTTAGTGTTAAACAGTATCTGAAATAAAAGTGAAGAATTGGGGTGTAAATATATGCAGCCAAAAGCCAAAATAACCAGAAGCTTTTTTTTTTTTGAAAGAAGTGTGTTTTGCACAGTGATGCTATTGATGAAAAAGTGCAAACAGATGTCGGAAAAGAAACTATTTGGGGATCATTTTCTGAAAAGAAGCCAGCAAGAAAAAATAATAAAAGAAGAATAAAACTGCTCTACTGTATCTTTTCATATAATTGGGAGACTTTGCAGCAGGATTTATGCATTCTTTGAAATACTTTGGGCAAGCTACCAAATGAAGAACAATAAAGAATCCAGGAGAATTTCTTTGTCTGTTATTATTGAACACTGGATGATGATTTCCTTTTAGGGGACTTGTCTACCTGTATTTTGTCCTGTGTTAATCTACATTTTGTCACCTAAAAAACACACACCTCAAGATGATGAGTTTCACTTTTATTTTTCCTTCTGTTCAATCATATCTAATTCTTGGAGCCTGCCTGGATGAGTCCCTGCTTTTCTTCACACATGTTCTTCGCAAGTTTTTTATTTTATTTGGTTTGTCAATTGCTTACAAGATAATAGGTATAAGTTAAAACATAGTAAAAACATATCCATACATGGATACATATAAGCAAAATAAAAGAAACAATAGGACAGGGACGGTAGGCATGTTGGTGTGCTTATGCACGTCCCCTACAAACCTCTTAGGAAAGGGGTGAGGTCAATAGTAGACAGTCTAAGGTTAAAGTTTTTGGGGTTTGGGGAAGAAACCACAGAGTCAGGTAGAGTATTCCAGACATTGACCACTCTGTTGCTGAAGTCATATGTCCTGCAATCAAGTTTGGTGCAGTTAACGTTGAGTTTGTATCCATTGTGTGCTCTTGTGTTGTTAGGGTTGAAGCTGAAGTATTCATTGATAGGTAGGACATTGCAATGTATGATTTTATATACTATACTTAGATTGGACTGAAGGCGGCGTAGTTCTAGGTTTTCTAGGTCCAGAATTTCAAGTCTGGTCGCATAAGGTATTCTGCAACCAGTAGAGGAGTGGAGAATTCATAAATGTAGCATTTACGTAATGTGGGTTCCAGACTGATGAGCTGTATTCGAGTATTGGTTTAGCAAATGTTTTGTATGCTCTAGTTAGTAGTGTAATATTACCAGAGAAAAAGCCATGGGATGGTTTGCTATTGCCTCCTGCCTTATAAAGTCTGAGAGGGAATTATTGGCTCAAGGTCAGGTGATAGCAGTCTTCCAATATCTGAGGTTCTGCCGCAAAGAGGAGGCGGTCAAGCTGTGTCCATAGCAGTGATAAGAATTTGTTTTTATCAGGTTGCAAGCTCTGGTTGCTGTGGTGCTCACTATCACTTCAGTGATTTGAGGGGAAGTGTTTCCAAAAAGAACATCAAAGTTGATTAGGGGACTGGAAGATAAGGCATACAAAGAACGACTGCAGAAATTGGGTATGTCTAGTCTAGTTTAATGAAAAGAAGGACCAAGGGTGACATGATACTCCCAATCTCTAAAAGGTTGCCACAAAGAAGAGGGGGGTCAAACTATTCTCCAGAGCACCTGAAGGCAGGACAAGAAGCAATGGGTGGAAACTAATCAAGGAGAGAAGCAACTTAGAACGAAGGAGAAATTTCCTAACAGTGAGAACAATTCATTAGTGAAACGGCTTGTCTTATGGGTGCTCCATCATTGAAGGTTTTTAAGAAAAGATTCGACAGCCATTTGTATGAAATGGTATAAGGTTTGTCTGACTGAACAGGGGGTTGGACTAGAAGACCTATAAAGTCCCTTCCAACTCTGTTATTTTGTTATTTTGTTGGCTTTGTGCTTTCAGTCTCCCAGTTTTTAGCCTGGCACCTTAACCTCTATGCCAAATTGGCTCTCCATCTCACACATAGAATTTAAATCAGTTAGTGGATAAACTTTGCTTAAGTCCCATGGACCTGACATGTCTTTGTGACAGAGAGTTAGATAAATTCACAAACTATTGGAGAAATGTTGACCATCCGGCAACATAGCATCAGCTACCTTATTCTTTTTATAGCCTGTGTCATCAGGCTGTAAACCAATATTCAAAATCTCATGAAATACTTTCTGACACAAAAGGGATTATTTCAGGCAAGAAGATATATTAGTATGACACTATGATCATTAACTTCAGGTGCTGATGATAACGATAGCATAACATTAAGTTGTTACCAATCCCTAGCATCTCTATGTAAAATTTATTGAATTCAGACTCCATTCAAAAGTTAGTTGAAGAATTATTTACTAAACATCTTGTTATGATGTAGATTTTTTTTTTTTTAAACAAAGGAATGAATTATTTCACTTCATTTTTCTGGTTCATCTTTCTTTGCATGTCCCATAGTCAAAAAAAAAAAAAACATAAGATCCTCTAATACAGTGTTAGCAACTTTAAGATGTGTGGTTTTCAACTCCCAGAATTCCCCAGCTGGCAACACTGGCTGGGGAATTCTGGGAGTTGTAGTCCTTACATCTTAAAATTTAAAACAATTAGTCCCTTTTCATAATTTAAACAATACAGTTAAAAGATGAACAGCGATACATGCAAGCATTTCATGTTGACCCAGCAGTACCTACATTACAATAACATGGTTAAAATCAGCCTCAAATACAAGATCTAGCAAAAGCATTAATTAACCCTATAATTAACCCATGTTATAGGCTTAATTAATGCTCTTGCTAGAACTTGTATTTGAGGCTGATTTTAACCATGTTATTGTAATGTAGGTACTGATGAGTTATCTCAAATCATCTACCACTGTTCATCTTTTAACTGTATCATCTTAAAATTGCTAAGATTAAGAAACACTACTTTAAATAAAAGTAGTTAGATAGTTAACTATTGATTAATAAATCTATTTATCTAGATGAGAGAGAGAGAGAGAGAGAGAGAGACAGGCAAGCAGGCAGGCAGTAATAGCAATAGCAATTAGCGATAGCACTTAGACTTATATATGAGTGGTGCAATGGCCTAGAGATGAAGCTCTCACCTCACAATCAGGAGACTCTAAGTTCGATTCTAAATAGAGGTAGACATTTCTCTTTCTGGGCACAATGAGAATATATCTGTTGGACAAAACTCCGCATTGGTGACAGGAAGGGCATCTGGCCAGTAAACACTCAGCTCCATTCAGTTGCCCAGACTCCACCCCACAAAGGATTATGAGGTCATTAAAAGAAGATGATGACTTAGACTTATGTACCATTTCATAGTGATTTACAGCCCTCCCTATGCAGTTTTCAGAGTCAGCATATTGCCCCCCAAAATCTGGGTCCTCATTTTGCCAACCTTGGAAGGATGGAAGGCTGAATCAACCTTGAGCTGGTCAGAATCGAACTCCTGACAGTGGCTTGCAAGGTTAGCTTACAATATTGCATTCTAACTAATGTACCACCACCAGATAGATGGGGGGTGGGGAGAGGGAGAGGGAGGAGGGAGGGAGAGAGAGGCAGGCAGATAGGCAGATAGACGTATGATAGATAGAGGTGGATGGATAGATGGAAGGATGGAGGGAGGGAGAGAGGGATGGAGGGATGGAAAGATGGATGGAAAGATGGATGGACAGAAAGACAAACAACAGATAATCTCTAGCCAATTTTTTGATACAGTCTTCTCTAAGGAAAAATAGGGAAATGTAATCTGGCAAGAGAATGCATAGTACTTAATCAAATGCTATGGACTTAATTTAATCTGCCACTTACATTTTAAGGTGCAATATCCAATTTCAAAAACGGCTCTACTCTGCTCTAAAACGTGATGAATCACAGGGGTGGGATTCTACCAGTTCGCACCTATTCGCTAGAACCAATTGTTAACATTCTAAGCAGTTCGGAGAACTAGTTGTTAGAGGAAATTACTGGCTAATCCTGTAAGGAAGGCAGGAAGGAAGCATTCTGGTGTTGCTTACAGAAACTGCCTCTCTGTTAACCCTTATTACATTCTTGATAGGACTAGACTTCCTGTCTCTGGAACTTCTCTAGAGTTTTTTTCCCCTTCTTTGCTAGTACTTTGCTTGTGTGGAGTGACCATTCAAAGTTACAATGGCACTGAAAAAAGTGATTTATGACCGTTTTTCATACTTATGACTGTTGCAGCACCCCCACAGTCATGAGAGGTCAGGCAAGGGGATGCGTGCCTCGATGTGAGTGATATTGAGTTGGCCATGCCCAGCCAATAACACGACCACCAAGCCACATCCACCCAGTCACATGACCATCAAGCCCTGCCCACCACCTAAGCCACACCCACAGAACCGGTTGTTAAAATTTTTGAATCCCACCCCGATGAATCACCTTAGAGCAGTTGATATCTCTCTCCAAATTATTTGTTTCAAATGACTCTTGTGAGGCAGTTTATTATTTTTTTTATCCCACACCAAGCATATTGGCGAAAGGTTTGATAAATAGCCAATAATATACAATTCCAAAAAAAACCTCCACAATTTCTTCAAAAGGACTCGGATATTCTCGGTGGAAACATACAGTTATGCCAGTGCTATACTCTGTCTGTCTATCTGGATGTAAGTTTCTCTAACATTCAGTGCCATGTTCTCTCATGTTATTCTGCAGAGAAATAAAGTTGATGTTATATATAGCCTCTTTGGTTTACATTCTTTGCTTGGCTTGGACTGCATAGAGAGTTGGATTCAGAGGCCTAACTGGTTTCTTCCAACTGTAGGACTTTTGAAACAAATGCTTCCCTTGAGAGAGGGAAAAAGTGGTCATTGAAAGATCTCCATTAAAGACAATTGATGTCTAGCAATTTCAGTATTTTCCAACCTGCCCCTAACAAAGAGGGTTTCCCTCCCACCTTATCCTCCCCATCTCATTTCATCCCCCAGAATGTCTTCATGTTGGTATATCCACTTTGCTAATATGCTAGACATCATTCAAATCTCTTCTTTTGTGAGCGTTCTCCTGGGGAATTTTGAGAGAGAGAGAGAGAGAAGTGGGCGCAAGCATTTCACAATGCTTTCTCCAGATGTGTGCGCAAGGCAACTGTTCTTACCTATTTCAGAGCAATCCGAGAGAGTGATAGGACAATGGTATGATTGTTGGAAAGGTCAGATCCATTGATGAGTTATATAACAGCCCAGATATAATAGCTCTTTATTCCCCAGGGTTGTTATATATGTCTCCAAATGCCAACATTTCTTATACTTTGGAATAGTAAATGCTTTGACATTATATATTATCATTTATTGCTTCTTACATTAAAGGCCTTAAGAAGAAGAAAGAGATCCAATATTTTTCTTTTGTTTTGTTTCTGATATATGAGGAGGAGGAGGAAAAGGAGAAAGGAGAAAGAAATAGAAGGAAAAAGAGAACAAAAAGGTATATGAGGAGGGGAGGAAGAAGGAGAGGGAGAAAGTATATGAGGAGGAGGAGAAGGAGAAGAAAGGAAGAGAAAGGAGAAAGAAGGAGAAGGAGGCATTTAAAAGGAGACTGGACAACCATTTGTCTGAAATGGTATAGGGTCTCCTGTTTGAACAGAGGGTTAGACTAGGAGACCTCCAAGGTCCCTTCCAATTCTGATGTTTTATGTTTTACCTTCATATTGGTTCCACTTCCAACATATATTCCAGCATACGTATTTTTCTTACACATCACTGACAATTGTTAAATAACAACTATACATCATCTTACATAAAAAAAAAATCTCTTTCAAATTATAAGTCAGTGTTAATTGCAGTCCTTTATTGCACATATGCTCCCATCGATCAAGCGTTATATTATATCCAAACAATTTTGCCCACTTAATCTTGCATCTTCTGTATTCACTTTCAGTAAAAGTTTATACATTCCAGCAATAACATGCCCATTATTACTACACAAATCCTACTCACAATCAGCAAGGTCTTATTTGTAGTGAGCAATGGTTCGTTGACAATAAGGAGCAGGACTTGGCACCTTTCAAACTAAGCTTCACGAACTGAACATTTTGGACTGGTCTAAACTGAACAGCAATTTGCACTGAAGCTGACACATTTTGCATCACTTCAAAATATCCAATATAAAGCATGACTTGAAATACAACTCATGTCACTTTCTGTTACATCAAAGGCAGAATAGGTGCTTCTTATAGCAAGCAGATGCTATTATTTGCAATGCTGAGAAAAGAATTCATTTGCACACCAGAAAAAAACAGTAACACAAGATTTGCAAGGCTTCAGTCGGGAAGGCATGGGATATAGATTCATCCCTAGTTCCAATAATTGATCTGTGCAAATCTAAATTTGACCCTACCAAAAAATATCCAGCCATTAAACTAACAGGTTACTAGGAGATTAAAAAAAACCCCAAGGCCTTACGTTCTGTGTTGCCACTTCTGGGGACCGAGTAAAGAGAAAAACAAATTTATAATGACCTGGATGAGCTGTTTTTATTAAAGATCAGTTATTATTAATGAAGTTTATGTTACATTTATTTCACCACTTATAGTTATAACTGTTGGTTCATATCACAATATTTGGGGTGGGTTGTCTTTTGTTCAACTGTGTCCAATTCCACAGACTGTTGTGGCCCGCCAGCGGCTAGTGGAGTTGGCAGCCAAGTTGGACAGTATGAGGAGGTTGGGGAGGAACCCGGGCCAGTCTTGGAAGCTGAGGAAGTCTCAGATGAGGGCTCTGCATCAGAGGCAGAGATGGGGCCAGGGCAGGCTGGCAGTCATCAGCTGCCTTTGGGCTCGGATAGCAGTGAGGCAGGGGAACTTCTGGAACAGGTTCCCAGCCTGTGGATGCGCAGAACTGCCAAAAGGAAGGCACAATTAAAAACTCAGGGTCGACATGGGAGTAAGGCCACAGGTGGATGATGAATGCCCCTTCCTCCATCAGGAATAAAAGAGAAGAAAAAGGCGAGGGGGCTTTTGCAGGACACAACTCGTTCATTCGGTGATTTGTTTGTTCCAGCCTCATGAAGATTTGTCTGTATAACTGAGCCCTTCCCTGCCAGCATTGAGTGTGGAACTGTTTACCAGACAGCTTCCAGGATTAATAAAGGTTTGAGCTAATTAGTATACAATTGCAAGACTGTTTGCCAAGTTGTTGGCTGACTGTGAATGAAATAAATTAATGTTAATGTAATAAAAGAGGTTTTTGCCAGGACTCAGAATTGATTTAGTGCTTTTGGGGGAGGCCTGGGACATAACACAACCTGCCAGGACAAGTCCCTGCAGTTTTCTTGGCAAGGTTTTTCAAAAGTGGTTTGCCATTGCCTCCTTTCCAGAGCTGATAGAGAGTGGCTGGCCCAAGGTCACTCAGCTGGCTTTGTACCTAAGGAGCAGCTAGAACTCACAATCTCTGTGTTTCTAGCCTGATGCCTTAACTCTCTACAGCATGTATTGCAAAGACAGAAATTAATCTTAGATTACCCTGTAACAGATTAAGCAGAAATCTATTTTATTTTTTCATGTTTTCATAATGAAAACAATGTCATTATGTTGCATACAAGTTAATCTATCCTGGAATTATTATTATTGTCTTTTTGTTCATTCTCTTTCTTTTATTTTCTTATTTGCACAAAGCTATCTTTGTACAAAAAGAATTAATTTAAATTAATCTTGATTGATCTCAAAAAGCTAAGTAAGGTCAACCAGGCTTAGAATTGGAGGGGAAATCTCCGGAAGGTCATTTGCTAGCTAGGGAAGATGGGGAAAAAAATCTCAGAAAAAAGACAATAAAAAACTAATTCTTTATCATGGCAAGGAAAATGATGTGGATGTATCCCTGAAATAAGTGGGGAAACTTTATCTATGAACTGTGGTGACGCAATGGTTAGAATGTAGTACTTCAGGCTACTTCTGTTAACTACTGTCTGCCAGCAGTTTGGCAGTTCAATTCTTACTGGCTCAAGATTGACTCAGCCTTCCATCCTTCCAAGGACAGTAAAATGAGGAGCCAGACTGTTGGGGGCAATAGGCTGATTCTATAAACCACTTAAAGAGGGCTGTAAAGCATTGTAAAGCAGTATATAAGTTTAAGTACTATTGCTATTGTTATCTTTTCATTTACTTTGTGCTTAGGTCTGAAAACTTTCAAGAGAAAGTGTGAAAACTGGTCTAAGTCACTTTTTTCAGTGCCATTATAACTTCGAATGGACACTAAACTAATGGATGTAAGTCCAGAGCTTCCTGTAATGTTACTCTCCCTCTTTCTTACATTTCTTCAATTTCCCTTTCACATAGAATATATAATAAAAGAACTGGAAAGGACCTGTTGTGCCCTTGTTGGAGTCTGATTCTGAGGGGGAGATTGAACAGCTGACAGGGAGTGGGACTGTGGATCCGGTGGCTGTGGAAGAAATGGGAGAAGGGCACAGTCCAACTGGGCATTCAGAGGAAAACCCAGGGCCATCCCCTCTTCATCCTAGGGCACGCAGGGAGGGATGGAGAAGGGAGCAACATGGCTTACAGGAGAGGAAAGGGACCTGATCGCCTTCATGAGCTGCAGCTGGGAAGACTGCTTAAAAGGGCAAACTGTGCATGGCAAAGTTGCTGAAAGCAAAACATGCATAATCTTTGTCGAGGCTTATTTGGGTTTTGGTGTCCTCCCAACTGTGGGTGCTGCGTTATCTTTTGGAAGTCTGAAATTTATCATCCTGGCCTGTCATGTTAATTACTTCAGTGTGGTTTGTGTTGGTTTTTTATTTCTAATTATCTTTACTTTGGGTTCGGACTGCATTTCTTCCCTTCATAGACTGTTTTTGGAAGAGTTTGATCTCCAGCCGAGGACAACTGGACATCGGGGGCCAAGTTGGAGGCATTAAAGGGTATTTATCTACTTTGGTGACACTGGTATTTTTGTGGCACACCCCAGGTTATCACAGGACCATGGAGGTCTTCTAATCCAACCTCAGCTCAATGCAGGAGATGTTATACCATCCCAGTCAAATCGCTGTCCAGTCTATTTTTGAAATCTTCCTTTCACTGTCCCTTTTCCTTCAGCTGAATAATAGAACAAGAGAATTGGCAGGTGCCTTGGGGCATTCCAGTCCAAACCCCTGCTCACACAGAAAATCTCATAGAAGAGTTCCCCAATCTTTTTGATTTTGCAGACCAGCAGGGAAATGGAGGGGGTAATTACATGTGAGTGGCAAGCAACTGCACAGGTGCCACTCCATTCACATTGTCCAGAGTTTTGCTGTGTTAATTCAGCACCAAAAAAATAAACACAGATGGCTGATGATCCATTTAACATCTTTATAAACATAATAAGTAGATTTTACAAACCAGTTGTAGATTTCTCCAACATGGAACAAACTCAGACAAAAAAACATGTTGCAAGTTCAGAGCAGAGCTCCAGTCTTCCATAAGCAAGTTAGTTTCTTTTTTACTTTCGTTCAGTAGGCCAGTAAGAGAAGAAAGAAAAGCAGCTTCATTTTCGATAGACAGACTCGGAGCTTAACATAGCTTCAGAGCTGCAGAGCTTAATGTAGAGTCACGCCTAGGCTACTTCTGGTTTCAGTTTCCAAACTGTCCTCATTGGCTGATTTAGTTGCTCTGCCTATTCATTGGCTGACCTTGTTACCAAGCTCTATTCCAGTTCATGAATATACTCTGACACACGTGAGCAGCCGACACATGTCCCCACCACTCATGCAAATGGAGCCCATTCACCTACTGCTCATTGCAAGCAGGGATGTGTGCCAATTCCATGGTGCGGTTATGAAGGGCTCAAGATCTGATAGTGGCCTGTGGCCTGGGGGTTGGGGGCCTCTACCCTATATATCATTTCAGACAAGTGGCTGTCCAATTTCTTCTTAAAAAGCTCCAGTGATGGTACACCCACAGCTTCTGGAGGCAAGTCACTCCACTGATTATTTGTTCTAACGGTCAGGAAATTTCTCCTGACCCCTAGGTTGCTTCTCTCCTTGATGAGTTTCCATCCGTTGCTTCTTGTCCTGCCTTCGGGGGCTTTGGAGAATAGCTTGACTCCCTCTTCTTTGGGGCAGCCCCTTAGACAGACTGAATCTAACAGTTTCTTTTTTTAGTCTTCCTACTTTGAAGATTCTTTAATCTTTAAAACTGGCTTAGTTTTCCTCATTTGCTAAAATACCTTCTCTTCCTTCAACGTCATCTTTTTTTCTAAAGAGCTTCTAATTGATTTTACAGTTTGAAACCCCCCCCCCCCAATTGTCAAGTGCATAAATAGCCAGCCCTTCTCCTGAATTGCAAAAAAATATGCTACCTGAGAAATCTTTTTTAAATTTCCTTTATGCCTTTTCTCGCTCTTTGGCAAGCATCCTTATTTGGATTTTTCTCACCGAACCCTTTGTGAGTTTTTGCCAATACGGTAACTGCTTCGACACAATACCCATTGCATTCTATCATGTCAGGTATTATCAGTGTCCTTTTAACGAACCGTCTTCATCCTGTAAAACCTGTGCTGCTTAAATCATATGTTTCTGCCTGATGACCAATGTGGTCAGATTGATTTCTCCCCTCCCAACCTCTCTTTAAAAAAAAAACAAAAAAAAAAAACTAATTCCCAGAAAGATCAATGAAGGACTGAAATCTGTGTCTCTTTTTATCTTAGTAATCAGCAAAAAGCTTGGAGTCTACCTGTATTCTAAGTCTGCAAACAAAACGGGTCATGATTGCAGAAAAAGATACAATGTGCAGAGGTTTCATAATGCTGGCAAATTAAACAGACTTAACTTCTAGGCAAGACATACTATAAAACTCTAGATAGTAGATTATCACAACCATTGATTTGATCTTAGCATGACGTCTGAATCTCATTATTGTGGTTTGTATATAACCATTAGGCAAGGGTGAGGTGTACAGCCTGAGGTTTCAACAATAACAATCATCATCATCATCATCGAATGTGGTTCCTGGAGTCCATCAAATAGTTCCCCAAATATCTCATGTTTAATGTGGACTGAATGAAAAATCCCTAAGGATATTCACCCATGTAGTAGAGCTGTACTGCTGTTATCCTTCTCATCTTTCCTATTGCTCCTATTATGATCTCCTATTGCTATAATATGATTTATCAATTTGTTGTTTGTAACTTATAATTTATGATTTATGATTTATCACTTCGTTGTTTCTATGCACACTGAAGAGCTTATGTTTATATATACATTGTATGTTTGTATGCACACTGAAAGCTTGTGCACCAGAGACAAATTCCTTGTGTGTCCAATCATACCTGGCCAATAAAGAATTCTATTCTATTCTATTCTGTTCTATGCTATGCTATGCTATGCTGTTCTATTCTATTCTATTCTATTCTATTCCATTCTATTCCCTATTCTATTCTATTCCCTATTCTATTCTATTCTGTTCTGTTCTATTCTGTTCTATTCCCCATTCTATTCTATTCTATTCTGTTCTGTTCTGCTCCCTATTCTATTCTATTCAATTCTGTTCTATTCTATTCTGTTCTGTTCCCTATTCTATTCTATTCCCTATTCTATTCCCTATTCTATTCCCTATTCTATTCTATTCTGTTCTGTTCCCTATTCTATTCTATTCTATTCTATTCCCTATTCTATTCTATTCTGTTCTGTTCTATTCTGTTCTATTCCTTATTCTGTTCTATTCTATTCTATTCTATTCTATTCTATTCTATTCTATTCTCTTCTCTTATTTGTCATGCCCTTGTTGGAGTCTGAATCTGAGGAGGAAGACGAACAGCTGACAGGGAGTGGGAATGTGGCTCAGGGGTAGGATGCTACTGATTCTGCCCAGCTCTATAGAACTGGTAGCTCTGAAGAGCAGCAGACACAGAACTGGTTCTGTATCTGCTGCTGTTTGGTCCACCCGCCCACCCGGGCTCTTACCTGACCTTTATTTCCTGCTTTTTCAACCTCAGCTGCCTTGCACAGCACAGCTGAGGTTGAAAAAACAGCTTTTTGAAACACTGTACATCTGTGTGCAGCACTTATCAGCTGTCTGGGTGGCACAGCTTATGGTATATTACACGCACATGCAGTGCGCATCTAGCACACGTGCACATTAAGCACACATGAACATGCAAAACATAATTACTGAACCGGTAGTAATGTTGGTTGAATCCTACCCCTGGTGTGGCTCCATTGACTGTGGAGGAAACTGGGGAAGGGCAAAGTCTGGCTGTGCAGAGCAGGGGAGAGGTAGAACAAGGGAGAGGGAGTTCAGAGGAAGACCCAGGCCCACCCCCTCTTCATCCTAGGGCACACAGGGAGGAATGGAGAAGAGAACAATGTGGGTTGCGTGGCTTACAGCAGAGGAAAGGGCCCTGATTCCCTTCGTTAGCCACACCTGGAAATGAGAGTTTAAAAGAGATGCAAGCTGAATACGGCATCTGCTGGGAAAAATTTGAGTTTATCTTGTGTTGACTTTGGTTATCTGCATTCCTGGCATCCTCCCAACTGGGTTGAATTACTGCCGTTCTTTCACATCTGGAATTCCTTCTCTTGCCCTGCCAGACTACTTACCTCATCTTGCCTTGATTGGACTTAGTTACAGTTCTTGTTGACCATGTTTTGGACTTGATTCTCTGTAGCCAAAGGCTGTTCCTGGGAGAGTTTTTCTCCAGCCCACAAGGTAACCAGGACACTGGGGGCAAAGTTGGAGCTAATAAAGGGACTCTTACTGATTATCTGACTGTGTTGCCTTTGTGCCACGCCCTGGGTCATCACTCTATTCTATTCTGTTCTGTTCTGTTCTATTCTACGCTATGCTACTCTATTCTTCTATTATTAAACAAATTTATATAGCTGCCCAACTCATGCATAGGTGACTTCAGGTAGCATACTACATTTAAAATAATCCACCATATAATAAAAACCTATAGAAACCCCATACCTCATGCTCATGTTATTGGGAACAACAACACAATCAATTCAACCATTTAGTTGGCTCCATCTTCTGCAAACAGAAGGTGTCTAAATTTCCTTGAAATACGGCATCTTCACTAACACCCAAGATAAAGTAAGCTGAAAAAAACATTATTGCAAGAAATTTGGACTTGCGCAGTTCATAATGTCTCTGGTCATCATCAGGTTCGGACAGGCTCCACGTTGCTCTCAAGCTTCTCTATGGAAGCACCTGGAAGGGTGAGCCAGGCCTATCGCTGCGACTCCTGCCTGATGTATCCTGGTCGGTCGAGTCGTCTGCTCTGTTGCTCCTGCCTGGACTCTCTGGGCTGGTCGAGCTTGTCTGGCTGCCGTTTCCAGGTGAAACACCTGTCTACCACGGTTCCCTGTTTGCAGGTAAGTATTGTTGGTTTGATGTTTGATTTTTGTTTAATGTGTGTGGGGGGTGTTCTGCTTGCGCAGATACTGGTTCTTTTTCTAAGTTTGAGTCCCCCCACCCTCTGATTTCTTGGTTAGAGTCTATGAGGGGAAGGGTGGCCAGTCTGGACCTTAGCTGGTCAATATGTCGTTTCCAACTCCTCCCGTCGGTGGTCTCGATTCGATAGGATCGAGGTCTGGTGATTTGGGTGATTTTTGCAGGAAGCCATAGTGGATTTCCGGTAAAGGTTTTGGCGAAAACAGTGTCTCCTACTTTGAAAGCGCAGTATCTGCTGGTGGATCCAGGGGGTTTCTCTGGAGTGTAGGTAGGATGCAGATGATCTAGGGGTGACCGGAGCCTTCTGCCCATGAGCAATTCTGCAGGGCTTCTGTTGGTAGTGGTGTTGGGCGTGATGTGTTGTATTAGAAGCATTTTGTTGACTTTCTCGTGGATGTTGCCATGTTCAATCTTTTGGAGAGGTGTTTTTTTTTTTTTGTTGTGAATTGAACCATGCGTTCCTCTCACCCATTCACCACCAGGTGAACGGGCAATGTCAATGCGTGTCGGATGCTACGGTCTGCCAAGTATTGCTTGAAGGCCATTGCGGTAAATTGGGGTCCATTGTCAGATACTATCACATCTGGCAGACCGTGCGTGGTGAAAAGTTTGTTTAATTTTTTGATGACAGCTTCCGTGGTGGTTGTTTTCATTTTGCTTACTTCAAGCCAATTTGAGTAAGCATCAACAGTGATCAAAAAGGTATGGCCTTTGGTTGGCCCCGCAAAGTCAATATGGATGCGCGACCAGGGGCCTCTGGGGGTTTCCCATTCTAACGGTGGAGCCATTGGGGGAGCCGAGCGAGTCTCTTGGCATTTGCTGCAAGTGGCGACCCAAGTTTCAATTTTTTTGTCCATGCCTGGCCACCAAGCGTAACTTCTGGCCAGGGCTTTCATCTGTACAATGCCTGGGTGCCCATCGTGCAGCATGTCTAAAACTTTTTTCTGTAATGTTTCTGGTATAACCACCCGGTCTCCCCACAGGATACAACCCCTTTGTGAAAAAAGTTCAGTTTGTCGGTTTTTAAATGACTCGCGCCAAGTGTTTGTCCCTTCTTGTTTCTCGGGCAATGTCTTGCATGGTCAATGGTGGCGTGGATACCGTTTCTATTTGTAAAGTTGACAGTGTGGGTGCTGGGTCATCTTGCACGTCTGGGAGGGGGGAGCGGTTTAAAGCATCGGCGTGCGAGATGGTCTTGCCGGGTCAATGTATTAATTTGTAATTATAAGCGGCAAGAAATTCAGACCATCTAGTCATCCTAGGCGACAGGATGTGTGGAGTGGGTTTGTTTCCAGCCAAAATGCCAAGTAAGGGTTTGTGGTCCGTAATAATAGAAAATGTCCTACCATAAATGTACTGCGGAGATGATGGCTAGGGATTCTTTGTCCAGCTGGAGTTCCTCTTCAGCTTGGACAGGGTTCTGGAGAAGAATGCAATGGGGGCTTCTGTTCCATTTGGCAAAGTGTGGCTTAGGATTGCCCCAATACTGAAGGGTGATGCATCGCAAGTAACAGTCAGTGGCAGGGTTTCGTTATACTGAATGAGGACTGCTTCCGAAGTCAAAAGATTTTTTATTTGTTGGAAAGCGTGTTCCTCTCACCGTCCCCAGATCCAGGATGCCTTTTTATCCAGGAGCCTATGCAAGGGTTCCACGACAGTCGTCTTCTGGGGTAGGAAGACATTATAGAAATTAATGAGTCCAAGGAATGCTTGGAGTTCCGTTTTATTTTTCGGCCTGGGGGCTTCTTTGATGGCTTTTAATTTTTTGTCAGTAGGGTGAATTCCATGTTTGTCAAGGAGGTATGCCAGGAATTCCACCCTTTCAGTACATAATTGACACTTCTCTTTTTTTACTTTGAGGCTGGAGTCTTTAAATTTTTGTAGGACTGCTCTCAGTCGTTTCTCCAATTGTTTCTTATTGGGGGCTGCTACTAACATGTCATCGAAATAGGGTACGACTCCCTTAATTCCTTGCAGCAGTCTTTCCATTAGGCTTTGGAAAACCCCTGGTGCGACGCTGACTCCAAATTGGAGTCGGTTGCATTTAAATGCCCCTCGATGTGTTACAATTGTTTGAGCCTCGGCAGTTTCAGCATCAACTGGTAGTTGTTGATAGGCTGGTGCCAGGTTGAGCTTTGCAAAGATTCTGCCACCCCCCAGTGAGTGTAAGAGATGCTGGACTACTGGCACAGGGTAGACACTTTGCTGCAGGGCATGGTTGAGGGTGGCCTTGTAGTCTCCACAAATTCTCAGGGAGCCATCTGGTTTGATGGGGGTAACAATGGGTGTTTCCCATCGGGCATGGTCAATGGGTTCTAATACGCTTTGCGCTATGAGCTTATTTAATTGCTCATCTATCTTAGGCTTGAGTACAAATGGCACTCGGCGCGGCTTGAGGCAGATGGGAGCGATGTTAGGGCTAAGATTGAAGGAGATTGGGGACCCTTTGTACTTGCCTAAGGTGTTATCGAAGACCTCTTGGAAGTCCCGTACAAGCGTTGCTTCCCAATCTTCGTCATCTGTGTGATTGATGTTTGCCATCTCAATCCCTAGCAGCATGAACTATTGCAACCTGAGTAGGCTGGGGCGGTCCTTATCAACAATTGTAAGCGGTAAAATATTGGGGCGGTTTTTGAAGGAGATCTTGAAGTGTCCGATGCCAGCCACTGGGATACGGTTCCCTTGATAGTCCTTCAGAATCAATTTCTGGTCACTTAGTTCTTGGCGGCGTATGCTGGGTATTAAGCGCTTTATGGTTCGCCAGGAGACCATGGAGAGGTAGGAGCCAGAATCTACCTCCATGGTGTATGGTTGGTTTTCAATACCGACTCTGATGCGTATCTTCCGTGAATCAATCGGTGAAGTGTGGGCGATGGTGACTGTTTGGTGTGTTTCTTCTCTATGCGGTGCCTCATTGAATCTTTTGTTTTGGCCATCCCGGCTCCACTGGCTGTCAGTCTGGTGGTCCCGGTTTTTGGTGGGGGTGCCATCTTGTCTTCTCTGGCTGTTGCCTCGACATCGATAAGAGAAACATGAAGTTTTTCTTATTGCGGCACACTTTAGTGATATGCCCCCGCTTCTCACAATGTCGGCAAACAGCGTCCAGGAACTTACATTCAGAACGAGGGTGATTTCCTCCACAGCCAGCACACTGGTACCCCGACTTACGACCTCACCGGTCTCGCCTCTCGCATTCTGACTGAAGTCTTTGAATCTCTTCTTCTTCGCTGTCAGAAGGGGATTCGATGTCGCCATGGTGGGTGGTGGCTGCAAGTTTTTCTGGTGTGGTAGTTGCCTCGCTGGTTGATTTGCAATTGGTTCCATTTGAACGCCGCATTCAGGCCGCTGATTTGCAGGTAGCTTCGGCTGCGGTGGCTTCGGCTAAGGCATCGGTGAGGGAGATGTCACCTTTGGCCATTAGCCTGCTTTGGAGTGCTGGGTCTTTAAGGTCGAGTACAACCCGGTCTCTCATGGCCTCATCCAGGTTAGCGAATCCGCACAAAACTACAAGGTCCCTTAGGTCGGCTACGAATTCACCAATGCTCTCGCCCTCACGCTGGTCTCGTTGGTAAAAATTATGTCTTCGGATAAGAGTTGGTACAGCCAGAGTGTAGTGGTTTCGGAGAATGGGAGCTAGGTTGTCCCAGTCCATCGTCTTGACATCTGCGGGCTTCACTAGTGCCTTGGCCATTTTGAAGACTGCGGGTCCGCAGTGCGTTAAAAATACCACTCGCTTCAGAAGGCGGAGCTTCGTTTCGGCGATACAGCTGCGATCTCGGGGCTCTGAGATCGCAGCCGATTTTTTCGCCCCTGGTCGGTCCCAATGGACCAAAACCGTCCCATAGAGACGGGAATTGAGAAGGGTACTGTTCCAGGATCCCAGAGATATCGCAAAATCTCTGGTTCGATCTGGAAGAAGCCCTTTTGCTGGCGGCGGAGAGGCAGCCCCCATAGCTGCTGAAGTCGAGACAGCTCCGGAAAGAAAGTGGCTGGAGTGAAAGTGTGTCGGCTGGGTGAGAGAAACTCTTTTGTGTTGTAAATTCGTTGAGGTTAGAAAGGTCATCCTGAACAAAGAAGAAATCTGTGAGACTTTTTTTTTTTGACTGAAATCATCTGAGCGGCATTTTTTAAAGTGATGTCAAATTGAGGCTTGGGGGTTTTTTTTGTTTTCTTTATACTTTTTGGGGGGAATTTTAGTGTGACTTTGTAGGTAACCGGATTGAATTTTCTCTTATATATATTTTTATGCTCCCTTTGATTTTTTAACTTTCTTTAGGATAGAGGCTCCCTTTGGCTATTTTTTTTTGTTTCTGTATATATTACTCCTTTTTTCTGGCTGGGGGGGAGGAAGAGCATTAAGAAACTTTGCAACACTGCCAACTAGAGGCTTGAAAGTATTTTATTTGAATTGGAGAGAATTGCAAAAAGACCTCTTCTCAAGGACATTTTAACGTGATAAGATAGAGGGAGAGCACAGCAAAATATTATTGCAGGTGCTTTCCTGGACTGTTATCAACAACACTTGAGGTTTGGCTTTGAAGCTGCTGGAGAAGAGAGTCATAACAAGAGCCTTGGATAAATAAACAAAGTGCAGTGTGTTTTCTTATATATACCCCATTTGCTAGCCTTTTTCTAAATTTCAATTCTAGTAATATTCTTATTTTTGCCTTTTATTTTAAAGGGAAAGCCTCAGAGTTTTTTCTTAATTTTTCTTTTCTTTTTTATTGGAACTTTTTTGCTTTTCCTATTTATGTTTTTGGACCACTTTGTTGTTGTTGTTGTTGTTGTTGTTTTTGGATTATTGAGACTTCTTAACTGGATTAAGGTGTGAAGAATCTGAAGGAACTTTTTGTTTTTTCCCTTTTTGTTTTTTCCCTTTTTGCTTTTTTTTTTTTTTTTTGCTCTTAATCAATATTATTATTTTTGGATTTGTTTGTTTTTTTTCCTTTCTATTTTTTCCTTTTTTATGGTGGACTATTTCGTAATTGGATTAGGGTCTAGAAGAACCTGAAGATCTTTCTTCTTCCTTTTTTCCTGTTTCTTCTTTGGTTTCGTGTCTTTTACTATTGGAGTTTTCCATTTTGGATTATAATTGGCTGCGTTACCAGTTGGATTAAAAGTCAAAAAGAATTTGAAGCTTTGGAAGCATTGAAATGAGCAGGAAACCAATAACATCTGGCATTTCTGCTTCTACCTCTGCTTCCCCACCAGCTGGAGGACAACGTTTAATTCAGACAATGTTGAAGCAAGATAAGGAACAAGAAAGAGTAACTTTACAGATGATTATGCAAGGAATCCAAGATCTCAAGACAAAATCAGACATCATTGAACAAGGAACAGGAAATATTGAACAAAGAACAGAAAATATTGAACAAAGAACAGAAAATATTGAACAAAGAACAAAAAATATTGAACAAAGAATAGAGAAGACTGATGAAAAAGTGGAAAACATTAAACAGATGATGATTAAGTATGAAGAGAGATTCCAAAAAATTGAGGAAGAAGGAAAACAAAGAGAGAAGAAGATTGGAAATATTGACAGTAGACTAACAGCGGTTGAACAAGGAAAAAGTGGGATGTTGAGGTGGGAGATGGAAAGGTCAGAATTTTACCTCAGATTTCAAAATATAGAAGAGGAAAAAGGAGAAAACTTGGCAGCGGTAATGATAGAAATTTTGGCAGATGCTTTGGAAATTACAGAGGAAAAGATGATGGATGGAATAGATGAGATATATCGAGTCTATACAAGATATGCGATAAATAAATTACCCAAGGAAGTCCATATTAGATTTACCAAAAAATCCATTAAAATGCAAATATTACAAGTAGCAAGAGAGAAAACACTGAAATACAAAGGTAAAGAGGTTGTGGTTTTAAAACAAATACCTAGAAGAGTGAGAGAGATGAGAAGAGAATATCGATTTCTGACCAAAATGCTATTGGAAAACGAAGTGAATTATAGATGGCTGATTCCAGAAGGACTAATGTTTAGGTGGCAAGAGCAGAGATATAGAATTGATTCAATTGAGAAAGCAGAACTTTTCCATGCAGAATTTTTTGGAGAAAGAAGAGAGGAAGCAGAGAAAGAGGTCTCATTAACTGAATTTCAAGATGAACAACTGGAGACTGAAAAAGAGAAAGGAGCAGTAGGGGGACAGATGGATAGCAAAGAACAGCGTGAAGTGAGATCCACGAGAGCGATTAGACCTAAATATAAAGCATAATCATGGAAGAAAAAAAACTGATTACAATGAATATAAATGGACTTAATTCAGCTGTTAAAAGAAGGAAAACTTTTCATAAATTAGAGAAATTAAAATTTGATATAATTTGTTTACAAGAAGTTCATATTAAAAAACAACATGAACAGTTGTTATTACAGCCAAAATTGGGGAAAATATTTACTTCTTTGACTCAATGTAAGAAAAGAGGAGTGGTTCTATACATTAAAGAGGCTATCCCAGCAAAATTGATTTACACGGATGAAGATGGAAGAGTATTAATGGTAGAAATAATGGACAATAATATAAAAATACTCTTGATTGCAATTTATGCTCCGAATGATAAACAAGAAGAGTTTTATAAAAAGCTACACATGAAAATAATTGCACTGGACTATGTTAATATAATTATGATGGGAGATTTTAATGGAATTGTGGACAATAAATTGGACTATATAGCAACAACAACAAAGCAAAATAGAAAGGCTCTCCCAAGGTCTTTTTTTAAAATGACAGATGAATTAACTTTAAAAGATATTTGGAGAGAAAGAAATGTTAAAGCTAAACAATATACTTTTTATTCAAATAGACATTTATCATGGTCCAGATTAGATATGATTTGGATCTCAACAGAATTAATATCCAATATTAAAGAAACAAATATTGAAACAAGTACTTGGGCAGATCATAGCCCAATGACAATTAAATGGAAGGGACAAAAAAAAAGATCGAGATGGACATTAAATAATGCTATTTTAAAGGAGAAAGATTTTATACAATGGATGGAGAAGGAATTGGCTTTTTTCTTCAGAGAAAATAAAAAAGAAGATACTTCAACGCAGAATGTGTGGGATACAATGAAGGCATACGCTAGAGGTTTGATAATAGATTATACAAGAAAAAAGAATATTAGGAAAAGGCAAGCTTCTAAGGCCTTGGAAGATGAGTATAAAATTCTTGAAAAAGAATTACAGAAAATGCCACAGAAAAAGGATATTAAATTGAAGCTGGATGTAATTAAACATAAAATGGAATTAATAGAGAAAGAAGAATTGGCACAGAAAATCAGAAATTCTAAACAGAATTACTTTGAAGATGCGAATAAACCAGGTAGATGGCTAGCATATAAATTGAGAAAAGAGAAGGAATCAAGAAAAATATTGAAGTTAATAGATGAACAAGGCCAAGTTTGTTATGGGAATAAGGAGAAAAAAGAAATTATTCGAGATTTTTATGGGCAACTATATAAGCAAGAGAATATTGATGAAGAAAAAGTCAAACAGTATTTACAGGAAGCTAATTTACCAAAGATACCTAAAGAGACTGAAGAAATGCTAGAAAGCAATATAACAATGATGGAACTAAATGAAGCATTTAAGAGACAAAATAATGGGAAAGCACCGGGTCCAGATGGGCTTCCATCAGAATTCTATAAAACATTTCAAGAATCATTGAGCATCCCATTGTTAGAAGTTATGAATGAAGTTATGTTAAAAAAGATGATACCTAAAACACGGTCAGAGGCTTATATTATACTCATACTGAAGGAAGAGACTGACCCATTGCAAATTAAGAATTATAGACCTATTTCTTTATTGAATGCAGACTATAAAATCTTTGCTTCAATCTTAGCAGAAAGACATAAAAAATATTTAAATAATTTTATTCACCCGGATCAAAATGGATTTCTGCCAAAGAGACAAATTAGAGACAATATGAGAGTAATCTTGGACACTTTGGAATATTATGAGGCTCATCCTGAAAAGCAAATGGCTTTGATATTCCTAGATGCTCAAAAAGCATTTGACAACGTGAACTGGAGATTTATGTTATTATTATTGGAGCAGATGGGTTTTGCTAAAAAATTTATTCAAGCAATAGAAGCCATATATAATAAACAGACAGCAAGGGTAATGATGGAGGGGGAACTTACAGATTTTATTAATATAAGGAAAGGCACAAGACAAGGATGCCCCCTATCTCCTTTGCTATTTGTGTTGACCTTGGAAGTGTTGAATAGAAATATTAGGGATGATAAAAGCATAAAAGGAATGAAAATTAAGAAGGAAGAATTTAAGCTACAAGCTTTTGCTGATGATTTAGCTTTTATTTTGGAAGACCCGCTAGAAACAGCTCCAAAGTTATTGGAAAGGATAGAGGCATATGGAGAGGTGGCTGGTTTGAAAATAAATAAAGATAAAACAAAGATTTTGACAAAGAATATGCTATTGAGACAGAGAGAAGAACTGGCAGACCTTTTGAAAATTCAAGTTACAAATAAGGTTAAGTATCTGGGGATATATTTGACAACAAGATGTAGCACATTAAAGGAGAATAATTATATTAAACTTAAACAACAGATAATTACAGATTTGAAGAAGTGGGAAAACTTGCAATTGTCATTAATAGGGAGAATTTCAATAATTAAGATGAATATTTTACCTAGAATTTTATTTTTGTTTCAAACAATACCAATTAGGCTTGGAAAGACTATTTTGAAGATTTAAATAAAATTATGTTTAAGTTTATATGGCAAGGTAAAAAAGCGAGAATAAAGCTAAAGCTTTTGCAAGATGCTAGAATTAGACGAGGTTTTGGCCTGCCTAATTGGGAATTGTATTATCAAGCTGCAAGTTTGATGTGGGTCAAAGAATGGATAACATTAAGGAAACATAGGTTGTTGACATTAGAAGGGCATGACTTGCTGTTGGGCTGGCATGCTTTTTTAAGGTATAAGGGAACTAAAACACAGGGTTATTTTAGAAGACATTATATACGGGAGTCTTTGTGGTTAAATTGGGAGAAGATAAAAAGACAATGTTATTTGAAAATTCCAGTTTGGTTATCGACTATTGAAGCATTTTCCTATCCTATAATCTACAAGAAGGAACAAACAGTTAGATATGGGGAACTTTTGGATGAAAAGGGTGAACTTAAATCGATCCAAAACTTAGAGGAACAAGGTATAAGGATGAATTGGTTTTCATATGCACAAATACATTCAAGGTATGATGAAGATTACAAAACGGAGGGATTTTATGATAAGCAGACTGATTTAGATAAGATCTTGATGGGTACTGATGAGAAGGTGATTAAAAAATTATATGGTTATTTACTGGGAATGAAATTAGAGGAAGAACAAGTCAAAGAAACTATGATTGTTTGGGGGAAGAATTTTGGATATGGGATTGATTTAGAGAAATGGCAGAAATTGTGGTCTCAAAATTATAAAATGATAATGTCAACAGCATATAAAGAAAACTTGTATAAGATGTTTTACAGGTGGCACTTTCCTCCGACAAGAATAGCAAGAATGTTCAAGAACAAATCTGAAAAATGCTGGAAATGTCATCAGATACCTGGCTCATATTACCATATGTGGTGGACTTGTGAGGATGCTAGAAAATATTGGACTATAATTCGCATGTGGTTGGAAAAAATGACAAAGAAACATATAGACTTGAAACCAGAGATCTTCTTATTGGGAATTTTACCTGATACATATAGTAAAGATTTGAAATACCTGATTGTAAATGTATTAACAGCGGCCAGGATTGTATTTGCTAAAAATTGGAAGAATGAGAAAATACCATTACAGGAAGAAATTATTAAGAAAATATTGGAATGTGCTGAGATGAGCAGATTGACATTTGAAATTAGAGAGCAAGAGGATAAACAATTTTATGAAATTTGGGATCTTTTTTATAAATGGCTAGATGATAAAATACGACAATAGAATATTTAGAATGTTAGATAGTAAGGAATATCTTTATTTTGCTATTATTTTGTTATTTGACATTATATTTATAAAGGGTTTTTTAGGATTGATTTGATATGATTATATGATTTGTTATAGAGTAAACTGGTTTAAAGTATTGTTAGTTCATAAAGCATGAATGATTAAAAATATAGTCAAAAACTTCTTTTTTTAGTGATATTAGGATATATAAGTTTGGATTGACAATATGAGTTGTTATGTAACATAATTGTAATTGAGACTACAGAATGAATGCACAAAAATGATGAACCAACTGACACACTGGATGTACATATGAGAGTTGATGTTTTTATGTTTTGTTTGTCTTGTTTGTGTGTAGAAAATTAATAAAATCTTTTTCAAAAAAAAAAAAAAATACCACTCGCTTCTTGCTGCCTGTGGCGTCTTTTAAGTTATTGGATTCCAAAAACATTTGGAAACGATCGATATAGGACTCCCAGTCCTCGCTGGCTGGGTTGAATGGTGCGGGTGGCGCAGCGTTGCTGGCCATCTCGCTGGTCGTCTCTGCGCTGTTTGCCACGTGCTGGTTAGCCTCATTGTCTTGGAATCCCACCTTCGTCGCCAGTGTTAAGTATGGTCGGTGGGTCCCATAAGAACGAGGCGTGAGTAGTGAACAACAGCTCTTTATTTTCAGGAAGAATTCAGAGACAAAAACCCTAGCACGCGGCAGCTCTTTTTATAGAGCTGGCCGTGGCTAGGCAGCCAATGACAGTTCTTTGAGTTTGCCAAACTTGGTTTTAACCAATTGCAGCAAACCCTATATGAGCCAATCGGAAGTGTTTACAACGTCCAATCACGGTCCAGCTTTTCTGGGCCAATAGGAATGCAGGTCTTCAAGCTTGCTAATATGGAACAGTTTGCACGTTTTGCATTTATGCATGTGCCAAAGAAAAAATATGTTCAAATGTAGGAATATATATACCAAATATCACAACTATGTCTATATCTATCATCTCTCCCGATCTCTCTATTTATAAAGAACTTATAATTGACTTCAGGAGGAAGGGAGATGTACATTAACCATTGTACATAAATGATGAGGAGGTGGAGAGGCACTTATATCTTAGAGGACCTCTCATGGACTATGAATGCTGACATGCTTGTAAAGAAGGCACAGAAGAGGCTGTACTTCCTGAGAATGTTCAGGAAGACAAATCTATCTCTCTACTTCTGTCCTACTGAGGTAGGACAAGAAGCAATGGGTGGAAACTAATCAAGGAGAGAAACAGCCTAGAACTAAGGAGAAATTTCCTGACAGAACAATTGATCAGTAGAACAGTTTGCCTCCAGAAGTTGTAAATGCTCCAACACTGGAAGCTTTTAAGAACAGATTGGATAATCATTTGTCTGAAATGGTATAGGGCCGTGATGGCGAACCTATGGCACGCATGCCACAGATGGCACGCAGAGCCATTTGTTCCAGCATGAGAGCTGAGGCCTTTTTCAGCCTCCTAAAGGCTTGAGGAAGGCTTCTGGAGGCCTTGCAGGCCGAAAACTAGCCCCATTTTGTCACTTCCTGTTTTTCCAAAAATACCAGAAGAGATGAAACAGAGCTAGTTTTTGGCCTGTAAAGCCTCCAGAATCCTGCAGAAGCCTTTGGGAGGCTGAAAAAGGCTCAAATTGGCTGAAAATCAGCTGTGAGGCCCAGTGCAGATAAGGGGGACATTGCGCGCACATGCATAGGGGGAATGGGGGGGTTGCACATTGCCTTCTAGGTGCTGGTATGCGAGTGTGAGCATGCAAGCGCGCACACAATTTTTGGCACAGGAGCCCAAAAAGGCAGGGGGTTGGACTAGAAGACCTCCAAGGTCCCTTCCAACTCTTCTATTCTATTCTATTCTATTCTATTTCCAAACCTACATTTTTTGCATTGGGAATTTTTTTTTTAAATGGAAGTGTCCAGAGAATGCAGGATTTTCTTTTCATTATTATACTAGTAAGAAGTTTGTATTTTAGAAATACAAACACATTAGCTGTGCATTAATGATTTTGAAGAATTATTTTCTCTGAATGAAAAACACATGGAAAGAAAATGATGGGAAAGACCTTAGCAGTTCCATCTTGCCTGGAAGCTCATATTTTGGAGAAAGATTGAAGCTTTCAGGCCTATCCAGTTTATTATACATTTCAGTTTTTGAGGGGCAGCTCAATTTGTAGTCGAACACTTCTACCAAGAATAATGTTTAGAACCTTCTCTTAAACCATTTATATACCATAGGCTATTTGTCTCTGAAGGCATTGTTACTGAGAACTCAAGTAGTATATCTAAGCTTAGCAGAGATATTTATATTTCATAAATATAAATATCTCTGCTCTATGTCAGCAGTATATCTGTGAATCCCATATGGAATAGAAACAGGATGGATTTTAGGTGCTGGAATTTGTATTTACAAAAATAAAAAAGGGAGGGCTATACTAAATCAAATGCTTTTATAATTTGCCTGCTTTCCTAGCATGTTAACATCTGGTTAACATCTAAACTATATTTCTTCAGACTCCTTCTCATTCCACTTAAGAATACTACCAGTACAATAATGGCATTAACGTCAAGCAGTATTTTCCCCTCCTCCTTTTTCAAACAATTTTCAGCAATACAGGTAGTCCTCAACTTACAACCCCAATTGTTATGAACTAATAAAGGCGTTTAATAAAGTTTTAACAACCTTAAGTAAAAAGCAGGGTTCTAATCCTGCACTTCTGATTGGCCGATAATAGCGACATCGGATTGGTCCTTTCTAGGAAATCTGATTGGCTGTTAATGGGCCAACTCTCATTGGTTCAAGGGTTTAACACTTCCATGTTTCTCATTGGTCTGAATAGAGAAGTACTAGAGAGGCGTCTTAAAATGGTTTTCCAGAAATTTAAAGACTCCGGCCTAAAGGTTAAAAAAAATAAATGTCAACTATGTACAGAGAAAGTAGAGTTCCTGGGGTACCTAATTGATAAGCAAGGCATTCACCCCACTAATAGCAAACTAAAAGCGATCAAAAATGCCCCAAGACCCAAGAACAGAACAAACCTCCAAGCTTTCCTGGGGCTCATTAACTTTTACAACATCTTCTTGCCCCAGAAGGCGACCGTAGCTGAGCCCCTACATAGACTTTTCGACAAAAAAGCCACCTGGGTCTGGGGACACCGAGAGGAGCACGCATTCCGACAAGTGAAAAACTTACTAACCTCCGATGCTGTTTTAATGCAGTATAACGAGACTTTGCCTTTAATCATTACATGTGACGCGTCACCGTTTGGAGTAGGAGCCATTTTGAGTCATGTGTTACCAAATGGTAGTGAGGCCCCTATTGCCTATTTTTCAAGGACCTTATCGAGGGTTGAATGTAACTATAGCCAAATTGACAAAGAGGCTCTTGCTGTTGTATCTGCTGTGAAACGGTTTCATGAAGATGTGTATGGACGAGCTTTTACTATAATTACCGATCACAAACCTTTGCTGGGGATTATAGAGGGAGACAAGCCAACCCCCTATATACTGTCACCTAGAATGACTCATTGGTCGGAGTTCTTAGCTGCGTACAATTATAAATTGCAACACTGCCCGGGGAAAGCCATTCCCCACACTGATGCATTGAGCCGTGCCCCACTTCCGGAAACCGTCGATGACCCAGATTGAAACCGTCAACAACTCTCACGACACTCCAGATTGAAACACTACATTCACCGCCGCTAACAGCCAGAGACATTGCTATCGAAACAAAACGAGATCCTGTCCTGGCGCGAGTTCTCAGCTGGGTCGAACGAGGATGGCCAGTAGAACAAACCCCTGACGACTTCACCCCTTTCAGAAACCAGCAAACAGAACTTTTCTTGCAGAAAGGCTGCATCCTATGGAGAGACAGAGTCGTCGTCCCAGAGCGGTTACAACGAGCAGTTTTGAAAGCATTGCATGACAGTCACCCTGGCATCGTGCGTATGAAAGAGCTCGCACAGAGCTACGTGTGGTGGCTGGGCATCGATAAGCAAATCGAAGCCTGGGTGAAGACTTGTCTAAAATGCCAAGAAGTCAGCAGTGCCCTACCTAGAGCAACTCCAACGGAGTGGGAAACCCCCCCCCCCCGGGGGCCATGGCCCCACATCCACATTGACTTTGCGGGACCTACTAAGGGACATACGTTCCTCCTAACAGTGGATGCCTATTCCAACTGGCTCGAAATCCACAAGATGAAGACTACTACAACTGATTCAGTCATCCGCAAATTAAATAAATTATTCGCAACACATGGACTGCCAGACGTTCTAGTCTCCGACAACGGACCCCAGTTCACCGCCCTGGCATTTGAACAATACTTAGCGGACCGGGGTATCCGCCTTGCGCTAACTTCACCGGCACACCCTGCAGCCAATGGCAGGGCTGAGCGCATGGTCCAATTTGTTAAAAAAAACTCTCCACAAGATGGACTATGGGGACATTGATGACAAACTAAACAGAATACTCCTACTCCAACACATCACCCTGCACAGCGTCACCAACAAGACTCCAGCTGAACTGTTGATGGGATGCAAGCTCCGCTCCCACCTCGACCGTCTCCACCCGTCCTACGCACCAGAGAAACCCTGTGGATCTAGCGGAAAATGCCGTGAGTTCAAGGTAGGCGACTTAGTCTTCGCTAAAACCTCTCCGGCGAACCAATATGGGTCAAAGCAACAGTAACCCAAACCACCAGGCCCAGATTGTACCGCGTGCAAACATTGGACGGAAAGATATGGAAACGCCATATAGATCAGCTTTGCTCTAGGTTGCAACCCAGTTCCCGCGACTCCTGTGACTCTCAAACTGAGGGGGGAGGGGATGTCAAAGGAACCAAATTCGAGATGCTGGATGACAAAATCGAAGAAAGTCAGCAGGCCGGCGCATTACATGAAGAAGAATCAGGAAGGGGGGTTACCTCGCCACAGAGGAATACCTCAACGGAGGCGAGCCCGCAGAGACCGGAGGACAACAACGACAGAATTAGCGTCACCGAGTCATCCTGTGAGGATGCGGAACCGCCTGTACCAGATAAATCAAAAAACGTTCCACCAAAACCGGACTACAGACAGGAACCGGTGGGACAGCGCAAATCTAATAGACAGTTGAAATAACATGCATATCTACAGGATTATGTCACTGCACCCCTCAAATGGAATCTAGGGGGAAGGGGTGTTATGAACTAATAAAGGCGTTTAATAAAGTTTTAACAACCTTAAGTAAAAAGCAGGGTTCTAATCCTGCACTTCTGATTAGTCGATAATAGCGACATCGGATTGGTCCTTTCTGGGAAATCTGATTGGCTGTTAACGGGCCAACTCTCATTGGTTCAAGGGTTTAACACTTCCATGTTTCTCATTGGCTAATAGGACAGCAGCCAACCCTATAAAAGGGCTGCTGCTGCCCTAGGTGATTGCTCTGTTCAGTATGCTTAATAAAGAGTTGAAGTTCACTGTTCACCACCTCGTCTCCGCTCCTTGCACCCATGCGCAGAACTTAACACCAATTGAGCCCAACATTTATGTTGTTAAATGAGATATTTCTTAAGTGAGTTTTGCCCCATTTTACAATCTTTCTTGACACTGTTGTTCAATAAATCATTGCAGTTATTCAGTTAGTAACCTAGTTGTTAAGTGAATCTGGCTTCCCCAATTGACTTTGATTGCCAGAAGGTTGCAAAAGGGGATCACACAAATGATGGGATTCAAAAGGTTTTACTTCCGGTTCTGTGGGTGTGGCTTGGTGGGCGTGGCAGGGGAAGGATACTATAAAATCTCCAATCAGAGGTGGTATTTGCCGGTTTTCCAAACTACTCAAAATTTCCACTACCGGTTCTCCAGAACTGGTCAGAACCTGCTGTATACCACCTCTGGATCACATGACCCTGGGACACTGCAGCCTTCATAAATATGAACCAATTGCCAAGCATCTGAATTTTGGTCAGGTGACCAGTGGTGGGTTTCAAATTTTGTTACCATCAGCTCTGTGGACATGGCTTGGTGGGCATGCTTTGCATGCATGCGTGCCAAATGCACACTTTACACACACAGATGGTTGCCTACTAACCTTCTCCTGCATTCCTGCACTCTCCCTATGTCTCCAACAGCTGATGTGCGGCAATCTGCTATGCCGTGTGAAGCACCTGAGGGTGAAAAGCATGAAATAAAGGTCACTATAGAGCCGGGGTGGTTGGGTGGGTCCAGCAGCTGATCGTGGGAGTGAACTGGTTCAGTCACAGATGATCATTGGAGCTACCAGTTCGGTCGAACCGGACTAAACCGATACAATACTACCTGTTCTAACCCAAACCTGGTCCCAAGAGAGCAAACACAAGACAAAGGCAGCAGCACAACCTTTTAATGTTTCAGCTAAGAATCCTGTTTCTTCAAAGATAAAAGGCTGCTTCCAACTAATTAGCTCTGACAAGAAAGAGCCTTGCCAAGTTTTTGCAAGACTGCCACAAAACAACAGATAAGAAATAGTTTACAACACAAGAGTCTTTAAATACCAACTGTAATGTCCATGAGGCTGAGTTTCAAAACATCTTTGCTTCCTACAAAGAACATTCGCTGCACAGCTGCCTTTTATCTTCTTGAAGGATGGGCCATTACCTTGCAGCCTTACTCTCAAGTCACCCGTGCTGTTGTAACTGCTCTTTCCTACGAGGAATCCTGCGTGCACGTGCACTTGGCACAGGCTCCTCGGGAACCTCCTCATCGCTGCTGCCAGCCCCCACAATCTCTGAAGGCAGCAGTCCACTCCCTGATAGGTCCTGGTCCCCTATCTAAGTCCTCACTTTCCTCAGCCATCCGCACCTGCTGCCGGCTAACCACACCACCACCACTGCATGTGGCTATGGCGATGCTGCAATGGTCATAAGTGTAAAAAATGGTCATAAGTTACTGTTTTCAGTGTCATAACTTGGTACCATCACTAAACCAACAAATTGAGGACTTCCTGAATAATCTGAGCAGCATTTTTAATCGGATCAAAAGCTTCCAACTATTTGGAATGCTAGGTGTATCCAATCAAGCTATTGCCTTTGCAAATGATTAGTGCATCTCTCTTTGGTCAGCTATGCTTCTCAAAATACATCCTTTCCTGCCCACACAAGAAATACAACACTTCTGATTTCCAAGAAAAAAATAACAACCCAGACAATGGATTTGCTTAACAATCATTGGGTTTACTTAATGATTGAAGTGTTCATTTAATATCCTCTATGTTTGCTTAATGAATGCTTTAATTCACTTAACAACAGCTGCAACAGAGATAATAAAATATATCTTGGAATGGTTTACACAATATATTAACTCATAAGTAAAGCAAAATGGTTTGGGTTTTCATCACACTAAAGACATATGAGGTTAACCAAGTGTTGAGAACTAGTGTGGCATAGTGGTTAAAAGCACCAGGCCAGAAACCAGAAGACTGTGAATTCTAGTTTGACATTAGGCACAAAGTCAACTACGTGACTTTGGGCCAGTCACGTTCTCTCAGCCCCAGGAAAAAGGCAAGGGTAAACCACTTCCAAAATCTTGCCAAGAAAAATGCAAAGACTCCAGAAATAAAGACTGTTCAAAAGAACAAAAATAATACAAGCATTACGTTACAGCCTTTGTTTGCCTGGTTCAACATTCAGTTGTGCAATACTAAACAGCCTTCCATTTGTTTGCACACCTGAAAATATTCCTCTTTTTTTTCTTTTTATTTCCATATGCAAAGTACTGCATGTATCAGGATGCTGTCTGAATTAATAAAGCAAATGTGGTGAAGAGGTATTTTTTTCCTCACACCATATCTTAAGACAGACTCAAGGTTCCTGACACGGAAAATATGTCAGCCAAGGAGCGTAATTGAATGGTCTTTGTGCTTTGTGGAAACTATTTGACAAGCAAGGGGAGATGAGAAAAGAAAGAAGAAAAGTACAAGGAACTGAAAGGAGACATCCGACAGCATCTATTTATTAGCAAAAAGCTGACAAGAGCATTTTTTTTGTGGCCAGGGATTCTGGAGATTTAAACGGACTTGAATATGTTATTGCCAACACATTGTGTTACATCTACCCTTACATCTAAGGGTGAATCTAATCACTGCCTTCTTTAGTTTTTGACAGAGGTGGTATTCAGCCGGTTTGGAGCGGTTCTGGCATACCGGTAGTGGAATTCTTGAGTAGTTTGGAGAACCAGCAAATCCCACTTCTGGCTAGCCCTGTCCACTCACCTGGCTTTTTCCTGTCCCTTGTTTTTTACCTCAGTTGATTCACGCGGCAGAGTGGAACACCGCGCCTCAGCTGAGCTAAAAAACAGCTCACCTCACCAGCGCTGACACAGAGGACGGTTTTTGAATGCTGCGTGCATGAAGCATTCTCTCATAGAATCAATAGGAAAAAGTGTGGGATCCCACCACTGGTTCTTGACCTCCAACAGTTAGTTTAGTGACCATTCAGAGTTACGATGGTACTGGGGGGAAAAAAGGGATGTGTGACTGTTTTTCACATTTATGTTCATTGTCACATCCCCATGGTCACATGATCAACATTCAGACGCTTGACAACTGACCCATATTTATGACGGTTGAAGTGTCCTATAGGTCATGTGAATCCTTTTTGCAACCTTCTGACAAGCAAAGACTAGAGAGAAGCCAGAGTCCCTTAACAAGCATGTAACTTAAAAACTTCACTTCACAACTGTGGCAAGAAAAGTTGTAAAATGGGGTGAAACTCACTTAACAAAGGTCTCATTTAGCAACAGAAATTTTGGGCTCAATTGTCAAGACTACCTGTACATGTTTTTCACTTATGGCCTCCTTGAAATATCCGAGGGCTCTAGAAAGCCACATAGCCCCTGGCTGAGAACACTGGTGCTTGTCAAAACACACACACACAAACACACACACACACTAAAAAGATGCACATTTTCAGAGAATTATTTTCTCAACACCGCACACAGCGGCTCATTCTCATTTTCTTGTACTTTTTCCACCCTGACTGACTTCAAAGCCAGAGCTTCTTCTTGTTCCCTTTTGGAAATCTCCTACAATTCTTTTCCTGGTGACAAGTGCTGTGATTTACACCCTGCTGAATTTTAAACTTTGGAACGATATTAGGTCCAAAGTCTGCGCTTCTAATAATGGGGAATGTATTAGTTTTTGCAGCAGAAATTCAAATCCAGAAAACACACACAAATGACTGATTCAGCAGGATTCATTAACTTCTTTATATACATTTAACACATAAGTAAATGTATAATACCAATGAAAATTCTTCCAACATGATAGAGAGTTACAGGCAAAAACACAAGCAGGTGAGAGAACAACAGAGAACAGTTTTAGTTTCAATTCAGCAGTAGCAGACAAGCCTGCATCTTCAGAGCTCAGAGCTTAATATAGAGCCACCCCAGACTCCTTCCAGTTTCAGTTTCCAAACAGTCCTCATTGGCTGACTTAGTTGCTATGCCTATTCATTTTTTTCTGATCTTGTTACTGTGCCTCTGCCAGTTCATGAATATTCTGCCAAAAAGGAGGTGGGGTTTAAGAAGACGTAGTGTTTTTTTGGACCCACATATTTCCTGATTTGGTTACAAGCGCTAGCCTAATACATCTACTGTAATTAATGGTTTCAAAAATTGTGTACTGCTTGCTTTATGTAGAGTGGCCTGTTTTCTTTTTTTCCCTTTACCAGTATTTTAATCCACTCTAGATAACAACAATAGCAGGCATATGCTGGAATTCAAGAAAAATATGGTGATTGTAATTTAAGCTGAAGAAATTCAGGGAGATGCACTCAAGGTGCAGCTACTGGAGTGGACATTTGAAGCCATGCAAGAGTTGATGAGTGCTTGGAGCGGAGGGGGGGAGCCAGTGACCCTTTAAGAAATGTAATTTCCCCGGAGGCTATCCCCAATCCTTTTGGCTTTTGATATATGCATCCTTTTTTGTATGGAACATAAAACAGATGCAACTTAACCTTGAGTCCTGCGTTGAAGATCATCCTCACTGGCAATATTTTTGTGGGAGATGAAATGCAGTTTTATAACTCAACAGCTCATCTGCAAGTCCCAGACTTTCATGGTTAAATGCTTGTTTTTAAAGGATGGCATAACCAATTTTGCAAAACGGTTTGATGTGGTCTGAAAAAGTTGAATTCCAGATGATGTTGAAAACATGAACATTCAGGAACAAAGCCATCTTTGACTGTTACAGACCATCATTCTACAGGGTTTTTTTTTTTCTTTTTGTTTGCAAGCTGTTTAGGAATTCTATATGTTTTATTTTGAAAGTTTATCTAGCTGGTCCCAAGAAAGTTGCATCTGTCTATGGTTCAGTTGCCACAATATTTGAAAGTGGGGTCAAAGTACCTAAATTCTGATGTGATCCACACAATTTGGACTCAGTTATTCCTCCCACACTCTGCATTTTATATTCCCAAATATAGATCACATTTATTTAACTGTTTCCACTGAATTAGATCAGCAGAGCTGTCATGGCAAAGTGGTTAGAATGTAATATTCTAGGCTAACTTTGTCCACAGCCAGGTGTTTCATCCTGATGGGACTCAAGGTTAACTCAGGCTTCCATCCTTCCAAAGTTGGTAAAATCAGGATCCAGATTGTTGGGGGCAATATGCTGATTTTATACACTGCTTAGGGTGGGCTATAAAGCACTACAAATTGTTATAGAAGTCTAAGTGCTTTGCTATTGCTATTCCTCAATCTAGGATTTCTTAATCCAGCAATTTAGGTGGACTTCATAACTCTCAGAATTCCACAAAACAAAGAGTAAGAGGTTATTAATAGAGTTGGAAGGGAACGTGTAGGTCATCTAGTCCAACCCCACCAACTCCAAACAGGAGACCCTACATAATTTCTGACAGATGGCAATCCAGTCTCTTCTTGAAAGCGTCCATTGATGAAGTTCCAACTTCTGAAGACATGCTGCTCCATTGCTTGATTACTCTCATTGTCAGAAAATTTATCCTTATTTCTAGGTTGAATGTCTCCTTGATCAGTTTCCATCCATTATTCCTTGTCTGGCCTTCAGGTGCTTTGGAAAACAGCTTGACACCTTCTTCTCTGTGGCAGTCCCTCAAATATTGGAATACTGCTATCATGTCTCCCCTGAT
The DNA here is from genome assembly GCA_033807585.1 of Hydrophis major. Taxonomy (NCBI): domain Eukaryota; kingdom Metazoa; phylum Chordata; class Lepidosauria; order Squamata; family Elapidae; genus Hydrophis; species Hydrophis major. The sequence continues at coordinate 133,579,424 of CM066332.1, read as the reverse complement.
CCTTCTCTTACTAGACTAGCCATGCTGAGTTCCTGCAACAATTCTTCCTATGTTTTAGCCTCCAGTCCCCTAAACATCTTGGTTGCTCTTCTCTGCACTCTTTCTAGAATCTCAACATCTTTTTTATAGTGTGGTGACCTAAACTGGATGCAGTATTTGTTGTGAATTAATAAAAGTGTTTGAATAAAGTTTGTTGAAACCTTAAAGCAAAGTGCAGGGTTCTGGCCCTGCACTTCTAATTGGCCGATAATAGTGATATCGGATTGGTCCGTTCAGGAGAATCTGATTGGCTATTAGCGAGCCCTTCTCATTGGCTTAAAAGAGCCAACGTTCCTGTGTTTTCATTGGCTAAATACCCAAGAGCTTGCCTATATAAAGGGGGCTGTTGAGGCCGTTCACAGAGCTGTTACACCATGTTAAATAAAGAGTTGAAGTTCACTGTTCATCGACTCGTCTCCGCTTCTTGCACCACGCACAGAACATAACAGTATTCTAAGTGTGATCTTACTAAGGCCTTATAGAGTGGCATTAGTTACTCACTTGATTTTGATTGTATCCCTCTGTTAATGCAATTTAGGATTGCATTGACTTTTTTGGCTGCCACCACACACTGTTGGCTCATATTTAATTGGTTGTCCACCAAGACTCCAAGATCCCTCTCACTGTTACTGCTATTAAGCCTATTTTCTCCCAGTCTATATGTGTACTTTTGGTTTTTCTTGCCTAAGTGTAAGACTTATCATTTTATATCCCTTTTCGTGTTTCCTGCTGATTCTAGCTCAGTACTGTCTGAGTATCGCAATTCAATAAAAAAAACTGAGCAATACAATTCCAAACAGACTAACCAACAATGCAATCCAGGATACACACAAGGAAAGCTGGAACAAGAAAAAAAAATCTATGTGAAATAACAAACCTCTAGATGCAACAGTGATTCAACAGGAGTGGGGATTCAGGTGAACATCTAAGTAGCAGACCAATGTGGGTTAGTTACATTCCCCAAGCCTACAGTGTTGAACAAAATTATCATATCAAACTCTATGGCAAAATGTGAAGGAATCGTTCCTGTAAGTACAATGTACAATGTGTATCAAGAAAATTGAGAAACTTCAACTTACAATCTGGAAGGGCTTTTGATTGTGTTCAAATTTACAGCAATGTGAATTAGAAGCAATTATTTAATAATCAATGTTATTGCCCTCCCAGTGTCATAATTAACATCATTGACTCATCAATTAATTATGCACCACCAAATCATGTTCACCCCTTAGAAACCAATCGGTAGATTCTTTCCAGAATCACCTGTCTTCAGTTTGGGCTTATAGATTTCTCAGAGATCATTCACTGTTATAATCAACTGCATTCTTTTTTTTCCTTCAATATTTCCTAATATTATGGATTTCTCAAGGAACTCCCATGTTTTCTGTTTTCTTCCCTACTGCTCATTTGTTTTTCACTTTCCTTCAAATGGTACTCTCTCTTTCTCTCTGTCTCTATCACTCTCTATCTGTTTTTCAGAATATATCAGTCCAAGTGCTTTTCTGGAACCTTTTTAAAAAAAATTTACCAGTTTGCTTAATTTAATTTGAGAGTATTTCAGTACTCAGTCCTCCAGAATCAGAATTCTGGTGGCAAGGTGCAAAAAGAGAATGTAGAATAGAAATAGAAATAGAAATAGAAATAGAAATAGAAATAGAAATAGAAATAGAAATAGAAATAGAAATAGAAATAGAATAGAATAGAATAGAATAGAATAGAATAGAATAGAATAGAATAGAATAGAATAGAACAGAGCAAATCTGGAAAGCAGCTTGAAGGCCTTCCAGACTAGAAGTGGTGTGTTAACCGTTAAGCAGACTAAACACATGCTTAGGACACCAGGCCCAAAGGGGGCACCACAATGTTGAGAATATGGCTTCATTTCTACAGTATGTACAAAGGAGGGGGCCACCAAGATTTGTCAGTGCTTAGGGTACCACTGCTTCTAGTCTAATCTGCCACTGCTTCTAGTCTAGCCCCATTCTCAAACAGGAGACTGTATACCATTTCAGACAAGTGGTTGTCCAGTTTATTCTTAAAAACCTCCAGTGATGAAGCACCTATGACTTCTGACAGCAAGCTGTCCCACTGGCTAATTGTCTTCACTGTTAGGAAGTTTCTCCTTAATTCCAGGTTGCTTCCCTCCTTGATAAATTTCCAACCATTGTAAGCAACAATATAATTGAACTAATACAATTAAGCAGCCCATCATCCAAAATATTAAGAATAAAACTTATAATGGGATACCCAGAAAGCTGAGACCAAAGACACATCGGAAGAGATGCTTTACACTTGCTTTCAAGGAAAGGAGGAATCATATTAAGTGTGATTTCATCGGTTCCATGAAAGAAATATCAATAGCATTTAGGCTTATATGCCGTCCCATAGCACATTACAGCCTTCTCTAAGCAATTTACACAGTCAGCATATTGCCCCTAATATTCTGAGTCCTCATTTGATTGACTTTGGAAGGATGGAAGCTGAGTCGACCTTGAGCCCGTCAGGATCAAGACTGCAGGGACAATATGCCTGAAATACTGCACTTTAACCACTGCATGACCAGAGCTCCTTCATTAAACCTTGATTGTCTTTCTTGAACCAATTCTTCTCTCTTCTCTACTCCTCTATTCCATGACCTCCATCCCATTTCGCCATTTTGTTTTACGCTTAGAGGTTTAATGAGTTTGCATATAGATGTGGATGAGGACACATGGTAAGTTACCCATGGTAAGTGAAATTTCTTAATTAAAGTTAATTTGATTAATCTTAAATAATTAATCAAACTTAATTAATTAAAATTAATATCATGAAACTTAATTTAAATTAAAGACACATTGTAGGTTCAACTCTTGCTGTACAGAAAAGGGATTGATTGATTTAAATTTCACTCCAGTCTGTCCTACATATTCACGAACAAGGATGATTTCTTTTTTTTAAAAAAAACCAAGAAAATAGTACAATATAAAAATATATAGACAACTTAATTGGGCTTTAATGTTTTACCCATTTCAAAAGAAAGCCCGACTAGAAAGGAAAATATCTGCAATGTATATGGATCCAAAATCAATCCAAAATTGCCAGTCTTTATTTGAAAACTTTTGTGATTTTCTTTTAAAAGATTTGATTAGCTATATAACCTTACTTGCAATGTCATTTGTCCTAAATGACATATCATTGTAGAGCAAGGTATAATAGACTCAATGTCTTTCTTTTCACTGCTCCAACATCATAACAAAAATGCACAATTTTAACCCACCTTGATGAAAGATGCCATAGAAAGGAGAGCAGAGCAAGGATTTGTCTAAGTATCTGTAAAATAGAAGTAGAAATCCTATAGAACAGTGGTGTCAAACACACTTTCATTGAGGGCCGCATCAGGGTATGTTTGACCTTGGGGGTCTGGGGTGGGTGTGGTCAGCTCAATGTCACTTGTGCCTGTAGGCCCGCAAACTCTGCCAGTGAAAACAGAGCTGAGAAGAGCCTCCTGTGGCCCTCCCAAGCTCCATTTTTACTTGCAGAAGCACCACAGTCCTTCACTGCTTCCAAGGTAGTCCCATAGGCCAGATCTAAGCACCCCGCTGGCCAGATCCATCCAGGCCTTGAGTTTGATACGCCTGCCATAGGAGATTCTATCTGCCTATCTTCATATGGGCTCTTTCTACGTAAAATGTCTGCTCCTTCATCTCTGCCACCCTGGTACAGCCAATTTGAGCTGCAATAAAGGAATGCAGTCAATGAATGCTGAAAGGTTAACAATATTGTGAAGCGCACATTAAAATCAAATGACCTGAATGATTACTTCTCCTGATCAGCATGCAAGAGGGATTTTGCCTGAGTAAGCAGAGATGGGAAATACAGCATCATTATATTGTTCAGAAAGAATAGAGAGAATGGATATTCACCATGCAGAAAGATTTCCTTTGTAGGCTCGTTGGTATGGAACCAATGTCCTAAGGAGATTAATTGGATGATGTTACCAGAGAAGTAAATGAAGCAAGATAACAGAGTCTGGCACAATATTGTGGGTGTAGAGGTGAGAGAGAGAGAGAGAGAGGAGAGAGAGAGAGAGAGAAGAATAGTATTATATGATGCTATAACAATATTTTGTACAACCAAGAAAAGTTCAACACTTGGAAGACAGACCAAAAAATTGTTTTTTTCCCATCCAGATTTGGAGATCAGACTCTTTCTAACTAGTCTTGATCTAGGAGTTATTATAGTGATCAAAGACCACAAGTCTTGTCTTGATGTGATTTCAAGGATACTTCCTTTTCCCTTTTCCCTTCCTCAGAAGGGTATTAGTTTAGTGGCAGATAACATTTTTTTGTGTGCCAAACCTTCCAAGTCAGAAGAATCAGACAGAAAAAGACAGGAAAGACCTTCCATGGTTTTGGAATCCCAAAGAATGATTACAATTCTTTACATAAGCTAGATGCATAACTGGTGGCTAAGCAATTTCATGAAGGCCACTGATGGTTCAAATACAATTATTTTTAGTTCCTTGCCTCCCAATTCTGTTGCTTCCAGCAAGAAACCTTCATGCTCCTTCTACTTCCTGTGACTGAGAAGTTTGTGTGCATGTGTGTGTGTGTGTGCGTGCGAGAGGAAGGAAGGAAGGAAAGGAGGGAGGGAGGGAGGGAATTTTATATATACAGTATATGAGAGAAATACACAGTATATGAGAGAAGGAATGTTTTGGTGTGGTCTTTCCTCCCATAATTAATTTATTTAAATCTGGTAGTAAAATAATAAGTAAGAGAATAAGAATCACTTTAAACTGTCTCTGTGTTCAAATTTAATAGTTAAATTATTTATTATATATCGAGCAGATAAAGTACTATGTCTAGTGCTGAGCATGACATTTGAAGAAGAGGTCAAGTTTAAGCCATATTAAAAGTATTTATTAAGACATGAAAAGTCATTATTCATTTCTACTTCAGAGTACAGAGACCATACCTAGCATACTGTGCATATACCCCATTGCCAGCATGATATTTACAAATTGGAGAGGGTTCAAAGTAGGCAAGGAGGATGATATATCGACTTAAGGATGTGCCATTTAAACTTTGGATATTCACTTTGTGGAAAAGAAGAATTGGATGCATAGATATTTACATAAACATAAATATTTATATACATAAATATTTGATAGCAAGTTTAGGTGCATAAAGAAAAGCTACAGGCAAGGTAGAGTCAGGATGAAGTCAGTCTATAAATGAAATAAATCAAATAGTCATGAACTATGATCACAGAAATGACATAAACAATGAGTATAAAGTGTACCTAGATTAAAAAGAAAGAGTAAGTTAAAGTTTATCTTGATTGGAAGATCTGTACAATGGTGGAACAATCTATCTAAGGAGTTCCCCATTTCTGAATAATATTTTAAGGAAAAGCTGGACAACTTTTCCCCTGGCGTAAATAGTTTTCCTACACATTGCTGTGGATCAGACTGGGGGATTCCTTCCAAAACTGTGATTCTGAAAACTTACTCCATGTTAAGTGATATTCTGTGACTTCTTTATCCTTTATTTTTAATGGTCAATCTATCCATCTCTGCACACTCTAGTATCTTCTGAATTACGTCCTCACCTGATGGAGTGTTCACATTTTTCTAATATTGTGCAAATACAATCCTTGCAGTTGTCAATACATGCAAAACTAGGAGGAGGGAGAGATTTGGAATGTCAGTCCAGACAATAAACAACCTACTGTCCCATGGAAACCAAAGCCATTCCAATAGGTGCTGGCCAGAGACTGGAAAAGGTTGCCAAGGAGATGCCAGAGCACCTAATTGGACAATGTGACAATGAGAGAGTGAGTTGTCTATTCTTTAATTATACTGAAAATACGGGAAATAGCCAGAGTTAGTTTTGTTTTCATTTGTGCCAAAATGATATACTCAATAAAATAGTTATTTGAGAAAGCTGCAAGCCTCGGAGTGTTGAATTGGTTGGGTTCATTAATTGAAATCTTGACAGTTAGGTCTTTAAGCTCTTGGGAAGGTCAGGAAGGTTGGATCCAACTTCACTTGGGGCGAGGGACAATATATTATGTTCTTAACAGGAATGGATTGTGACATTGCCCACCACCCAGCTGGTTTTGACATCTCTGCCCTGGAAGATTCCCGTGTTTTCCTTTCAAAGCTAAATCTGCCAGGTTCTTTAAATCTTCCATGATCTTCTCTTCATAGGACTCAGTTTCAGGGTTCTTGATTGTACCCGTTCTTGTTTTTCATTGTCTGAATCTTCACAGAATCCAGTGGAGGGATTATTATTATTTTTTTACTACCGGTTCTATGGGCATGGCATGGTGGGTGTGGCTTGGAGGGCATGGCAGGGGAAGGATACTGCAAAATCTCCATTCCCTCCCTACCCCACTAACCTGCTTTCCAGCTCTGTTCTCCTGTGCAGGGCAACCAAAGAAGAGCCAGCTGATCAGCTAGGACTCAGGAGGCAGAGAATAAATTGGGGAGAGGCCAGTCAGAGGTGGGATTTTCTGGTTTTCCGAACTACTCAAAATTTCTGCTACCGGTTCTCCAGAACTGGTCAGAACTTGCTGAATACCACCACGTGTTTTATGAGTGGTTAGAGATAAGAGGTAGAAAATAGGCGAAGAAAGAGTATTGTTATGTATGAATTAAATATATCAGAGGGTTTATACGTAATTGCAAACAAGTTGATATAATTTATAGAACTGTGCAAGAAATGTAGACCTATTTCCTTACTAAATGCAGATTATAAAATTTTTGCTTCGATATTGGCAGAAAGACTTAAAAAATACTTAAACAATTTTATCCATCCTGATCAAAATGGATTTCTGCCAAAGAGACAAATTAAAGACAATATGAGAGTTATCTTGGACACTTTGGAATACTATGAGGCACACCCTGAAAAACAAACAGTTTTGATATTTTTAGATGCACCGAAGGCATTTGATAATATGAATTGGCGATTCATGTTATTACAGCTGGAACAGATGGGCTTTGGTAAAAAATTTATTCAAGCAATAGAAGCTATATATCATAACCAAATGACAAAGGTAATGATAGAGGGAGAATCGACAGACTCTATTGATATAAGAAAAGAAACAAGATGAGGGTGCCCACTATCACCTTTGTTGTTTGTGTTAACCTTGGAAGTGTTAAACAGAAATATTAGAGAAGAAAAGGATATAAAAGGGATGAAAATTAAAAAGGAAGAATTTAAGTTGCAAGCATTTGCAGATGATCTGGTTTTTATCTTAGAAGACCCACTAGAAACAGCATCAAAATTGATAGAAAAGATAGAGACATATGGAAAGGTGGCTGGTTTGAAAATAAATAAAGATAAGACAAAGATCTTGACAAAAAATATGCTATCAAGACAAAAGGAAGAACTGGCAGACCTATTGAAAATTCAGGTCACGAATAAGAACAAGTACTTGGGGATATACTTGACAGCAAGATGCAGTACACTAAAAGAGAATAATTATATCAAACTTAAACAGCAGATAGCACAAGATTTGGCGAAATGGGAAAATTTACAACTGTCATTAATAGGGAGAATATGAACAATCAAGATGAATATACTACCCAGAATTTTATATTTGTTCCAAACAATTCCAGCTAGGCTTGAAAAAGATTATTTTGAAGATTTAAATAAAATTGTGTTGAAATATATATGGCAAGGTAAGAAAGCGAGAATAAAATTACAACTTTTACAAGATGCCAGAATAAGAGGAGAATTTGGTTTGCCTAATTGGGAGTTGTATTACCAAGCTACAAATTTGATGTGGGTTAAGGAATGGATAACATTAAGAAATACTAGATTGTTGACATTAGAAAGACATGATCTGTTGTTGGGATGGCATGCTTTTCTATGGTATAAAGGGAACTAAAACACAGGGGTATTTTAGAAGACATTATATATGGGAGTCTCTGTGGTTAAACTGGGAGAAGACTAAAAGGCAATGTTATTTGAAAATTCCAGTCTGGCTATCAACTATTGAAGCATTTTCTTATCCTATAATATATAAAAAGGAACAGTTAGATATGGTAAAATATTGAATGAAAAGGGTGAACTTAAATCTATGCAAAAATTAGAGGAACAAGGTATAAAGATGAATTGGTTTTCATATGCGCAAATACATTCACGGTATGACAAAGATTCTAAAACAGAAGGTTTCTATGATAAATTGACTGACTTAGATAAGATTTTGACAGGTATGAAAAGGTGATTAAAAGATGAAAAGGTGATTAAAAATTGTATGGATATTTATTAGAAATTAAACTAGAAAAAGAACAAGTTAAAGAAACTATGATTACTTGGGGGAAGAATTTTGGATATGGGATTGATCTAGAGAAATGGCAAAAACTGTGGTCTCAAAATTATAAAATGATAATGTCAACAGCATATAAAGAATATTTGTATAAGATGTTTTACAGGTGGCATTTCCCCCCGACAAGAATAGCAAGAATGTTCAAGAACAAATCTGAAAAATGTTGGAAATGTCATCAGATACCTGGCTCATATTACAATATGTGGTAGACTTGTGCGGATGCCAAAAAATATTGGACTAAAATCCACACGTGGTCGGAAAAATGACAAAAAAGCATATAAACTTGAAACCAGAGATATTTTTATTGGGAATTTTACCTGAAATATATCATAAAGAATTGAAACACCTGATTGTAAATGTATTAACAGTGGCTAGGATTGTATTTGTCAAAAACTGGAAAAATGAGAAAATACCATTACAGGAGGAAATCATTAAGAAAATATTGGAATATGCTGAAATGAGTAGATTGACATTTTAAATTAGAGAACAAGAGGATAAACAATTTTATAAAATTTGGGATATTTTCTATCAATGGTTAGACAATAAAACATGGTAATGAAATATGTAGATTCTTAGAAAATAATAAATATATAAAGATGTATTCTTTTCTTATTATATCTACAAAATGATTGTAGGATAGATTTGAGATGATAATATGAACTGTCATAAAACAAATTAAGTAAAATATGGATTATTTTATAAAACATGAATGAATAAAAGTATAGTCAAATGATTGATTAACAATGATATTAATGTATTTAATATTTGATTGAAAATATGAGAATATATACAATGTAATTGTAATTGAAGACTACAAAGTGGAAGCACAAAACAATTTGTAAACCAACCGACACACTGTATATATATATATATATATATATATATATATATATATATATATATATATATATATATATATATGGAAGATGGGTTGATGTTTTTATGTTTTGTTTGTCTATGTTTGTCTTAAAAACCAATAAAAATTTAAAAATAGAACTGTAAATAAGGTAATAAAGAGAAATTTAGTTAAAATGACCAAATTACATTACTATTATTTTTATCAGTATACATGTTGATATCTCAGTATGTATTCTTTTTTATTTTTTGTAAATGATATACACTGACAATACACTGTATTCAAAATGTTTATGAACAAAAGTTAAACATATACTTCCTCCCATTCTATGCAGCAATCTGAGAAATGGAAAGATGGCTGTGGCAGACCTGAAGTTGATGCTGGCTCTGCCAATTGGCGTGGATCTCCCAAGGTGGAACTTCAAGTTGGAGCTGGTTGATTGATTAATATCAGCTCCCGCTTGCCCCCTGCTTATCTTTGTCCTCCTCTCCATCTTTTACCTATTGTATTTTGTTTATTTATATTTTTTCAGCATTTTATTTATATAGTATTATCTTTTTTAATATTGCAAGTCACCCAGAATTACTCTGCAATGAAAAGCAATGCAATGGAATGCTATGGAATGCAATGCAATGGGATGCAATGCAATGCAATAAATACAATACAGTACAGTACAATACAATACAATATGCAATGCCCTGTTTGATTGGAGGCCCGGTCCATCTAGTTCAGCAGTAAGTTCTCACAGTGGCCAACCAACTGCACAAGGAAACCTACTAATTTCCCAACAGAAGCCCTACAGATTACCATCAAAGCTAAAATAGCCATTCATCCCCATGACCTCCATGAATTGGTTCAACCATTTTTGCAGCCAGACAAGCTGGTAACCAGCACCACATATCACAACAACATCAAAGCTAGTACAAAAGAGCAGGCTTTGCATACTCTCTATTCATCAGCTTGCTGATTTTGATCCTAACTCCAGCCTTGGATTCTATTGGAAGAGAAAACATTGAATACCTGAAAGAAAGGCAAACAGTAGACCTACTTCTCCCTTGTTCCAAAGTAAAGGGCACAAAAATGGATTCTGAGTTACAGAAGACAGATTCCAACTGAATACAAAGCAGAACTGGGTAACAATCAAGCAGTTCTATAATAGAACCATTACTCAAAGAGTTAGTAGATTTTAAACCATTTCAAGCAAAAGCTAGATTTTCCTCTTCAGAGGAATGGTCAGTGGTCCCTTCCAAAATTATTATATTATGGGAAGAAAGTGTAGCATAGTGGACCAAATATTTTTCCCATTTCTTTTATTAGAATTAGAATTCTTTTATTGGCCAAGTGTGATTGGAGACACAAGGAATTTGTCTTGGTGCAAATGCTCTCAGTATACATAAAAGAAAAGATAATTCATTAAGAGTCGAGAATCATAAGGTACAACACTTAATAATAGTCACAGGGTATAATAAGCAATCAAATCATACTCGGAAACAGCCCCAAAAAACGTTAGGATACAAGCAATAAAGTTACAGTCATACTGTCACAAGTGGGAAAGGAGGGGTGATAAGGTGTGATGAGAAGATTAATAGTAATAGTAGTGCAGAGTTTTTAAATAGTTGGACAGTGTTGAGGGAATTGTTTATTTAGCAGAGTGATGGCATTTGGGGAAAAACTGTTCTTATGTCTAGCTGTTCTGGTGTGAATTCACCATGAATCAGAAGCATTATAAGTGTTTGATCTCCAGTTATGGAATTTATCAAGGTTAGGTCCACCACAGGGCTAATGAAAGCAATTCATTTAGTTTTAAAGATCCATTTGGGGCAAATAGGGGAAATGCTACTGTAAAACTCATGACAAGACAGGCTTGACATTTCAAAAGTGTTCTTCAGAATGTCAGTTTTCACCTTTTGAACTTCAAAGTAGGGAAAAAATCCATACTGTTGATATATTGACAAGTAGCCAAACCAAAAATGGCAGGGATGTCAAAAAAAAAGGGGGGGGGGATCTGAATAAGTATAGTTGACTACTCAATTTAAAAAAAAGAAAGAACAAAAGGAAGATGGACATGAAAGTACTAAACTGTCCGACGTGCTATGGGAGATGATCTGTCCCAGCGAGAGAATGAACAAAGAAATTCAAGGTTATTCTTTAGCAAGCATCTAGTTAGACCTTTACAATATCTCTAAAATCCAGATCTTAGAATATTATCAGGCATGAGACTTTGACAGGTCTTCATATTTTAGCCCAATGCTTAAGAGTTTTCTTAATTAGAAAATACTGTTGTGAGTCCATTGTTGTGTTGTCAACATTACAAACCAGGGTAGCGCAGTGGTTAGACTGCAGTACTGCAGGCAGACTGGAATTTGGCAGTTCAAATCTTAGGGTTGACTCAGCCTTCCATCTTTTTTCTTTTTTTGAATATATTTTTATTGTTTACCAATATAGATATCCAGCACAGTGTGACAGTCCTGGCATTCCTCTGCCATACATACTAGAATAAAGCTAAACAACTAACATACATATTATTTATACAATATTGAAATTTTTTTTACAATTCTTTTGACTATCCTGCCCTTTTAGATCCTCTGTAGTGTCACATTCTAGGTCAGTTTATCTTAATTATGTTATGTTCCGATTTCCACCTCTTGCTTCCAACCATTGGTAAAATTTATTCCAAGTATCATGGTATTCTGTTTCCCCTTCATTTTTCAATTCTAGAGTTAATCTATCTAATTCTGCACAAACCAGTATTTTTGTTATTATCTCTCTTTCTGATGGAATGTTTCCATTCTTCCATTGCTGGGTGTAAACCATTCTCGCCGTTGTCAGGATGTGGAGCATTATATTTGCTATACCCTTCTGTTATTATTCCTAATAAAAATAATTCTGGCTTAAGTTCTATATAATGTCTCACCATTTGCTCTAACCATTTCTGAATCTGTCACCAATATTTCCTTGCATGTTTACATGTCCACCACATATGATAGTATGTGCCTGGTAGTTGCTTACATTGCCTTCCATCTTTCTGAGGTGGGTAAAATGAGGACCCAGATTGTTAAGGGCAATAGGCTGACTCTGTAAACACTTAGGGAAGGCTGTAAAGCACTGTAAAGTGATATATAAGTCTAAGTGATGTTGCTATTATCATTTGCAAGGTTCTCATGATGTGCTAATCAGGGTCATGATTTTCATCTGTTAACTAGGCCATATAAGTGACACCTATGGCAGCTGAGTATTTATAAAAACTGAATACAGAAGAACCACGGCATAAACCCCTTCCTCCGTATACCAGGTTACCTCATGTGGTGAATCTAATCACCATTCTTGCTTATTAATCCATTTGTCTAAATAAAGAATATGGCCAGATTTAGCAATAGCAACACCTACAAAAATGGACATGCCAGAATGAATTTCCACACAATTAGCATCAATGCTAAATACAGGTAGTATCCTCAAAGTCGTAACTGTGTAAAATGGTCATAAGTCACTTATTTCAGTGCCACTTCAACTTTGAACAGTCACTACATGGACTGTTGTAAATTGAGGACTACCTGTACGTATTGTAGGAATCACCTGGAAACTTCATGTCCAAGTTGTCCAAGTATTTATTGGTCAATTTAAATGTTCTTCCTTGAAAGCTATTCCCATGATCCCAAGAATGGGAGCAGGGGGGATTTGCTTATTGCAATGTTCATTGCCTTCAGGTGGAATAAATAATCAATAAATCAAAAAGAGATTGGACAACCGTTTGTCTAGAGTGGTATAGATTGACAAAGTCTCCTGCCTAAGCAGGGGGTTGGACTAAAAGACCTCCAAGGTCCCTTTCAAACTCCATTATTCCACATTCTGATGTTTTGTGATCTTCTCCAATTCTTTGTCTTCCACTCTACTCTTTCTTGTATTGCCACATTAATTATCCAGACTGTCTTCTTTTCGAGCAGATTTAAATCTGATGTTTTATGAGCCAAACTTTATCAGTTTGTATTCAGAAATCCTGCAAAGTTGATTTTCAACTCTATGTCCCCACCAATTTTTCATTAATGGCACATCATACATTTTACAAATATTCCAATAAATCATTTTGGTGATTGTGTGAGGGTGTTGATTATGAGCAGTTTGTGCAATCTTCTTGTAGGATCTACTATTTCTTCTGCCTCTTTGCACAGTCAGCAATTTGAATCATTTATCATCATCATTATTATTATTAAGATTAAATATAACTTTGAATGAGGGTCTACCTTTGTAGAATTCTTGGGAGTTCAGAATAAGGTTTATTCATAATTGTGGTTACATTAGTGGTATTAGTGGCTCATCTGGAAAAGAATAGAAAAATGTTCAACTCTGTCCTATCTCATTAGTTTGTGTTCAGTAGTTACCTGAACTATTAGGATTCTTCTAATCCAAGCAACATAGAAACATATTACTGATAGAAGAGAATATTTAACTCAGGGTAGAATTGGGAGGTCCTTGGTACTCTTTGAGCTTGGTGGTTTTGCAACATTTCATTACCAAACTAGATAACATCATCAGTGCCCTGATAGTGAAACATCTGCAAGAAAACTACCAACCTCAGAGAGCACCAAAACTCCACAAGAAACACATTATCATGACTAAAGATACTACACAAGAAAAAAGCTAGTTTGCTACTGTGCAGCTTGTAAAAAATGATCAGCTCCTTGCCTTCATTTATCCTTTTATTATAATTGTTTTCTTACAGATGATAAATATATAAATCTGTATTCATATACCTGTCACATTGCACTTAAAGTAAACAGGAGTAAAGGGAAAGAAAGCTACTTAGAATATACTAAGATTTAATTTCTCCTCTTTAAAACAAAACAAAGCATTATTTCATGGAACTTTTATTAACAGAAGCTGCATTATTAGTCTTGTTATCATTATTATTTCATTGCTAGGTTGTGCCAGAAAAAAATGAGAATTAATATTTGAAATGTTATGATCTCCTGGAGATACATTTGAGCATGGTTTTTCGTCAAATGCATGCTTTTATAATGAAATTAAAATTACATAACTTCCTTTGCTTTAAATAAAAGATGTTTTCCCTTTATCCATTGTCATTCCCCGAACTCTTCTCAATCTGTACTTTATTAATAAACTTGGGTGTTTCAAATTTTAGTGCAGCTGAAAATTCATGCTTTTAAAAAAGGGGATGACTCTATATAATAATGATAGTAATTAATGTCATCCATAGTAGAAAGATCTCTTAGAACTCGGTTGGGTATCTGAAATCATTCAAATTCCTATCAGCACTGAAAATGTGATTAATAATTTATTCTTCCTTTTGGTATCAACAGTGGAAGTAATAACAATGCAAAATATGAGATCTAGAAAACCAGCTGAGAAGATTATATTATACAGTGAATAAAAAATTGGTTTTTCTCAGGTTGACCTATTCATATCTGTAATTCAGTTCCAAAACTCCGGTGACATTCAACAGCAGTGTTATTACTATTTGCTTATTTAGGGTGTTGTTTTAGAGAAACATAGAGATAATTCAGTTCCAAAACTCCGGTGACATTCAACAGCAGTGTTATTACTATTTGCTTATTTAGTGCGTTGTTTTAGAGAAACATAGAGATAATAATTGTTGTTGCTTAATTATTCTATTTATTAGAGAAATTGCTTAAGTAATGGACCAAAACAGAATCAGAGATGGAAAATGTCTGCAGGGAGACAATCTCATTTTTTGCACTGACAGAAATATATATATATATATATATATATATATATGTTGGTTCTCAAACTGGTTAAAATCTTCCTGTGACTTGTAGATAGAAATTTGTGTCTTTATTTGTATTTGTATGTGCTCAAATATGTGCATGTAAAAATGCTGTGTTAATTTTTTTTCCTGCATTTTCCTAACTATTAATATTTAATATGACTAGGAAGAAATTACTTTAAAGAAATTAAATTGATTTAAAGAAATTAAAAGCAGAATAGAGTAAATTTTCCAAGATCTCAACCCTTAACTGAAGTGCAGTTTTAGCACCAAATATATACCAAGTTGTTGTGAGAATAAAAAAAATCTTCCCAGTTCAAATTCTTCAGTAGTTTGAAACAGTTTGCAATTCATCTGTGGGTGCTCAATGGGGCTTGAAAATATATACAAAGTTCATACAGTTTTATTGTCCTTAATAACTTCCTGAACTTGATCTGAAGTCAGAGGTATAACATATGTCAAGTCCAGTGGTGGGATTCAAATTTTTTTACTTCAGCTTCTGTGAGTGTGGCTTGGTGGGTGTGGCAAGGGAAGGATACTGTAAAATGTCTAGTCAGAGGTGGCATTTGCTGGTCCTCTGAACTACTCAAAATTTCCACTACCATTTCTCTAAAACTAGTCAGAACCTGCTGAATACCACCTCTGGTCAAGACAAGGGAAAGTTTGGTGTTGAGGCATAACTAAGGTATAAAAGAGCCATGGTGGCGCAGTGGTTAGAATGTGGTACTGCAGGCTAATTCATTGCTCACTGCCAGGAGTTCGATTCTGCAGTTGATTGACTCAGCCTTCCGTCCTTCTGAGGTCGATAAAATTAAGATCCAGATTGTTGGGGAAAATATGCTCATTCTTGTTCTGACCAAAGCTTCCTGAAACCGTAATTAAACACCTGCGTAGTCCAAACAACTTTTATTTCAAAGCTGGGAATTAAGTTCATTCCCAGCCTGTAATTGTTGTGTCCCTGACTAACTAACAGTCTTCAATCTTGTCCGCATTCCTGGCGGGAGCACCGACTGCTCCCATTGGTTGATGCCGTTTGACAGCCGGCTATAAAAGGAGCTGTCAAATGGCATCAGCTGTCACCGCCAACTGGCTGCCAGCCCAGCTGCGGCAGCCGTGGCAACCCGTTATGCTTCGAATAAAGCAATGTTAGTCTTTAGATCCGTGTCTGCCTCGTGTGTCCACCTGCTACACAACACTGGCGACGAGGATGGGATACACAAATGAGAGGCAATCGGACTAAAACAGCTGAGCAAAGTCACTGTTGAAAAGAGCCGAAGCCACTGAGAGCTGAATGTCACAAGCCACAGATGATCTCTGTGCACGCGAAGATTAAAAAGCCTCCTCGGCTGAGGGGACAGACGCTGCCTAACAGGCACTCCTGCGAGTGCTCTTTTGAGGGCGCGAAGCTCAAAGCCTCCCTAGCTGAGGAGAGGACGCCGCCCGAAAGGCACCACCGCTGGCTTGTACGAGAGCATGAAGCTCAAAGCCTCCCTGCCTGATGAGACAGACGCCGCCCGACAGGCACCGCCACCGGCGTTTCCAAGAGTGCCAAGTTCAAGAGCCTCACTAGCTGAGGAAACAGATGCTGCCCGACAGGCACTGCCGCCGGCGCTTCCGAGAGCACGAAGTTCAAAGCCTCCCTAGCTGAAGAAACTGACATCACCGACAGACACCACCGCTGGCGTTTCCAAGAGCTCCCTGCAGGTCCTGGTCTACCCGCAGCCAATTTACCCACCGAGAGCTGGTCTATCCGCTGAAGCCGAGACGACCCAGTCTACCCGACAAGAGCCGGTCTATCTGCTGAAGCTGAGATGACCCGTTCTACCCGACAAGAGCCGGTCTATCCGCTGAAAGCCAAGACGAACCAGTCCACCCGCTGAGAGTCAAGAACTCCTCACCAAACGAGCCGGTCTACCAGCGAGTGCAGAAGGCCTGCAGCAACGCGAGCCAGTTTACCAGCAAATGCAGAAGATCTGCAGCAACACGAGCTGGTCTACCTGACAACTCCGACAGTTCCCTGCCTGACCCGGTCTACTGTACCAGCCGACTTATGCGCCCATTTGCCCAACAGCCCCTCCCTCCTTCAGCTCCTGAGCCAGTGGACACTGCCAACATTCTTCTCCCCCAGAGCTTCTTGCGTAAGGACTTGGGGGGGGTCCCTGTATTTTGGTGGATGTCAGGTGCTAAATAAGGAGGCAGCCACCCACATTTAGGGTCCTTCCCACCAGGGCTTGTATCCCTTGGCAGCGGCAGCACACTTCCCCAAGGGGACAAAGGCTGGGTAGGTGGGAGGAGCTGGGTAGGTGGGAGGTTGGATTTTCCCATCCAAAGGGGGCCCGAGGAAGCACGACGTGCCTGCTCCTCCTTCGTCTCTTGGGCCTTGACCTAGGAGTCAAACTCCCAACCTCAGCGGTCCCCAACCTTTCTGGCTTGGCGGGGGCGGGAGGAAGAGGGGATGGTTCCATGTGGCTGAGCACTGTGTGCATCTCCCTTCACGCAAGCCACAGCTAAACTCACATGCTGCTTGCCCAAATGGAACTTGCCTACCATTTCTGCAGCCCGGTTCCGAACAGGCGACTGCCCAGTACTGGCCCACAGCCCTTGAGATTGGGGACCCCTGCTCTACCTCATGCTGATTGTCACCGGGCATGTTTTACTCACCATCTTATAAGGATCTCCTTCTCAGGCCAGGTGCTCCTACCTTGCAGCAGGTCGGGTTTCCGTTCCTTGAAGCCAAGGTGGAGAAGGGCACAAAGCAGCTGTTAGTTCAACTTCCTTTTCTGTACTGTGGACCCCCAGAAGGCAGGGCCGCGCATGCTCTTAGCCAGGGGAAAGGGGTGTTGTGTCCCTGACTAACTAACAGTCTTCAATCTGGTCCGCATTCCTGGCGGGAGCACTGACTGCTCCCATTGGTTGATGCCGTTTGACAGCCGGCTATAAAAGGAGCTGTCAAACGGCATCAGCTGTCACCGCCAGCTGGCTGCCAGTCCAGCCGCAGCAGCTGTGGCAACCCATTATGCTTTGAATAAAGCAATGTTAGCCTTTAGATCCGTGTCTGCCTCATGTGTCCGCCTGCTACACAACAGTAATGAGTCCCAAACAGTCCCTCAAGATTAGAACCCACCTTATCTCCTTTGAATTGCTGCCAACCACTAAAGTGCCAAATTAATTTTAAAAAGCCAAACGAAGTACAAAATCCACACAGAGCTTCAAGGTTTAATATGAACAGAGCAAATGACTTTGCTTCCTGCAAAGCTTTTTCTACCTTTGCACCTCCTTTATACCTTAGGGAGGGACAATCACCTCCAAGCCTTACTCCTGAGTCGCCTCTTTTGTCTTAGCTGCTCTTGCCTTCTAGCAGCTCTGCACATACACGCACTGGGAACAGGCTCCCTTTGTTACTCTGCCTCGCTGCTGCCAGACTGCAGAGACTCCAGAGTCAGCACACAACTCCCAGATAGTCCTGGCCACATCTCTGCATCAGATGTAGGACCCTTGTCCGAGGCCTCCCCAGACTCCCAGACTAGTCCCCGTTCTTCCCCACTGCCTGATTTTGCTGCTGTCTGCACAGGCTGCTGGTGAACCACAAGAAGTCTATAACTCTGCTAAGGCTTTAGCAGAGCTTTGAAGTTGTGGAAAGTTACCTAAGAAACCACAAGCCTATGAGTTGAGCACATGATAAAAATCACAGGATGCATGCATGAGCATTTCTATAAATTTTATCTATTAGGTCCTGAGTTATTCTCAGAGGTGGGATTCTACCAATTCGCACTTATTCGCAAGAACCGGTTGTTAACATTCTAAGCAGTTCGGAGAACTGTTAGAAGAAATTACTGGCCTAATCCTGTAAGGAAGGCAGGAAGGAAACATTCTGGTGTTGCTTACAGAAACTGCCTCTCTGTTAACCCTTATTACATTCTTGGCAGGACTAGACTTCCTGTCTCAGGAACTTCTCTGGAGTTTTTTTTCCCTTCCTTTGCTGGTACTTTGCTTGTGTGGAGTGACCACTCAAAGTTACAATGGCACTGAAAAAAGTGACTTATAACCATTTTTCACACTTACGGCTGTTGCAGCATCCTCACAGTCACGAGAGGCCAGGCGAGGAGATGAGTTCCTCGATGTGAGTGATATTGAGTTGGCCATGCCCATGACGATCAAGCCACATCCACCCAGTCACATGACCACCAAGCCACTCCCACCAATTAAGCCATGCCCACAGAACCGGTTGTTTAAAAAATTGAATCCCACCCCTGCTTATTCTTATGCAAGTAAAAATGCAAAACTTATATATACTTATATATAAAAAAGTGCCTTGAAAGTGTCTTTGGGGTTATTCCAATCCTACAGGAGTTCAGCCAAATAAACATGTTCTCTAGAGAGAGAAAATCTGGACTCCGCCTCTTTGTTCACACTGAGCCACAGATGATCCCTGCCTAACAATATGGGGAGGGGGGAAATATCATAAAGATACCTTTGATTGTTTATGGACAATTAAACTGATGCCAACTGAGTGAACATTTCAACAGATCTTCTTGGAGGATTTCTCCCCAGCATGGCCTTGTGAGTCTTCCAAAAGTGCACCCACCCACTATAATTGTGTCTACCTACCTTGTTGCAGGGGGACGCACTGGCTCAGTGACACTAAGCTTGTCAATCAGAAAGGTCAGCAGTTCAGCGGTTCAAATCCCTAACACCACATAACAGAGTGAGCTCCGGTTACTTGTCCCAGCTTCTGCCAACCTAGCAGTTCGAAAGCATGTAAAAAATGCAAGTAGAAAAATAGGGACCCCTTTGGTGGGAAGGTCACAGCGTTCTGTGTGCCTTTGGCATTTAGTCATGCCGGCCACATGACCACAGAGACGTCTTTGGACAGCGCTGGCTCTTTGGCATTGTAACGGAGATGAGCACCGCCGCCTAAAGTTGGGAACAACTAGTACGTATGTGCAAGGGGAACCTTTACCTTTATCTTGTCCTCTTCTCTAACAGAATAACAGAGTTGGAAGGGATCTTGGAGATCTTCTAGTCTACACCCCTGCTATACCATTTCAGACAAATGATTGCCCAATCTCTTCATAAAAAATTCCAGTGTTAGAGCACCCACAACTTCTGGAGCTAAGTCGTTCCACTGATTAATTGTTGTAACTGTCAGGAATTTCCCTGCATTACTGGACATCATCACATAATGTATCTAGAATATGATAATTTGAACCTGGTCATTTGTGCCGCTGGATTGGTTACGGATTGGTTTGTTCTAATCTCCATTTTTCTTCTTGGCTATATGTAGCATTCCATAGCCTTCTCCAAGTCTGTTCTATTTGACTGCATTGTTTTGTTTTTACAAGTTTTGGTTTGTGTACTACACTGCTTCCCACCTTTTCAAACCAATCACTTCTCAGATTAATTAACAATGCCAACATTTTGTATTTTCAATGTCAGTCACGGGGAGATTTATTCTACTTGCCACTTACATACTCCTGAAGATTTATCTGAATAGATCATATCCCACAGCAAGCTCTAAAATACCTTGATGTCTTATTAATAAGTTAATTGAATTCCACAGTTACTCTGCTAATGTTAATGCGTTTGTGCTTTGTCACTGACTGATAGACAAAGGATGTCTACAAAGATACTTTAATAGCTGCTTTCGGGAACAAATGAACACCTAGAGCTAAATTATGATAGAGTAAGTATTAATAAGGGGCACTGATAAGCTGGCATAAGAAAATTGTTAGTGACAATAACAAATGCAACCTGGGTTCTGCTCCTGTTTCATTTAGAAATAAGGAACTTAGAGAATATGTATATTGTTTTAAACATTCTATTCTGCTATTGTAAGTTCCCGCAGGTAGGAATAACAATAGATGTGGTAAATAAGATGTCAACCTTGAATCAAGGAATTCCTGGCTCAAGATTTAATCAACCTTAGAACTTAATGATTGATTTTGAGACTTTCTTTCTTAAAAGTTAAGGGAAATTTTACCCCGTCTAATCATGATGCTCATCTCCATTTCCTAGCAGAGATTATACTACCTGAGACTTCTCAGAAAACAACTGAATGAAAAACTGCTGGTGACCTTCTACCGCTGCACCATAGAAAGTATCTTAACTTCCTACACTTCTGTATGGTTTGCCAATTGCACAGTAGCTGATAGGACAGCACTCCAGAGGGTTAATGTCATTGCCCAGAAGATCATTGGTTGCCCTCTCCCCTCTTTGAAAAAGCTTTATAGTTCCCACTGCCTTAAGAAAGTTCAAAACATTCTCAAAGATCCATCTCATCCTGGGCACCCTTTTTTTTAAACTATTACCATCTACCAGATGGTGCAGGATAACAAAAACAAGGACAAATAGGCTGAAAAATAGCTTCCATCCCAGAGCAGTAGCTCTTTTGAATTCTACTGTATAGTACAATATTAATGAAATATCAAGGGTTTTCAATTCAATGTACAGAATGTGGAGGATATGTTTGTGTTTTATTTTTATAGTTATAATGTACACTGACAATGGTATTTAATTTTGTTGTAGGAGGTGCAATGACACTAAACTAAACTAAACTAAACTAAACTAAACTAAACTAAACTAAACTAAACTAAACTAAACTAAACTAAACTAAACTAAACTAAACTAAACTAAACTAGTGGAGGGAACTGGCATTGTCTGAAGATGCTTCTGAGGTCATATGACCAGCATACACAGTGGTGGGATGCAGCCAGTTTGGACCGGTTCTAGTGAACCAGAAGTTCCAACCATCAGCTGGCCCTGTCTATCTGCCCCAGCTTTATCCTGTCTTTTATTTTCTTCTTTCAGTTGATTTGTGCAGCACAACTGATTTCATGCTCAGTTGTTCTACTTACCAGGGCTGCCCAAGAAGGTAAGCAGTTGAGTTTCAAATTGCTTTATTTTGAATGTTCCACGTGCACACAAAGCATGCGCTCACAAAACCGGTTGTTAAACGACTGCAGCCCATTACTGATTATACATCAAGGTGCACAGAACACTGTTCCTTTCCCACCAAAGTGGAAACTATTCAAGGAAAGATTCAATCTGGAAATAAGGAGAAATTTTCTGACAGCGAGAGCAATCAACCAATGAAATAGAAGTTGCCTTCCAAAGTTGTGAGAGTTTCATTACTGGAAGCTTTCAAGAAGAGATTCACTGCCATCTGTCAGAAATGGTGTAGGGTCTACTAGGGTAGGGGAGAGGTTGGACTAGATGACCTACAAGGTCCCTTCCAACTCTATTAATCTGTATCTGTATCTGAGTTGTAATTAAGGTGGGATATTTATTGGGACCGAGGAAAGTATTGATTCAGAGATTCCACTCAGAGCACATCTGAATACATTTTCTGATTGAATTGGCTTTACTGAGCTCCATAAGAAAGTTCAATCGAGCCAATGAGGAAAAGTTTCTTTTTCCTGAACTAGTTTGAAAAAGCAGATAAAGAGCTGAACTAACCCAGTTCAGCCTTTTAGATGGAAGCATTGAATTGAATAAGATTTATTCAAATTCTCAGTCAAATCATATCAATAATCGAGACTGATTTGATGATGCAAAGCAAATGTTGACTGATCCACAGCCCTCAAACTCATTTATTTTCAATTTGTCTCACATGAATTTATCCCTCCACATCTCTGAATCAATACATAATTTTAAAATCGCATCCATTTTCTTCTCTTGTTCTTTCAAGAAGCGTGCATTCTATGACTCGATTTCATGCTATATTTTACCTTAAAATATGCACATGATAAAAGTTCTAATGAAATATTACAGCCATGGGCAGATTAGCTTCCAAAGTGTTCTGCTATGTGTTATCTGAAGACATATAGAAAGGAATTTTCCCCATCTCTTCCATTTCTCCTTCAGCTTTTCCCCTTCCATTTTGAGGAATAAACAAGAGTTACCATAAATTAGGCATTCTTTCTCTTTAGCCAGATACAGGAGAAATTGTTCATTAACATTTCCTTTTCATTCTTATATCTAAGAATGAGAGAGAGATTAGAAATATGGGAGCCCTCCAGTGGACAAAAATGTTCTTTCGGCATAATGTGATCTGAACTGACCAACTCCTAAAACATCTGTAAAACAAACAGAAAGGTTTTGTTCATTACACTCTGAATTAGAAAAAGAGTACTTGGCTAAAATAAAATGAAAGTATATATGGGGTTGCAAACTATAAACAGTATGACTATTCTCCCATCTCAATCAAGATACAGTATAATGATTTTTTAAAAAATTCTGGGTAGAATTGGGGTGGCTAGATGGAGTTAAGCATTGGCCGGATGCCCCTCCCAACGGCATGGAGCGTTCACAGCAGACATTTTCTCTGTGCCCCCTGAGAGAGAAACAACTGTTGCTGCCTAGGATTGAACTCTCAATCTACTGAATTGCAGAGGAGTGTCTTCACCAAATTGCTCAATCAATATATAGCATTAACAAGTAATATCTTCCTTTCACCCATGAACACCCAAGCAGGCTAATTAATGATCTCACAGTTAATAATGATGTCATCACAAGAAGGCAAGGAATCATTCCCTAAACTTGGGACAGATTTTTATTTAAAATCTATGATTAATTAATGAAATTGCTAGATGAAAATGAATCTTATTTCATTGAAGTCAGGTATCCTTCTAACAGGCCAATCTTAAATGGAAAGAGGGGGAAAATACCAATAATAAAGTAACAGTCAAGGGGACCATTTCCTGGAGAAAGTACCTCATGGATTTTCTCCAAAATGAAAAGATAGTAATCCCAACCTCCTGAAAAAGATAAGAGAATATTAATGTGTCTTCTCCACAATTTATTGAGCTAGATATTGTCATCTAAATTGTCCATTATGACCAACAACCAATAACGGCATAACAACATTGGGATGAAGATTGCTTCGTGCTCTCTGAGAGGGCTTGTTATCTTGCAGATGTTTCATTACTGAAAATAGGTAACATCATCAGGGCTAGTTGTTTTCTGAAGCATTTGATGCAATAAAAGAAAATATGTGTAGATCAGGCTTGAAATGAGGGATCCTAGACTAGCCAAGTTCAGAGAGCACCAAGGATTTCTCATTTTAACCTTGAGGTACAAATATCCTCCTTTACTGGTAACATGGTGATGGTTTGGTCCAATATTGAAAATCAATGGGGATCAATGACGGAACAAATATAGAAAGGGAGGAAAGTATTTGATGATGGGTTTGATTCAATATCATAGGATAGGCCTTACCAGAGCAAGATTCGAGCAGCTGAATTCTAGGCTTCAAAAATTTCAGCAATGGGTTCTCTGCCCCATTGCTAGGTGAGTGTGACCTTGGTAGGCATGGCCTAGTGGGCCTCCTGCACCATGGGGGGGGCGTTTTTGCCTTTCCCAGGGTCTGGAGGCTTTCCTCGAGCCTCTGGGAGGGCAAAAACTGCCTCGCCCAGGCTCCAGAGGCCATCCGGAGGCTGGAAACGGGCCCATTTTTGAACTTCCAGGAGGCCCATTTTTTCCCCCTCCCCGAGCCTCCATATGGGCCCTGCATTTACCTCACATCCAAAACGGGCCGTATGGAGACTCCTGGGAAGGGCGGGATGGGCAGGGTGGGGCAGGGCCAGACAGGGGTGGGATTTGGTGGTTTGTCAAACCAGCCATAATGTTAGCTACGGGTCCGCCTGAACCCGGGCGAACCTGTAGCAGCCCACTCCTGATTCTATGTTCTGACATGTGGTACCTTTTGAGAGAACATGTATTTGAGAAGCATCAAGATAGAAGATATGTCATATTCAATTGTCAATTATATGCCTCAGCAAGAGCGTAATACTTATAGACACTATATGAGGGAATTGTGCACTGGAACTCTAACCAAGGATTATCTTATTTCTTTCAAGGCACAAAAATATATGGAGTCACTAGAAGTATTATGTTTATACTCCATGTCTGTCCAAAAGAGAACACATTTTAGAGAACACATTGAGATTGCCTGTAAAGGTAATGAATTCAGCCCAAAACTCACTGGTTTTGAACATTTTAATTTTATTATTTATTATGCAAATTTATATAGCCAACCAACTCACACACAGGTGACTCTGGACAGTTCACACTATTATACATCCCTGCATTTTATTTTATCATATAGTATCTTATTTTACTCATTTGTCTTTACTTTATCTTACCTTACTACATTTTATTCAGTTTTATCTCACCAGAGTCTCTTTTACTTCATTTTGCTAATCTCATTTTATTGTTTTTTACAGTTGAGCATCTCAAAGCATACTCATAGTTTGAGATGCTCAACTGATTATTCAATAAAGTATTATTATATTGAGTGCCTTGGACTGAGAGGAGGAGAAAAACCGAGAACGTTTTTATTGGATGAAACTGATGAGATCTCCAAAAAAGAGAGAGAGAGAAGCTTAAAGAACAAAAGCAATCATGAAACTGATCATGATTTATCAATATATCCTAAAAGTATATAAGCTATAGCATTCCAGATTTCACTGAACGATGAGTCCAATTTCTCTCGAAAACATGGCCAATGGTGAGGGATGCTGGAAACTTTATTTTAGCAACATCAGAAGTGTCACATTCTTTATTCCTCCAGCCTCTTATGATTCATCCCAAATCTCTGAATGCCTTCTTTGTGACTGCTGAATTTTAGATTTCATCTTCTCTATCAAACTTTCTCAAAGGCCATAAACTCTATTTCAGAAGCTGTTAAGTATGACTATAATTTAATCATACTTAATCATATTTAATTGGACACATTGCTGCTTTTGACTGTGTATTTTTTTTTTTTTTTTGGCACTCATGTCAGAAGCACCGAAGCTCTTCTGGGTTGAAAAGATTAGCCAGTGAAATCAGCACTGCCCTGGGCATGCCCAGTTGGGAGCTCCTTTCAGGTCCCGAGTGTCAGGGTTCCAAATAACAGACCCAATGCCATCAAAACCCTGAGGCTTAGAGTTTCGTCAAAGCATGAATTTATTAGGAATGTCATACTGGCATAGCTGGTGAAAACCCAACTCTGAAGGACCGAGGTTTTCCCCACCCAAATCAAAACCCAGAGTTCTTTCCCCTAGACCACGTGCCCGTCATGTGGTCCAACCAGGTCACAGCCACCATCCAGGCTGGCTTTGGTCCATGACTCTCCAACACCTGGTGGAATATCCTTGGCTCCCACAGGAAAACATGTTATTTTGGCTGCACATCCCCCCAGCTGTCTCTACCTCTCCAGGAGGACTGCTGGTAGTTCGCAAGGGTTCAGGAGAGCCCCTAGCTAAGTTTTTGGGCAGTTCGGAGAACCCCCAAATCCCACTTCTGCCTGGCCCCGTCCCGACCACCCCACCCCTCCCAGAAGTCCTCACACAGTCTGTTTTGGATGCAGGTAAGTACAGGGCGTGCACAGAGGCTCAGAGAGTACAAAATACAGGCCTCCCGGAAGTTCAGGAAGGCCAGAAATGGGCCTGTTTTCAGCTTCCAGAGAGCCTCTGGAACCCAGGGAGGCTGTTTTCGCCTTCCCAGAGGCTCGAGGAAAGCCTTCAGAGCCCAGGGAGGGCAAAAATGGCCCCCCAATCATGGTGCAGGATGCTGACTAGGCCACGCCCACCCAGGAACTGGGCAGAGAATCCATTGCTAAATTTTTTGAAGCCCACTCCCGACTTCGCCATCATGTTCCCACAGCTCCAACCAACCTTGCTGTGGCAGCCCTGAAGATGCTCCCAAAATGGCTTCAGGGCTGACACCTGGAAGAGCTGGAGTGAAGGACAAGAGCTCAACTCCACTTGATGGCAGCTCTCAGGTCTCCAACACGGCCTTGCTAACCTCTTGCCCAATGTTCCAACCACTTGAGCACTTCTTGACTGTGCTCATGAGCGGCTAAGAGAAAGAATAATTGTGTTTACATTAGACAGTCTCCTTCAAGTTACAAGGCAGATTTGAATTTATTTTTCCCCCAGTGCTTGTGAGACATTTGAGATGAAGATGAACATACCATTTAATCAATCACAACATCTCCTTGGTTGGGACAGAATCACAAGGCTGTTTCATAGCAATCTTTCTAGCACTGCATTGGAACTAAATTTCCCTTCATTTTTCACCATTGGCCATGAGAGTTAAGGCAACATTTGGCGACTGTAATTTTTCATGTTGCTTCTGAAAAGCTGTTTTCTATCTCAGCTTTCTCCATTTCAGTACCCTCCATTTCTCTTCACTCAGCTTCTCCTATTATCAATCATTGGCTATAGGTCACGGCTAATGGGAACTGTAGTCCCTCATGTCTGAAGACCCTCACGTAGTACAAATATTCTTTATTATCTGACTATCAATCTAAAATAGATTTCAGAGTCTCCCGTCATTTCTCGTTTTATTTAGCATCTTCTCCAGGGATTCTTCACCTATGGCCCATAGACCAATCATGGGTTTGTGGATAGGCTTCAGATTACACCTAAACTAATTCTCAACTCATTTTTATTTTTTTAAATTTTCTTCCTCTTAATGTCTATGGAGATTCTCAGTCATCCAAGTCATGGTTATCCCAAAGGTGCTTTTTTTCAAGAGACAACTGGACTTTCTGGGTTTTTTTTTTTGAAGACGCTTCGCTTCTCATCTAAGCAGCTTCTTCAGCTCTGACTGGATGGTGGGGAATGGAAGCATTTATGCTTCTTGCCGACAGCTGGCCATTTGTGTTCTTTTAGCAGGTCATTAAGGTCATCTGGAGGTTTATCTGTGTTCTCAGGGTCACCTGAGTGCTGCAAATTGGTGTAGAGCCTTCTTGGGATTGTTGTTGATGATGATGATGTTGTATTCCTCCCATTCTGTTGAGAGAAGGCTGTTCAGTTTTGACATAGATGGCCTCTTTAACCCCTCTTTCAAACCAGCAATCATCTTTGTCTGAAGTATGTTGTCTTCAAAAGAATGGCCTGTGTTTTTTAAATTCAGATGGACCATATCGCCTTCACAACTCTCTTTATTTTAGCAGCAGCGTGGATGCTACATCAGGTATACCTGGCCATCATGACTTGGAAGCTGCTATCCAGAGTTTGTCTGCTTGCCAGAAGAACCACAGCACTGAGCATTCATTTTTTGAGATGGAACGTGAATGCAAATTGAAGCGCCTGGCTTGGGAGGTGGAGAATTTCAGTGGGGGCCTGACCCCCAGCGAAAGCATCGCATCCATAGGCACCAACTATTCAGGCAGTTCTGGCACGTCCTTGAGCTCCTACTCTGAGTGATGGCTTTCGGGGAAAAACTGTTCTTGTGTTTAATTGTTCTGGTGTGCAGGGCTGTATGACATCATTTTGAAGGAAGGAGCTGAAACGGTTTATGTCCGGGATGTGAGGGGTCTGTAAATATTTTCACAGCCCTCTTTTTGACTCGTGCAGTATACAGGTCCTTGATGGAAGGCAGGTTGGTAGCCACTGTTTTTTCTCCAGTCCTAATTATCCTCTGAAGTCTGTGTCTGTCCTGTTGGGTTGCAGAACCAAACCTGGCAGTTATAGAGGTGCATCTAGCCACATCTCCCAGAGTTTAAAAAAAATCATTTATTAGGAGTGAACATGCCAGCGTTATCTGGATGCAGCCAACTCTCAGATACATCATTCATTTCACCCTTGACCCTGGTCTTCCCCCACCCCCGGATGCATATTCTCCAATGGGACACATCCATAGCCAAGAGTTCGTCAATTATGCTCTCCAGGAACAATCTTGTGTGCCAGAAGCTTCGACCACGTAGCAATTATCTATGAAAATATTTAAGGTAAGCATTGCTTCCCCCACTCCCTTTCTGCTGACAACTCTAAAAGACCAGAGAAATATTTTTGAGTTGACAAGTTCATTTAGTGACCATTCAAAGTGACAATGGCACTGAAAAAAGTGACTTATGACTATTTTTCACAGTTACAAACTTTGCAGCATCCCCGTGGTCATGTGATCAAAATTTAATGCTTGGCAACTGGTTCATATTTATGACCGTTGCTGTGTTCCCAGGTCATGTACATCCCCTTTTACAACCTTCTGACAAGAAAAGCCAATAGAGAAGACAGTTCACTTAACAACTGTGTTATTAATTATCAACTGCAGTGATCCACTTAGCAAAGGTGGCAAGAAATGTCGTAAAATGGGGCAAAACTCACTTAACAAATTCTCACTTAACAACATATATTTTGGGCTCAGTTGTGGTCATAAGTCAAGGACAACCTGTACCTGTAATGTCTCTTCTCTTTCTCCTTGTTTTCCACAATTTAGTATGAGTGTTTTGCAACTTTAAACTGAAGTAACCTAACATATACATATTTTTCTTCATCACATAGGAGTTTATTTGAAAAAGTCTAAAATTTCAAAGAAGAGGCTGAGCACCAAAAACTTTTTAAGAGCCAAGGTACCATTTCTTTTAAAAGCTTTGGTAAGACAGTGATCAAGGAAGCATATATAGAAAAGACCACTCAATCTGATTTTGACACACAAAGAGTCTTTTCAAAAACTGAGAAGTGAATGACACGGATAAAACACACAAAGAAAATTAAATTCAGAAACCATTCATGAGTGAACATTTCTTATATTAAATATGAAATTGTATTTCAAATGTAATAGATTAGACTCATAATTACCAGTGATTACTGAAATATTACACTAATGGCATGCAAATTAGAGGTACTCTCTTATTAGATATGATTATTATAAGAAAAAAATGTACTCTATTAAATTGATGTCAAATTTTAAAAGTGCCTAAATAGCACTGTATGCATCCCAATCCTTCAATATCCAATGTGAATTTTAGTTCATCTACACCAGTTACTATATATGGATTTTAGACTTCATTCCAGGGTAACTCTTGACCCATGGAATCTAAAATAAAACCTCTATCAATACTTCATTGTATTTATAAAAGAAATATTGGAAACTGTCCAACTGCATTCATATAACAACATATAGCCTTACTGAATGTTCAAATTATTATCTTTGCTGTTCAGCTAACCATGCAGAAAGATAGAGCATCGTAGTTGTCCAATCTTAAATACCCACCCTAGTCCAAAAATACTAAATGCTATTTTTTAGCAAATCTAAGGACAGAGAACAGATCCCATATAAATAGGCAGGAGCTGAACCAACAGTGGGATCCTACCTGTTCAGTGATTGCACTCACACACCTAATGCACATGCACCTAAAGGCAACACAGTCACATAAGTAAGAAAAGTCTCTTTAATACCTCCAACTTTGCCCCCAATGTCCAGTTACCTTCGGCTGGAGAAAAATCTCTCCTAAGAACAGTCTTTAAGTGGAGGAAATTCAGTCTGAAAACAAAGTACATATAAACTGTAAATAAAAATCCACACAAACCATGCTGCAGCAATTAACTGGACAGGGAATGATAAGGAATTGCAGACTTCAAAGGCCAACAAAACAAACAGAGTTGGGAAGATGCCAGGAACACAGATAAATCTCGACAAAACAAGATAATACATGATTTGTTTCCAACAAGTTGCTGTGCACAAACTCCCTTTTTAAACACTGTGTTCCCAACTGCAGCTGATGAAGGGAATCAGGGCCCTTTCCTCCTCCATAAGCCACACAACTCATGTTGCTCCCTTCTCCATTCCTCTACATGCACCTAATGCACGCACAGCTTTCCACACTGCAGCTTTCCACACTGCAGCACCAATCAGCTGAGAGGGGAAAGAAGAGAAAAATGCAGGGATGGGTGGGGGGCCCGACCCTATGCCTTTCTCTTCTTTCTCCTCTCAGCTGATTGTGGGAGGCTTTTTTTTTTTTTTACTACCAGTTCAGCTGAACTGGTCTGAACCAGTAGCAAACCACCCCTGAGCTGAACTGAAGAAAGATATATTTAATCTACATTACAGTGAGGCAGGTTAAGAATAGATAATGGAGACACAAGCTTGCATTCACCAAAAAGGAAAGAAAATATGAAAAGGGATATATCTGTAAGAAAGAATATTCAATCAAATATTTACAGCAGGGGTGTCCAAATTTGGGAACTCTTGGACCTGTGGACTTCAACTTCCAGGATTCTCCAGCCAGCATGGAATTCTGGGAATTGAAGCTCACAGGTCTCAATGTTGACTAGGTTGGACATCCTTGGTTTACAGTATGGGTTTTGGTGGGGAGAGGCAGACCGCAGATTGAAGAGATCTGAAGAAATAGTAAAAAGTTGCTAGAAAGAAAGAGTTTCTTTCATAGTTTGCACATTTGCATGATTGGCTAAATGGAAGCAGGTAGGTTAGCTTAGGGAGACACACAGGCCATGGGATGACCAAATATAAGATATCATTTTGTTCAACTTTACATTTTTCCAATCTTCAATTGGAAGAAGGAGCTTAAGTTGGAATGCTGGAGCTAAGCTTCAGATTGATCAGTGAAGTAGGGAGCGGGGGAGTAGTTCCGTTGGCTTCTGTTGGAGGAAACTGGAGAAGGGTAGAGTCAGGCTGGGCAAAGCAGGGAAGAGGTAAAACAAGGGAGAGTGGGTTCAGAGGAACACACAGGCCCACCCCCTCTTCATCCTAGGACATGCAGGGAAGAACGGAGAAGAGAGCAATGTGGGTTGCATGGCTTACGAGGGAGGAGAGAGCCCTGATTACCTTCATAAGGCACACCTGGGGGGGGAGCTTAAAGGAAAGGCAGCTGCAAGCTGTGTTTTCCGAGAACAAACATTGAATTTATCTAATGTTGGCTGCTATTATCTGCGTTCCTGGGATCCTCCCAACTGGTTTGATTTACTGCTGTGTTACTTCACTTCTGGAACTCTTTATCATACCCTGCCAGATTTATTGCCTTATCTTGGTTTGTTGGATTTATAATTTAAAGTTTTCTGTTTACAGCATTTTGGACTGGAATATCTGCAGCCAAAGGCTGTTGCAGGTTTCTGGGAGAGTTTTTCTCCAAACCAGAAGGTAACCAGGACATTGGGGCAAATTTGGAACTAATAAAGGGACCTCTACTTATTCTCAGGCTGGGTTGTCTTTGTGCCATGTCCCGGATCATCACACTTTAGATTTTAAATTGGTCTTCCATACATGCACATCTCCATCTATAGATGCAATCAGAGAAATTTTAAATCAGTCCTTACAATATTCAGAGCTAGCCCAATCTGAAATGGCACCTCGATTGGGTCTTGGACTCTGAACCTGCAGCTCACAGAAATTTAAATGTCCTAGTGGACCAGCAATGTGCTGCTGCAGCCAAAAAAGCAATGCAATCTAGGAGTGCATCAACAGAGGGATAACATCAAGATCATGAGAAGTGATAATGCTGCTTTAGAAGGCAATAGCGAGGCCACACAATGATATACTGGCACGAAGCCGAAAGCACCAGCCTGAGGATGGCAAGTGGGACCTCGCTGAAATGTCGCCAAGATACTCTTAATCTTACACGGGAAAAGACCCGAATACACCTAGACCTACACACACACACACACACACACACACATATATATGCTGAGACCTTAGAAAGTGTGCAGAGAACAGAAACAAAGATAATAATAGCACTTAGACTTATATACCCTTCATACTGTTTTGCAGCCCTCTCTAAGCAGTATGTTAGCATACTGCCTCCAACAATCTGTGTCCTCATTTTATTGACCTCAGAAGGATAAAAGGCTGAGTCAACCCTGAGCCACTCAGAATCAAACTCTTGGAGTGAGCAGTGAGTTAGCTTGAAGTACGTACTGTATTCTAACCACAGCACCACTATGGCTCTTAATAAAGGGTCTGGAGAGTAAATCATATGATGAACAGTTGAGGGACATAGGTATGTCTAGCGCAAGGGTGTCAAACTCAATTTCATTGAGGGCTGCCTCAGGGTTATGTTTGACCTCGAGGGCCCAGAGTGGGCATGGCCAAGATGGGCGTGGTCAGGGTGGGTGTAGCCAGGGTGGCATGGCCAGCTCGATGTCACTCATTTCAGGGGTGCCTGTGGAGGCCCTAGAGCTCTACCAGCAAAAATGGGTTCCTGAGCTCTGTTTTTGGCTACGATAGCCTCCTGCAACTCTCTGCCAGCAAAAACGGAACTTGGGAGGGCCACATGGCATTCCCAAGCTCCACTTTCACTGGCAGAGGCACTGCGGGCTGGTCCTTCAAGGGCCAGATCGAAGCATCCCGCAGGCCGGATTCAACCTGCGGGCCTTGAGTTTGACACTCTTGGTGTAGTGTATCAAAGAAAAGAATTAGGGGAAACATGATAACTATCTTCTAGTACCTGAGGGGCTGTCACAGAGAAGAGAGGTCCAACTTGGTCTCCAGAGCACCAGAAGGTAGGACAAGAAGTAATGAATCGAAGCTTGTTAAAAAAGAGACCCAACCTTACTAGAAGTAAGGAGAAATTTTCTGACAGTGAGAACAATTTATGCAGTCACATACAATGACAACCAGAAATCTGAAGCATTCTGACTTCACAATGCAAACCCCGCCCTTCATATACATATATGCTATGTCCTAACACATGCAAAAAAAAAAAATAGATTGAACTTGCATCACAATGTTGTGGTGCACACTTTGTCCTCTACAATATTTCTTTTTTCCTTCTCCCTGGACACCCATGCCTGCATTGCAATCTAAAATAAATAGCCCGTTAAGCTGACAGTTTAAAATTAAGCACTCAGTCCTTACTGGAGCATACCCCAAATACACAAAAGAAAAGGTAAAATGCAATATGTTCTAAAATACAGTGTCAGCAAAAAAAATCCCCAGAAATTTTAATATAGCTTCTGTATCTAAAGTTCCAGCCATAGGTAAATTGACCCATAAACCAGAGAGGTGCTAAATAACTGAACAGGAAGTTTGCTGATTTTAGAAAACAAGTGAAGGATTGAATGTGAGGAAAATAAATTCCATTGCAGTCAGTGGCGTCAGCTGAAAGGAAGATGCCAATCTTGATGTGGGATAATTTTAAAACAAATCATCCTTTTTTGCTTTCATATAAGTTATATAATTTAGGAAGATGGTGGGGCTATAACACTTAGATATAATACTTCCCAAAATGAAGCTTGTTCTGCTGCTTAAAACAAATTTGTACAAGGAAAAAATCAAGAGATTGGCCTCCTCTGACCTCAGATCTGACCACTTTTGACCTCCATTCAATCACTATTAGGGCCACAAAACTTTTTTTTTTTCTTAGACTAGTAGAAGTCTGTAGAAATTCTCAGTCATCCAGGTCATGATTATCCCTAAGGTGCTTTTTCAAGAAGCAACTAGACTTTCTTGTTTTTTCTTTTAAGACAAATAACAGATAATCAGAGTTGGAAGGGACCTTGTAGGTCATCTAGTCCAACCCCCCACTCAAGCGGGAGACCCTACACCATTTCTGACAAATGGAAGTCCAAGATGTTTCGCTTCTCATCCAAGTAGCTTTTTCATCTCTGACAGGATAGTGAAGCCTTCTGAAAAGGCACTTTTGGGACTTGGACTAGTAGCTTACTAGAAGCTTCAGTTTCAAATTATAATTAAAAAACTGCAGCACTGATGGGGTGTAACAGATGTCCTTCCAGATGTGGACACATTACAAATCCAAGAAGTTCTAGCCAATACTGAAGGATGTTGCTTAGACAATGCTTCAGTAACATCTGGAGGGTCACAGTTTCCCCACATTGGGAATATGTACATTTTTCAGTCAAGGAAAATGGTGAACTTTTTCGTCTGGAGCAACAGATGGTGTTACCTACGAGTTAAGAGAATAAACTATGATCCCAGACAATGGCTTAAATATAATTTTACATACAAATTAGTGCCAAGTCGCTATCTTTCAAACTCTTATCTGCAATGTTGAGTTAATCAAACGCACACGAAAAGTGTCAGAACAATTCATTTGAAATTAAACCTTTCACTTAGAGAGGTCCTGATTTGAGCCCATCTAAAAATATTTTGAGCAAAAGAGAGAAGCACAATAAGACCAGTTCCTAAGGGCAATTACATGCATCTTCTATGGGGAAGAAATATAAAAGAAGTCCAAGAACATCTTTTCAACCAGATTCAGCATACATCCTAGCCAAACATTTGCTAAGTTCATTATAATCACACAAATTTGTAAGAAAATATTGCAAGATTCCTTAACATGCATATTAAGTATGCTTCCACTTACTTCATTGTCTTGGGGAAGAAGAGGAAAACAAAATGGCAGTCCCAGCGTTATGATTACAGCATTGCTTTTTCTACATATATTAAGATACCAAAAAAGAGAATATTTATAGCTCAGAGTTGAACTTTCGAGTCCTTGGTGCTCTGTGAGTTTGGTGGTTTTCTTGCAGATGTTTAATTATCTAATTAACATCAGAGCAGTACTAGTATGTGTCAAGATCCTATGCAAGAGCCAAGGTTTCATTCATATCAATGGGACTGCCATCTTGCTTCTTGAGGCAGTTGCTGACTATAACCATATTTTTTTAAAAAAACAACACTGAGTAAACTAAGAACTACTTTGAAGACCTCTAAGGTACCTTCCAATTCTATTATTCTGTAAGCTTACAAACACGAGATTCAAACCTCAATGCTAATCCATAACGCCAAAGGTTAACTGTTTACAACAGAGAACAGAAACAACTGTGCTGTCCAACAGTTAACTGAATTCTTGAATGAGAGTCACAGATTTCCTGATATTGAAGAACTGCACAGCCCATCAACCCAAGCTAAATTACCCATTCACTCCAGTTGCATCCTTGGACTTTTTCCATTCATGACTAGAACTTCCTAGATCTTCTATTTGTGTCTGAAATATTGTGGCTAGGAATGGATCATTATGATTTTAAGTACTGGGGTTTTGGCCTCCTCTTGTGATGGAGCTGGATGGCAATTGGATTTGCTTCATTCTATGCTTGTGAGTCTTGAAAACACCAGAGGTCTCAGTTAGATGTATGTGACCCTAATCCCTGGATTGGTTTCTCCTCCGATAAATAGAAAGAAAGATCGTCAGGTATTTGAAATGCAGTGCAGGGAATTGACTTGCAAAGGACAAAGCTCATTTCATTCCCTAAGGTCAACTTTCAAGGGGATGAAGTAGCAGATGCTGAAGACAAGGGAACAATTAAAAAGATTACCTTCTCTCATGCAAGTATGATGAGGTCTGTTCTCCTAAGCTGATCATTTTGTTCAAACTTATTTTCTGACAGCTTTCTTTTCCTCTCTATAGTATGAGTCATTTTTAACTTCCAGGAAAGACCCAATAGTTTTGTTCAATCAATGCTCAGTTTCACTTGTGCCTACTGAAGCCCACTACACAATATCACTTAGCTTTGCTCTCTTAATATTCTCATTATTCATGTAGTAAGGTTTAAAATAATTTCTTTTTCCTTGGAATGATGTATGATCCAGTAGAAATTATGTCAGAGATGTGTAGTTCAAAATCAGTTCCACCACACCCAGATGCTCCCCTGACTAACCAGATCCCATAATTTCTATAAATAAAAGCGAAATGCCACTCATGCATCATCACAAAATCTCCAGAACTGTAAAGCCTACAAATTTGAAATTTGGCACGTAGGTTCCTCTTGGCTTCTAAGTGCTCACTAAGAAAGGATTTTTCAAAATGACTATCAGAGCATTAGTATTTCCTATATTATTATTAACATGCTCTGACGCTAAGGAGTTCTACTCCCCCTCCCTACCTGAAAAGAAATCTTTTCCAAATGCAAAACACAAGCAGAGGTGAGGAGTTTCAGTTTCACAGCAGTAACCAGTTTTAATACAGAACAGTTGAGCTAAGCCACACTCAGGCTCCTTGCTGTCTCCTTCTTCCTCTCACAGCAGATACTGCTTCAATTTCCAAACAGCCCTCAACTCTGTCACACACTGACAGAAGGCTTGCCAGATGAATACCGACAAATGCTGGTAGGCAGAGGCACAATTTTTTCCCCTTATTTTCCTCCCCCAAAACTAAGCCCGATTACATAGTTTCGTAGCGAAGCACATGTATTGAGCTAGTACATAATATCTAAAGATGTCCATAAGCGTAATTTGATCTCCTCAAAATGATATGATGGTGCACAGTGTTGGTCACAATGAAATCTCAGAAGTTCCTCTTTTGGGCATAACGGATTAAAAATTATAATCAGATTGTGATTATGTCAATAGCAATTTTTTACCACTGTAACAAATGAACTTGGCTCTCTTTTAAAGAAACGGAATCATTTTGATTGCCTAAAATGTAGTCCAGGGTTATAATAAGCAATTGTGAAGGACCCGAGACAGTAGGGATTTCTAGAGACTTTAAATAATTTCAAGAAGGCCTTTTTTTCTTGTTAATTTAAAAAAAAAATGTTTATCTTTTAAAGCTTTCAGGCACACAAGTGTCTGTAATAAGTACAAGGCTATGCACTGTTTCAGATTTAAAAGCAAAAGGATGCTTCAAGAGTAAAAGGAGCAAATTGAAAACCCTTATACTAAACACTTATCTTCCAGGGGTTGAACAAAAGGGCAACGCTGGATCAAAGAGGAACTTGATTTATAGTAAAAATATGATTTTAAAAAATAGAAAGAACAGGAAGAGTATAAGACATAAAAACACCATCTTAGAGGTCATAAAAAATGCTGCAGAATGTAATGAAGATAGCTTGGCTGAAGATATCAAGGCCTCCAGACATTCTCTGTTTTGAAACCAAATAAAATTGTACATAATATTCAGTTTATTTACTCTGAACTAGCTTTTTTTCCCTTTAAATTAACTTGTTGTTTTGCCCCTATTGACTCCACATTTTAAGATCAATTGATGGATTGATTGATGGATTAATTATGTGATGACCCAGAGTGTGGCACAAAGGCAACACAGTCACATAAGTAAGAAAAGTCTCTTTAATATTTCCAACTTTGCCCCCAATGTCCAGTTACCTTCGGCTGGAGAAAAATCTCTCCCAAGAACAGTCTTTAAGTGGAGGAAATCCAGTCTGAAAACAAAGTACATATAAACTGTAAATAAAAATCCACACAAACCATGCTGCAGCAATTAACTGGACAGGGCACAATAAGGAATTGTAGACTTCAAAGGCCAACAAAACAAACAGAGTTGGGAAGATGCCAGGAACACAGATAAACCTCGACAAAACAAGATAATACATGATTTGTTTCCAACAAGTTGCTGTGTGCAAACTCCCTTTTTAAACACTGTGTTCCCAGCTGCAGCTGATGAAGGGAATCAGGGCCCTTTCCTCCTCCATAAGCCATACAACTCATGTTGCTCCCTTCTCCATTCCTCCCTACATTCCCTAGGATGAAGAAGGAGTGAGCCTGGATCCTCCTCTGAATTCCCTCTGCCTTGCTCTACCTCTTCCCTGCTCTGCCCAGCCAAACTGTGCCCTTCCCCATTTTCTTCCACAGCCAATGGAGCCACACTCCCACTCCCAGTCAGTTGCTTGGCCTCCCCCTCAGAATCAGATTCCAACAGGGGCATGACAAATTTAGACATCCAAGGATTTCAGAAAACATGGCGGTAAATGCTTAGGCTTTCTGAGGTATAGAAAAATAAGATTATTAAATGTCATGGAGTCTTAGTAGGCTTGTTTGGTGATGATTTTATATTTTAAAAGTGCCATAATTTGACAGTTTGTGTGCAATTTCAATAGTGTGACTTTAATGAGCTGAAGAAAATGGTTACCTTAGAACAGGGGTGTCAAACTCACGGCATCACGGCAGTGTCACATGACAGATTGGGAATTTTTTCCCCTTCACTAAAATGGGTGTGGGCGTGGCCAGTGCATGATGCATCTGGCCCTTGGGCTGGGAGTCTGACAGCCCTGCCTTAGAAGAATGCCCCAAGAAACAGGGAGCATGGGACCTATTGGTTTCAAGTTGATAATCCTTAACTTATGTAAAACTCTTTAAAATATAAAGTTTAAAAATTAGATTCAGTGACTTACTCACATTATTTTCTTTAGTTCAAGGACACATTCTGAAAAACCAGTGGTTCTGAACTCAGGCAGGAATCTGAATGGATCGTGTTCAGAAAAGATTCCCACTGGAATCTCTGATCAAAATTTCTGTAGGTCTGCCTTCAAGAATTTTCAATCTTTATCCAGCTCACAAAGCACATTTTTAATGTTCCTATTTTTAGCTGTATACATGGTGGGTTGTGCGTTTGTTATTCAAGGCTTTTGCCATGGGAGTTGATGAATTTAATATGATATAGTGATGTCTATTCGGCTTCTTGTTCTGACCAGGAGGAAAAACAAAAGAGAATACTGAGTAATTTTTTTAAAAAAATAGATAATATTGTTTTTCAAATGTAGCCAGGAAAAAGCAAGCATGTAGGAATTCTTCTCAAAATGACCAGAATGTAGCATTTTTATTTGATATTAAACAACACATAACTCACTGGAACATCATTTCAAAGATAATTTCTTACTGAAAGAGAAAAACAGAATTACTAAGGGCAGGCAAAAAAAGCAGGAATTGGAATGACTGCTGTGTTCCCCTTTGATTTTCCTCATAGGTTGGTAAACTGAGGACTCGGATTCTTGGAGACAATATGCTGACTCTATAAACTGTTCAGAGAATGCTTTAAAGCACTAAGGAGCAGAATATAAGTCTAAGTGCTATTGAAATTAGAATCAGAATAGAGCTGGAAGGGACCTTGGAGTAGGGAGGGACTGCCACCGGTTCACCCTGGTTCGAGAGACCTGGTTGTTAATTTTATGGCTGGTTCAGCAAACTGGCAAATCCCATCCCTGGCTAGCCCCACCCACCCTGCCCTGTTCCACCCAGGATTCCCCACATGGCCCATTTTAAATCCCAGTAAGTGCAGGGCCTGCACAGAGGCTCAGGGAGGGCAAAAAGCAGACCTCCTGGAGGCTCTGGAAGACTGGAAATGGGCCTGTATGGGGCTTCCAGAGAGCCTCTGGAGCCTGGAGAAACTGTTTTTGTCTTCCTGGAAGCTCAAGGAAAGCATCCAGAGCCCAGGGAGGGCGAAACATGGGTCTCCAAGAAATTCCAGAAGGGCAGAGCCCATGGAAGCTGTTTTCACCCTCCCAGAGGCTCAAGAAAAACCTCTGGAGCCCAGGGAGAGCAAAAATGCCCCCCTATAGCCCATTTTCACTCCCAGGTCAGGCCAGTGCAAGAGTTGACTAAGCCATGCCCACCCAGCAACCAGGCAGAGAATTGGTTGCTAAATTTTTGAAGCCCACTCCTGCCTTGCAGGTCTTCTAGTGTAGCCCCCTGCTTAAGCCAGAGGTCCTATACCATTTCAGACAAGTGACTCTTACAAGTGACTCTTCCATCTCTTCTTAAAAACCTCCCGTGATAAAGCACCCACAACTTCTGAAGGCAAGCTATTTATAAATATTGCTATTTATATATCCAGCTCAACCCTATATTTATTTTATCTCTATCTCACATTCCAGTACCAATCTTCTGATATTTCTCAGAAGTCTGACTATTTTTAAAGATGGCCAGATATCACTTGCACTACCAATAAAGCTTTACCCCTTCCTTTTCTTTAACCAACATATGTTTTAGAACTCTCTTCAAGCATGTTAATTAATAGGACCGACATATCTGAATAGAAAGTTTAATCACATCTTTCTGCCCCTGAGAAATAATCTTTTTAGTTATCGATAATAAGATCACCATAATTAAGAGCACATTATGAACATTCACTAAAATCTTTGTCGATGGAAGCATATTAGAGACAGAGGTTCTGGAGAACTGGTAACAGAAATTTTGAGTAGTTCAGAGAGCTGGTAAATACCACCTCTGATTGGCCCTGCCCCCATCTATTCTCTGCCTGTTGAGTCCCAGCTGATCAGAGTCCCTGTTGATTGACTGGGTCTTCTTTTGTTGCCCTGCAAAGGAGAACGGAGCTGGAAAGCAGGTTAGTGGGATGGGAAGGGAATGAAGATTTTGCAGTATCCTTCCCCTGCCACACCTACCAAGCCATGCCCATCAAGCCACACCACACCCACCAAGCCAAACCACATTCACCAAGCCACACCACATTCACCAAGCCATGGCCACAGAACTGGTAGTAAAAAAATGAATACCGCCACTGGTTAGAGAGGAAGAAAGATGACCTTTGCAGAAATATACAAGACCCTGAGAAAGAAGATAATATTTGGATATAGCTCAGAAAGACATCTTCTTGCTTCACTGGGATATAAAAATTGTCAGCAGCAAACCACAATCAGACTTCCAAGTTTCTGTTATTATAGCCAATTTCTAGAGTACTTTTAGCTTTCCTGCAGTTTTTGTTTCACGATCTGGTTTACTGAACAGCATATCCACCCAGCATCCCTTCTCTTCTCCCAAAATACTCTCTGATGGTTTATACCTGACCTTGCTTTTGATTTTCTTAATAGGAGTCACCTTGAGTTATGGGATGCCTTTGAGGTAACAAAGGTTATTCTTAAGGCCAAAGCTGTTCATTATCACATGCTGGATTACCCCTCCTTTTTTTAATTAAAGGAATCTTTAAAAATCAAATGTGCTAGGAACCTAATGGACCTCAATAAAAAAAATATCAGTAAATGCATTGAAATGCATGAACATCAATTTCAAAATGCAGGTAGTAAGGTATAAATTTATTTTTAATACGCTGTGTTGAAGATTATTTTTTATAACATTAAAAAGAGAAATGCAAAATATAAAGGAAGACTTAGAAAAGTGAAAAGGAAAAAAGTGTCAAAAGCAACACAAAGAGGAAAAAAATAGAAAAAGAAAATAGAAAGATACCCATGAAAGCAGCTTCTGTTTTTCTGTACAGCATTATAAACACATTTAAGATGTGGGACATCCCCTCCCCTGCCAGGTTGG
Source organism: Hydrophis major (assembly GCA_033807585.1). NCBI lineage: Eukaryota > Metazoa > Chordata > Lepidosauria > Squamata > Elapidae > Hydrophis > Hydrophis major. The sequence continues at coordinate 133,537,770 of CM066332.1, read as the reverse complement.
CCCTGATCCTCCTGACCTTTCTGAAAATCCTAAAAACCTGGTTCTGCCAGTTAGCTTGGGGCTCCAATGGGGGAGTATTGCCATGGAGGTAGTTGGTCGGTTAACAATAAGCCCACCTCCCACCCATCCTGCTCCCACCCACTCCCATCTTTTAATTGGGCCGCGAAGTTCTGGATTTTATGCTAGCTTATTTAAGTGGTTTACAGAGTCAGCATAAGGCCCCCAACAATCTGGATCCTCATTTAACCAACCTCAGAAGGATGGAAAGCTGAGTGAACCTTGAGACAGTAAGACTCAAACTGCCGAACTGCTGGCAGTCGGCAGTCAGCAGAAGTAGCCTGCAGAAGTGCATTCTAACCAATGCGCCACCACTGCTTACTCCATTAACCCAGACTGTCACTTTCCAGCTGACAAGCTGATAAGCTCAGCATCTTCAACCGCCGACCCATCATGTCCCCTTTTGTCTTATATCTCTATTTAAACCTTAAAGTGCCAGAAAGAACAATAGCAATGAAGCATCCTTGTCTTTCTGTATTTCACATGGTTTAATTAATTCACCATTTACAATAATTGTGCCACTTGAAAAGTATATTATCAATTTCACTCATGTGATAAAATTCTTTCCAAAGTCCATGAGTTCCCCCAAAAAACACCCCTTGAACAAAAATTCAAATTGTCAAAGGCAATCTTTCAATAATTTGGTGTTATGAATGAGCTGAAGTTAATAATACTTTCTTTAAATATATGTAGTAGTGGCCCATTTGTTAATGCCAAAGAAAAAAACCAGTAGAATATATTATTATTTAGAAACACTGAAGAACTTTTGCAGAGCTACATCAGTGGTCTGAAAGCTATATAAAAATTTCCATTTCTATCAGAGGAATTCATATAAACTGCATAATTCACTGTGGCCAGAAAATTGCATGAAAGGTCTGGTTTATTCATGATACAGGAAAGCATGCCATTTCCTAATAGCTGCAGAAAATCCCAATTTTAGAGTAAATTATGGTGAACAAAAGATAGATTAAGCTCTTCACAACAAATATTTCCTTCAGTTCGTAAAAGACTTCACCAGTTTGTTCTTGATGTTTGATACCTAAAACACCTTTTAAATGGATGTTGGCAAATGATAATGAAGATATGACTGTAAAGTTATGAAGTGGCTTTCTGGCCTATTATTTAATTATCTTTTAAGTCTCTACCTTTAAGTGGTCAACTGAATTTATTTTTCATCTATTTTTTTCTCTTAGACTAGGATGGATATCAACAATCTAGTCCACTTTCAAACAGAACTCACTGGGTGACTGGGCCAATTATTGCCTCTCAATTTTATTTACTTCACAAGGTTTTCCTGGAGATCAAATGTTGAAAGAGTTGAGCTCAGGAAAAAATGAGATATAAATTTGACAAATAATAAATATAGTCAATCCACATTATTCACAGATTCTGTATCTGCATATTTGCCTACTCGTAATATTTATTTGTAACCAGTTTAAATCAATGCTTTCATGGTCATTTATGGACCAGTACAGAGTGGCAAAAAATTTGAGCAATCTGATACACACTGTGATGACCTGGGGCATGGCACAAAGGCAACCCAGTTACACAAGTAAGAAGAGTCCCTTTAATACCTCCAACTTTGTCCCCAATGTCCAGGTTACCTTCGGCTGGAGAAAAAAACTCTCCCAAGAAAAGTCTTTAAGTGGAGGAAATTCAATCCGAAAACGAAGTACATACAAGCTGTAAAGAAAAATCCACACAAACCATGCTGCAGTAATTAACTTGACAGGGCAGGAGAAGGAATTGCAGATTTGAAAGCCCAGCAAAACACACACAGTTGGGAAGATGCCAGGAACCCAGATAATAACAATAACAGAGAACTCGCCATTTGCTTCAAACAAGTTGCTGTGTGCAATCTCCCTTTTTAAACACTGTGTTCCCAGCTGCAGCTAATGAAGAAAATCAGGGCCCTTTCCTCCCCCATAAGCCACACAACTCACGTTGCTCCCTTCTCTGTTCCTCCCTGTGTGCCCTAGGATAAAGAGGGGGTGGACCTGGATCTTCCTCTGAATTCCCTCTGCCTTGCTCTACCTCTCCCCTGCTCTGCCCAGCCAGACTTTGCCCTTCCCTCGTTTCTTCCACAGCCAACAGAGCCATATTTCCAATCCCTGTCAGATTCTGACAGGGGAATGACACACACATTCCAGCTGAACAAGATGACACTCTGCCTTCTTTTTTGGTCCTCATACTGTAAATAAGGCAGCACGATGCTCAGTGATTAAGACCCTGGACTTGTCAGTTGGAACGCCAGCGGCCCATGTTTAAGACCCAAGCTCCAGGTGACAGTATGAGCGCCCATCCTTTGCCCAACATACAAATGCAAGTAGATAAATAGGTACCACTTTGGTGGGAAGGTAACAGCACTCCATTATGTCATGCTGGCCAGATGACTGCAGAAATATCTTTGGACAGTGCTGGGTCAATGGCCTTAAAATGGAGATGAGCACCACTCCCTAAAGCCAGCAACAATTGGCACAGTAAAATCTTCAAGGACTCCTTTAACTTATTGTAAACAAATGTCCTTTTCAGTATATTTAGTGTCACTTTTTGTGCTGAAGAAATGGTGGGATTCAAATTTTTTTACTGCCAGTTCTGTGGGTGTGGCTTGGTGGGCATGGCAGGGGAAGGATACAGTAAAATATCCAGTCAGAAGTGGTATTTGCCAGTTCTCCGAACTACTCACAATTTCTGCTACTGGTCCTCCAAAACTGGTCAGAACCTGCTGAATACCATCTCTTTGCTAAAGTATATATCAAACACTGTGCTTTTAAACAGAAACACAATGTGCAGAAACATAATTAAACAGACTACATAAAACAAGGTTATTGATTGATTGATTGACAAAAATGTGAACAATATTTGCTAGAAACAACCATCTGATTTTTGGCTCTTGAATGAAAATTTGTTTAGATTCTGCAAATAAAATTCTGACCTTGGAATAGGCCAACAACCATAATCTGGCTCTTGGAATCTTGGACTGGTTTAGAATTATTTTTCTATATGCTCCTGTTACAAAACTAATCATTCAGGCAAACATGGGTCAGATATTCTGTTTTGAATTGCATCTTTTGTCTATTGTTATCTCTTTGAACTTGAGTAAACTGTTAATTTCCATAACCATAAAGCATGAATCAGTATTTGAAATCAGAAATAGGATAGATGTTGTTCTAAGAGGTCCAGAGGTGCATGGGGTCATAATGGACCATCCCTTACCCTGGTAAAAAAAAAAAAAAAAAACTTTTCAAAGACAGGAGAAATTACATTTTGAGAAATAGGTATCATGTTTACTCATTGTACTCCAACAATGATTTCTCAGATATAATCTATTACAGTCCATTTTGTTTTGTCCATAATCTATCAGATGTTCTCATGGACTTCCAAGGTCAATGTTGATAATAACTGATACTACAAACAGAAAGGAGTCAAAGGAAGTGCAGATGAATTTTATCCAAGTTCTTAGTTAACCCAAGTTTATCCAAGAGATTGGACAGACATTTGTCTGAAATGGTATAGGTCTCCCTGCTTGAGCACGGGGTTGGATTATTTTAGAAGACCTCCAAAGTTCGTTCCAATTTTCTTATCCCTTGATTCTACCCAACCCAAAATGCAAAAAAGAAGGGGCCCCATCATATTTTATCCAACCCTGTTTTCACTTATTTGGCTATGGAGTGTTGTGTCCATGAAAATTTCTATGTACCTGGAAACTAAGAAGCAATTTTCAGGTGATGTTAAATATCTCTTTCAGGTTAAAATGCAATTGAAAATTGCATTAGATGGGGAGATAATTAACAGAAACAAAACAATCATGTAAAGAAATCTGTATTTTATATTCTCTTTTGTTCTTGAGGGTAAGGATTGTTCTGAAATTAATGTTTTCTTTGCTAGATTTTAGCCTTCATTCAGCTTATTCAGCAAACACACGAACAGTAGAAAGAAAATGATTACTTTTATAGAGCAATTTCATTGCACATTTATTCAGAAGTAAATCCTATTGCATTTGATAAACTGAATCCTAAGGATATGCATATGCAGACTATATATAGTGCAATTCTATTCTCTTGTACATATTTGTTGCTTTTCTTATTTCTGAGTATCAGATGCAGTACAGCACATGATGGTCTTGAATTCTTGTGCTAAATTTACTTCATTTTATTGTAGCAAGAAAAACAACAACTATTTGCACGGCAAAATGTTTGAAAGACTGGCAGTTATTATGTGAAAGCCATCAAAATCTATCAGCAAGCAAAATAACAGAAAACAAAACAAGAAGAAAATTTGTGTGAGATACACCTAACAAAATAAGACATATAGCAAAGTCAACATAATACGTCTGACTCCAATGTTTGATTGTCCCTGAAAGATAAAATTATGAATGTTTAAGCCTCTTCTTCTAAATACAAGTATATGTATGTGTATATATATTCAGGAAGCTATTAGCCATTTCATTGTTGAAAATGAGTCACACAGAATGCCTATTTCAGTGTTTTGAGAGCTAAGGAAAATTAAATAGAAATATATCTTTACTGACATTCAGACTTATGGCTCTGTTTTGAAAGTCTAAGATAGTGCTATTCAAACTGTTTTTAAGAGCACAGAGATATGTCTTGGAAGCCAAGCTTCTAAATGGCTTTTGCCTCATTCTTTTATAAAAAGATTTTTTGTGCAACAGAAAAGGCAATATGTGCACTCTGATAAATTAATCAGCAATCGACATTCAGCCCCACAACCAATATTTTAAAGTTGTTCTTATCCAGAGTCATGAGAGGCACCTCAGCAATGCTAAATTTAGGAAGTAGCAAAAGTTTCATTCTGCTTATCAGCCTAAAAACGAGGGGACAAGAATTGCACTTTGAAAAGATCCTTGAATTTTAATTCCATCACCATCCACACTTTCAAATCCAGTTTTGCACACTTCATCTGCAGTAGTACTAAAATGTTAATATACCTGGTGGGGGGAAAAAACCCAGTTTGTGCCAATATGTTTGCTACTCTGTTGGCTTTCTAACTGAGCTCAGAGAACAAATATTGTTATTAAATATTGATCTTTTTAAATTACTGGCTGTGTCTCACCCTTCATTTTGTGGAAATCATTTGCTTTGCCTGCTCTGAATGATTATAGCTCTCACCCAAAAACTTAGAGCTGGTAGATAGATTTACATTTTCTTCTGGTTGCTCTAACTCAGGATTTGCTATTGCTGTTGCTCCAAAAAAGCTCTGCACAATTTGCAGATAGCAACAGCTAACAAATCTTTTTGCTATCTGACATAAAAAGAATCTCTTCCTCCACTTCAGTTCTTGGAGACAACAAGCTGCAATAGCTATAATAATGAAGTCTGAATTCAACATAATGTTCTCCTATAAGTGCCTTAGCCTAAAATATTTTACAGATAGTTCTTGATTTGCAACCAGGGGTGCAATTCAAACCAGTATAACAAACTGGTTCGGAACTAGCTGATCATGGGAACAAGGGGTTCGCCTGAACTGGTCCAAATCTGCAATCATATTCAGCCCGGAATCACCATATTTTTCCATGTATAAGATTTTATATATATATATTTGTTTTCTTAAGTTTTCGCGGGTACTTACATGTATGGCATTCAGCTTTGTTCGGGTATTTTCCCACATCATAGTAATGGTGCTTTTAAAGTTGTAGCGTTTCAGCAGAATCTCATCTGCCATCATCAGGCTTCTGTATCGTGTTCGTCTGTGAGTTAGACTTTTACAGTGGTCTCAGATTTAAATTTGGGGCAGCCTATTGCTGTGCCAGAATGGTTTTTTTCTTCATCCTGATTGGTTGAGAGTCTTGGTCTTGTTTATTGATCTTGGAGTTTGCTGTGTTCTGCTTCTAATATCTTCTGTCTGTTTTTTTTGGCTCTTTTTGTATCTTGATTGGCTGGCAACATTGTGTTACTTTATCGGAGGCCTTTAGTGCAGCTTGGCTCCGGGTAAATGGACGGCTATCATTAGTTAGGAAGCTGGGTTTCATCTGGGTGCCTGGTTGGGGTGTGTTTGAGCTGGAGGTATCAGGGGGGATCTGTTTGTGCCCAGGTGTTTGCCTGGCTTGTGGTGTGGAGATTTTTTTGTTTGTGAGTGCAGGCTTCCAAATGATTGATAGCCTGGTGGAATCATCTCTTCTGTTCATGCTTTCTGGTCTTTTTTCAATCTCTATGGCTTCTCTGATGATTCTGTAGCTGGGATTTTCTATAGTGGCTAGGGTTTTGGTGCCATTGAAGTTGATACTATGACCTGTGGCTTCCATGTGTTGGACTAGTGAGGAAGTGTGTTCCAGCTTTTTGACTGCATTTTTGTGTTCATCCAGGCGGGTGCTTACTCTTCTATTGGTCTGTCCAATGTATGTGGCTGGGCATGATGCACAGGGGACTTCGTATATGCCTTGGTTTTCCAGGTCAATTTTGTCTTTGGGGTTTCTGAGGATGGCTGCTATTTTTCTGTCTGTTTTGAAGGCAGTCTTGATGTGGTGTCTGTATAGTATCTTACTAATTTTGTCTGTAGTGCCTCTTATGTAGGGCAGGACAGCTGTTCCATGGGTCTGTTCATCTTCTGGGTCTCTATTATGTCTCAGTGTGTTTTTGTGGATCAAGTTGGTGATTTTGCTTTTGTGGAAGCCCTTGGCTGTCAATATTTTAGTCAGGGTGCATAGTTCAGTCTTAATGTGTCTTGTCTGCCAGGAGTTTGGTTCTAGTAATTAGTGTTTTAGCCACGGAGTTTATCTGTGCTGGGTGGTGGTGGGATTGGGCGTTGAGGTAGCAGTTGGTGTGTGTTTTCTTCTGGTATATGGTGTGTCCTAATGTGCCATCTGTTTTTTTGTAGATTAGTACATCTAGGAATGGTAGTTGTTTGTTTGTTTGTTGTCAGTTTGTATCTTGATTAAGATACAAAAAGAGCCAAAAAACAGACAGAAGCATTGTGTTACTTTATTGGAGGCCTTTAGTGCAGCTTGGCTTCAGGTGAATGGATGGCTATCATTATATATATATATATATATATATATATATATATATATATATATATATGTATATGTATATGTATATGTATATATATGTATATATATGTATATATATGTATATATATGTATATATATGTATATATGTATATATGTATATATGTATATATGTATATATGTATATATGTATATATGTATATATGTATATATGTATATATGTATATATATCTATATATCTATATCTATATATGTATATATATAATATATATATATCTCAAATATATATATATATATATATATATATATATATATATATATATATATATATATATATATATATATAATATTTATATCTCAAATATATATATATATATATATATATATTTCAAATATATATATATATATTTGAAAATGAGGGGCATCTTTTACACAGGGGTGGCGGGGCAAGAGGTGAAGGCATGGCCCATTGCCATCCTCCAGCTCCTGGGCACTGCACTGCAATAGAGAAATGGGAAATGGAGCAGCCAGCATGAGGGAAGGAGGAACAGGGAGAAGAAAGAGGGAAAGCAGCCCCCTCCTTCCCTCATGCTGGGTGCGGCAGTCCCAACTCTGAGAGGGAGCTGAGGGCAGGAGTGGGAATAACCCCAACTGGCCGTTCTGTTTCCCCATTGCATTTTTTTGTGTATGTGCCTTGTCACTCTCTTGCAAGCACCAGCGGTCCCTGCCCACTCCTTCGACGGGGAGCCAAGATCCGTCTGCCTGTGAAATGATCCTTTCTGAGATCAGCCCAGTCCACAGTTTTTGAATTTTGGGTAAGAAAAGGGGGGGGGGTTCTTTTACATGAGAGCATCTTATAGATGGAAAAATACGGTAAGTTGAGCAATTCATTAAGCGGGTCACTATGTGACTGCACCCTATTTCAGGCACTTTTCTGCTGCAATTATGAAGTGAATCGCTAAAGTTGTTAAACTAGCACAACAGTCATTAAGCTAATCCTTTGCCTGCAGTGCATTTTTTTTTTTTTTTTTGCTGGAAACCAGAAGTAAACACCAGCTCCCATCCCAAAATATCATAAATTGCAGTGACGTGATTGAGGGACACTGCAAATGGCTGTAAGTACAAAGTGCCCAAAATGTAATCACATGACCATGGAGGGGCAGCCATTGGAACTTTGAATCTGGGTCATAATTAACCCCGGAGATGTTCATCATAACTTCAACTGGTTTCAGGGGGAGACCTGTTAATCTGTCAACTCAAAAATATTTCTCTGATCTTTTAGAGTTGTCAGCAGAAAGGGAGTGGGGGAAGTAATGCATACCTTAAATATTTTCATTGATAACTGTTAGGTGGCCAAAGCTGCTGGCACACAAGATTATTACTGGAGAGCATGTAATTAGTGACTCCTGGCTATGGATGTGTCCCATTGGAGAATATGCATCCAGGGGATGGGGGAAGACCAGGGTCAAGGGTGAGATGAATGATGTTTCTCAGAGTTGGCTACACCCAGGTAATGCTGACATTGTTCACTTCTGATAAATGATTTTTTTTTTTAACTCTGAGAGATGTGGCTAGAGACTAATGATTTGAATGGGGGTGGATTATCGGAGCCCTGACATAATCATTCAAAGCATGCAAAGCAAATGATTTCAATGTGACAAAGGATCATAGCCAGTAATTTAGAAAGATCAATATTTAATAACAATGTTTGTTTGCTGAGCTCAGTTAGAAAGTGACCAGTCGTATGCCAAAGACTATTTGCATTAAGCAAGGTTACTTATATAGTTCCACGGAAGGATTTATTTATTTTTAATATATTTTGGAGGATTCAATCTGGGTTGGTCACTGGGACTAGAGTTTTTATCTACGTGCTGGAGCCCATCTTCAGGAAACTTTTCTTTAGTAACTCTCTAGTCAGAAGTTCCCTGAGGATAGGTTTCAGCATGAATCTGAAAGTTTGGAAGGCAAAGCCCCTGGTCTCAGTCACCTACCGAGATTAGACCCTGCAATTAGACCCTGAAGCATGTATAATGCAATTAGACCCTGAAGCATGCCTTAATTCAATCGTATATATTTGCCACAGAGTTTCTGTTAGGCTGAGTTAGGCAACCCACTGCCTGTGAGTCCTATATGGGCCCATCAGTTTTTATGTCTATAGAGATTCTCAGTCATCCAGGTTGTCCCAAAGATGCTTTTTCAAAAGGCAGCTGGACTTTGTTTTTCCTTGAAGACATTTCATCTTATTCAAGAAGCTTCTTCAGAACTGAAGAACCTCTTCTTGGATGAGAAGCGAAACGTCTTCAAGGAAAAATAAAGTCCAGTTGCCTTTTGAAGCTTCTTCAGAACTGAAGAACCACTTCTTGGATGAGAAGCGAAACGTCTTCAAGGAAAAATAAAGTCCAGTTGCCTTCTGAAGCTTCTTCAGAACTGAAGAACCACTTCTTGGATGAGAAGCGAAACGTCTTCAAGGAAAAATAAAGTCCAGTTGCCTTCTGAAGCTTCTTCAGAACTGAAGAACCACTTCTTGGATGAGAAGCGAAACGTCTTCAAGGAAAAATAAAGTCCAGTTGCCTTTTGAAGCTTCTTCAGAACTGAAGAACCACTTCTTGGATGAGAAGCGAAACGTCTTCAAGGAAAAACAAAGTCCAGTTGCCTTCTGAAGCTTCTTCACAACTGAAGAACCACTTCTTGGATGAGAAGTGAAACGTCTTCAAGGAAAAATAAAGTCCAGTTGCCTTCTGAAGCTTCTTCACAACTGAAGAACCACTTCTTGGATGAGAAGTGAAACGTCTTCAAGGAAAAACAAAGTCCAGTTGCCTTCTGAAGCTTCTTCACAACTGAAGAACCTCTTCTTGGATGAGAAGTGAAACGTCTTCAAGGAAAAACAAAGTCCAGTTGCCTTCTGAAGCTTCTTCACAACTGAAGAACCACTTCTTGGATGAGAAGTGAAACGTCTTCAAGGAAAAACAAAGTCCAGTTGCCTTCTGAAGCTTCTTCACAACTGAAGAACCACTTCTTGGATGAGAAGCGAAACGTCTTCAAGGAAAAACAAAGTCCAGTTGCCTTTTGAAGCTTCTTCAGAACTGAAGAACCACTTCTTGGATGAGAAGTGAAACGTCTTCAAGGAAAAATAAAGTCCAGTTGCCTTCTGAAGCTTCTTCACAACTGAAGAACCACTTCTTGGATGAGAAGCGAAACGTCTTCAAGGAAAAACAAAGTCCAGTTGCCTTCTGAAGCTTCTTCACAACTGAAGAACCACTTCTTGGATGAGAAGCGAAACGTCTTCAAGGAAAAACAAAGTCCAGTTGCCTTCTGAAGCTTCTTCACAACTGAAGAACCACTTCTTGGATGAGAAGCGAAATGTCTTCAAGGAAAAACAAAGTCCAGTTGCCTTCTGAAGCTTCTTCACAACTGAAGAACCACTTCTTGGATGAGAAGTGAAACGTCTTCAAGGAAAAATAAAGTCCAGTTGCCTTTTGAAGCTTCTTCACAACTGAAGAACCACTTCTTGGATGAGAAGCGAAACGTCTTCAAGGAAAAATAAAGTCCAGTTGCCTTTTGAAGCTCCTTCAGAACTGAAGAACCACTTCTTGGATGAGAAGCGAAACGTCTTCAAGGAAAAACAAAGTCCAGTTGCCTTCTGAAGCTTCTTCACAACTGAAGAACCACTTCTTGGATGAGAAGCGAAACGTCTTCAAGGAAAAACAAAGTCCAGTTGCCTTCTGAAGCTTCTTCAGAACTGAAGAACCTCTTCTTGGATGAGAAGCGAAACGTCTTCAAGGAAAAACAAAGTCCAGTTGCCTTCTGAAGCTTCTTCACAACTGAAGAACCACTTCTTGGATGAGAAGCGAAATGTCTTCAAGGAAAAACAAAGTCCAGTTGCCTTCTGAAGCTTCTTCAGAACTGAAGAACCTCTTCTTGGATGAGAAGCGAAACGTCTTCAAGGAAAAACAAAGTCCAGTTGCCTTCTGAAGCTTCTTCACAACTGAAGAACCACTTCTTGGATGAGAAGCGAAACGTCTTCAAGGAAAAACAAAGTCCAGTTGCCTTCTGAAGCTTCTTCACAACTGAAGAACCACTTCTTGGATGAGAAGCGAAATGTCTTCAAGGAAAAACAAAGTCCAGTTGCCTTCTGAAGCTTCTTCACAACTGAAGAACCACTTCTTGGATGAGAAGTGAAACGTCTTCAAGGAAAAATAAAGTCCAGTTGCCTTTTGAAGCTTCTTCACAACTGAAGAACCACTTCTTGGATGAGAAGCGAAACGTCTTCAAGGAAAAATAAAGTCCAGTTGCCTTTTGAAGCTCCTTCAGAACTGAAGAACCACTTCTTGGATGAGAAGCGAAACGTCTTCAAGGAAAAACAAAGTCCAGTTGCCTTCTGAAGCTTCTTCACAACTGAAGAACCACTTCTTGGATGAGAAGCGAAACGTCTTCAAGGAAAAACAAAGTCCAGTTGCCTTCTGAAGCTTCTTCAGAACTGAAGAACCTCTTCTTGGATGAGAAGCGAAACGTCTTCAAGGAAAAACAAAGTCCAGTTGCCTTCTGAAGCTTCTTCACAACTGAAGAACCACTTCTTGGATGAGAAGCGAAATGTCTTCAAGGAAAAACAAAGTCCAGTTGCCTTCTGAAGCTTCTTCAGAACTGAAGAACCTCTTCTTGGATGAGAAGCGAAACGTCTTCAAGGAAAAACAAAGTCCAGTTGCCTTCTGAAGCTTCTTCACAACTGAAAAACCACTTCTTGGATGAGAAGCAAAACGTCTTCAAGGAAAAACAAAGTCCAGTTGCCTTCTGAAGCTTCTTCACAACTGAAAAACCACTTCTTGGATGAGAAGCGAAACGTCTTCAAGGAAAAATAAAGTCCAGTTGCCTTTTGAAGCTTCTTCAGAACTGAAGAACCACTTCTTGGATGAGAAGCGAAACGTCTTCAAGGAAAAATAAAGTCCAGTTGCCTTTTGAAGCTCCTTCAGAACTGAAGAACCACTTCTTGGATGAGAAGCGAAACGTCTTCAAGGAAAAACAAAGTCCAGTTGCCTTCTGAAGCTTCTTCAGAACTGAAGAACCACTTCTTGGATGAGAAGCGAAACGTCTTCAAGGAAAAATAAAGTCCAGTTGCCTTTTGAAGCTTCTTCACAACTGAAGAACCACTTCTTGGATGAGAAGCGAAACGTCTTCAAGGAAAAACAAAGTCCAGTTGCCTTCTGAAGCTTCTTCACAACTGAAGAACCACTTCTTGGATGAGAAGCGAAACGTCTTCAAGGAAAAATAAAGTCCAGTTGCCTTCTGAAGCTCCTTCAGAACTGAAGAACCACTTCTTGGATGAGAAGCGAAACGTCTTCAAGGAAAAACAAAGTCCAGTTGCCTTCTGAAGCTTCTTCAGAACTGAAGAACCACTTCTTGGATGAGAAGCGAAACGTCTTCAAGGAAAAACAAAGTCCAGTTGCCTTCTCAAGCTTCTTCAGAACTGAAGAACCACTTCTTGGATGAGAAGCGAAACATCTTCAAGGAAAAACAAAGTCCAGTTGCCTTCTGAAGCTTCTTCAGAACTGAAGAACCACTTCTTGGATGAGAAGCGAAACGTCTTCAAGGAAAAACAAAGTCCAGTTGCCTTCTGAAGCTTCTTCAGAACTGAAGAACCACTTCTTGGATGAGAAGCGAAACGTCTTCAAGGAAAAATAAAGTCCAGTTGCCTTCTGAAGCTTCTTCAGAACTGAAGAACCACTTCTTGGATGAGAAGCGAAACGTCTTCAAGGAAAAATAAAGTCCAGTTGCCTTCTGAAGCTTCTTCAGAACTGAAGAACCTCTTCTTGGATGAGAAGTGAAACGTCTTCAAGGAAAAATAAAGTCCAGTTGCCTTCTGAAGCTTCTTCAGAACTGAAGAACCTCTTCTTGGATGAGAAGCGAAACGTCTTCAAGGAAAAATAAAGTCCAGTTGCCTTCTGAAGCTTCTTCAGAACTGAAGAACCACTTCTTGGATGAGAAGCGAAACGTCTTCAAGGAAAAATAAAGTCCAGTTGCCTTCTGAAGCTTCTTCAGAACTGAAGAACCACTTCTTGGATGAGAAGCGAAACGTCTTCAAGGAAAAATAAAGTCCAGTTGCCTTCTGAAGCTTCTTCAGAACTGAAGAACCTCTTCTTGGATGAGAAGCGAAACGTCTTCAAGGAAAAATAAAGTCCAGTTGCCTTCTGAAGCTTCTTCAGAACTGAAGAACCTCTTCTTGGATGAGAAACGAAATGTCTTCAAGGAAAAACAAAATCCAGTTGCCTTCTGAAGCTTCTTCAGAACTGAAGAACCACTTCTTGGATGAGAAGCGAAACGTCTTCAAGGAAAAATAAAGTCCAGTTGCCTTCTGAAGCTTCTTCAGAACTGAAGAACCTCTTCTTGGATGAGAAACGAAATGTCTTCAAGGAAAAATAAAGTCCAGTTGCCTTCTGAAGCTTCTTCAGAACTGAAGAACCACTTCTTGGATGAGAAGCGAAACGTCTTCAAGGAAAAACAAAGTCCAGTTGCCTTTTGAAGCTTCTTCAGAACTGAAGAACCTCTCCTTGGATGAGAAACGAAATGTCTTCAAGGAAAAACAAAGTCCAGTTGCCTTTTGAAGCTTCTTCAGAACTGAAGAACCTCTTCTTGGATGAGAAGCGAAACGTCTTCAAGGAAAAATAAAGTCCAGTTGCCTTCTGAAGCTTCTTCAGAACTGAAGAACCTCTTCTTGGATGAGAAACGAAATGTCTTCAAGGAAAAATAAAGTCCAGTTGCCTTCTGAAGCTTCTTCAGAACTGAAGAACCTCTTCTTGGATGAGAAGCGAAACGTCTTCAAGGAAAAACAAAGTCCAGTTGCCTTTTGAAGCTTCTTCAGAACTGAAGAACCTCTTCTTGGATGAGAAACGAAATGTCTTCAAGGAAAAACAAAGTCCAGTTGCCTTTTGAAGCTTCTTCAGAACTGAAGAACCTCTTCTTGGATGAGAAGCGAAACGTCTTCAAGGAAAAATAAAGTCCAGTTGCCTTTTGAAGCTCCTTCAGAACTGAAGAACCACTTCTTGGATGAGAAGCGAAACGTCTTCAAGGAAAAATAAAGTCCAGTTGCCTTTTGAAGCTTCTTCACAACTGAAGAACCACTTCTTGGATGAGAAGCGAAACGTCTTCAAGGAAAAACAAAGTCCAGTTGCCTTCTGAAGCTTCTTCACAACTGAAGAACCACTTCTTGGATGAGAAGCGAAACGTCTTCAAGGAAAAATAAAGTCCAGTTGCCTTCTGAAGCTCCTTCAGAACTGAAGAACCACTTCTTGGATGAGAAGCGAAACGTCTTCAAGGAAAAACAAAGTCCAGTTGCCTTCTGAAGCTTCTTCAGAACTGAAGAACCACTTCTTGGATGAGAAGCGAAACGTCTTCAAGGAAAAACAAAGTCCAGTTGCCTTCTCAAGCTTCTTCAGAACTGAAGAACCACTTCTTGGATGAGAAGCGAAACATCTTCAAGGAAAAACAAAGTCCAGTTGCCTTCTGAAGCTTCTTCAGAACTGAAGAACCACTTCTTGGATGAGAAGCGAAACGTCTTCAAGGAAAAACAAAGTCCAGTTGCCTTCTGAAGCTTCTTCAGAACTGAAGAACCACTTCTTGGATGAGAAGCGAAACGTCTTCAAGGAAAAATAAAGTCCAGTTGCCTTCTGAAGCTTCTTCAGAACTGAAGAACCACTTCTTGGATGAGAAGCGAAACGTCTTCAAGGAAAAATAAAGTCCAGTTGCCTTCTGAAGCTTCTTCAGAACTGAAGAACCTCTTCTTGGATGAGAAGTGAAACGTCTTCAAGGAAAAATAAAGTCCAGTTGCCTTCTGAAGCTTCTTCAGAACTGAAGAACCTCTTCTTGGATGAGAAGCGAAACGTCTTCAAGGAAAAATAAAGTCCAGTTGCCTTCTGAAGCTTCTTCAGAACTGAAGAACCACTTCTTGGATGAGAAGCGAAACGTCTTCAAGGAAAAATAAAGTCCAGTTGCCTTCTGAAGCTTCTTCAGAACTGAAGAACCACTTCTTGGATGAGAAGCGAAACGTCTTCAAGGAAAAATAAAGTCCAGTTGCCTTCTGAAGCTTCTTCAGAACTGAAGAACCTCTTCTTGGATGAGAAGCGAAACGTCTTCAAGGAAAAATAAAGTCCAGTTGCCTTCTGAAGCTTCTTCAGAACTGAAGAACCTCTTCTTGGATGAGAAACGAAATGTCTTCAAGGAAAAACAAAATCCAGTTGCCTTCTGAAGCTTCTTCAGAACTGAAGAACCACTTCTTGGATGAGAAGCGAAACGTCTTCAAGGAAAAATAAAGTCCAGTTGCCTTCTGAAGCTTCTTCAGAACTGAAGAACCTCTTCTTGGATGAGAAACGAAATGTCTTCAAGGAAAAATAAAGTCCAGTTGCCTTCTGAAGCTTCTTCAGAACTGAAGAACCACTTCTTGGATGAGAAGCGAAACGTCTTCAAGGAAAAACAAAGTCCAGTTGCCTTTTGAAGCTTCTTCAGAACTGAAGAACCTCTCCTTGGATGAGAAACGAAATGTCTTCAAGGAAAAACAAAGTCCAGTTGCCTTTTGAAGCTTCTTCAGAACTGAAGAACCTCTTCTTGGATGAGAAGCGAAACGTCTTCAAGGAAAAATAAAGTCCAGTTGCCTTCTGAAGCTTCTTCAGAACTGAAGAACCTCTTCTTGGATGAGAAACGAAATGTCTTCAAGGAAAAATAAAGTCCAGTTGCCTTCTGAAGCTTCTTCAGAACTGAAGAACCTCTTCTTGGATGAGAAGCGAAACGTCTTCAAGGAAAAACAAAGTCCAGTTGCCTTTTGAAGCTTCTTCAGAACTGAAGAACCTCTTCTTGGATGAGAAACGAAATGTCTTCAAGGAAAAACAAAGTCCAGTTGCCTTTTGAAGCTTCTTCAGAACTGAAGAACCTCTTCTTGGATGAGAAGCGAAACGTCTTCAAGGAAAAATAAAGTCCAGTTGCCTTTTGAAGCTCCTTCAGAACTGAAGAACCACTTCTTGGATGAGAAGCGAAACGTCTTCAAGGAAAAATAAAGTCCAGTTGCCTTTTGAAGCTTCTTCACAACTGAAGAACCACTTCTTGGATGAGAAGCGAACTGTCTTCAAGGAAAAACAAAGTCCAGTTGCCTTTTGAAGCTTCTTCACAACTGAAGAACCACTTCTTGGATGAGAAGCGAAATGTCTTCAAGGAAAAACAAAGTCCAGTTGCCTTTTGAAGCTTCTTCACAACTGAAGAACCACTTCTTGGATGAGAAGCGAAATGTCTTCAAGGAAAAACAAAGTCCAGTTGCCTTTTGAAGCTTCTTCACAACTGAAGAACCACTTCTTGGATGAGAAGCGAAATGTCTTCAAGGAAAAACAAAGTCCAGTTGCCTTCTGAAGCTTCTTCACAACTGAAGAACCACTTCTTGGATGAGAAGCGAAATGTCTTCAAGGAAAAACAAAGTCCAGTTGCCTTTTGAAGCTTCTTCACAACTGAAGAACCACTTCTTGGATGAGAAGCGAAATGTCTTCAAGGAAAAACAAAGTCCAGTTGCCTTTTGAAGCTTCTTCACAACTGAAGAACCACTTCTTGGATGAGAAGCGAAATGTCTTCAAGGAAAAACAAAGTCCAGTTGCCTTTTGAAGCTTCTTCAGAACTGAAGAACCACTTCTTGGATGAGAAGCGAAATGTCTTCAAGGAAAAACAAAGTCCAGTTGCCTTTTGAAGCTTCTTCAGAACTGAAGAACCACTTCTTGGATGAGAAGCGAAATGTCTTCAAGGAAAAACAAAGTCCAGTTGCCTTCTGAAGCTTCTTCAGAACTGAAGAACCACTTCTTGGATGAGAAGTGAAACGTCTTCAAGGAAAAACAAAGTCCAGTTGCCTTTTGAAGCTTCTTCAGAACTGAAGAACCACTTCTTGGATGAGAAGTGAAACGTCTTCAAGGAAAAACAAAGTCCAGTTGCCTTCTGAAGCTTCTTCAGAACTGAAGAACCACTTCTTGGATGAGAAGCGAAACGTCTTCAAGGAAAAACAAAGTCCAGTTGCCTTCTGAAGCTTCTTCAGAACTGAAGAACCACTTCTTGGATGAGAAGCGAAACGTCTTCAAGGAAAAATAAAGTCCAGTTGCCTTTTGAAGCTTCTTCAGAACTGAAGAACTACTTCTTGGATGAGAAGCGAAACGTCTTCAAGGAAAAACAAAGTCCAGTTGCCTTCTGAAGCTTCTTCACAACTGAAGAACCACTTCTTGGATGAGAAGCGAAACGTCTTCAAGGAAAAACAAAGTCCAGTTGCCTTCTGAAGCTTCTTCAGAACTGAAGAACCACTTCTTGGATGAGAAGTGAAACGTCTTCAAGGAAAAATAAAGTCCAGTTGCCTTCTGAAGCTTCTTCAGAACTGAAGAACCACTTCTTGGATGAGAAGTGAAATGTCTTCAAGGAAAAATAAAGTCCAGTTGCCTTCTGAAGCTTCTTCAGAACTGAAGAACCACTTCTTGGATGAGAAGTGAAACGTCTTCAAGGAAAAACAAAGTCCAGTTGCCTTCTGAAGCTTCTTCACAACTGAAGAACCACTTCTTGGATGAGAAGCGAAACGTCTTCAAGGAAAAACAAAGTCCAGTTGCCTTCTGAAGCTTCTTCACAACTGAAGAACCACTTCTTGGATGAGAAGCGAAACGTCTTCAAGGAAAAACAAAGTCCAGTTGCCTTCTGAAGCTTCTTCAGAACTGAAGAACCACTTCTTGGATGAGAAGCGAAACGTCTTCAAGGAAAAATAAAGTCCAGTTGCCTTTTGAAGCTTCTTCACAACTGAAGAACCACTTCTTGGATGAGAAGCGAAACGTCTTCAAGGAAAAATAAAGTCCAGTTGCCTTTTGAAGCTTCTTCACAACTGAAGAACCTCTTCTTGGATGAGAAGCGAAACGTCTTCAAGGAAAAACAAAGTCCAGTTGCCTTTTGAAGCTTCTTCAGAACTGAAGAACCTCTTCTTGGATGAGAAGCGAAACGTCTTCAAGGAAAAATAAAGTCCAGTTGCCTTCTGAAGCTTCTTCAGAACTGAAGAACCTCTTCTTGGATGAGAAGCGAAATGTCTTCAAGGAAAAACAAAGTCCAGTTGCCTTCTGAAGCTTCTTCAGAACTGAAGAACCACTTCTTGGATGAGAAGCGAAACGTCTTCAAGGAAAAACAAAGTCCAGTTGCCTTCTGAAGCTTCTTCACAACTGAAGAACCACTTCTTGGATGAGAAGCGAAATGTCTTCAAGGAAAAACAAAGTCCAGTTGCCTTCTGAAGCGTCTTCACAACTGAAGAACCACTTCTTGGATGAGAAGTGAAACGTCTTCAAGGAAAAACAAAGTCCAGTTGCCTTTTGAAGCTTCTTCAGAACTGAAGAACCACTTCTTGGATGAGAAGCGAAACGTCTTCAAGGAAAAACAAAGTCCAGTTGCCTTTTGAAGCTTCTTCACAACTGAAGAACCACTTCTTGGATGAGAAGCGAAATGTCTTCAAGGAAAAACAAAGTCCAGTTGCCTTCTGAAGCTTCTTCACAACTGAAGAACCACTTCTTGGATGAGAAGTGAAACGTCTTCAAGGAAAAACAAAGTCCAGTTGCCTTTTGAAGCTTCTTCAGAACTGAAGAACCACTTCTTGGATGAGAAGCGAAACGTCTTCAAGGAAAAACAAAGTCCAGTTGCCTTTTGAAGCTTCTTCACAACTGAAGAACCACTTCTTGGATGAGAAGCGAAATGTCTTCAAGGAAAAACAAAGTCCAGTTGCCTTCTGAAGCTTCTTCACAACTGAAGAACCACTTCTTGGATGAGAAGCGAAATGTCTTCAAGGAAAAACAAAGTCCAGTTGCCTTCTGAAGCTTCTTCACAACTGAAGAACCACTTCTTGGATGAGAAGTGAAACGTCTTCAAGGAAAAACAAAGTCCAGTTGCCTTCTGAAGCTTCTTCACAACTGAAGAACCACTTCTTGGATGAGAAGCGAAATGTCTTCAAGGAAAAACAAAGTCCAGTTGCCTTCTGAAGCTTCTTCACAACTGAAGAACCACTTCTTGGATGAGAAGTGAAACGTCTTCAAGGAAAAACAAAGTCCAGTTGCCTTCTGAAGCTCCTTCAGAACTGAAGAACCACTTCTTGGATGAGAAGCGAAATGTCTTCAAGGAAAAACAAAGTCCAGTTGCCTTCTGAAGCTTCTTCACAACTGAAGAACCACTTCTTGGATGAGAAGCGAAATGTCTTCAAGGAAAAACAAAGTCCAGTTGCCTTTTGAAGCTTCTTCAGAACTGAAGAACCACTTCTTGGATGAGAAACGAAATGTCTTCAAGGAAAAATAAAGTCCAGTTGCCTTCTGAAGCTTCTTCACAACTGAAGAACCACTTCTTGGATGAGAAACGAAATGTCTTCAAGGAAAAATAAAGTCCAGTTGCCTTCTGAAGCTTCTTCAGAACTGAAGAACCATTTCTTGGATGAGAAGCGAAATGTCTTCAAGGAAAAACAAAGTCCAGTTGCCTTCTGAAGCTTCTTCAGAACTGAAGAACCTCTTCTTGGATGAGAAGCGAAACGTCTTCAAGGAAAAATAAAGTCCAGTTGCCTTCTGAAGCTTCTTCACAACTGAAGAACCACTTCTTGGATGAGAAACGAAATGTCTTCAAGGAAAAATAAAGTCCAGTTGCCTTCTGAAGCTTCTTCAGAACTGAAGAACCACTTCTTGGATGAGAAGTGAAACGTCTTCAAGGAAAAACAAAGTCCAGTTGCCTTTTGAAGCTTCTTCACAACTGAAGAACCACTTCTTGGATGAGAAGCGAAACGTCTTCAAGGAAAAACAAAGTCCAGTTGCCTTTTGAAGCTTCTTCACAACTGAAGAACCACTTCTTGGATGAGAAACGAAATGTCTTCAAGGAAAAACAAAGTCCAGTTGCCTTCTGAAGCTTCTTCACAACTGAAGAACCACTTCTTGGATGAGAAACGAAACGTCTTCAAGGAAAAACAAAGTCCAGTTGCCTTCTGAAGCTTCTTCACAACTGAAGAACCACTTCTTGGATGAGAAGTAAAATGTCTTCAAAGATAAACAAAGTCCAGTTGCCTTCTGAAGCTTCTTCACAACTGAAGAACCACTTCTTGGATGAGAAGCGAAACGTCTTCAAGGAAAAACAAAGTCCAGTTGCCTTCTGAAGCTTCTTCACAACTGAAAAACCACTTCTTGGATGAGAAGCGAAATGTCTTCAAGGAAAAACAAAGTCCAGTTGCCTTCTGAAGCTTCTTCACAACTGAAGAACCACTTCTTGGATGAGAAGCGAAACGTCTTCAAGGAAAAACAAAGTCCAGTTGCCTTCTGAAGCTTCTTCACAACTGAAAAACCACTTCTTGGATGAGAAGCGAAACGTCTTCAAGGAAAAACAAAGTCCAGTTGCCTTCTGAAGCTTCTTCACAACTGAAAAACCACTTCTTGGATGAGAAGCGAAACGTCTTCAAGGAAAAACAAAGTCCAGTTGCCTTCTGAAGCTTCTTCACAACTGAAGAACCACTTCTTGGATGAGAAACGAAACGTCTTCAAGGAAAAACAAAGTCCAGTTGCCTTCTGAAGCTTCTTCAGAACTGAAGAACCACTTCTTGGATGAGAAGCGAAACGTCTTCAAGGAAAAACAAAGTCCAGTTGCCTTTTGAAGCTTCTTCACAACTGAAGAACCACTTCTTGGATGAGAAACGAAACGTCTTCAAGGAAAAACAAAGTCCAGTTGCCTTCTGAAGCTTCTTCACAACTGAAAAACCACTTCTTGGATGAGAAACGAAACGTCTTCAAGGAAAAACAAAGTCCAGTTGCCTTCTGAAGCTTCTTCACAACTGAAGAACCACTTCTTGGATGAGAAACGAAACGTCTTCAAGGAAAAACAAAGTCCAGTTGCCTTTTGAAGCTTCTTCACAACTGAAGAACCACTTCTTGGATGAGAAACGAAACGTCTTCAAGGAAAAACAAAGTCCAGTTGCCTTCTGAAGCTTCTTCACAACTGAAGAACCACTTCTTGGATGAGAAACGAAACGTCTTCAAGGAAAAACAAAGTCCAGTTGCCTTCTGAAGCTTCTTCACAACTGAAAAACCACTTCTTGGATGAGAAACGAAACGTCTTCAAGGAAAAACAAAGTCCAGTTGCCTTTTGAAGCTTCTTCACAACTGAAGAACCACTTCTTGGATGAGAAACGAAACGTCTTCAAGGAAAAACAAAGTCCAGTTGCCTTCTGAAGCTTCTTCACAACTGAAGAACCACTTCTTGGATGAGAAGCGAAACGTCTTCAAGGAAAAACAAAGTCCAGTTGCCTTTTGAAGCTTCTTCACAACTGAAAAACCACTTCTTGGATGAGAAACGAAACGTCTTCAAGGAAAAACAAAGTCCAGTTGCCTTCTGAAGCTTCTTCACAACTGAAAAACCACTTCTTGGATGAGAAACGAAACGTCTTCAAGGAAAAACAAAGTCCAGTTGCCTTCTGAAGCTTCTTCACAACTGAAAAACCACTTCTTGGATGAGAAACGAAACGTCTTCAAGGAAAAACAAAGTCCAGTTGCCTTCTGAAGCTTCTTCACAACTGAAGAACCACTTCTTGGATGAGAAACGAAACGTCTTCAAGGAAAAACAAAGTCCAGTTGCCTTCTGAAGCTTCTTCAGAACTGAAGAACCACTTCTTGGATGAGAAGCGAAACGTCTTCAAGGAAAAATAAAGTCCAGTTGCCTTCTGAAGCTTCTTCACAACTGAAAAACCACTTCTTGGATGAGAAACGAAATGTCTTCAAGGAAAAATAAAGTCCAGTTGCCTTCTGAAGCTTCTTCACAACTGAAGAACCACTTCTTGGATGAGAAACGAAATGTCTTCAAGGAAAAATAAAGTCCAGTTGCCTTCTGAAGCTTCTTCACAACTGAAAAACCACTTCTTGGATGAGAAGCGAAACGTCTTCAAGGAAAAACAAAGTCCAGTTGCCTTCTGAAGCTTCTTCACAACTGAAGAACCACTTCTTGGATGAGAAACGAAATGTCTTCAAGGAAAAATAAAGTCCAGTTGCCTTCTGAAGCTTCTTCACAACTGAAGAACCACTTCTTGGATGAGAAGCGAAACGTCTTCAAGGAAAAATAAAGTCCAGTTGCCTTCTGAAGCTTCTTCACAACTGAAAAACCACTTCTTGGATGAGAAACGAAATGTCTTCAAGGAAAAATAAAGTCCAGTTGCCTTCTGAAGCTTCTTCACAACTGAAGAACCACTTCTTGGATGAGAAACGAAATGTCTTCAAGGAAAAATAAAGTCCAGTTGCCTTCTGAAGCTTCTTCACAACTGAAAAACCACTTCTTGGATGAGAAGCGAAACGTCTTCAAGGAAAAACAAAGTCCAGTTGCCTTCTGAAGCTTCTTCACAACTGAAGAACCACTTCTTGGATGAGAAGCGAAACGTCTTCAAGGAAAAACAAAGTCCAGTTGCCTTCTGAAGCTTCTTCACAACTGAAAAACCACTTCTTGGATGAGAAGCGAAACGTCTTCAAGGAAAAACAAAGTCCAGTTGCCTTCTGAAGCTTCTTCACAACTGAAGAACCACTTCTTGGATGAGAAACGAAACGTCTTCAAGGAAAAACAAAGTCCAGTTGCCTTCTGAAGCTTCTTCACAACTGAAGAACCACTTCTTGGATGAGAAACGAAACGTCTTCAAGGAAAAACAAAGTCCAGTTGCCTTCTGAAGCTTCTTCACAACTGAAAAACCACTTCTTGGATGAGAAACGAAACGTCTTCAAGGAAAAACAAAGTCCAGTTGCCTTCTGAAGCTTCTTCACAACTGAAAAACCACTTCTTGGATGAGAAACGAAACGTCTTCAAGGAAAAACAAAGTCCAGTTGCCTTCTGAAGCTTCTTCACAACTGAAAAACCACTTCTTGGATGAGAAGCGAAACGTCTTCAAGGAAAAACAAAGTCCAGTTGCCTTCTGAAGCTTCTTCACAACTGAAGAACCACTTCTTGGATGAGAAGCGAAACGTCTTCAAGGAAAAACAAAGTCCAGTTGCCTTCTGAAGCTTCTTCACAACTGAAGAACCACTTCTTGGATGAGAAACGAAACGTCTTCAAGGAAAAACAAAGTCCAGTTGCCTTCTGAAGCTTCTTCACAACTGAAGAACCACTTCTTGGATGAGAAACGAAACGTCTTCAAGGAAAAACAAAGTCCAGTTGCCTTCTGAAGCTTCTTCACAACTGAAAAACCACTTCTTGGATGAGAAGCGAAACGTCTTCAAGGAAAAATAAAGTCCAGTTGCCTTTTGAAAAAGCACCTTTGGTATTCTCAGCTTTTATATCTGCAACTCTGGACTCCATTGCCAGAATTCAGTGATGCCCTTAATTAATCTGAATACTCTTTAAGAGATTCTCTAAGAAAAGAAGTGGGAGAGAATGGTCACCTCCTCCCATAGCAAGGATAACACCTTATCATTCCCATTGTACCGTTTGATGGAGAGGAGAAGAAAAGGAAAGAGGGGGAAGAAGAGAAGGAGGCACACACAAAAATAACTCCAGAGCTGAAAAATTACGCAGAACGTAAATGACTTTGATGTGCCTTGAAGCCTGACCGACAAAACTTGTGATCTTTCTACTGGTGCTAATGTAACTCATTAGTCACATAGCATGTTTTTCCCCCCAGTCCTTAACAAGTATGATGATGCTGGTTTTTCCTGCCACTTCATTCAATTAGATGAAAGACAATTTGTTCCCAACATTCCTTTCCAAGGAGAGGGAGCATTTCAGTGAAAGTTTGTGAGTGGTTTGGAGTGCTCTTCAGCGGACTTAGTTACAAGGCAGAGAAAAGGAGTTTGTAATGAATGTCCTGTCTTTCACAATCACTGCTTCAGTGAGCTGTAACCTTCTTGGTTTTTCAAAAGAAGAGGCTATGGGGAAGACCTTCCCTCAAAGCTTTTACAAATTAGAAACCATCAACCAGGGAGGTTTCAGGATCATGAAAAAGGGAGGAAATGCTCAACGGTAGCATCATACGCTGTCGCCTCCCAAAGTAAATGTAATCACTGTGAGTCTGTAGAGATTCTCCGTTATCTAGGTCATGATTGCACCAAAGGTCCTTTTTCCAGGAAGCAACTGGACTTTCTTGGTTTTTTTTTCTTTTGAAATTGTTTTGCTTCTCATCCAAGAAGTATCTTCAGCTTTGACAGGAATGGATACGGGTGACTGAGAATCTCTACAGACTTTTAGCTATACCATTTGGGATGAACACCCTTTGAATGGTGTGGGACTAGGAATGCATTTCCAGAGGGAAAAAAAATTACAGACCACAAGAACCAGGAGCACTAACTCAGATGACCCTGAGGACACAGATAAACCTCCAAGTGCTTCAAGGACCCTCCAAAAAAAGGATGCAAATGACCAGCTGTCTTGGAAGGAATATAAATCCTTCGGTTCCCCACCATCCAGTCAGAGCTGAAGAAGCTTCTTGGATGAAAAGCGCAACGTCTTCAAAAGACAGAACAAGAAAGTCCAGTTGCCTCTTGTAAAAAGCACCTGTGGAATAACCACTGTGAGGAATTCAGAACAAATAAGATTTTGGCATAAGATCGTTGGCTGCTTTGTGGGACATTATGAAGAACTTTTTTTTTTCCTATAGGAGAGCCAGTTTGGTGGAGTGGATAAAGTAGTACCCTAGAAACCAGGGGCTTGTGAGTCCTACTCCCACCTTTGGCATGAAAGCCAATTACAAGGAGATGGTGAGTTCTAGTCATGCCTTGCCACGAAAACTGGCTGGGTGACTTTAAGCCAGTCATTCCCTCAGGCCAACTCACCTCACAGGGTTGTCTTAATGGGGAAAATAGGAGGAAGATTTTTTAAAATTATTTATTTATCACATTTTTATTCTGCCTTTATTATTTTTATAAATAAACTCCAGGCAGCGACAATATATATACTTTCTCCTCCTCCTATTTTCCCCACAATAACCATCCTGTGAGCTAAGCTGGACTGAGAGAGAGTGACTGGCCCAAAGTCACACAGCTGGCTTTCATGCCAAAGGTGGGAATATAACTCACAGTCTCCTAGTTTTTAGGCTAGTACCTTAACTACTACGCCAAACCAGCTCTCCTATATGAAAACAGTTCTCCATAATGCCCCACAAAACATTTGTGTCTCTTTGTGTGAGTGAAATGGGTAGTTTCTAAATTTGATACGTGAATAAAATTAACTTTCGAGCATGAGACATAAACCTTCTGTCTGTTCCACTGCTGCAAAAATTAAAGAATGCAATGTTTAAGCTTGTCTTTGATGTAATCAGAAGCATTGGGGAGACTGAAGAATGGAGAATGAGGGCATCACTATTACAAGTTCCACTCCCTTTGTGTTGTATTGTGACATCAGGCACACTTACACAAAGGCTGGGGCTTCAGTCTGATGGAAGCAGTGTTGGTGCCTTTAGATAAAATACCGACATTTGATGGTGATGCTCCCTTATTAACTGCATAATATCTGAGAAAAAGAGGTTGGATCAGATTCCCTGTTGGTAATTACTTGAGCAGCCTTGTAGAAATGCCTTGGCTACTCGTTTGCAAAATGACAGCTCAAAATAACCCTGATGAAATTTTATCTGTCAATCTTGATGGAAAAGTATTCATTTCCATTGACCCAGAAACCGAAAAACCTTCCAGTAAAGTTAAAGGAACAGCTCTGTAAGCAGGTGAAAGATACCAGTGTCTTGTTAAAAAAAAAACAAAACTAATTTATATAAAATTACATGTAACTGCTTCCTATTTGTGAAGAAATGCTGCTAGGCTGCATTTAGACAGAAATTTGTATCATCCTATTAGTCATAATAATTGGAATATATGTGCATTTTTCCTCACTAATTCTAATTATTCCACAAGGAACCGAAAGTTGGAATCTAAGTAGAATATGTTGACGAAAGCACTATAATATGCTGGTGGAATGGACCTTGGTGGATTCTGCTCCATGTCAGCTTTGGAAGTCATTTTGATAGTTGATGGTCCCACACTGCCACAAGCCTGAGAAAGTGGGAGAAGGGGGGTTTCAACTGAGTAACTCTAAGAAGATAAAATAAAATTATTTTGTTAGTTCAGGGTCATTGAGTATGGTGCAGAATGAAAAAATAATCTTACTTTTGGGCAGATCGTGATTGGGCCATGTGATGTGATGATGGTCAAGGGGAAATGGATTTGTAGTTTGAATATTGAAGGAAACCTGAATACTTTCAGATTCAGGATTCCACAGATGTGCCAGTTTACTATCCAAATAAAGATATCTTTAAGATATGACTGTCTTGGAGTTTTTGATTGGAATGGATGTTTACTGGAACCTTGACACTCCATGAAGTTTCTTAAATTAGAATCAGATGTTTTCATACAAATAATATTCATTGGACAATATAGTATCAACCTTCAAACTGAATGGAGTCAACATTCTTTTCAGATCTTACTGTGATTATGAACTCTCTCTGCTACTGCAGCTTCACCCATCAGCAAAGTTCAACATTAGTTTTGAGATGTCCCAAAGGTGCTTTTTTCAAAAGGCAACTGGAGTTTCTTTGGTTTTCCTTGAAGATATTTCACTTCTCATCCAAGAGATTTTTTTCAATTGGCTGAAGCAAAATGACTTCAAGGAAAAGCACCATGACCTGGACAGATGACTGAAAATCTCCATAGACATCAGTTTTGAGAGGTTTCTGCAAAAACCAAGAAGCCAAAGAGGATCAATAGAAACTCCTTCCAAAGCTTCAATTTATCCAGCAAAGTTAGAGGCATGGTAGTCCAGTGGCTTAATTAGGCTGGAGAAGGTTTGTGCTCTGGCTTGAGTCATACCACCATAGGATGCAAGGATAGAGGTGATATTGGTGGCTAGATGATACTGCAGATAATGCCATCAAGTCTTATGAGTATGGAGTTAATTCGCACACTGTGGTACACTCTGAATAGTACATGAGAATGATTTGAATAGACTAGCAATTGTCAGCAAGCAAACAATTACTTTGTATTAGTAGTTGTAGTCTCCTGGTGAATGTAACATTACCATAAACTTAATAAAAGTAACTAGCAAACATTAGCTTATAAGATTCTACAGTTCTTCAAGTTGCTTTCAAATCTCACCTAAGCCAGAATTCACAATTGATCTCCATTACATGAAACCAACCTTCCACAACATCTGGAAGGATGGGTGCTTTGGACTACAGATCCAGGGGTGAGATTCTACCAGTTCACACCTATTCGCTAGAACCGGTTGTTAACATTCTAAGCAATTCGGAGAACCGGTTGTTAGAAGAAATTACTGGCCTAATCCTGTAAGGAAGGCAGGAAGGAAACATTCTGGTGTTGCTTACAGAAACTGCCTCTCCGTTAACCCTTATTACATTCTTGGCAGGACTAGACTTCCTGCCTCAGGAACTTCTCTGGAGGTTTTTTTCCCTTCCTTTGCTGGTACTTTGCTTGTGTGGAGTGACCATTTACAGTTACAATGGCACTGAAAAAAGTGATTTATGACCATTTTTCAAACTTACGACTGTTGCAGCATCCCCACAGTCATGAGAGATCAGGCGAGGAGATGCATGCCTTGATGTGAGTGATATTGAGTTGGCCACACCCAGCCAGTAACATGGCCACCAAGCCATGTCCACCCAGTCACATGACCACCAAGCCACACCCACCCCACAGAACCGGTTGTTAAAAATTTGAATCCCACCCCTGATTGAAGGTTGTAAAAGGGTACATTGTGTTTATTTGCAACCTTTCACAACACCTATTGACTATAGTTAAATAACCTATATGTAAAATTGTAGTAGAAGAACCTAGACAGGTTTAGTTAAGAGATGTGACTTCATAAGCCTAGCTGTAGCCTTGTGATGAAATTAACTGCATGGGAATATGTATCTAATCAAACAAACTAATGCAAATAGACTGATTGTGGATCTTCAAACATCCTGCCAAAAATTTGCTAAATTAATTGAAATACGTCTCTCAAATTTCCTCCGGAGCATCTTTAAGTTTTCTGAGTCTTGCTGAGATGAAATTATAAATTTATAGATTTTCCCCATGAGACATGTACTAATTATGGAAGTAGTAAAGTAAGTGAAATGAGGCTTTAAGTACCCTATGGTTGACCCTGTAAAGCTTTCTTCTGTGTCTATTTAAATCCTGCAATTTCTTCACAGTCTGACACCAATTTTCAGGCTTTATTTTCACATTCTTAATCTAAAGTCACCTTAACATTTCACTCAAGGTAAAGTTTAGTGTCTGTTCTAACTGTAAAGTCTCCATTTTTTTTCTAGAAGAGTAACTGCCTTTGTTGGTTTCACAATCATCCTAGAGTGCAAAAAAGGGGCTTTACAGTAGTTCAAACTTCTGAGTGAAAAAGCACCTTTGGGACAATTCCTCTAGGAAGTTATTTCCAGGAACGAAGAATGTTTAGCTGTTTCAGAATTGTGAACAGAAGGTTACTAATGTCATTTGGTTCAGAAGTTTTGTTTGCTTTGATTTTGTTTCATTATCCTCAAAGGGAAAGTGAAGGTAGATCTGTCTCAACTTCCCTTCTTAATATAAACAAGACCTCCACTCTGTGATGTGATCTATCATTGCTTTCCCCTTGAGGACAATGAAACAAAATCAAAGCAAACAACAAAACTTCTGAAATAGCTACACATTTTTTCATAATTGGAAATATTTTCCTAGAATTGAGGTGCTTTTCCAAAAGGCAACTGGACTTTCTTTATTTTTGCTCGAAGATGTTTTGCTTCTCATCCAAGAATCTTCTTCGGTTCTGAAGTCAGAAAGTCCAGCTGACTTTTGAAAAAGCACCTTTAGGACAACCATGACCTAGATCACGGGTCTTCAAACTTGGCAAATTTAAGACTTATGGACTTCAACTCCCAGAATTCCTGAGCTAACATGACTGGAGGAGAAATTCTTGGAGTTGAAGTCCACAAGTCTTAAAGCTGTCAAGTTTGAAGACCCCAACCTAGATGATTGAAACTCTCCATAGACTCCTAGAAGAATTGCTCCTAGGTCTTCTCAGAAGCTGATAGATCAACCATTCTTTTTCCCTATCCCAACTATCTTCTGTTTTTATTCCAGACTTGTCTTAAATGGAAAATGTTTAAATCAGTGGTGGGATTCAAAAAAATTTACTACCAGTTCTGTGGGCATGGCTTGGTGGGCATGGCATGGCTTGGTGGGAGTGGCAGGGGAAAATACTGCAAAATCTCCATTCCCTCCCCAGTCTACTAACCTGCTTTCCAGCCCCATTCTCCTGGGCAGGGCAACAAAAGAAGACCCAGCCAATCAGCTGGGCCTCGGGAGGCAGAGATTAGATGGAGCGGGACCAGTCAGATATGGTATTTGCCAGTTCTCCAAAGTCCAAAATACTCAAAATTTCCACTACTGGTTCTCCAGAACTGGTCAGAATCTGCTAAATACCACTTCTGATTTAAATGTCCGTTTAAGGTCAGAAGTTCTGATTGACTTCCTATCTATCTCATCAGAGAGAGGTGCCATAAAACATTTTCTTTCAGCTGTGGAATAGCACAGTAACCAGTAGCAATTTCCAGCAAAGATGATGATAATGACAGGCCAACAGCTCCTGATATGTTTTGACTCCTGGGTAGTTATGTAAAATAAGGATTACACAATACGGGCTCTCTCTCTCTAATAAATTGAGGGATGAATAAAACTCACAAACATCACAAATGCTTATGCGAACACATGTTCAGATCCATTCTCCAGTGGCATCTTTATATAGTATTGGAACAAACATCCTTTTTTATAATTAGTATTGTTGATCAGAGGAAATACATGGAAGAAATCCACAGAGGAACATTTAGTTCATGGCTAATATCATGTTTTCAATTCATATTCTGGAATCAACTATTGGTTTATTATTTCTGGTCCTCAGGTTATTTTACATAATTAGGCAGAAACTGTGTATCTAACAGAAGATATGTATGTTGGGTAAATTGTAATGTGCTCTTTTTTGTAAAACACCAAGGAATTTGCTGCATTCTAAGAAAAGCATGAGAGAGTTCTGATCAGTTAAAAGTGTTTGCAGAATTGGTGTCAGGGAAAGTTGAAGGTTATCTGATCAGATCCTGACTTCAGCATTCAAATTTACACCAGAAATATCCAAGCTGGGCAACTTTAAGGCCTGTGGACTTCAGCTCCCAGAATTCCCAAGCCAACCAAGTTGGCTGAGGAATTCTGGAAGTTTAAGTCCACTCGTCTTAAATTTGCCAAGGTTGAGCACCCCTGGTCTATTCTATTGAATTTAAGCCCCCAAGAATCCAAAATTACTGAAGACCTTCTGAATTTTTTTCTAAATCCTTAGCTGTCTTTCATGTTACTGGCTATGTTTTAGAAATGATCAATCCCTGTATGTGGTAACTATGGACTTTTAACCTAACCTTCAACTAAGGCAATAAAGCGTTTAAGTTTGGCTGGGAAACCTCACAATCACGAAACCTGTAATCTCTAACATGTACCGAGATATTGTAGTTACTGGGTGACTAGAAAATAAATGTTTGCCTTTCTTCAGAAGCAGTTCATTCTATCTTTACTTCATAGATTCTGGGGTTAAGCACTGGAATGCAGAAGTTTTGGTCAGTGGTAACAAAAATTAAGTCCAGCCTCTGTCCATTCATACAGGCAGTCCTAGACTTATGGCCACAATTGAGCCCAAAATTTCAGTTGCTAGGCAGTTGTGAAATGAATTTTGCCTCATTTTATGACCTTTCTTGGCACTGTTGTTAAGCGAATCACCACGGTTGTTAAGTTAATAACATGACTGTTAAGTGAATCTGGCTTCCCCGTTGACTTTGCTTGTCAGAAGTTTGCAAACATTGGTCGCATGACACCCCCAGGACTTTGTAACTCCCAGGAGTCAGTTGCCAAGTGCTGAATTTTGATCACGTAACCACAGGGATGCTACAACAGTCATAAGTGTAAAAAAAAAAGGATCATAAGCAGGGGTGGGATTCTACTGCTTCGGCTCGGTTCTTTCGAACCAGTAGCTCCGAAGATCAGGGGGAGCAAACCGGTTCACTCCAATAATCAGCTGTTGGGCCTACCCACCTGCCCTGGCTCTTGTCTGTGCTTTATTTCTGTGTTTTCAAGCTCAGCTGCTTCATGCAGCACAGCAGATGGCCGCACTTCAGCTCTTTTACACCCAGGGCTTGCAGCAGAGGGTAAGTTGCAAAAGCTGTGCACATGTGCAAAACAGGTGTTTGGCATGCAGGTGCACAAAGCGTGCGGTCACTAAACTGGTGGTTATACAGGTAGAATCCCACCCCTGATCATAAGCCACTTTTTTCAATGCCATTGTAACTTTGAATGGTCACTAAATGAATAGTTGTAAGTCAAGGATTACCTGTATTAGCTAAAATAAATTGCATGCTAGCATGCTTGTCTGCTTTCCTCTGCAAATTCTAACTTTAACCCAGGGACAAAATTTGGAATATCATCCCATTTATTTTGTAGTCTCTTGTACAGTTTACCAATACAAGTACAATATGGTATTTTATTTGTTTACTTTAAGCATAGCATAGCTGGTGTCAGTTGGAAAGCACAGAATTTTATGTGTTAGGAACAATGCAGTTATTTATGAGGGTTTGTTTCTATATTTTCTCCATGGGTGGATTCATTGGTTGGTTGGTTGGTTGGACGGAAGAAAAGAAGAGAAGAGAAGAGAAGAGAAGAGAAGAGAAGAGAAGAGAAGAGAAGAGAAGAGAAGAGAAGAGAAGAGAAGAGAAGAGAAGAGAAGAGAAGAGAAGAGAAGAGATCATTATTGGCCAAGTGTGATTGTATACACAAGGAATTTGTTTTTGGTCCATATGCTCTCAACATATATAAAAGGAAAGAGACAGTTGTCAAGAGTTCTTTTCATCTGTTCTTTCCCAGGTGACAGCTGCTAGTCTGGGGGAGATTCCTGTACTATAGGCAGAGAACAATAACTTAGCTAATTTGAATGCTACATGTGTGGATCTGGTTATTCCTGCCTGACATACCCAGAACATCCTGGTTTATCCAATCAGCTCTTCCTAAGAATTTTAAGCTCCCCCCGTCTCCCCTAGTACCAGACCCTTGACTTTGTTAACCATTGCAACTATTAAATAAGTAAGAATTTGTTATAACATGCAGGATACCATATTGCACAAAGTGCTATGGAGAGTAGTTTCTAAGTTTTTGAAGCTGTCTTAGGAGATTTTTACAGTGAGTTGCCTGTTTCCTATTTTGCTCCCAGCTTTTTAAAAAAATAAAAATTCAGAAATTTCAGCCCAGAGTACAACTTGGATTAGCAGTTGGATTGAGTTAGGGTGAGGGTTAAGGTTGGAGTTGGGGTTGGGTTGGAGTTAGGGTTAGGGTTAGGGTTAGGGTTAGGGTTAGGGTTGGGGTTGGGGTTGGGGTTATGGTTAGGGTTGGGGTTGGGGTTGGGTTGGGGTTAGGGTTAGGGTTGGTTCTTAACCAGCACAAATCTGATTGATTGTTCATCCCATATATACTAGGATGTCAAAAGTTGGGTGGCTGTGATGTGAATGGATCTCCCTTATGCCTGCCTTTTAGGTTTCTTATTGGAAATAATGAGGATTGAGTGTAGTAAAAAACTTTTGCAGAGACTGGGAAGTCATCAACCATTAAGCTTACCTATTACCAACTACTGCTAGAGTTTAAAACTTTTTTAGTCTATAAGGTTTAAATTGTAATTGTATGAGAGAGAGCAGTGGTGGAGCAATGGTTAGAATGCAATATTGCAGGCTGACTTTACTCACTGTCAGCAGTTTGATCCTGACTGGCTCAAAGTTGACTCAGCATTCCATTCTTTTGAGGTCAGTACAATGAGGACCCAGATTGTTGGGGACAATATTTTGTAAATATTGAATTTTATATTTTTTAAAAAGAGCAACTTTTACCCAAAAGCAGGCAAAGCAGGCAGGCAGACTGAGTTGCTCACAGAATCACAGAATCACTTAGAGATCTATGTTTCTGCAATCTGCTACCTGAGTCTACACTGAAAAATAGAAGCTTCAGTCCTAAGGAAGGTTCAGCTCTGCTTTTAGATTAGCTAGAAAGCAAGAAATCCAATGACTTCCTGTTTTCTAGATAATCTAAATCTACTGGCACAGCAGAACGGCTGATGGTTGGGGGGTGAAGGAAAAAGGGCAGCAACTTACCAAATGCAGGCAAGTTTGATAGCATGCATGCCAGGTAATGGGTACGTGGATGGGGAAGGGAGGGTGAGCCAGTCAGTGGCACGATTTCCTGGTTCTCTGAACTGGGCAGAATCATAACAACCAATTCTATAGAACCAGTCCAACCAGGTAGAATCCCACCCCTGGTCCTATTGCTAAGTGCTAAGGTGTGTGTGTCTGTGTTAGTGTGTTTGCATGTTTGCATGTTTGTGTGTAAAGAAAAGGGAACAAATACCTCAACAGCTGAGCAACCTAAGAGGAAATGGCTGGACAGGGCAATGGTCAACTTCAAAGGAGAGGATTAGCAAGAAATTCAGGGCTGTTAACTAAATCAGACTGGAGTGTTTGAAATGATTTGGCACAATTTTGGATCGCAGCTGAACAGTGCAAGACTTTTTGTGATGGACTAGAAGTGGCATGAGAATGATGTCCCTGCTTCTGAAAGAGGTGGTTGACCTCTCTTCCAGGAAAAATTGAGCCCTTATTCACAATTTGCTAAATGGGACATACTATCTCTTCAGGTTCAGCCTCTTTTCAATTCTCTGATTCTCAAATAGGTACGAGAATGAATAGCTTTCCACATTCTGTTCCCGAGTTTTTCTTTTCTGTATTCCTATTTAGGGAAGCTGGTAAATTAAGAACTTTGACAACTGGTAAAGCCCTGGCAGTTAGCAAATTAGCTCTAAATAGGAAGAAATGAAAGCAGCATTTAAGGTATCCGAGAAAATAGCCTCACTGTCTTCCAGTTGGTATTTCTAGGCAGCAGAAATATCGGAGAGGGTTTTCAGCCTTCTGAAATGGTAGTTTTTCAGATCAAGGCATCGAAGAAAGTACTCTACAGAGGACCACTAAGTTTTTTTAGAATGAAAATACACTGTAAGATAAGGTGATAAGGCAAAGAAAGGAAAGGAAAGATTCTCCAAAGCACCTGAAGGCAGGACAAGAAGCCATGGATGGAAATTAATCAAGGAGAGAAGCAACTTAGAAACAAGGAGAAATTTCCTGACAGTGAGAACAATCAGTCAGTGGAACAACTTGCCTCCAGAAGTTGCGAATGCTCCAATACTGGAAGTTTTTAAGAAGAGATTGGACAACCATTTGTTTGAAATGGTATAAGTCAAGGGTCTCCATACTTGGCAAGTTTAAGACTTGTGGCCTTCAACTCCCAGAATTCCTGAGCTAACATGATGCAGGCAAGTTTGATGGTGTTTGATGGAGGAGAAATTCTGGGAGTTGAAGGCCACAAGTCTGTCAAGTTTAAAGGCCCCTGCTTTAGGGTGTTCCTATTAAGCAGAGGGTTGGACTAGAAAACCTCCAAGGTCCCTTCCAACGCTTCTATTCTGTAATAAATATCACTTTTTCACACTTTCACACATTAAAAATGAAATTCTGATACACATATTTGTTTTGCTTTTGTTCCTTGTCTTATAAGCAGCTAAGGATCTAGTAGGAATCTTACATCTATTGAAAGGGTGCTAAAAACTAAAAGGACGATGAAGGCAAGAGGAAAAAAATAACAAGAAGCACAGCTTTTGATTAAAACCAATGAAATCTTCATAAATTTGTTTTCACTTTTCCTCATGAGGAAATGGCACGTAATTTAGTGAGCTGTCAATACCAGCCATGGTCATAAATATTCAACTTTTCTTTAATCACTGGACTTAGGGGATTGAGAATTTGTGACATACAATATAGGAACAGCCATTCTTAGTGGGAGCACGTTCGTCCCATTATTGTTAATAAGTGCTACATGCAACAAGGTACACTAGAAGCAGATTTGCTCTGGAGCTAGATTAACACATGGGCATGGAAGCCATTATGGTCTACTGGATCAATAATCCATTAGAAACTAAATATATGCTAGTGACTAGAAGGCACAGGAGAATGGTAAATGGTCTACTGAGATTACTTAACTACTAATTGGAATGCAGATGAGATCAATGACAAATAAAGATAGCCCCCTCTTTAAGGAACATAGTGATACAACACAGGTTGCAAGACAAAGCATCTTAGAGATGTGTCATGGCCCCCTTGGATCCCAGTTTGGGGGATGAGTTGAAATTGGGACCATCTGAAAGGGATGGTATATGTCCGTTGGAATATCTGGAGTGTCCAGGGGCTGAGGATAATGCTGTCCCAGCCAGGCCCCTTAAGCATTGGGGGAGGTGGTTGACCGGATGGGGAAGAGACTCCCCTCACAAACACAAGGGAGGATCTGCTACACACAGGCAGTTGTGCTGATAGGCAGTACATCCCTTCTGATGAAGAACAGCTGCCTCCCCCACCCGATCCAAGGCATGGAGGGCTGCTGGGGGTTTGCAGGGGTTCAGGAAAGCCCCCAGCTAAGATTCAGTGCAGTTCAGAGAAGCGCCAAATCCTACTCCTGGTTGGCACCACCCACTCCACCCCGCTCCTCCCAGGAGTCCCCACACAGCCCATTTTGGATGCAGGCAAGTGCAGGGCACACACAGAGGCTCGGGGAGGGTAAAAAACGGGCATGCTGGAAATTCAGGAAGGCCAGAAATGGGCATGTTTCCAGCTTCCAGAGAGCCTCTGGAACCCAGGGAGGCCGTTTTCACTCTTGCAGAGGTTCGTGGAAAGCCTCCAGAGTCTGGGAAGCGCAAAAATGCCCCCACCCCCTGCCCTGGTGCAGGAAGCCGACTAGGCCACACTCACTATGGCCACACCCATCCAGCAACTGGGCAGAGAACCCTTTGCTAAGATTTTTGAAAGCCACCCCTGAGCAGAGGCAAGTTCAAAGGAGGAGAAGGTTGTCCAGATCCTTCTCTCAAGGAACATCTTGTTTAGGTTGACTTCAGCAGAAGCCAGTGTCTTTATCGGGAACAATTGTTTTGCTTTAGCATTCACTTCTCCGGGCTTGGAAGCACTCTGCTTTGGATCGTGTTTCTGACTGTGGGCTATGATGATCTCTGGTTGTGGACTCTTGACCAGGAGTGGGATTCTACTGGTTCGCACCTATTTGTTAGAACTGGTTCTTAACATTCTAAGCAGTTCGAAGAACCGGTTGTTAGAAGAAATGACTGGCCTAATCCTGTAAGGAAGGCAGGAAGGAAATATTCTGGTGTTGCTTACAGAAACTGCCTCTCCATTAACCCTTATTACATTCTTGGCTGGACTAGACTTCCTGTCTCTGGAACTTCTCTGGAGTTTTTTTCCCCTCCTTTGCCGGTATGTTGTTTGTGTGGAGTGACATTCAAAGTTACAAGGGCACTGAAAAAAGTGGCTTATGACCATTTTTCACACTTACGACTGTTGCAGCATCCCCACAGTCATGAGAGGCCAGGTGAGGAGATGCATGCCTCAATGTGAGTGATGTTGAGTTGGCCACACCCAGGCAATAACATGGCCACAAAGCCATGGCCACCCAGTCACATGACCACTAAGCCATGGCCATAGAACTGGCTGTTAAAAATTTGAATCCCACCCCTGCTCTTGACCTTGTCTTGTAGCTCTTGAACCTTGTGTAGAATTTATGGACCTTGTGGACTTGTACTTTCTTTTTGGACTTCCTCTCAGCCTTTGCAAATTGGTTTTAGTGATTACTGGGAATGTGAGATTACTGATTTTGTTTGTGGGACTGTGAATGACTGCCTTCGTGGAAATTTGGGGTGGAGTTTTCCTGCCATTGTAAAACCTTTTATGGAATTAGCATGATTGGATTCAGCTGAAGCCTGGCTCTACCTAGGTAATTTGGGCCATAACAAAATGACTTCTTTTCTTTGAGTAGAACAACAACAATTATACAGATAGTCGTCAACTTCCAACTGTTATTGACCCCACGCTTATGGTTGTCAGTCCTGATGGTCATTAAATGGATCACCCATCATTGCATCTGATTTTACAAGAAAGGAAGAAAGGAAATTGAATGAGGGAGGGAAGGAAGAGATAAGGAAGGAGAGAGGGAAGGGAGGAAGGTGAAAGAGGAAGGGAGAGAGGAAAGAGAGGAAACTGAAAGAGAGGGAAAGAAGGAGGGAGGGAGGGAAGGGAGAAGGAAGGAGAGAGTGAAGAAAGAAACAGGGAGGGAGGGAGGCAATTGAAAGGGGAGAAGGGAGGAGAGAGGGAAGGAAAGAAACAGAGGGAGGGAGGAAATTGAATGAGGGAGGGAAGGAAGAGATAAGGAAGGGAGGAGAGAGGGAAGGAAGAAAGCAGGGAGAGGGTCATTAAGTTATTAATATTGGTCAGACAAATGGAAATCTAATTTCCAGATTCCAGAGTCATTCCAGATGGCCTACTTCCCAAGCCAAGGATCCTGATATGAAGCCAATCAAAGTGTTCCTTGGGCAGCCTTGGTCTCCTCTGTTAATATGTCTATCACCTTGTAGAAATTAGTGTCCATTCCAGATGTAATGACAGTGCATAGTAGAACATTTTTGAGCACTTCCAAAATTTAAAAAAATGTTTAAAAAAAGTTCTACTTAACTCTTATTAAAACAAAATTTTAGATTAGCTAGGAGTTCTATCTAATTTTTAAAAAGGCAATCAAAGTTAAAAAGTTTTCAAGCCTTACTGTTAATCTTAGATGTGGCAGCAAGTTCTGTATAAAGACCCCTTTTTGTTTGGTGCCTTGATAATTCTTCAAGGTTTTGTAATTGTTAATTTTGTGTCCAAGGTTTTGTAAGCGTTGATTTTGTAATTAGCTGTATTGCTTATTTGGAATTTTTCAAGTTCTTTCCTGGATTGGAATGGTTTATAAACCCAAATCAATAAATAAGGCAGCCTCCTTTCAAATAAATGCATTT
Source organism: Hydrophis major (assembly GCA_033807585.1). Lineage (NCBI taxonomy): Eukaryota > Metazoa > Chordata > Lepidosauria > Squamata > Elapidae > Hydrophis > Hydrophis major. Next base: position 133,499,810 of record CM066332.1, on the reverse strand, counting down.
TGTACATGCTCAGAGGCCTTGTTAGAAATATGGGGTCCACTTGGCTTCACAGGTTTTCTTCTAAAGGGAAATTCCTGAGGTCAAAGCTCCCCTCAAAATTGCAGACAATCCCAACGTTCTCTCTCTGTGTGTGTTTCTCTCTCTCTCTCTCTCTCTCCCTCTACCTCTCTCTTTAAGGCAAAGCAAAAACTTACAAAAGAATTCACTTCACTCCTTATTTGCTCACCTCACGAAAGCGAGCTTATATTTTGAGGCAGAAGGAAAATGCCAAAAAAGAATGTGTAATTACAGCTCTTAAGAGAACTCACTTTAATGAGGCAGACAGATACAAAGCTGCTATTAATATTTCAGTGAAAACTTATCTGATACAACCTTTGCGAATGTAACCATAAATACTGAGGCAAGGATCAAGATCCCAGATCACCTCGTCACAGCGGGGATGGTGAGAAGACCTTCAAAACACTTTAGTAACTGAGACAGCTGCTGGCATATTGCGGGAGGCTGAAGTGACAGTCCAATTTTAGCAAAACTATAACATTTCAAGTGGTGTATTGTGACAGATGATAGTTAATTATCACTTGCAACATCTAACTTCAATTGAACAATGATGTACTATTCCGCGGGAAGTTGATATCCCTGAATGTGGCATCGCTGTTAATGCGTGTGGGTGTGAGTGGGTGTCCTTGCACGCCTCTGCAATTCTGTCACGAGTCCAGCTCGCAAATGGAAGGATATTTAAAGGAAATGGATTTGATTTGAAAGTAGAATACACCTTTTGATCTTCTTTTGCAGTGCATTCAAAGGGGAAGACAAGCTCTAGAAAAATTACTCTCCTCTTAACAACTTTTTTACAGCAGTTGAGGAATGTATATTGTTATGGATTAAACCATTGCAGCAATACAACCCTAAACAGCTTCGTCTTACAGCGGGCTTGTAATCCTGCAATTCTCATTGGCCTGTGAACAGCGAGTTGTGATTGGTCAGGCTTGGCCAGTCTGATTGGCTGTTAACGGAAACCCTGATTGGACGCTTGTGAAAGCGATAGACTCAGTTCATTGGTTGTTTGACAGCAGCAAGCTCTATAAAAGAGCTACTGCTGCCCAGGTCTTTTGCTCCGTTCTTTCATGTTAAATAAAGAGTTGAAGTCACCGTCCGATGTCTTGTCTCCGTTCTTAACACTGGCGATGAGGATGGGATGCGGAGACGATAGAGCTGACTAGAATATATCGGACAAAGACAGAGCACACGCAACAGACGGCAAGATGACTAGCGGTGCCATACCACCTGTTCCATTTGACCCAGCAACCGAAGACTGGGACTCGTGTATAGACCATTTCCAGATGTTCCTGGAGACCAACAATTTAAAAGATGCTACATCTGGCAAGAAATGAGCAGTGTTCCTGACTCATTGCAGCCCCACCGTTTTCAAAATGGCTAAAGCATTAGCGAAACCGGCAGAAGTGAAGACCATGGATTGGGACACCCTCGCTCCAATCCTCAGGGCCCATTACGCACCCGCAGTACCTACACTGATACAAAGACACGAATTTTACCAGAGGGACCAACGGAAGGACGAGAGCATTGGTAATTTCGTAGCTGACCTCTGGAACTTAGGAAGTCTTTGTGGTTTTGCAAACTTAGAGGAAGCCCTAAGAGACCGAATAGTTCTGGGATTAAATGCACCACACATGCAGAGTAAGCTGATGGTGAAAGGCGATATCAGCCTTACAGATGTCATCGCCGATGCTACTGCCGCAGAAGCAACCAGGAAGTCAGCCACTTGAATGCGCCGAGCGAACGCACCGCTTTGCCAACTCACCGACGAGGTCAAACTCGCCTCTGAGAAGCACACTACCACTACCCACCACGAAGACCTCGAGTCATCCTCAGACAGTGATGAAGAGGAGGTCAACCGGCTCCGCTCGGAACGAGAGCAAAGGAACCAGCAACGTCCACGCCAATGTGCGGGTTGCGGGGCAAACCACCCACAATCGGACTGCAAATTTCTTGACGCACTCTACCGTAACTGTGGGAAAAAAGGCCACATTGCGAAAGTCTGCAGAAGCAGACGAGAGTCCAGTCCCAACCGAAAGGAGAACAACCTCCGTCGGGAGATAAGCAAACCTCCTGAGAACCACCAATGGAACAACCACTACTACTACAGAAACCAAGCACCTGCCTTTTCAACGAGATGAGAAGAGGCCCCCCAAACCATTATCATTGGCCATGCTTCATCGTTCAATGCAAAGAAGATACGCGTGAAGGTTACTATTGAGAATCGACCATGTGTGATGGAAGTTGATTCGGGATCGTCCCTGTCGATGGTATCCTGGAAAACCCTCAAACAGCTGATCCCTGCCATTTCCCACCAGGACCTCAGCATGCAGTGAATCATCCTGAAAGACTATCAAGGAAACAGAAACCCAGTTGTCGGTTCCAGCAACATCCAAGTATCATTCAAGGACCGCCCAGCAACGCTTCCCCTAACTGTCGTTGATCATGACCGACCCAGTTTGTTAGGGTTACAGTGGTTCGCCCCACTCAGAATTGAACTAACCGGCATACACCATACTAGAAATGACGACTGGGAAGAGACTCTCATCCAGGAATTCCAGGACGTGTTCACAGGAACATTAGGCAAGTACAAGGGTCCCCTATATCATTTAATGTCAGCCCCGATGTAGCTCCCATTCAGCTTAAGCCCCGTCAAGTACCTTTTGCCTTAAAACCTAAAATCGACGAGCAGCTAGATAAACTGATAGCCCAGGGCGTATTGGAACCGATTGACCACGCCTGTTGGGAAACCTCGATAGTAACGCCCATGAAGCCAGATGGTTCGTTAAGAATTTGCGGGGACTATCAGGCCACCCTAAATCATGCTCTTCAACAGAGAGCTTATCCAGTACCGGTGGTTCAACACCTTCTTCATTCCCTGGGTGGCGGAAAAATATTTGCGAAACTGGACTTAGCTCAGGCGTACCAGCAACTCCCTGTGGACGCAGCAACTGCAGAAGCCCAGGCAATAGTTACACATAGAGGCGCTTTTAAGTGCAATAGACTCCAATTTGGAGTAAGCGTGGCGCCGGGCATTTTCCAAAGTTTAATGGAGAGATTATTACAAGGCATAAAAGGCATTGTGCCTTATTTTGACGACGTCCTAATAGCTGCCCCCACTTAAGAATTATTAGTACAACGACTCAGAAAAGTTCTGCAGAAATTCAAAGACGCTGGTCTGAAGGTAAAACAAGACAAGTGTCAACTTTGTACGGAGAGAGTGGAGTTCCTGGGATACCTTCTCGACAGACAGGGAATCCACCCCACCGAAAAAAACTAACCGCAATAAAAAAAGTCCCGAGACCTAGGAATAAGACAGACCTTCAAGCCTTCCTAGGACTCATTAACTTTTATAACATTTTCTTGCCCCAGAAGGCAACCGTAGCCGAACCCCAACATAGACTTCTCGATAAAAAGGCTCCTTGGGTTTGGGGACGGCATGAAGAGAAAGCGTTCAAAGAGATAAAAGACCTTTTAACCTCCGATGCCGTATTAATGCAATACAACGAGACTCTCCCTTTGACGGTTACCTGTGATGCCTCACCATTTGGAGTAGGAGCCATCTTAAGCCATGTCCTCCCAAATGGAAACAAGGCACCCATTGCGTTCTTTTCGAGAACTTTGTCTAAAACCGAAAGGAACTATAGTCAACATGATAAAGAGGCCCTTGTTATTGTATCCGCAATTAAACGCTTGCATAAATATGTATATGGGAGACCCTTTACCATAATTACAGACCACAAGCCGCTACTTGAGATTTTGGAGGGAAACAAGCACACTCCCCATATACTATCACCAAGAATGACACGTTCAAGCCATTTAAGAATCATCAAACAGAACTGTTCTCCCAGAAAGGTTGCATAGTATGGGGAGACAGAGTCATAGTCCCAGAGAAGTTACAATATAGGGTATTGAAAATGCTGCACGAGGGACATCCAAGCTTCGTGCGGATGAAGGCATTGGCCAGGAGTTACGCATGGTGGCCTGGTTTAGATAGACAAATAAAAACTTGGGCAGCAAAATGCAGTAAATGCCAGGAGACTCGCCCCGCTCCTCCAAAGACTCCCCCAACTCAGTGGGAAATGCCTTGAGGTCCATGGTCCCGTATCCACATCGATTTTGCGGGACCCACAAGAGGGCACACTTTCTTCTTAACGGTGGATGCCTATTCAAACTGGCTTGAAGTCCAAAAAATGGAAAGCACCACCACAGACGCAGTCATTAAAAAACTGAATAAACTATTCGCTACCCACGGACTTCCGGATGTCCTCATCTCAGATAATGGCCCCCAATTCACTGCCCTGCCATTCGAACAATGCCTGGCAGATCGGGGCATCCGCTATGCTTTAACATCGCCAGCTCACCCTGCAGCCAATGGTAGGGCTGAGCGAATGGTTCAATTTGTAAAACAGACCCTGCACAAAATGGACCATGGCGATATTGATGACAAAATAAACCGAATGCTTTTTATCCAACACATAACCCCAAACAGCACCATGAACAAAACCCCAGCAGAACTCCTGATGGGCCAGAAACTTCGCTCGCATCTTGATCACCTCCACCCAAACTACACGCCAGAACAACCCCCGGGATCCAGCAGCAAGTGTCAGGCATTCCAGGAAGGTGACCTCGTGTTTGCGAAAAACTTCTCGGGCGATCCATTGTGGGTCCCCGCTACCATAATGCAACTTAAGGGACCCCGATCCTATCACCTACAAACAGCAGACAGTAAGATGTGGAAACGCCACATAGACCAACTCTGTTCCAGATTAGCGCCGGAACCTCCAGCTGGGGGGGGAGGAACATGGAGGAGGACGAAAAAGAAATCGAAACCCAGAGCCCAGGGGATACTCACCATCTGAGGGAGAACCGAACCAGGGAGCGGCCTCGCCACGTGACAGCACCGCGACGGAGGCAGATCCAGGGAACCCAGAAGACAGCGCTGACGAGGGCAACCCGGAACCACAGTCTTCGATATCCAGCCCAGCGGATAGCTCACCGGAGCCGGAGCCAGAACCAGAACCAGAACAGAACCCGGTGGAACAGCGCAGGTCGAGCAGACAGGTGAAGTGACCTGCCTATTTGCGAGAATACGTCACCCCACCCCTCAGACAGAACCAAGGGGGGAGGGGTGTTATGGATTAAACCATTGCAGCGATACAACCCTAAATAGCTTCATCTTACAGCGGGCTTTTAATCCTGCAATTCTCATTGGCCTGTGAATAGCGAGTCGTGATTGGTCAGGCTTGGCCAGTCTGATTGGCTGTTAACGGAAATCCTTGATTGGACGCTTGTGAAAGCGATAGACTCAGTTCATTGGTTGTTTGACAGCAGCAAGCTCTATAAAAGAGCTACTGCTGCCCAGGTCTTTTGCTCCATTCTTTCATGTTAAATAAAGAGTTGAAGTCACCGTCCGATGTCTCGTCTCCATTCTTTGCACCCATGTCCAGGACTTAACATATATAGTAAGTGGAACTAGTATCAAGATGTTTGTTGAGTATACTTTTGAAAATGAACTGCAAGATGGATAATGGTGAATATTTGACCCTCAATGTGCAGATTGTTGTGATTTTATCACACCTGCACATGTATTTATTTATCTTAAGGTATTGGAGATTTAAGAGATGACCAGCTGTTGTAAGGCTGCTGTAAATGTTGATGCAATGAGAATGAGTCAGCAAGGCATTGCCACTTTAAGACTGAGATTTGGTCAGCAGGGTTATTGCCACTTTAAGAAACTGACTATATAAGTGAGGCCACGAGAGGGAACATCTTTCTCTCCTCATGTTCTATCTCCATTGTAGTTCTCCATGCAGAGTAATTAAGAATGATTGCTTGCCTGGTATGTGTCTAACACATATATGTATGTATATAGCTGTCTTGTGTATAAACCACTGTTAAAAGACAAAGCCTTTGTGTGCTGTGTTGTGCTCCTGGGTTGTCTCACAATAGTTATCATGCTGCAAACACTCTGACAATTTACTTACTCATTGTCATCATCAGCTGTATCCAACCCTCAACCACTCTATGGATCACCATTCTCCATGCCCCTCTGTTTCACACTGCCTCCTTCAGATCCACCATGGTCATCCCAGTGTCATCCTTTATAATGTCTGGTCAATTAATACTAGGGTGGCCCCTTCTCCTTTCTCTGCTGGTCACTCCCTGCATGATTGACTTTTGTAGTTGACTTTATATATTTTATTAAATAAATTTATATGGCTACCTAAGTCATCGATAGGTGGTGTGATGGTTTAGCAATTAAGACCCTGGGCTTGCAGGCTGGAAAGCTGACAGTTCAGGTTTGAGACCCAAGCACTGTGTGACAGGATGAGCTCCCATCACTTGCCCTAGCTCTTGCCCACCTAGCATTAACTTTGAATGGCCACTAAACAAATAGTTGTAAGTAGAAGACTACCTGTGCATATCAGTATTACATGCTCTCCCATTTTTTTATCTATTTGATGTATATACATGACTATCAAGAGCTGAAAGGAACATATATACCCGTTGTGGCCTTCGACCACCAGCTCATCCAGCAGCTGAATCGGAGGAGGAGGAGGAGGAGGAGGAGGAGGAGGAGGAGGAGGAGGAGGAGGAGGAGGAGGAGGAGGAGGAGGAGGAGGAGGAGGAGGAGGAGGAGGAGGAGGAGGAGGAGACGTGGGAGTCAGGCTCAGCATCAAGGCAAGCTAAGAGCTCCAAGAGGGAAGAGGGAATGGAGCCGTCAGGGAGAGAGAGAGAGAAAGACAAAGGTGGAGCCTGAGCCATCCATCAGCCCTTAAATGGAGAGTCAACAGCCCCCAGGTCTGGAGATGGCTGATGAGGAAGAAGAGGAACAGCTGGGTCTATTGCCTGACGCATGGCTGCACAGAAGGCAGAGGAGAGGAGAGCAGTGGAAATCTATGGGCTGGTCCTTGGGATGGAAGAGCCAACGCTGCTAGTGAAGCCCACCCTAGCTCTGGGGATAAAAGGCAGGGGGCGGAGATGAATAGATGTGGCAGACAACTATTCATCTCCCTGCTGGACAGACTTGTTAGTCTGCTGTAAGAAAGAAGCTTTTTGCTGGATCTGCTGGTACTCCTAATAAAGGAATCTTTGAGTTAACTTCAGAGGGTTTGTCATGTTTGGGGAGCTGGATCAGAACATAACCTTTCATTTTGCTTTACAAGAACTTTGTGAGGTGGGCAGACTGTGAGAGAGTGATCATTTACTTATTAAATTTTTACACTGCCCACCTCACTCTGAACAGTGATCATCCTAATGTCCCCAAGTTTCCATGGCTGAAGGGAGGACTTGAACCTGTGTATATCAGGTATAATGGTTAAAAAAAAGCCACAAAGGCACCTGTAAATGTTTCTTATTTTTAACTCAGAAAGTCACTCCCCTCTTCTGATTGTTTTCTTCTTATAGACTTTCTAAAAGGAAATTTATAAATTTCATATTTCAGCAAGATCAGCAAATATGTAAAGCTTGACAAGTCGGTGTGATGATGAAGAAGGTAAAAATGAAGCAGTTCTGTCCAGGCATACATCAGGAGTTACCCCCCACCTACAGTAATTAGATATTTTCTGTCTGCTGTTTCAAGAGTTTGCAAAAAGAAAAACCTGGAGGAAAGACCCAACTATAGTGAGAAGGAAGCTTGTGCTGAGTAATTTTGTTCATCCTTCATTTACCTCAGTCTCAATCTCAGGAGGACAAATTTGGTCAGGTGTTATGGTGCCAGACTTGATAGCAAGAGACCATGAGTCCCACCATAGCTATGTGTGAGAAGCCATCATCGCCCCCTCCTAGAAGAATGAAATATTTTGAGGAATATTTTTAAAAGTCAGGATAAAATATTTCCCCTAAAAAAGAAATAAAAAATCTTAAGGGAGACAGAAACTCAAAGCCCCAGCTCTCTGCCCCCAAGCAGATACTGAGCTGTGGCAGTTTTAGAAATGCAGATTTGGTAATTCATTACTCCCTGCAGCAAAGTCTGAACAAAGGCAGATTACCCCTCACCCAAGAACCAAAACAGGGAAAGCCATTAATTATTGCATTATCCTCAGAAACTTCAACCAAACTTAGCTCAGACAACCTATAGAGCCAGCTATGACCCCTACATAACCCCTCCATGGCCCCATGGGAGTTGAACAATAGCCAATAGAATAAATGTTCTTGCAGAGGAACAGGAAGCTCAAGTGCAAAGCCCAAGAGAAGGTATAAAAACCTCTCACTCTCAACTCCATGTGATCAGCTGCAGAGAATCACACACACTTGGTGGTTCTGCTTCATCAGTAAATGGACCTTCTTTCCAACCAGCCTCCAGCCTCCATTTTGTCTCCAGTGCCTTTCTCCCAGCTTGGAACTGAACCAGATGGATATCTTTTTCCAACACATGAAAGCTGGATATTTTTTTCCAACACATGAAAGCTAGCTGGGTGACCTTGGGCCAATCACACTCTTTGTAGTTTATAAACTTGGCTTGGGGGGAAGTGGGGGGGGGAGAGAATGAGAATGAAGGAGAAAAAAATGGCTAGCAAGAAAATATGGAATTAGGCACTTTCAGGCTGCCATGAAGAGGTAGATGTCAGAGTGATTGAAGACGACTCAGGATTTCAAATAAGAATCATTATGCAAGGATAATGACATGGCATAGGATCTGCTTAATCTGCACCAACATCTAGAAGAAGAAGAGAAAATGGAAGGAAGGAAGGAAGGAAGGAAGGAAGGAAGGAAGGAAGGAAGGAAGGAAGGAAGGAAGGAAGGAAGGAAGGAAGGAAGGAAAGAAGGAAGGAAATGTCAGTTCACAAAACATTTCTATGGCCATTTTATAGTTGCCAACAGAAATGAGTTTGAAAGAGCAGTGCAATAGCTTGGAAATTGAAAGTGCTTTCCATGCATAGTTTTTTTTAGAGATAGTAACCAGGTGACTGAAGTTTCTGCTGCACAAAAATCTAACTGGAGAATATGATTGATGACTCTTGACTATGAATGTGTCTCTTTGGAGAATATGAATTATGATACACCCAGAGGGATTGGGGAAAACCAGGGTCAAGGGTGACAGTGAATTATGTGTCTCAGAATCAGCTACACCCAGGCAGTGCCTATGTTAACTCCCAATAAATCCTGTTTAGTTTTGGAAGTTTAACTCAAGACTCATGATTTAATTGGGGTAACTGCTGGAATCCTGACAGCAAGGAAGGAAGGAAGGAAGGAAGGAAGGAAGGAAGGAAGGAAGGAAGGAAGGAAGGAAGGAAGGAAGGAAGGAAATCCAGATGTTGCTATTCTGAACAGGTTGCTAGCTAAGGTTAGATGAAATCCTTGATTAACTCTTCGGGAAAATTAGTAGCAATGACATTTTAGAATTAGCACACGTCATTTTAGCAGAAGCAATACCATTGTTGGTAGAGAGTAGTATGGTAGCCTAGAGGTGGAGCTCTCACCTCACACTCCGGAGACTATGAATTCCTAAGTAGAGGCAAATATTTCTTTCTCTGGGCACAATGAGAATATGTCTGCTGAACAGCTCCGCATTGGCAACAGGAAAGGCATCCATCCAGTAAACACTCAGCTCCATTCAGTTACCCAGGCTGCACCCTGCAAGGGATTATGGGGTTGTTAACAGATGATGATGATGATGATGATGATGATGATGATGATGATGATGATGATGATAGCATTTAAATTTTTCCCTTCAACTGAAAAGAATGAACTTCTGAAAACCAGGTGATTCAAAAGGAATCCTTTATTGAAAGGGATTTTATCCCAACACTAGGCAAAGCAGAGTCTAAGATATCCCCAGGCATACAGTCATAGATAAAGGAAGTTAAAACCCCTCCCCTTATTCAAATGTGGATTTAGTCAAGCAAAGAACCAACCATGTTAATTCCCTCTTCCCCTTCTCTGGGAAAGTATCTTAGCAGAGTTCCCAGGAGTGTCTTCCAGAGCTGGAATTTTTATGGTCCCTTCTCATCTTGTTATCTCTTCAAGAGGTGACAAGTTTCCAGACATCTGGCTCCACTCCTCCAGTTGTCTATCATATGCAAGTTATACAGAATCAATATAGGATTTAATACATTCAGGTTAAATAAAAAAGGATTACTTGTAACAACTTCCCCCACCCCTTCCTTCTTTTTCCCTTGAAGAATGTCTGATACACAGATTATTGCTGGTAGAGGGAGGGATAACTCTGAATTGTGGAGTCCTTAAGTAATTTGCTAAATTCCAAACTTCTTTGCAAGTAGTGAAATGGGAAGCCTGGAAGAGAAGACATAACTTCTTTGGTAAATTTCTTTGTTTGGATTATCTGGTTAATTCAGTTAAAGTGTTGTCTTTTTTAACCTTGTTACATTGAAAATGAAGAGGAAAAAATGAAATACTTTACACATGGTGCTATATTTTATATGATCCTGTTATGTATAGGCACACCATCTATCCAGAAGCTCCTTTCAGTTCAGATGAAATTAACGTGGTTGCTCTGATGCTTTGAAGGGAAGTATCACTACAGCTGGGTGATTTGCTTTGAAAGGCTGTTTTGCTCAAAGCTTTGTCAATACCCTTAATGACATATTCAGGCAATCCAAATAAAAGAATCAAAATAACGCAATACAAAATGCTGGCAAAATCTCATTATTCTTGCAGACAGACTCGTGACATTTTGGATAAGAATACCACAATCTCATAAAAATGTATCTTTTTGATGAACTATATAAAATATCAGGTTGTCTCCCCTTCACAACACCAAGCAGTTTTGAGCAAATAATAAATATGCATATTTACTCTGTTTTACTTTCTTCTTGTCGTCGAACTTCAAAGTGAAAAATCCTGACCTATGAATAGACAATTGGACTTGAATGTGTTTAAAACACGGGTGAGCAACTTGAAAACCAGGCCACCCAAAATAAAATTTAAACAAAATGTTGGGGTCTTGCCCAACAATTTTACCATTCTTGCATGCAATCTCATGACATATTTGGATAAGAATCCCACAAGCTCATAAAAGTTTGATGAACCATGTAAAATTATGGGAGTGAGATCTCTGGAAAAAAAAAAAAAGAATAACTAGATTTTAGTGATTTTAATTGGGAGGGTGCGAGAACAATGTTCACATACAGAATTGCAGGAGTTATTCTTTGTTTGTATCCTGCCTTTGGACTCCGAGGTATAGTAGAGGACAGGAAGGCCTGGAGGAACATTGACCATGGGGTCGTGATGGGATGGACATGACTTCACAACTAACAACAACATCCTGCCTTTACTTTAAAGTAATTCAAGAATTCCCACACACCTGCCTCCTCCTATTTTCCCCACAACAATAACAGCCCTCTGAGATAGATTGGGCTGAGAGAGAGAGAGTGACTGGCCCAAAATCATTCCAGCAGGCTTTCATGGCTAAAGCGGGACTTAAACACACAGCCTCCTGTTTTCTAGATTGCTGCTTTAACCACTAGGCCAAACTGCCTTTGGCATTCGGATGCAAATATTGCTTTAAAACAGGGGTGTCAAATTCAAGGCCCAGGGGTCGGATCTGGCCCACAGGTTGCTTAGATTTAGCCAATGTGGCTGCCCTGGAAACAGCAAAGAACTGGCCCGTAGTGCCTCTATCAGCAAAAATGGAGCTCAGGAGCCCGTTTTCACTGGGAAAGCGCTTGGGCCACCACAGGTACCCCCGACTGTACATCCTGGCCCCCCAAGGTTAAACATATCCTGATGTGGCCTTCAACAAAATGGAGTTTGATACCCCTGCTCTAAAAGGTATCTGCCATGGGTTTTTTAAAAAGGGGATCAGAATAGAACAATTCATTCAAATGGATTCAATTATAGTATAAACAAGTAGCAAACTGAGTCTTCATCTATCAAACTGAGTCTAGCATCTATCATTCTCTGCTCAGAAACGCATTCAAGAAGCATCTATTTTAGACCGATATATCCAACGATGCATTATATATATTTGGGGAAATAATGTGTTCTGGGTTGTTGATTATGGAGAATTGCAATTCTTCATGCAGATGACTATACTTTTCCATTACTCTCAGTTTTGCATATCTGGGGTTGATAAAATGTAAACTAGACTCCGTTGTCTGCAGTAAAGCTTTTCACAGATCTGCATTTGGGGGCACATCATTCTTTCTTGAGGAAGACTTGAAAGGATTGTGCATATTTATTTCATGCATGTGAAAAATGGCAGATGGGCTTTAGTATGTGACTACAGTTACTCTTTTCAAGGTCTCATTATCCAGTTTTGTTCTCTGCACTGCTAGGCTGGAAGCAACCTCTATAAATATAAGGACCTCCTGCGTTAAAGAAAATTGTGAACGTTTGTAGATTATGGAAAATTTCCAGCCATGTTATAACACTAGAAGCAGAATAGATTTCAACTGATTTACACCTTCTGGGGTCTTTGACATCCTCTCAAAGAATGCAATGAAAGATATTGCCATGTTCTGACCAAGGCTTCTTGAAACAGTAACAATCACACGCTGTTCCCAAAACCATTTTCTAATTATTTCAATGGCTGTGAGTTATATGCATTTGTAATGAGTCCCAAACAGTTTATGAATAGTCCAACAGAAGTCTGCCACAGTCTTTTGGGATAAGGCTGATAAGCACCCACCTTTATCTCACTTGAAATGCTGCCAACAACTAGAATAGAATAGAATAGAATAGAATAGAATAGAATAGAATAGAATAGAATAGCTTTATTGGCCAAGTGTGATTGGACACACAAGGAATTTGTCTTAGTGCAAATACTCTCAGTGTACATAAAAGAAAAGATACATGAGTCAAGAATCATAAGGTACAACACTTAATATTAGTCATAGGGTACAATAAGCAATCAAATCATATTAGGAAACAGTCAATAAAAATAGTTAGAATACTAGCAAAAAAGTTACAGTCATATAATCATAAGTGGGAGGAGATGGGTGAAAGGAAGGATGCGAAGATTAATAGCAATTATAATGCAGACTTTGTAAATAGTTTGACAGTGTTGAGGGAATTATTTGTTTAGCAGAGTGATGGCTTTCAGGGAAAAAAACTGTCCTTGTGTCTAATTGTTCTGGTGTGCAATACTCAATAGCAGTGGTGGGATTCAAATTTTTTTACTACTGGTTCTGTGGGCGTGGCTTGGTGGGCGTGGCAGGGGAAGGATACTGTAAAATCTCCAGTCAGAGGTGATATTTTCTGGTTTCTCCAAACTACTCAAAATTTCCGCTATTGGTTCTCCAGAACTGGTCAGAACTTGCTGAACACCACCTCTGCTCTATAACATCATTTTGAAGGAAGGAGCTGAAACAGTTTATGTCTGGGATATGAGGGGTCTGTAAATATTTTCACAGCCCTCTTTTTGACTTGTGCAGTATACAGGTCCTTGACTGAAGGCAGCTTGGTAGTAATTGTTTTTTCTGCGATCCTAATTATCCTCTGAAGTCTGTGTCTGTCCTGTTGAGTTGCAGAACCAAACCAGACAGTTATAGAGGTGCAGATGATAGACTTAACAATTCCTCTGTAGAACTGTATCAGCAGCTCCTTAGGCAGTTTGAGCTTTCTGAGTTGGTGCAAACTAAATTGACTAAATTGCCAATTATGCTGTACAAGGCTAAATGGAGTCATTTAGTCAACACAGAGCTTCAGATTTTAAAACAATCAGAATGAAAAAAAAATGCTTCCTGCAAAGGCTCATGTCTCTTTGCTCCTCCTTTATGTCTTATGGGAAGAGCCAATCATCTCCAAGCCTTACTCTTGAGTCAACCCTTTTGTCTTAACTGTTCTTGCCTTCTGGCAGCTCTGTGCAAGCGTGCACTGGGAACAGACTCCCCCTGTTCCTCTGCCTTGCTGATGTCAGATTCTGGAGGCTCCGGAGTCAACACATAACTCTCAGATGGCCCTGGCTCCATCTCTGTGTCGGACACAGATCCCTCTCTGAGCCTTCCCCAGGCTCCAGGACCAGCCCCTCTTCCTCCCCACTGTCCAATTCTTCTGCCTGCTCTGCAGGCCACCGCCGGACCACAACATGCCAGAACTCATAGCTCAGGTGTACACTCTCATATTTAACCAAAATAAATAATCAAGATACTAGGATGTTGGAGAATTTTCTTAATCACACCACCCTCATTCCTTGCATTGTAAACTAATTTATGGATGGGAAACAGTTCCTTTCTAGAATGATTTTGCAATGCAGAGTTTAGTTCAAAACACGTATTCATATTTTCGGTTAATTATTCCTCTTCCCTAACTGTAGTCCTCTTAATGATATACATATCCATTAATATGTGTTATAAAGAAGGCAGTGCGAAAGAAAAACAGCACCATAAGCAAGATAAAAATAATTGCAGCAATAAGACGAGCAACATCGACAGCATAAAAATCAGAATAATAAAAGAACTCATAAAACTGGGATGATCCAGAAAAATATTAAAATGTTTTATAAATGGGTGGCAATTTGTAAATAAATGACCATAATGGAGGCTCCAACTGACCTTCTCTAAATGCATGTAATGTATGTCTTAGCAAATATATATATTAGAGAGAATACATGCAAAACCTGTACCAAAATATTCCAAGATATTCAAACAATTTAACTGTGGTATATTTGTGTAAAGTTTTGGGTTGTTTTTTTTTTAAAAAAAAAAAGCATAGAAAGGGATGCTGGATTTTATTTTCCCAGTGACCAACCAAATAATTTTGGGGTGTTCATAAGCAGGAGATTGAGGCACAATCTTCCATCAACCCTGAGCCATGGTGGCACAGTGGTTAGAAAGCAGTATTGCTGGCTAATTCTGCCGACTGCCAGCAGTTCGATTCTGACCAGCTCAAGGTTGACTCAGTCTTCCAAGGTCAATAAAATGAGGACCAGAGATGGTATTCAGCAGGTTCTGAGCAGTTCTGGAGATTTGGTAGCCGAAATTTTAAGTAGTTCGCAGAATACCACTTCTGACTGGCCCCTGCCCCCATCTATCCTCTGCCTCCTGTGTCTCAGCTGATTGGCTGGGTCTTCTTTTGTTGCCCTGCACTGGAGAACAGAACTGGAAAGCAGGTTAGTGGGATGGGGAGGAAATGGAGATTTTGCAGTATCCTTCCCCTGCCCATCAAGCCACGCCCACCAAGCCATGCCATGCCCACCAAGCCATGCCACACCCACCAAGCCATGCCACGCCCACCAAGCCATGCCCACAGAACTGGTAGTAAAAATTTTTTGAATCCCACCATTGATGAGGACCCAGATTGTTGGGGGCAAGATGCTGACTCTGCAAACTGGTTAGAGATAATTTAATGCACTATGAAGCAGTATATGTCTAATTGCTATTGCTATTCTTCCTTAGTTGTTCCCTTGTAACTGGTATTGGGGAGGGGGCTGCTAATGCCACTCTAATGTAACACTGAAACTTCAACTAATAGCTCTTAGATAAGAAGGGCTATTAGAATAAACATGGATTACATACAGAAGTGAGAAATCGGTACAAAAGAATTACAAAGAGAGATCCAATCTAGACTTAAATTTCCTGATGTGAGAACTATTAATCAGTGGAATGGCTTGCCTTCAGAAGTTGTGTGTGCTCTTCCTCCAGCAAGATTGGCAAAGATGTTTACAGATAAATCAGCAAAATGTTGGAAATGTCATTAGATATCTGGATCATACTCCCATATGTGGTGGGCATGCACAGAAGCTAAAAGATATTGGATTAAAATACACACACGGTTGGAAAAGATGATAAAACAATATATACGTAGATTTAAAGTCTAAGATATTTTTATCGGGAATTTTCCTGAAGACTATAATAAAGAAATAACATATTTGATCATGTATTAACAGCAGCTAAAATTGTATTTGCTCAAAATTGGAAAAATGAGAAAATTCCGATGGAGGAAAAGGAGATTAAGAAAATAATGGAATGTGCAGAAATGAGTAGGTTAACATTGGCAATTAGAGAACAAGAAGAAAGGGAATACTATAAGATTTGGGATTTATTTTATGGATGGTTGGATAGTAGAGCAAGAAATTAAAGGATACTGTCATAATGATACACTGTAATAGATTATTTTGAATAAGATATAACATGAATATAATGCAGTAAGAATTGGGATTTGTTTTCAAGGATAGCTGGAAATTGAAATAAGAAACCTAATGTTATTGCAATAATGATACAATATGATATATAATGTTGATTAGATTATAATATAAATGTAAACTTAACAAGAAATGTATACAAACATTATTATGTGCACCAGAGATATGTACCCAGCCGACACGCTGTATAATTGAAATAAGGTTTTATTTGTTGTTTTTGTTATTAAAAAAAAAACTTTTTTTAAAAAAAGAAGTTGCGGGTGCTCCATCATTAGAGGCTGTCACAGGAGGTTGGACTACAAGATTTCTTCCAATTCTGTTATTCTGTTACTTGGTTATTTTAGTGTACTGGTCATATAGGCAGAATAAAAAAAAATTGCCCAAGAGATATATAAAGAAAGAATGGATAGATTGAAAAGAATGGAAAGAGTGAGAAGATCTTAGTTGGCTAAAGTTCCTTAAAAAGGGAAGTGAAGTTTTAAAGAACAAAAGGGATGCATGAATGGATACATGGATATGGTATTGATGCAGGCTGGATATCTTTTCTTTTTCTCATCTTCCACTTTGAATCTCTTTCTCTGGCTATGTTGTACTCCTTCTTTGTACTCTATAATGTTGCTGACTTTGAAAAGGAGTAGCACATGACTTCAGGGGTATGTGGAACAATAATTATGAAAGGTTATGAAAGTTGATAAAGGGGACCTATGGGTATGTGTGTGTAATGCACCGAGTCATTTTGACAATCTCTATAACCTGCTCTCAAATGCTTGGCAATGTCTACCAGTAAAAAGCAATTTGATGTTAAGGCATCATGGTGGCTACAGAAATAAAAGAGCAGATGAAAACAGCAATATGAGAAGAGGCACACAAATCCATCTAAGATTGCTGTTACTTTAGAGTCTATTGAATGAATTGCTTCTATGTTTATCGAAAATAGATAAGGTGTATTGCCCATTCCAGATGCTTTAAAAATATTATTGAGGATGAAGTAAGGAGAATTTTGCTGCAGTTTTTCTTTTAAATGTTTGCCTTTCAGCACACCACTCATTAGAGTGCTAAAGTTTCCATTCCATAGATGATGGATGGGAGAGAGAGAGAGAGGTATAGATGATAGATAGATAGATAGATAGATAGATAGATAGATAGATAGATAGATAGATAGATAGATAGATAGATAGATAGATAGATGTGTGTGTGTGTGTGTGTGCATGTGTGAGAGAGAGAGAGAGAGAAATAGTGATAGATAGATAGATAGATAGATAGATAGATAGATAGATAGATAGATAGATATTGTATGTAAGAAGAAAAGATACCTACACATAATCTAATATATAACTATAAGTTAAAAGAAGAAAGCAGTTACCATTACAAAACTTTATAAGTAACAATTACTAATTTTCTGTGCTTTGCTATTTTAAAAGGGTAGACTCATATATTATATTTAATCTGTCATCATATTATAAATAATGTAAGAATAACTAGACTAAACACACAAAATGAATACAAGTACTCTTTTACTAAATGATCATTTAATTAGCAGTCATTCAAAGTTATACCACCACTCAGAAAAATTATTTGCAACTGGTTCCCACACTTGCTGTACAACTGTCACAGCAGGGTCATGAGATCAAGGGTGCTTGGTAACTGCTTGGTATCCAGAACAAAATAACAGAGTTGGAAGGGACCTTGGAGGCCTTCTAGTCCAACCCCCTTCTCAAGCAAGAAACCCTATACCATTTCAGACAAATGGTTGTCCAAACTCTTCTGAAAAACCTCCAGTGTTGAAGCACCCACAACTTCTGGAGGCAAGCTATTCCACTGATTAATTGTTCTAAAAGAAAACAAGAGAAAGAGAAGAAGAGGAGGACCAGCAGAAACAGGTACAACTGAACACCTGAAAAGTAAAGTTGGGAACAGACCCCCTGGAGAAAATCTTTATATGTGGTTAAGAGTCAGCCTATTTTGTTAAGAGTTCACATTGGTTTGATGGCACATAATCAAGCCATTATCTTATCTTTTTTGAAGCCGTGCTGGTGCAGTATTTAGAGTGCAGTATTGCAGGCTGCCTACAGCCAGGAATTCAAATTTGACCTGCACAGGTTGACTCAGTCTTCCATCCTTCCGAGATCAGTAAAATGAGGACCCAGCTTGTTGAGGACCATAGGCTGACTTTGCAAACAGGTTAAAGAGGGCTATAAAGCACTGTGGAGCAATATAAAAGTCTAGGTGCTATTTGTCGATGGAGATTCTCAGTCATCCAGGTCAGAGTTGTCCCAAAGGTGCTTTTTTTTCAAGAAGCAATTGGACTTTCTGGTTTTTCTTTGAAGATGTTCCACTTCTCATTCAAGAAGCTTCTTCAGCTCTGACTGGATGGTGTGGAATGGAAGGATTTATGTTCCTTGCAGACAGCTGGACATTTGCATTCTTTTAGCTGGTTATTAAGGTCACCTGGAGGTTTATCTATGTCCTCAGGGTCATCTGAGTGATGCAAATTGGTGTGGAGCCTTATTGGAACTGTTGAAAGGACTGTGTTGTGGAATTGGAGATAGGTGATGTTGTATCCTTCCCCCTGAGGGAGGGCTGTCCTCTTTGAAGACAACAAAGTCCATATTTTGGACAGAGAGGATCGCTGGTTTGAAAGAAGGGTTAAAGAAGCCATCTATGTGACCTTAAAGACCTGCTAAAAGAATGCAATTGACCAGCTGTCTGCAAGGAATATAAATCCTCCCATTCTACACCATCCAGTCAGAGCTGAAAAAACTTCTTAAATGAGAAGTGAAATGTCTTCAAAGACAAGCCAGTTGCCTCTTTGAAAAAACAAAACAAAACACCTTTGGCTCTAAGTGCTAGTGCTATTGATCTTTCAGTGCAGCACGGTATGTATTTGGACTTTTCTGTTGGTTAATTACTTCGCTATCTTTTTTGGAAAAAAAATATCCTGAGGCCAGGTAGCGTAAGAGTAACCTGCATTTTGCACCCCCTGTCAGGTCGAAAAACCGCTTCACCTTCTCAAACGAAACCTTGTGCTCTTGCATCTACTCCCCAGCCACGCAAGAGTTTTAGAGAACTAAAGTAAACTAAACTAAAAGAACTAAAGAACTAAGGAAAAAATTTCCTGACAGTTAGAACAATTAATCAGTGGAACAGCTTGCCTCCAAAAATTGTGAAAGCTCCAACACTGGAAGTTTTTAAAAAGATGTTGGGTAACCATTTGTCTGAAGTGGTGTAGGGTTTCCTGCCCAGGCAGGGGGTTGGACTAGAAAACCTCCAAGGTCCCTTCCAACTCTGCTATTCTATTCTATTCTATTCTATTCTATTCTATTCTGTTCTGTTCTGTTCTGTTCTGTTCTGTTCTATTCTATTCTATTCTATTCTATTCTATTCTATTCTATTCTATTCTATTCCTATTCCTATTCCTGTCCCGTCCCGTCCCGTCCCGTCCCATCCCATCCCATCCCATTCCATTCCTATTCCTATTCCTATTCCTATTCCTATTCCTATTCCTATTCCTATTCCTATTCCTATTCCTATTCCTATTCCTATCCTATCCTATCCTATCCTATCCTGTCCTGTCCTGTCCTATTCTATTCTATTCCGTTCCGTTCCATTCCATTCTGTTCTATTCTGCTACTTTCTCCATTTGTTTGCAGAGCTGACAAAAGCCACCCTTTATGCTCCTGTACATTCAGCTTCACTTCAATGTAATTTCCTCCATGGACTTGTGGATCTTGTGAACAATATTCACTTCTCAGCATGGGGTGACTGAAGCTCTCATTAATATTAATTGGTGTTGCGTATTATTTAGGTTTATACAGGAAAATGACTTTCAGGCAACGACAGCTGTGGGGCTCTTTTGCAAATCTGCCAGGGCACACAATGTAGGTGGGTAGCTGTGAACTGCAGGCACCCCCCAGCAGTCTGTTTGTTGTCGTTCCCCTGCCCCACTGCCATCCTAAGCATTCCAATATTGTATTGCTGAAATTAGGAGCAATTTTTCACAGCAGGAGTTTCATTTCCTTCCCATCTCCGATCAGGATGAGAGTAAAATGGTGGCACTGGGAAATAAGCCCATTCTCATTTTCACCCTTAAGCCCTTCAACTTTAAACACACACACACCCCACTCAAACCAAGCTGGAAAATGGCTGCCTCAAACGGGCAGCAAAATGGCTGAATTTCAGCAGCATACTTTTGGCATTTCTGCTGAGAGGTTTCGACAAGGCCTTCAGAGTTTATGAAAGCATCTTTTGACTTTCCGCATTGAATCTGGGTGGTGAAATAGCCCATTTTCTCGATTCACCCAATACTGAAATATAATTAAACTTTACACCATCTCTAGAGTGCAAAACACAAAACAAAATCCAACCGATATTAACCTTCACCTAGCTTTACACATACTCAATGTTTCATTGGCCTGATAGCAATAACACTTAGAGTTATATACTGCTTCATAATGCTTTACAGCCTGCTCTAAGCAGTTTTACAGAGCAAGCATATTGCCCCCAACAATCTGGGTCCTCAATTTACTGACCTCAAAAAGATGGAAGGCTGAGTTAACCATGAGCCAATAAGGATTGAACTCCTGTCTGTGAGCAGAGCCAGCCTGCAACACTGTATTCTAACCACTGTGCCACCACAGCTTTTATGATTATGTGTCTTGTGCCAACAGAGATGACTTGATTAATCTATGATTCATTGTCTCGTAATGCTGTAGATACTCTTCTTACTAAATTGGGTTATGTCCCTATTCAGACAGAGAATCATACAGGATGCCAACATACTAGTGACAAAAAAATATCAAACACTATCACATCTGAGCTGCAAAACTAGGGTATATAGTAGATCACCTCACTCACCTCACGTATCCCGTGACCTCTTTTGAGGTCGTTGGGGCGCCTGCGAAGATTTAACCACCACGCTTCTCCATCCGTCTCTGTCCTCCACTGCTCTCTGGGATGTTGCCAGGTTCAAGCCTGTCCAATCATGGATATCATCCTCCCATCTCCTTCGTTGTCTTCCCCGTTTGCGGCTTCCTCTTACCGTCCCTTGCATGATGGTCTTTGCGAGGCCAGTAGAGCGAGACACGTGTCCGTACCATCTCAATTTCCGTTTCTTGACGACAGTAAGAAGGTTGTCGTGTGGTCCTATTGCCTGTTGTATTTTATTTAAGACCTCTTCATTTGTCACATGGTCTGTGTAGTGGATGCCAAGGATCTTTCGGTAGCATCTCATTTCTGTTGCAAGGATTCTTCTTTGTAAATCCGCATTGAGTGTCCAGGTTTCGCAGGCATATAAAAAGATTGATATTGCGAGGGAGCGCATTAGGTGGATCCTTGAGCGCAGACTGATGTTCTTATCTTTCCAAATAGTTTGGAGTTTCGAAAGCGCAGCTGTTGTTTGTGCTATCCTTGCCATTACTTCTGGTTTTGAGCCTTCATCGGAAATGATGGACCCAAGATATTTGAAATTTTTTACTGTCTCTAGGGGTGTTCCGCTGACTCTGATGTCTGAGGAGATACCTTGGGTACTGTTCGTCATCAGCTTGGTTTTCTCGGCATTGATCTCCATGCCGTACGCTGAAGCCGCTTTATCTAAGTGTTGGACAAGGCTCAATAGTTCATCCTCATTTCCTGCCAGGCCATCGATGTCATCTGCGAATCGCAGGTTGGTGATGGTTCTACCACCGATGGAAACTGTGCCTTCGTGGTCTTCCAAGGCATCTTCCATGATCCGTTCAAGGAATACATTAAACAGTGTGGGGGAAAGCAAACATCCTTGACGCACTCCTACACTCGTCCGGAACCAGTTACCTTTGCTGCCGTTCAGGAGGACGGCGCTTGTGGCTTTCTCATAAAGTTGTTCTATCACTCTGACAAGGTTATCGTTGATGTTATATTTCCTCATGGTAGACCACAAGGCTGCATGCCACACCCTGTCGAAAGCCTTTTTGAAATCAACGAAAACGTGGTATAAGTCCTGTTGGTGTTGGAGATATTTCTCATATATCACTCTCAAGTTGAATATTTGCTCAATAGTGCTCCGTCCTGCTCTGAAACCCGCTTGTTCTTCTGCAATGATAGTCTCTGCTTGTGGTTTCAGTCTGTTAAGAATGATTTTTAGCATGACTTTGCTTGGGTGGCTGATTAAGCTGATGGTACGATAATTCTGGCACATCTGAAGATTCCCCTTCTTGGGCAGGGTTATGATTAATGATTGAGTCCAGGGGACTGGCCATACTCCAAACACTATCACATCTGAGCTGCAAAACTAGGGTATATAGTAGATAAGCGGTGTCAAACTCAAGTCACGCAGGCTGCATCCAGCCTATGGGGTATTTAAATCTGGCCCATGGGGCTGCCGTGGAAATAGTGAAGTTCATCTCGTAGTGCCTCTACCAGCAAAAAGGGAGCTTGTACGCACACACACCAAAGGCTCCATTTTCACTGGCAGAGGGCTTCGTTGAGGCCAAAAATATTGAGAATTTTGCAGCGAAAATTCAGCACCAGAAAAATAAACACAGATGGCTGATGCTTCATTTAACATCTTTATAAACATAAGTAGCTTTTACAAACCAGTTGTAGATTTCTCCAACATGGAGCAAACTCAAAGAGAAACATGTTGCAAGTTCAGAGCAAAGCTCCAGTCTTCAGCAAGCAAGCAAGTCAGTTTCATCTTCAATAGACAGACTCAGAGCTTAACATAGATCCAGAGTTGCAGAGCTTAACATAGAGCCAAGCCTAGGCTACTTTTAGTTTCAGTTTCCAGCCTAGGCTAATTCTAGTTTCAGTTTCCAAAACAGTCGTCATTGGCTGACTTAGTTGCTGTGCCTATTCATTGGCTGACCTTGTTACCAAGCTCTATTCCAGTTCATGAATATACTCTGACAAAAAATGAGTGAGGTCAAACTGAAAAAAGTGGCATTGAGCTAGCTATGCCCCCTCGGCCCCCCCGAAGTCAACCACAGTCCTGATGTGGCCCTCAGTGAAATTGAGTTTGACACCCCTGTACTAGATGAAAGCAAGATAGAATTTTCTATATCTATTTCCAGTTATTTAGTTTTCCAGATTCTTGTAGCCCAGGCCAGGTAATCCTATCTCACAGGAGTCATTTATATGGATGCTCTTCATCATATCTACAGGTTCCCTGCTTTGCAGAGGAACTTTCTTGTACCAAATGCTCAGTATATACCATGACAGTATTCTGAATTATCATCATAATCCATGATCCTTTTAACTGGATATATTTTAAGAGAGCCCAGGGATCTTAGAGGAGGTGACATTGCTCCATTGTAAAATCTTTGACTGTGGATGAAAAGAGTCCCTGATTCAAATCGAATTTCCCACCTTGGTGTTATTAAAAAATTTTCAAGGAAAGGCTGTAGCTCAACAATAGGTTTACTCCATAATGTGAAGTATCGGTATGTGCCCTTCAATTCTATTCCCCGGACAATGTGCAAAAAAGAATGAAGTAATCTAAATAAACCAAACAGAATAAATGACAGCCATAAAAACATAACAGAAGCATTATAGTGCATTAAAATGGCATTTAAAAAACTTAGTAATAAAGGTTTCTTTTAAGGTTCTTTTCCTATCAATACAGTACTGGCTTGGTGCCCTTGAATGGTACCAGTCTTCTTGTAGGTAATGGGATCCCATCATCACAGTTGTATGCTTAGAAAGAAGGAAGTTGCTGAAGTTGTATTTTCTGCAATCGAGTTTGGAGCAGTTTACCTTGAGTTTGTATCAGTTGTTTTTGTCCCTGATCTATTTACTATTTTTCTGTCATCAAGACAACAGCTGTAAAAAGCTGAAAGAGCTACAACCTACAGTCATACCAAAGAACCAGAGAGGACATTAGGCCATCTGTCCTAGAAATATATTTTCCCATTGTCTGTAGAGATTCTCAGTCATTCAGGTCATGGTTATCCCAATGATGCTTTGTTCAAGAGGCCACTGGACTTTCTTCTTTTTCTTTGAAGATGTTTCCCTTCTCATCCAAGAAGCTTCTTCAGCTCTGAAAGCTTCTTGGATGAGAAGCAAAACGTCTTCAAAGAAAAACAAGAAAGTCTAGTTGCCTCCTAAAAAACACCTTTGGAATTACCATGATCTAGATGACTGAGAATCTCTACAGAATTTTAGCTTATACAATTTGGGATGAACGCCCTTTGAATGGTGTGGGAGTAGGAATGGATTTCCAGAGGAAAAATTGCAGACTACAGGAACCATAAGCACCACTCAGGTGACCCCGAGAACACAGATAAACCTCCAAGGGCCTCAACGACCCTCTAAAAGGATGCAAATGACCAGCTATCTGCAAGGAATATAAATTCCCCACTATCCTGTCAGAGCTGGAGAAGCTTCTTGGATGAGAAGCGAAACGTCTTCGGAAAAAAAAAAACCAAGAAAGTCCAGTTGCCTTCTGAAAAAAAAACACCTTTGAGATAGTTTCCCATTCTCTAATATCTGGCATGATCTTGTGATAAAACCCTATCTTGCATTTCTGAGCAATTACCTATACTACTGTACTATTATTATAGTGATTACAGCCATAGGGGAAAAAAAATCATACTACGGATCTCTTGGGCAAGAAATCATCTACTATAAAAAGAGATAAGAGGCAGCTACTGAGAAATAGTAGACTTGACTTCAACAATCTGTGTCCTCGTTTTACCAACGTTGCAAGGATGGAAGGCTGAATCAACCTGGAGCCCATCAGGATCAATTCCTGGAAGTGAACAAAGTTAGCCTGCAATACTGCATTCTAACCACTGTGCCACCATTGTTAAGGAAGACACAGACCACCCCTAAGGATATGAAAGGAATTTTCTATATCTATATAAAAAGAAAATACGAGGCAGCAACCAAAATGTTTGCAATCCTCTTTGGGCTTCTCTCTCTTTTGTCTTGAGTAGGATCATGTGCTGTTTTAGCTCAATGCAAAGTCTTCATCGAGAGTTTTTTTTTTTTCCCTTGTAAACTTTGTTCAGTTTACAAAGGAAGAATTTTGTTCCAAGTTCATCACTCTTTTTCCGCCCTCTGGGCAATTCAGATCGTGAAAGACAACCTCGACTGTCCCAAAGTTCAAATGCATCTTTATTAAATGAATTTGATGTGAACATCTAGTGACATATAACACATTAAAATAAAGGATTTGAATTTTGGAACGTTGTTTTTTATTGTTCTGAGCACATGGTTTGCAGGAGAGGTTTCCAAAAAAAATGGAAGTGTGTGTTGTTTTCTGTTTGATTGATAGGAATAAATAACATTTATATATTACTTAAAAGAGATAATAAAAAAGCTAAGAATAAAACAAAAAGATAAAAAAAAACATCTTTTTCAGCAGCTTACACCCAGATAAACAGAGATTAACACCAGACAAACAATCAGCAGAAAACAATATCCCAATCTACTAAGGAGAAAACCACATCTCCAATAAGCACTGGCAGGGGCAAGCTATCGTTAAAATAAAAACCAGGAGCAAACCCTGCACTCAATAACACTGATGGTGTTAGCTAATCAGGTAATAAAATGTCTGCAAACAAACAATTTCAGAGAGCACCAAGAACTCCTCAATTCAGTACAATTTCTGGATTCAGCCATAATCAATAATTGGAACAAGAACATATGTAATTTTTTAAACAGAACATATGTTCCAATTTTCCATTTTAATCAACATTCTAAGTTGGATGTTTATTTAATAATATCCCACCTCTATTATTTTTACAAGTACCTCAAGGCAGCAAACATATCCCACATACCTTCCTCCTATTATTTTTTCCACAACACTGTGAGGTGGATTGGGCTGAGAAGGAGAGTGACTGGTCCAAATTCATTCTTCTGGCTTTCATGGCTACACCAGGACTTGAACTTACAGTCTCCTATCTTCTAGCCTGATGACTTAATCACTAACCAAACTGGCTAAGGTATCCCATCAGCAGTTTCAGAAGTTGCCATGGCCTGGTTCGCATATTGTTCTAAGCCAGGGGTGTCAAACTCACATCATCACAGCAACATCACATGACATATCGGGACTTTTTTCCCCTTTGTAAACCAGGTGTGGGTGTGGTCAGTGCATGAGGCATCTGGCCCCTGGGCAGAGGTGATATTCAGCAGATTCTGACCAGTTCTGGAGAACCCGTAGTGGAAATTTTGTGTAGTTTGGAGAAAAAATACCACCTCTGACTGGCCCCGCCCCCATCTATTCTCTGCCTCCCATTGAGTTCCAGCTGATTGGCTGGGTCTTCTTTGGTTGCCCTGCACAGGAGAACGGAGCTGGAAAGGAGGTTAGAAGGGGTGGGATTGGAAATTTTACAGTATCCTTCCCCTGCCATGCCCGCCAAGCCACACCCACAGAACCGATAGTAAAAAAATTTGAATGCCACCATTTCCCCTGGGCCGGGAGCTTGACAGCCCTGTTCTAAGCCATAAAGTGGCTTCTTTGAGTGATAACACAATGTGTGAACTGACTCATTATAGGCTAACATTATGCTTAAATTTGGCCACTGCGATTTATTCAACAAACCATAGATTAGCAAACTATAGCAATTACTGTTGATTTCTTCAAAAGGGAATAAATGCAGGAAGTCCTCAAATAACAACAACAACTGAGTCCAAAATTTCTGATGTTAAGTGAAACATTTGTTGAGTGAGTTTTGCCCCATTTTACAACCTTTCTTGCCAGAGTTCTTAAGTTAATCACTGAAGTTGATAAGTTAATAAACTGGTTGTTAAGTAAATCTGGCTTCCCCATCGTCTCTGCTTGTCAGAAAGTCCCAAAAGGGGATCCTATGATCTTGGGACATAGCAACGGTCATAAGTATGAACCAGTTGTCAAGCATCTGAATTTTGATTATGGTGATGCTGAAACAGTTGTAACTGTGGAAAAACATGGTCATAAATCATATTTTTTAATGCTGTTGTAACTTTGAATGGTCACGAAATGAACTGTTGAATAAGTTGGGGATTACCTGTATTATATAAAGAACATCCTTCATATGTCTATGGAGATTCTCAGTCATCCAGGTCATGGTTTTCCCAAAGGTGCTTTTTCAAGAGGTGTCATGCCTCAGCATATAACTTTTATATACTGTTGTTACTCTACAGCACCATCTACTGGCTAGAGGGACAAATACCAAGTATATTGTTTGAAGCCACCCCATCAGCCCGCGTTCTCAAAACAAATGTCTGCTGGAAAGCCAGACTCCATTTCCTTTAGCATTTGGAAAAGGCAGAAGCACAAAGAAGAATCCATCTTCTCTGTGGCACATGGTCATCCAAGGACAAACCCACACCCCACGCACAGAGCATCATTGGTGAGATTTAAATTGCTTGTATTTATTAATTGTTATGTTCAGCAGTAACTCAATACTGTCTATCTTGTATTTGGTTCCCATTGTATGTATCCCTATTTTCCCCAGTTTCACCATATCCTGTTCTTTCAATAAAGCTTCCAGATTTATGCACACGATCTATTTTATTGGAGGATAGGTGGGTTTAGCTGCATGTCAAGCTGCACACAGGCTAATGTGTAGTGTGGACAGAACAAGTGGCAACTGGACGTGCTGGTTTTACTTTGAAGACATTTCACATCTCATCCAAGAAGCTTCTTAGAGAGCTTAAGAAGCTTCTTGGATGAGAAGCAAAACATCTTCAAAGAAAAACCAGAAAGTCCAATTGCCTCACGAAGAAAGCACCTTTGGGATAATATCCTTCATAGGATCCTCCCCGCATGCTTAAGAACTTCAGTAATAACTGGATGAATGTTCCAGTCATCTTACAGTGACATGGAAGCATATGTAAAAACCTTGCAGATAAACCTTGCACTGTGTGTGATCCTGTTAAAAGATAAAGTGTCTTTCAAATCAAGCTTGACGCCTGGTGATTTCATGGATGCTGTCACTGCAGCACCAAAAGTGAATTTGTCCCCAGGAAAGAAGCAAGCATGAAATGGAAAGGGAGGGCGGGAAAAAAACCAGAGAACACTGTTGCTATAACATTTTTTTTCCCTTTTTCCACCCCTTACGTCCCCCGTTCCTTGAAGTAAAATGCTATGTTCAGCCTCTTATTCTTATACTCCCCTTCAAACTTTTGACATTCAAAAGTGGCTCCTCTTCAGCTGCAGTTGGGATCCTGTCCTAGATGCTAAATTTAAGTGCACAATCCCCCCCCCCAAAACCGCTAACTTTTCCATCAAAGTTCTTGGCAGTTTTAGGATCTAATTTCTCTCATTTTATCAGTTGCTGTGGTAACAGATCAGCCCCATTGACATTTTTATTTCATTTTCATGTCTATTAAGAGGAGTTTAAATCTAATGCCAGCGCAGTCCACGGCATGAAATGGAAGGACAGCTGAGGATTGGGAAGAGTGTCAGTTGAGATATCAGACAGTAGCAGACGCAGCCAGGCTCTTGTCTGACCGATGCAGGGAAAAAGGAGAACAACTGAATGCTGTCAGCAAAATCTGCAGTGTAAGACAGCTGTTCATGCTCATCTGGAAAACATTCCAGGACTGAGGATTAAATTAATGAATGGGGGATGTTTGTGCAGGGCGAAGGTGGATTTGAGTTAAGAAACAGTTTGGCTCCATGTTCTGGCTGAAACGTGCTTCCCTGGACACACATGACTGAAAACACCATCGTCCCAAGGAATTGCCCCATGGTCTTCAGATGTGCTGCCAAAACTGATCACGTCATTTCATCATTATCCGATGAATGCTTTCTCAAGACAGAGCTAGCTACCTTCGCTTTACAGGTTAAGTTATGAAGCATTGGGGAAAGTCTGGTCTACCATTAATAGATCACTTGCCTTGCACGCAACAAAACTCCACGTTCAATCCTCAGCTTGTTCAAGTTGTACTGAGGTACACACACACACACACACACACACACACCAACAACAAAATTTTCCAGGCTAACATTTTGGAGAACTGTCTTCAGTTAGTGTAGACGACTGAGCAAGATTGTGGGCTGCTGTGAAGTTTCCTGTCTGGACTTTGTCTGGAAATGGTGAAGAGGAAAAACATCCCACGAAAGTATGGTGCTTGCACATGGAAGAGGAAATATGTAAAGGCAAGAAACAATTAATACAATTGATGGCATCTACATGAGGACTCATCAGAAACTGGCCCTAGGATTCTGCAAGTAGTTAGGGGATATGCGCTAATTGGGTGTGCCAATTGATGGAGATGTCATCCACTCCATCTGAATTAGCCTTCATCCCAGTGAGACAATTAAGACTGAATCTTGAGCCAAGTCATGGGTCTAGAACCAATGGGTAGGGGACATGAAAGAAGCTCCCTGAAGATCGCATTATTTTTGGTAATTGGGCAACTGTCTTGTCTCAACAAATCCAAAAGCATCCTTTGGTTAGCTTTGCAGCTTCTTGTTGTGGTCCATCAGCAGCCAATGGAGTTGGCAGAAGATTTAGACAGTGAGGAAGTTGGGGAGGAACCTGGGCCAGTCCTGGAGTCTGAGAAAGGCTCTCATGAGGGCTCTGCATCAGAGGCAGAGATGGGGCCAGGGCTGTCTGATAGTTATCAGCTTCCTTTGGAATCGGACATCAGTGGGGCAGAAGAATAGCTGGAGTCTGTTCCTAGTGTGAGCATGCGAAGAGCTGCCAGGAGAAGGGAACAGCTAAGGAATAAGGGTCGACTTGGGAGTAAAGCCACAGATGGACAGTGAATAAAGAGGAGGGAAAGGGGAGTGGTGTTTGCAATTAGTTCAATTCATTAGGGTGAAGATCTGTCCCTGACTTCTTGCCAAGTATGGTCTGCTACAGAGTAGCAGAGAACCTTTTACTAAAATTTTTGAAGCCTATCACTGCGTAGGTGAAATTCAGTTTTGTTGATTTTTGAACAACCGGAACTTTGGTCTCAATTTAGGTTGTTCAACAGCAATCTGCTACATTTTGAGCAGCAGTTTAAACTGAATCAGCTTCAAGAACAGCTCTCAGTGAAGCTCACTGCAGTAACTTGGTCAGGAGGGGAGAAGATCGGGAGTCATCAAATGTTCAGGTTAAGAGACATGAATTGTAAGCTCAACGGCCGGCAAATTAGGAGCAAAAGGACCCCGAACTGATTTGCTGGCATTCTCAGAGCTCAGCTTTTAATTAGTAATGAGCACTTTGGATTTGAAGGGAAAGATGCAAAGCACATGTGGGACACACATATCGTATGTACTGGCAACTCCTTATACCAGAGAGTTCTTTTCCCAAGATTGCATAGCAGTTTATAGAAGACAGTTGCAAGAGTCCAGAACAACAGAGTTGGAAGGGACCTTGGAGATCTTCTACTCCAACCCCTGGCTCAAGCAGGAGACCTTATACCAGGTGTCACCAACCCAGTGGTGGGATTCAGCCAGTTTGCACCACTTCGGGAGAACCAGTTGTTAACTTTCTGAGCAGTGAACTGGTTGTTGGAAGAAATAATTAGGGCAGAGAACCGATTGTTAAATTATTTGAATCCCACCACTGCTCCAAACCCACAAAGCGCAGCCCATTCAGAACCAGGTCACAAAAGTGTCATGCTAGCATGCGCACAGAACTCCATTTGCATGAGTGTTGGACCCGTGTGTCCGCTCATTGCACGAATGGAGCTGCATGCATGCGCACACTTTTTGTGTGGAACCATCCCCCCCCCACACCCACTGGTCCTCAAAGCCAGAAAGTTTGGAGACCACTGCCCTATACCATTTCAGACAAATCCAATCTATTCTTAAAACCGCCAAGGATAGAACACTCACAAGTTGTTCTACTGATTAATTGTTCTGTCTGGAAATTTCTCCTTAGTTCTAGGTTGCTTCTCTCCTTGATTCGTTTCCTGTTCTGACCTAGGCATCCCCAAAAAGCACTAAGCGGATTCTTTGTCCTGGCAAAACCCCTTTTATTAAACTATGGTGAATTTCTTGCATTCACTTTCAGCCAAAGACCTGGCAAACAGTCTTTCAAGGATGTAATTAGGAGCACAGACCTTATCTAGCTTGGAGAGCTGCCAAGTAACTATTTTCAAATACAGTGATGACAAGGAAGGACTTGGCACAGAGTCTCTGAGATTGTCATGCCCTTGGTAGAATTGGACTCTGAACGAGAAGAGGAACAGCTGACAGGGAGTGGAGGTGTGGCTCCGGAGGTTGTGGAGGAGGCTGGGGAAGGGCAGAGGCTGGCTGGGCAGTCAGAGGAAGAACCAGGCCCATCCCCTATGCATCCTAGGACATGCAGGGAGGAACAGAAAAGGAAACAGCTTGGCTTACGAGAGAGGAAGCGGCCATGTTCCCCCTCATTGGTGGCAGCTGGGGAGAATAGTATATAAGAGAGACAGTTAAAACACAGCATTGCCAGAAGCAAAGCTTGTTTTATTTTGGGGCTGAAGTTATCTTGGTTGGCGTCCTTCCAACAGACTGTGCCTTGTTATCTCCTTGAATTTGGTAATTCTTATCCTGGTCCATTGTGGAAATTTCTTCATTATAGTTTGTTGGTTTTTTTTATTTCACATGTATCTGCTCATTAAGTTCGGACTGTATTGTTTTCTTTTGAAGACTATTTTTGAGTAAGTTTTATTTCCAACTGAGAATTATTGAATAGTGGGGCCAAGCTGGAGGCATTAAAGGGCATTTGTTTACATTTTGGATTTTGTTACATTTGAGTTACACTTCGGGTCATCATGGAGATGCACAGACAGATCTTTACACTGCTCCAATGAACAATTTTTTTCCTGTAGAAGTCCCCTCCCCTTTTGCTCCTCTTTTAATTCCTATGGGAGGGGGCATTCACTGTTCACCTGTGGCTTTACTCCCATGTCAACTCTTAATTGGTAATTGCTATTTTTTTTTGGCAGCTGTGCACATGCGCTGGCTGGGAACCGGCTCCAGCTGTTTCCCCGCCATACTGCTGTCCAACTCTGAAGGCAGCTGACAACTGCCAGACTGCCCTGGCCCCATCTCTGCCTCTGACACAGAGCCTTCATCTGAGTCTTCCTCAGCCTCCAGGACTGGCCCAGGTTCCTCCCCAAACTCCTCACTGTCTGACTCTGCGGCCAGCTGGAAAACAGTTTCTATCCATTGTTTCTTGTCCTGCCTTCAGGTACTTTGGAGAATAGATTGGCCCCTGAGATGTTCGAACACTGCTATCATGTCATCCCTCGACTTTCCTTTCATTAAACTAGACATACCCAACTCCTGCAACTATTCTTCATATGTTTCAACCTCATAGTTACAAATGCATGAAGTGAATGTGTCCTTTTCCTTTTGCTGTCCTTCCTCCTTCCTTGGCTAATACCATAATTCTCTCCCCATCCTCTTAGGAATGACTCTGGTTAAACAGCGGGCAAGGAGACTGATTTAACAAGACAGCCCATTACATGAATGTAGCGGCTAGTCTGCATTTCTCATCCCTTACATCGATCAATGGGATATAAATCACAGAGACAATGGAGAATAAAATTCTATATAATTCTTTTAAGTAAAACAAATTTCTGGTGGAGTTCATTAGTAGTGGACAGGCTTTGCAGCATAAGCCAGCTGATTTACTCAGGGTTCTTTCAAGCTGTAGAAACAGCAACAGCAGCTGAGCTGGCATGGATAAATAACTTTCGCAGGGATTTTTGTTGACGATAAATAAGTAATGTTAGTGCTGAACATTAATGAGATTCTTATGATGTCTATTTAATATTCATAAGTGACACAAACAACAAACAACTTCTGTAGTAGTCTATAAAGTTCCGTGATTATATCAACAGATAAGATGTTGGACAGTTAAATAAATGAAAGTTAATTGGCAACCTTGGCTCCTTAAAAAAAAAGAAAAACTAAGCGGAGTCACACATGGTATTTAGATGGAAGATCAGCAAGATATCTCAGGACTGTTGGCTCATTGGGGAAATTAAAAAAAAAAAAAAAAACGTATTCTGGAAATAGGAAATGTATCATTGCCATGAATTAGAATAGAATAGAATAGAATAGAATAGAATAGAATAGAATAGAATAGAATAGAATGGAATGGAATGGAATGGAATGGAATGGAATGGAATGGAATGGAATTGAATTGAATTGAATTGAATTGAATTGAATTTTTTATTGGCCAAGTGTAATTGAACACACAAGGAATTTGTCTTGGTGCAAATGCTCTCAGTGTACATAAAAGAAAAGATACATTCGTCAAGAATCATAAGGTACAACACAAATAATAGTCATAGAGTACTAATAAGCAATCAAATTACACTAGGAAACAATCAATATAAATAGCGATACAAGCGACAAAGTTACAATCATACAGTCACAAGTGGGAAGGGATGGGTGATAAGGAGCAATGAGAAGATTAACAATAATAGTAGTGCAATCTTTGCAATAGTTGAACAGTGTTGAGGGAATTATTTGTTTAGTAGAGTGATGGTGTTCAGGAAAAAAAACAGTCCTTGTGTCTAGCTGTTTTGGTGTGCGGTGCTCCATAATGTCGTTTTGAGGGTAGGAGTTGAAACAGTTTATGTCCAGGATGTGAGGGGTCTGTAAATATTTTCACAGCCCTCTTTTTGACTCGTGTAGTATACAGGTCCTTGATGGAAAGCAGGTTGATAGTAATTGTTTTTTCTGCAGTCCTAATTATCATTTGAAACTCAACAATCCCTTTGGAAGACACAAGGAAGACATGCACAGAGTACAGGAAGCATCTTGAATATGCCTGGATATTTATTATATCAGGGTTTGTCGACCTCAGCAAGTTTAAGTTGGGTGGACTTCAACTCCCAGAATTCCCATTGCTGGCTGAGGAATTGTGGGAGATGACGTCTACCCACCTTAAACTTGCTGAGGTTGACAAACACTGTATTATACAATTAAAGTTGCAATCTTGGAGTTTAGAAAAGACCAACCTCTTGTTAGAAAATATATATATACTTTTAGATGATCCACACAATTTCCCCCTGAAAATGGGAGGTGGATCTCCCATTTAGTTGCTGACTTGAAATGACCAATGTAAGCACTTGACCCTGTAGAGATTCCCCTCTTTTAAAATGATTAAAATGAGCCTTAATTCCCTTTGACTTGGAGAACTATGAGTCTTTCTAAACTTCACTCCTTAACATGGAACTAATCCAATGAAGAAAAGACTTATTAAGTCAGCTGGCTGGGAATCGGTTAACAATTCCACACCCTTCAAGCTAGTCCAGCATTAAAACCAGACCCCTTGTCTAGTATCCACTAGAGAGGCCAGCTCTGGGGAAAGAGAATTTCCCTGAGGCCTCTCAATTACAGTGCCACATCTGTTGTATTTCATGGTGAAAAGTTTAAAGTGTTCATCATTCAGAATATCTCAGAGACACCTGTGCCTGGCTAAGCCGGTCACTAAGCTACATTACATCCCTTTGCTTCTTGTGTGGACGGCACTTTTAAAATGAGAGCCAATTGCTGAAGTCCAGAAATTGGTGGCTTTCAAGCAACTGGAACAAATATTCTTGCCTGGAATTCTCTACATGCTTCCAAATATTTTTCCCAAAACTTTTGTTGTTGTTGTTAGTTGCAAAGTCTGGTCTGACCCATCACCACCCCATGTACAACGTTCCTCCAGGCCTTCCTGTCCTCTACCATCTTCTGGAGTCCATTTAAGCTCACACTGACTGCTTCAGTGACTCCATCCAGCCACCTCATTCTCTGCCGTCTCCTTCTTCTTTTGCCCTCAAACATTCCCAGCATTAGGCTCTTCCCAAAACTAAGTACGATCAATAATTGGAGAGAGATCAATAGAAGATTGCTAAGTGAATGTGTAGTATTCTCAATTTGTCAGACACAGCCAGTCTGTTTCTTTTAGCCCCATAAAGGTAGTCATTGACTTGCAACCGTTTTTAGTGACCATGTAAAGCAGGGGTGTTAAACGCAATTTCATTGAGGGCTGCATCAGGGTTGTGTTTGACCTCAGGTGGGCCAGGGTGGGTGGGGCCAGCTTGAAGTCACCTGTGTCGATGGAATCTGCAGTGGCCTCAGCGGTCTGCCAGCGAAAATGATCTCCTGGGCTCTGTTTTCAGTTGCAACGGCCTCCTGCTGCCTTCTGCCAGTGAAAATCTTCACTGTATATCAGACATTAATACAACTGAGCAAGTCCAGAAGTATTTCACGAGAAGAGTACTACACTCCTCTGCTCGCAACAGAATACCCTATATCACCATTCAGATTTTGGGCTTAGACAACCTTGAACTATGCCACCTATGGTTAGACTTTAGTGTAGCACACAAAATTATCTGCTACAATGTCCTACCAGTCAATGACTACTTCAGCTTCAACCGCAACAATACAAGAGCACACAGCAGATACAAACTCAATGTAAACTGCTTCAAACTCGATTGCAGAAAGTACGACTTCAGCAACAGAGTGGTCAGTACCTGGAATGCACTACCTGACTCTGTTGTTACATCCTCAAACCCCCACTCCTTTAACCTCAAACTATCCATTGTTGACCTCACCCCATTCCTAAGAGGTCTGTAAGGGGCGTGCATAAGTGCACCATCGTGCCTACCATCCCTGTCCTTTTGTCCCCATTTATTCGTACCTATTTCCTGTATTCATGCTCATGTTTAAACTTATACCTATTAACTTGTAAGTGATTGACAAATCAAATAAATAAATAAAAATAAATAAATAAAACAGAGCTTTGACACAGCCAAAAACAAAGCCTGGGAGGGTTGCGCACAGTCCTCCCAAGCTCCATTTTCACTGGAAGATGCACTGCAGATTGGTCCCTCCCTGTCTCTGGGGCAGCCCTATGGGCCAGATCTAAACACCCAGTAGGCTGGATCCGGCCCAGGGGTCTTGAGGCTGACATCCCTGATATGAAGTCACAACAGCATTGAAAAAAGTGCAATTTTTTTCCTCCATTTACAACTGCCACAGCATCCCCATGGTCACATGATCAAAATTTGGGGGCTTGGCAACCAGCATGTATTTAACATTAAAACAGAGCTGGAAGGGACCTTGGAGGTCCTCTAGTCCAACCTCTTACTCAAGCAGGAGATCCTGTTATCATACAGAGGAATGATTGAG
Source organism: Hydrophis major (assembly GCA_033807585.1). Lineage (NCBI taxonomy): Eukaryota > Metazoa > Chordata > Lepidosauria > Squamata > Elapidae > Hydrophis > Hydrophis major. The sequence goes on along the minus strand of CM066332.1, from coordinate 133,463,694 downwards.
TCTGTCATCTGCACCTCTATAACTGCCTGGTTTGGTTCTGCAACCCAACAGGACAGACACAGACTTCAGAGGATAATTGGACTACAGAAAAAACAATTACTACCAACCTGCCTTCAGTCAAGGACCTGTATACTGCACAAGTCAAAAAGAGGACTGTGAAAATATTTACAGACCCTTTACATCCAGGACATAAACTGTTTCAACTCCTTCCCTCAAAACGATGCTATAGAGCACTGCACACAGAACAACTAGACACAAGGACAGTTTTTCCCCATATGCCATCACTCTATTAAACAAATAATTCCCTCAACACTGTTCAACTATTTACAAAGCCTCCACTACTATTACTATTAATCTTCTCATCACTCCTTATCACCCATCCCCTCCCACTTGTGACTGTAGGACTGTAACTTTGTCGCTTGTATCCTTACAATTTATATTGACTGTTTCCTAGTATGATTTGATTGCTTATTGTATCCTATGACTATCATTGTGTTGTTCCTTGTGATTCTTGACTCTTGACAAATGTATCTTTTCTTTTTATGTACACTGAAAGCATTTGCACCAAGACAAATTCCTTGTGTGTCCAATCACACTCGGCCAAGAAAGGATTCTATTCTATTTCAGACAAGTGGTTGTCCAGTTCCTTTTTAAAACCTCCGGGAATTGAGCATGTGCAACTTTTGAAGGCAAGCTGTTCCATTGATGAATCATTGTGTTCAGGAAAATTCTCCTTATTTCTAGGTTGAATCTTTCCTTGATAAGTTCCCATCCTTTGCTTTTTGTTCTGCTTTCAGGTGCTTTGGAGAATATGTCAACCAACTCTCCTCAATTATTAGAAGAATCTTATTGTAGAAAGTTAGCACCCACCCCTCTCCTAGAAGAAGGAAATGTTTTGAGAAATATTTTAAAAGGCAGGATAAAAGATTTCCACTAAAAGAGAAATAAAAATCTTAAGGGAGACAGAAACTCGGAGCCCCAGCTCTCTGCTCCCCCAAACAGATACTGGGGTAGCTTTAGAAATGCAGATTTAGTAATCCTTTGCTCCCTGGAGCAAAGTCTGAACAAAGGTAGGATTAACTCACTACCATCTAGCAACAGGCCTCACCGCATTGCACAATCCCCTAAAGACATTGCACCACCCTCCAAACTTCAACCAAACATAGCTCAAACAACCTGCAGAACCAGCTATGACCCTTACAACAGCCAATAGGATACATGTTCTTGCACAGGAACAGGAAGTTCAAGTTCAAAGCCCAAGAGAAATTATAACTCCCCCACACACTCTCAACTCCATGTGGTCAGCTGCCCAGAATCACACGTGCTTAGTGGTTCTGTTTCATCAATAAATGGATCCTATTTCCAATCAGCCTCCAGCCTCCATTTTGTCTCCAGTGCCTCTCTCCTGGCTTGGAACTGGACCCGGATATTTCTTCCAACACTAATCTTTCTTTTCATTCAGTCAGCCATTAGCATTCCAAGGTTATGTGACTGATATTTATGTCCTTCCCAGCTGACTTCTGACCCTGTCAATGGAGGAAGTCAGATTCACTTAAGAATTGTGTGATTCACTTAACAACTGCAGTGATTCACTTAACAACTATGGCAAAAGAAGATCATCAAATCTGTCAGGACTCACTTAACCGCTGCTTAGCTTAGCAACAAAAGTTCTTATCTCAATTATGGCCATACATTGAGAGAACTATCTGTAACAAATATGGTTGCACTACCTTATTTGATAACAAGTCATTCAAAATGGCAGTATTGCTTTTATAATTTGGGCTTTTTAATGGGGAGTTATGGGAAATTTTTCACTAAAAATTGGACTCAGGACTGCATCTCATAAGCTCTAAAAAGGATTTTGAGCAAAGCAACCTATTTCTCATTCTATTATTTATTTACTTGACAGGGACATAGAATGCAGATGTTTCATAATTCAGGATAATTGAGAAAACTGCCATATTCACCTTGAGCTAATTTGCATGAGATGCTAAATCATTGCTCAGCACTGAGCCTGGGAAAAAAAATGCAAACAAAGCATTGAAGATTGAGCAATTATGGCCCCTTTATGACCTGGCTCAGGAATTCTGGAAATCTACTGTCCTAAAGAGGCCAGAGTTGCCCATTTCTGCTCTAATTCCTACGCGGGTCCTTTGACATCACTGGCTCATTTGACTAGAAACAATTTTCAAGAGAATTGGATTTCAACACCCACCAGGACTAGTTTGTCACAAACCACAAGTCTAGCTAGTTTAAAGCAACTCCAGTTTAATTCTGACACGCTGAATTAAACTGGATTTATTCTGAAGTGCAGCTTTGGGTTTGGACATGACCATCTGGGAGAGGCAAGAGTAAAAATAAGGTCATAGGCATAGTATGAGATTATGTAAATGATGCCAAATATATTCTCTGTGTCATTCATGTCATGGCATCTTGACTCAATTGACACAAATTGCATCATTAGCTTAATGAAATCACAAGCTTTTATTTTTAGGGCTTTTACTAAATGCCTATAGGTTTGAATGAATCAATGAAAAGTGAACCTAACATCTACTGAAGAGCTTTTTCTGACAGTGCAGGAGGGGAAAAGCAACAGAGAATTTATGGATTTAAGACCTCACTCAGGTTTACTTTATCAATATAATGGTAATTATGATTGACCAATTTGTACAGACCAGCTCATGCTTCTGGTCATCTCCTTGCTTAGATCAGATCTAAAACAGAAAGGCACAGACATTCTCATAAAATGTTTTTTTTTTTTTAAAGGGCAAAAATATTCTTTGGTAGAAAGTTGCTGTTTCAGATAATTTTATTTGTAGTTCTTCTTTAGTTGACTTTATTGTCATTGCACCTCCTACAAGGAAATCAAACACCGTCTTCAGTGCACATCATGACCATGAAAATAAACACAAACACACATCCTTCACTCTCCACACATTGAATTGAAAACCCTGACACCACACCAACACTGCACTATACAGCAGAATTCAAGAGAGCTACTGCCCTGGGATAGAAGCTGTTTTTCAGTCGATTTGTCTTTGTTTTTATTATTCTGTACCATCTGCCAGATGGTAATAGTTCAAAAAAAGGGTTCCTAGGATGAGATGGATCTTTGATAATATTTTGAGCTTTCTTAAGGCAGCGGGAGCTATAAAGCTCTTCCAAAGAGGGGAAAGGGCAACCAATGATCTTCTGGGCAATGACATTAACCCTCTGGAGTGCTGTCCTATCTGCCACTGTGCAATTGGCAAACCATACAGAGGTGCAGTAAGTTAAAGTACTCTCTATGGTGCAGCGGTAGAAGGTCACCAGCAGTTTTTCATTCAGTTGTTGTTTTCTGAGAAGTCTCAGGTAGTATAATCTCTGCTGGGCCCTTTTGACCAGGGCTGCAATGTGGGCGCCCCAGTTCAGGTCCTCTTTTAGGGTAACACCCAGAAACTTAAAACTGGCCACTTGCTCCACTTGGTCGCCATTGATAAGCAAATGCTGGATGTCTGATCTGTTCCTTTTATAATCCACTATCAGCTCTTTGGTCTTATTGGTGTTGAGGACCAATTTTTGGTCTCCACATCACGAAAGCAACCGGTCCACCTCATCTTGGTAGGCAGACTCATCCCCCCCCCCACCCGAAGATGAGTCCCACCACTGTTATATCATTGTATCATTCGAACTTTTGCAAAGCAAAGGTATAAAAACAACAACATATACTAACAATCGAGATAAACAATAAGGAGGAAAAAGTGAATAAGGATGCAAGTGTGAGAAAGCAGAAAGGAAAAGAAAGAGAAAACACAAAGAATGACTTCTGACTTCTTCCAAGAATACAAAGAATGCTTTCTTTCGACTGTTAGTTTAAGACTATAAAAAAAAATGTCCATTTCGCTCCCCTACAAAAAAAAAAAACAAAAAAAACAGAAAACAAAGGCAGATTTACACTAAGTGGTTGAACACATATTTACAAAGCCCATTTTTGGACATTCATATTTTACCTCTTTAGGCCCCAAAACTTAAAAATGATCTTGCGTAAAACTGAACTCTAAACGAATGTTTGCATTGTTTTCTTAGCAGACTCATAGAAGTTGTTGCCTTATTCTGGGAAGGTTTTCCAATTGTTAATCTAGCTAAAAGCCCTGAAGTTCCCAGATAGCTCTCCCACCCCAAATCTATGTAGTAACCAGAACTGATCTTGTTTAGCTTCTGACATCAGCCAAGCTTGGCAAAGTGCCACCCCTTGATATTTGGAAACAATGGGGGGAAAGGAGCTTTAAACGTAATGTGCAAATAAATTCAAATTTGCTGCCTTAATAAGTTACAGATTATGGCATCTTTGGCCAATTCTAGAGTACACACCCATTTCTAATCATAAGGGGAATGATCACAATTACAACGGGAGCCTCTGGCAAGAGAAATGTCCATGGTAAAGATTGGCCACTTTCCTACCACAGAAGTTTTGTCTTCAAGTTTCTAAGTAATCTAATTTGGCTTCACCAACATTACTAAGAATTATCTGCTTCTGGGTAGCCTTCATTCCACTAATTACCTGGTTGTTGGTCTGAAGGAAGGAAAGCAAAGCTCTTCAAACTGCAGACTGACAAAATATGCTGATCTTCAGCAAAATCTTTTGACCTTTTCAACCCATATCATGAGAAGAAAAACTAAGAAGAATTAATAATGTGCCACAATTGCAGAAACCTTTTTGCAGAGGGTGGAATTAATTAGGGCTTTGCTCCCATGAAATTACCTTTTTTATTAGTTTTCCAGCAGTAACCACCTTCCAGTAATTTCCCTGGGGGAGGTTCTTACATGGCAAGGAAAGGTTGCTCTTGTCAATAGACAAAGAGAATCTAGTCTTCCAATATGAAAAAGCAGGCAACATTAAGGAATTACTTCTCTAACAATCAGAGAGAGGGAGGGAGGGAGGGAGAGAGAGAGAGAGAGAGAGAGAATGAATTATGTTCACCTACATATGTCCATTCTCTCTACAATATTTTTTACCTTTTCATTTGCTCCATTATTTGGAGAGTTACTTATTTATTATTTTTACGAATAATTCAAGGTGGAGAACATATCCAGCACACTTCCTATTTTCCCCACAATCATCACTCTGTGAGGTAGATTGGGCTAAGGGTGAGTGACTGGCTCAAAGTCACCTAGCTGTCTTTCATTACTAAGACGGGACTAGAACTCACAGTCTTCTGGTGATTGGCCCAAAGTCACCCAGCTGTCTTTCATGACTAAGGTGAGACTAGAACTCAAAGTCTTCTGGTGATTGGCCCAAGTCACCCAGCTGTCTTTCATGACTAAATTAGGATTAGAAATCAGTCTTCTGGTGATTGTCCCAAAGCTGGCTTTCATGACTAAGGCAGGACTAGAACACCCCGTCTCCCTCTTTCTAGCCTGGTGCCTTAACCACTAGACCAGGGGTATCAAACCCATGACATCATAGTAGCAACAAGTAACGTAGCGGAACTTTTTTCTCCTTTGCTAAACCCGGTGTCGGTGTGGCCAGCACATGATGCATCCAACCGGCCAAGAGCGCCAAGAATTTGACAGCCCTGCAATAGATGAAATTGGCTCTCAGATATAGAAATGTAACTATGGTAGATTTTAAAAAGAATTCCATGACAGACAACGGTGGAAGTGAATTCAGCTGAACAAATCCATGATGGATCTTTCACAGGATAAATGCCTACCCGGGATACAAGAGGGGGAGAAATAGGGAAGATTGGCTGGCTCAGTGGCTGACTGTTATAGATGTCAATTTTCCATGCTTGTCTCTCTTCTCTGTTACTATATCCCAACAATTTTTCCTACAATATTTATTATTGTTATTAAATTAAATTTATTTGCCACGTATCTCATGGTACAAGGCAACCCTGTATAGCTTACAGTATGGTAGAATATACCACTATGAAAACAATTATAAATATAACAACACACTAGAATTACAAAAATAATCAAACTGAACACCTGGGTTTGGAGGGGAGAAGTTGTCTGATCTTCCTCTCTACTCCAATATTTATAACGTACAACTGAAATACAGACATGAGGGATGCAAAAATGTAACCATAAAGCATTTCAGGATTAAACCAACACAGAACAGATAAATAAGCCATCTCAGGCTTATTTAAACCCTTCTGGTTTGTCCCTGGTTTTATACTTTATTTCTGACAGGATTAAAATAGAAATCTCTCACATCATAGTCAGAGATTTGTTTCAGCCTCCAGTGTAACCTAAAACGAAACTCTGAATTGCTTCAGAATGGAAGGAAATTGTACACCACACTCACTGTGTATGTGGGGGGTGGGAGCAGCTAAAGCAGAATTCCTGACCAACTGTAACATGGCAGGGTAGTGTGGAAAGCCACATAAAAGTTTCATATTTGTGAGGGTTGCTGGGTAGATGACTTCCATCTGTTTATAATTCAATTTTGGGATATGCCAAGTGATTTGAGGTGGAGCTTTAAGCATGAATTAGATCTTCCTGATTCAGACTGCGACCTATTGCTCTTAAACGCAACTGGAGGAAATCGGCAATGAAATAAACTATGTGATATAAAAAAATCCCTATTTTTTTAGGACTCTACTTTAGGAAAATTGCAGAATTCTGCTGTAAATGCTTTGGGTTGACACCCTAGAATGAGGGTGTCAAACTTAAATTTCATTGAGGCCAGATCAGCATTGTGGTTGTCCTCTGGGGGCTAGGGGGAGGGGAGGAGGGACGTGGCCAACTGGGCATGGCCTGGGGGTATGGCCAGCTTGACATCACTCATGTGGTGGGTGCCTGTGGGGGCCGGGTGGGGTTGAGGAAGGAATGGCTGCTACCAGGTTGCAGATCAGCACCTGGTCGGCATGGGCTGAGCCAAGAAGCCATGGGCTAGTCCTTTGCTGTTTCCACAACAACCCCACAGGCTGGATCTAACCACCTCATGGGCCAGATCCAGCCCACAGGCCTTGAGTTTGACACCCGTGCCCTAGGAAATCCTCGGAGAGTCCAACAGTTATTGAATAAAACCAGCTATCAATAACAGTGAAGGGTCCTTGGTGTTCTCTGAACTTGACTGTTTTCTTGCAGACGTTTCATTACCCAAAGAAGGTAACTGTTCCGTACTAGCAGGCTTGAAGGTCTGCGTTCCTATTGGTCCGGAAAAGCCGGACCATGATTGGTCGTTATGGGACACTCTGATTGGCTCATATGGAGCTTGCCGCGATTGGCTAACACCAAGCGCGGCAAGCTCAAAAACCTGTCATTGGCTGCCTAGCCGCAGCCAGCTCTATAAAAAGAGCAGCCACGGCTAGGGTTTTTGTCTCAGTATCTGGTTGCTTAATAAAGAGCTATTGTTCACTACTCCAAGTCTCGTCTCTCCTTGGGACCCACCGCCCAGACTTAACAGTAACATCATCAGTGCTAGTAGGGAGTGGAGTTTGCTCTCTAGTGGCTTTTATTCTAGTAGCTTCTACTGTCAGTGTTAGTGGGAATGATCTTGGAGGTGCATTGGTTGGGTTATTTACTATTGACTTGTTTGGCAGTTCCTTGATTGGGATATTGTTGACTGGTTTGTTAGTCTGATGTTAATCTTGGAGTTTATCTATGCTCATGTTGGTTTTTGTTGCTAGTGGGGAGGTATTTGGGTCTTTTGTTCCCATTTTTGGCTTGTTGAAAACAACCGAGTTGGAGAGTACCAAGGAACTCCTTATTTTGACCCTAAGCTACAAATATCCTCCTTCATTGGTACCAATAACAATGCTTGGATTGCTTTCAAGGCCATCGGTAAACCCATTGCCTCTGTGATCACTTTTGCTTTTAATTCTAACCAAGCAGTCATCATATCTTGCATTGATGAGTTGTTTATGTATTAAGTGGGGGGGGGGGACTTGTTTTGCCTGCATTCAACTTATTCCCAAAGAAAATCCTATCTTGAAGCAAATCTTAGCCAGAAAAAAATGAGGTTGCTCAGGAGATACAGAAGCTCCTGTCCCATGACAATAAGTTCTTCTTCACAATAGTTCCTGGAATCTTGATTCTGCCCTTGTATGTATGTATGCCCCTATGAATTTCTTTGAGGCATAAAGCTGTGAATGATGAGATTGTGCCTTACATTCACCAACAAAAAGACTGAGTATTCTTTGCTCACATGTGAAACAATTATGAAAACACTCCAGGTGCAATCCGTATTCATGTTTTAATATTTCTCCATTACACTCTCAATACCTCAAGAATTTCCGCCTTTCAACATTTTCCTTTTCATCCCATTTTCTTTGGCATTCACCCACCCATCTTTTTTGTTATCTCATTGCTTTCTTTTTCATTGCTTATTTGATTGTTCTATTATCATTCTTCTGTTGACATTCTTTTCATTTCTTCCTTTTTATTGTTGCCTAGAGTTAGCCCCATGGTGAGATAGGTAGCAAATAAATTTCACAAACAAATGAACAAAGTTCTCTGAAATTGATCAAGGGTGGTCAACTAACCCTTTCATACAATTCTTTTTAGTATGTAGAAGAAGGCATAGCCCATAATACCAATTAAAATATACTCATGGTATTGTGTAAGTAATAGTATATCAGTCTAGATGCTGCATTTCAGATAACAGATAATCAGAGTTGGAAGGGACCTTGTAGGTCATCTAGTCCCTGCCTAAGCAGGAGACCCTACACCATTTCTGACAAATGGCAGCATAATCTCTTCTTGAAAGCCTCCAGTGATGAAGCTCTCACAACTTCCAAGGGCAAGCTATTGGCTATTGTTGTCATTGTCAGAAAATTTCTCCTTCTTTCTAGGTTGAATCTCTCCTTGTTCATTTTCCATCCATTATTCCTTGTCTGGCCTTGAGGTGCTTTGGAAAATAGCTTGACCCCCTCCTCTCTGTGGCAGCCCCTCAAATATTGGAAGACTGCTATTATGTCTCCCCTAGTCCTTCTCTTCACTAGACTAGCCATGCCCAATTCCTGCAACCGTTCTTCATATGTTTTAGTCTCCAGTTCCCTAATCATCCTGGTTGCTCTTCTCCACACCTTTTCTAGAGCCTGAACATCTTTTTTATAGTGTAGTGACCAAAACTGGATGCAGACCACAAGCATAATCAAAGGCCAGTTTTATCCAAGGCATCTTTGTGATGCTCATTGCAAGCTAAGATCTGTTGTCTAGGACTTCTCTTGCAAGCCAACATTTTGATTTCTGAATAACATCAAGAAAGAGATAGATGAAATTTATCAACCCGCATTTGAAATATAACCTGCCTATCTCTTCTGTTACTGCCTCCCTCTTTTGGAAAACTTGATTATTCCTGACTCTTCTTGTATGTTAAAGCAGCCTTTTAGGATACAGGAAGGAATTCGGAGCATCAAAAGAAAAAGGGCATCAAATTCCTACTCGGCCTATCACAATTTCAGGGCAAGTTGCCTCAAGTAACATAAAATCCTCTGAAGAAACTCATTCCCTTCTTGACTGCTGAACAGGTGGCCCCAGCTTTACTGACTTCATTTTCAAAAAGTCTCAACCCTTCAGCATCTTATGTGGAAAAGCAATGTTCATAAAAGCCCTTTAATTCCCCTGGGATCTGTTAATAAAAGATGGAGAAAAACAGGTGCCTGGATTTTTTATATTTTTTATATTCCTGTTGAGAAATAACTTGACAATTTTGTCCCAATTTCTTTTCAGAGGGACTTTTCTTTTCAAGAAGAGTTGACAGGCATTCTTCAAGATTTTCTTCCTCTTTCTTTTGCACTGTTGTCTGCTGAGAAAATGAAAACCAAACTCTACTGAAAAATACACTCAACTAGAAAACGACTATTACACTATCATACGCATACCACCCACCAGAGGTGGTATGCTGCTGTTCACACCGGTTCTAGCGATCTGGTAGTGCCAGTCAGCAGTTGGCCCCGCCCACCAGCCCCCACCCTTTCCTGTCCTATATTTCTTTTGTTTTTAGCTCAGCTGGTAGGCGCAGCAGAAGGAAGCACGTGACCACAGAACCAGTAGTAAAATATTTTGAATTCCACCACTGCCACTCACCATATTGTAATAGTCATTTCTGCAAATATTTTGGAGTAAGATTCATATTTTAATATAGAAAATTCTGAAAATGAAAATAAAGATGAAACCAGAAACTTTTCCTTTGGTCTAATGGAAAAAGACTTAGAGAGAGAAAAATTGGAACTTTGACCCTATAGATGTTGACAGCAGCAAGACTATTGTATGCACAAAAATGGAAGGACACTTCAATTGCCACTATGGACGAACGGTTGCAGAAGCTGATGGAGTTGTCAGAAATTGCTAAATTGACTATTTTGATGAAAGAAAAGAATATAAGTGCCTTTGTTGCCACATGGAGACCACTTCTGCATTTTGTACTTGAGGTTGAAAAAAATGAAACTCTGATTCCGGGTTTTACAGATTAGATTGATAGATGTTTGATATAAATGGCTAATTTATATTACTATGAAAAGGCAAAAAGTTGTGGTTTGATGTTATTGCAACAGAAGAAGTCAGAAATGAACATTTCTTTTCATTTTTCCCAACCCTTCCTCACTTCTCTTCCCCACTATCCCCTCACTGCTTTCCTATTAACTTTGAATTTTGTATCTTATCTGATAACCTAATAAAATGTTTAAAATTGAAAAAAAAAAAAGAAGAGTGGCATTGAACTAGAAGATCTATTCCTGGAAAAGCAAAAGCCCACTTTCCCACACTAAAAGGAAGTGATCAACCCAACTCTGGTTTCATGCAATTTCAATAAGACTTGACAATATGCCTTTGAGGTTTGATAGAGCTGCAACTTTGATCTACAAATAAAGAAAAGGGAAAGAAAGTTTGTGGAAAAATTGGTTGGAACCCACAAAAATAGCTCTTTATTTGTGACCATTCAAAATAAAAGGAGGGGAGAAAAAGCCTAATACAATACTTCTTCAAAGTTGAGCACAAAAGGTTTATTGAAGAAAATCAAAGCAAAGGTGTACATCCTCCATAAGATAAAGGCATTAAGGCTGCACTGCTTCTGAAACATCTGAAGATGTTGGTGTTAAACAGAACATCTATCCACATGTTAGCCAACTTTTCTTCCTCTTTGCAAGTTTCTGGATATGTGTCAGATATTAAATCTTTTTTAAAAATCAATTCATTTATTTATAAATTCCATGTATTGCCGATTACCAACAGCTTTGAATGCCTACAGGTAGTCCTCGCTCACCAACTTATTTAGTGACAATGTAAAAAAAAGCTTTGCAACCAGTCCTCAAGACCTCAAGACTTAAGACCAATATAACATCCTGTGGTCACATGATCAGCATTTGCAATCTTCCCAACTAGTTTGCAACAAGCAAAGTCCGAAAGCTTGGAGGACTAAACCTCTGGTCCTGGTAACCGACCCAGATTGGATCCTGCAACATAATCCTGGGACACGTATATTAGTCTTCGTTCCTTCTGGGTCCAGCCATATGGTCAACAAGCTTTCTTTAAAAGTTGTCTTAAGGCAGGTAGGAAATGGAAAAGTCAGAGAATTGGATGAAACAGAAGGTAGGGAAAAAAAATCATGTACAAGATATTAAGTATAGGTATGAACATAAACATGAACGAAAGAGGTAAATACAGATAAATGGGGACAGTAAGACAAGGATGGTAAGCACACTGATGTGCTTATGCATGCCCCACTTAAGGACCTCTTAAGAATGGGGTGAGGTCTATGATAGACAGTTTGAGGTTGAAGCTGTGAGGGGTTGAAGGGTTATCTTGGCTAACACTCCACAGATGACATTCAAAACAAGAACAAAAATTCTTAATGATGTTACAAAATACTCCTAACTTTTGCTGGTGTTAAAATGCAATTGTTGTATTTGTTCAAATAAATTTGCTTCCCACCCCTGGGAAGGTATGTGTCTTCCTCAATTTTGAATCCTCTAGCAGAGGCCTGGGAGTTTGAGAGGTCTATGTCAAATCTTACCTGTTCGTAATCCTGATCTCTTCTTAACAGAGAGCTCTGATGTTGTTCCTGGGATCTGTTGGAACCATTTTCCCAGCTTAGGAATCATAGCCCCAAGTGTTCCTACCACTTTGGCCTTGACTTTCCACATCCTCTCCAGTTCCTCCTTTAGGCCCTGTTCCTTCTCCAGCTTCTCCTACTCCTTCTTCCTAATGTTGCTCCTCCTACAATGTGCATACCAAGCAAAAAGGATATTTGCAACTCAGAGTTGAACTGTGGAGTCCTTGGTGCTCTTTGAACTTGGTTGTTTTCTTGCAGACATTTCATTACTCAACTGGGTAATATTATCAGTGCACAAAGTAAGCAACCAAGTTCAGAGAGACCAAAGACCCCACAATATTCGTGTCCATTTGTATGTGTCTCTCTGTGTATGTCTAGGCATGTGCGTCTGTATCTCTGTATGTATTTTTCTTTTGCTACTTACAGATTATAAATATTTCTTTTAATCCCCTAGGCTTTAAGCATTTTTCATGTATCCATACAATCCCTTGACAAATGACTTGCCGTATTTTTTGGAATATAAGATGCTCTGAAGTATAAGATGCACAGATTTTGGGGAGGAAAGCAAGAAAAAAAAATCTGCCTCCCAGCAATTTGCCTCATTGCAGCAAACAGCAAACAGCCTGGTCAGCTTTAGCACAGCTTGATTAGCACAAACAGCTGATTGTTGGTTGGGTCAGCCTCCCGATGATCAGCTGTTTCAGGCTGTAGGTTTTGCCATCACCTATTGCCGCCTCCACGTCCCCATTTTTTGGCCTCTGCATCCCGTTTTTGGCCCATTCCGATCCCCGCTGTCCATAATGGGCTGAAAACAGGGTGCCTGGAGGTGGAAAATGGGATGTAGAGGCCAAAAATGGGGCATGTAGAGGTGGCAATAGGTGATGGCAATCCCTGCAGCCTGAAACAGCTGATCATTGGGACGCCAATCCAACCGACAATTAGCTGGTGCTAATCAGGCTGTGCTGAAGCTATCCAGGCTGTTTGCTGCAAGGAGGCAAATTGCTGAGAGGCAGAAGCCAAAGGTGGATGGGCGGGACTTCAGCAACATTTGCTATATAAGACGGACAGACATTTCCACCCACTTTTTTGAGGGGGAGTGCTTCTTATACACCAAAAAATACTGTAATAGTCTTTTATTCATTTTCAGCATACAAATCATTCTTTTCAAGGCCTTTGCCTTTCTTAGCCACTGGGTATTAGGTTTTTCTCATCATCTAGAATTCAGCATGCGAAGACCCTCTCATGTATATGTTCAACTTATTGAAATGTTATGTTCACATAAGCATATTTTGTAAGAGTGCAAAATTTTATTCCTGCAAATGTTGACATAAAGTAATTTGTTCCATGCCTCTTGGGGTTCGAAATGCAATCAGAATTTAATCAGAACATGACCTTTTGAATTTCCTGAATGATGCAACGCACCTTTCAGATCCGGATATCAAAGTGCTTTTAAAAAAGAAAAGAAATACATATTTGCAAGAAATTTGGATCTACAGACTATTGTGGAAATTTTATGGAATGGATTTATAATTGAACTAGTAGAGCCTCAACTGTAAACTGGGACATCATCTATTCCCTGTTCAAACTTTTAGCTTGTAAATTTGGTAGCTGTAATCTCAATATATTTGGAAGATTCCGAATTATAGAAAGTTGAACTTACATAAACATTCAATTCAGAGATCAGTCACGTTCAAGCAAGAATTTTAACTGCGTATACTATTAGAATTGTATAAATTGCTAAATGTAAGAATAATTAATGTTATTGCATTTGTATTAAAATGTGACTAGAAAGGGGAATTTTTCTTTTTTGAATATAATAGTGACATACTCAGAAATTAATAAGGGGATAGATAATAGAAATTTATAATTTAATATAAATGTAACAGATAATCAGAGTTGGAAGGGACTTTGTAGGTCATCTAGTCCAACCCCCTGCCCAAGCAGGAGACCCTACACCATTTCTGACAGATGGGATACCAGTCTCTTCTGGAAAGCTTCCAGGGATGAAGCTCCCACATCTTTCGAAGGCAAAGCTGTTCCATTGGCTGATTGTTCTCATTGTCAGAAAATTTCTCTTTATTTCCAGGTTGAATCTCTCCTTGTTCAGTTTCCAGCCATTATTCCTTGTCTGCCCTTCAGGTGCCTTGGAAAATAGCTTGAACCCTTCCTCTCTGTGGCAGCCCTTCAAACATTGAAAGACTGCTATCCTGTCTCGCCTGGTCCTTCTCTTTACTAGACTAGCCAAGCCCAGTTCCTGCAACCGTTCTTCATATACATTTGTGAAATGCTATTAGAATTATATAATTACATAAACACTGCAAATATGATTATTAATATATAATTGATAGTAAAAGGAGTGAGGTTAAGAATATAGAGATTGACATAAAAATAACATACTGTAATATTGAATAATTAAGATTGATAATTTAATAATTATTTGTATTAATATCAAATTTGAAAAAATGTCAGCTATATTAAGGAAGAGGAATATTGTCATATTTGTATCAGAATGTAAGACACTTCCAAACCATACTGTTCACACATTGATTTTTTGTTGTAACAAAAAATAAAAAATATTGCAAAAAAAAAAAAAGAATTTTAACTGTATACAGCAACATTTTTTTTAAAAAATGGCCAAACCACAGAGACCATTGGAATAACACAAAACAATCTTTCAGAATTACCTTTATTAAAATCTGACAATTGTCCTCTTTGTGATTTCCTGAATCTTATTTGATCTTATTTGATAGTTCTTTGCTTTTAACAGAAGCAGGGAATAGCTAAGAATGTAGATGTGATTTCTTTTTAATTGTCAGTTTTGGCACTTAGGGTGGCCTGGGCAAAATATGTCCAGGAAAAACGAATAAAGAAGAAAAAGATGAGACAATGCATGAACTATGAGAATGTGTGCTTTCTAGGAAACTCTGGGCAGATTTACGTTGTGCAAATTCTTCAAAATATATCCCAAAGCTACTTTTTCTGCAGGCGTGGACTTTCTTGTTTTTTCTTTTGAAGACATTTCGCTTTTCATCCAAGAAGCTTCTTCAGCTCTAACAGGATAGTGGGGAATGGAAGGATTTATATTCCTTGCAGACAGCTGGTCATTTGCATCCTTTTAGAGGGTCCTTGAACCACTTGGAGCAGGGGTCCTCAAACTTGACAGTTTTAAGACTTGTGGACTTCAGCTCTCAGAATTCCTCCTCTAGTCATGTTAGCTCAGAAAGTCTGGGAGTTGAAGTCCACAAGTCTTAAACTTGCCAAGTTTGAAAACCCTTGACTTGGAGGTTTATCTGTGTCCTCAGGGTCACCTGAGTTAGTACTCTCAGTTCCTATAGTCTGAAACTTTTTTTCTCCTCTGGAAATCCATTCCTACTCCCACACCATTCAAAGGATGTTCATCGCAAATTGTATTGCTAAAAGTCTGTAGAGATTCTCAGAGCTGAAGAAGCTTCTTGGATGAGAAGTGAAACATCTTCAAAAGAAAAAAACAAGAAAGTCCAGTTGCCTCCTGAAAAAGCACCTTTGGGACAACCATGACCTGGATGAATGAGAATCTCTATAGACCAGGGGTCTTCAAACTTGACAGCTTTAAGATGACACCTGGAGGACGAAAGAAGGGGAAAGGATGGGTGTGTTTAGCTTCTGTTGCATACTGTAAAATTTATGCAATGCCCCCAAAATGAAGTCAAAGTTTCTGTCCTCATCTATCTATCACTTCCCATCTCTGCAATGGCCTTCAGATGCCCATTTGAAGAAATAGTGAAGATTCTAACTGCAAATGGATATTGACTCCTGTACAGGATTCAAATTAATCTTCCCATGCTTGGCAACTGACATGTATTTATGATGGTTGCAATGTCCAGGGATCATTTGATCCCCTTTTGTGACCTTCTGATAATAAAAGTCAATGGAGAAGCCAGATTTAATTAAAAGATGTGTTACTAATTTAACAGCTGGAGTGATTCAGTTGACAACGGTGGTAAGTAAGGTCGTGAAATGAAAACTAACTTTAAAACTGCCTTGTTTGGAAACAGAACTTTTGGGCCCAGTTGTGGTCATAAGATGAGGACTATTTATACATATATGCAGGCAGGCATTAATCACGTGGGCATATTGCCCTTTTAAATCCTTTATGCATTTCACTGGCTATTCTGGTCTTAAATCAAGATGCTGATTTTATCCTATAAAGCCCACAAAGGTTTGGCTGTAAGGAATCATTGGAACATTTCCTGGTGAGAACTTCAGTAAACATATCCTATAGATTGTCCTATAGATTCACCATTAATGTTATGTTTATTATGGATAAATAATAAGGATGACTAAGTGAAGTTTTTAAGATCCTGAGAAAATCCATGGGGAAGATAGTTTATTGAATTAATATGCAAACATATTTAAGAGGGTTCCTGACCGCAGAGGTGGATGTGACACTATTGCATAGGAATATGCAATTCCCCTGTTATTTTTTCTTAAGCATGCCACAAGTGACCAGCCCTATTGTCCAGCCCCTAAGTGTTGCCTACAGTCAAGAAAGCAAGATCCTAACACAATCTTCTTAGATTTATTAAAATGAATCTTGGATCCTGGATATGTGTATTAAATTTGTATTTACCGACAAAGAAACAAAGAGAGACTAGTACAGATTTATTTCAAGCTGTTTAGCTCTCGTCAGCTAGCGATTCCCCTTCTGGGATTCAAACCCAGACTTTTTTACATATTAGGTAGGTGTATTTAATCTCTAAATTGCTAAATATAAATTTAATTAAAAAAAAATAGTTTGTCGCAGAAGTGACTACAGGCGAAGGCTCCTGGATTGGGACTGAAGCAGTATGGGGCTGAGGTGGAAGCAGTATGCTCCATCCCACATTTGGGTAGTCCAGGTTGCCCTGATAAAAAACATTGGCTATGTGTACTTCAGCGTCCTATTAAATAGTAAGCATATTAATGTGAGGTCTCTTTTGATTCTTCTGATCTTCTTTCTAATTGTCTCTTGGTGCAGGGGTCACCCAATTAGCTTCGTCCTAAGGGGGAACTTAAACTCACAATCTCCCGGTTTCTAACCTGTTGCTTTAACCACTACACCGAAGAATGTAAAGGAATCAAAATTTCATCCTGAGGGCCACAGAAGGTTCTTCTGAAACCACCCCTCAAAATAGACCTTGTTTCCCCCCCCCCACCCTTTACCACTTTCTGAGTGTTGCTTTCACATGCCAGGCAAACTGGATGCTTCCTTAGAGCTCTGGAAAATGTGCCGCTAAGGTCTCTCGTAAATATGGATTCATGGTAGTCTTCCAAGTCTACCGCCTTGGTTGTGTTTTCTTTCTGTTAAAAGCCTGCACAGCAAAAACTGTTGTAGTTAAAACAGCGTAACAGCTTGCACAGTATGTTTCCTATCAAAAGTCTCTCTGGCCTATTAATTATACAGCATCAGACATTCTACTAACATAAGTTTCCTTCGGAAAGGAAGGCTGATAGGAGTTAAGAAGAAATGTAGATGGAAATTGGTCAGGTAAGAAGTAGCTATAACCTCAGTTTTAAGTTCTGTACCAAGTTTGGGATTAAGCCTTCAGCTGCACTTCTAGTCTGGAATAGTATAGGGTCACCTGCTTGAGCAGTGGGTTGGACTAGATGACCTCCAAAGTCCCTTCCAACTCTATTATTCTGTTAGTCAATGAAGCATAGACATTTCTCCTGAAATTTTCCCACCAGTTTTCAATTGATGAGATGGAAAATTTGCTTCTTCTTTTTTTCTGAAAAGATAAATGATTTCTGGTGAAATTCCCAAGAATTGGGAATCGTGTTTCTGGAGTTATTTTAATCAAAAGAGACATAGAAATGTTATTTCTTTTGTTATGCCATTGAATTCTCAACAATTGTAACTTTTCTGGTTTGCCACAATTCTGGCAAAGCCCAATGGAAGAAATTTGAAAGAAATTGTTGAGACTGGGATTTTTATCCTGGGAATTATGGGCAGCCAAGAAGGTTTCAGGATGATGGAAAGAGATGCCTCAGAAAAACACCAGTAAAAACACCAAAAATAAACGCAAAAACACCCTGAAGAGAAGTTCAGAAATAATTCTCAGGTACACAGAGAATAAAGCAGAAACAAAGAAGCTTTCATTTTAAGAGAAGATAACTTTTGGCAAATTCTGAAGCCAATTGCAGCATGGCTTCCTTCCAAGTCTATCTATCTGTGGATGATGATGATGATGATGATAGCAACAGCACTTAGCAATAGCACTTAGACTTTTATATCACTTCACAGCGCTTTACAACCCTTTCTAAGTGGTTTACAGAGTCAGCGTCTTGGCCCCAACAATCTGGATCCTCATTTTACCAATCATTTAATGAACTCAGGACACTGCAACTGTCATAATGCCAGTTGCCAAGTGCCTGAATTTTCAATCAGAATAGAGCAGGAAGAAACCTTGGAGGTCTTCTAGTCCAGCCCCGCTGCTCAAACAGGAGACCTTATACTATTTCAGACAAATGGTTGTGCAGACTCTTCTTAAAAACCTCCAGTGATGAAGCACCAATAACTTCTGAAAGCAAGTAATTCCACTGGTTCATTGTTCTCACAATTAGGAAATTTCTCCTTAGTTCTAAGTTGCTTCTCTCCTTGATTGGTTTCCATCCACTGTTTCTTGTCTTGCTTTCTGGTGCTTTGTAGAATAGCTTGACTCCCTCTTGTTTGTGGCAGCCCTTAGATATTGGAACATTGCTATCATGTCCCTCCTTATTTTCATTAAGCTAGACATACCCAATTCTTTATATGTGTTAGCATCCAGCCCTAATCATCTTTGTTGCTCTTCTCTGCAATTGTAGGGCATTGAAGCAGTTATCCTGAGTACTGTAGATAGTAGTGGTACCTGAACACATTTGTAAGTGTAACATCAGATTCCTAAAAGACAAGAAGCAGCAGGTGAAGCTAGGCAGAATCACATCTGATACCTGTACAGTTAGCATTGGGGGCTCCCAAGGCTGTGTGCTTTCTCCACTTCTCTTCTCCCTATACACCAATGACTGCATCTCAAATGATCCATCTGTTAAAATACTGAAGTTTGTTGCAGATGATACAACAGTGATAGGTCTCATTTGAGACAACGATGAATCTGTATACAGACAGGAGGTTGTTCAACTTGCCTTGTGGTATGACCGGAACAACCTGGAACTGAACACACTCAAAACTGTAGAAATGGTGGTAGACTTTAGAAGAAATCCTCCCATACTACCACCTCTTACAATACTAGACAACACAGTATCAACAGTAGAGACCTTCAAATTTCTAGGTTCCATCATATCTCAAGATCTAAAATGGACACCTAACATCAAAAACATCATCAAAAAAGCAAAACAAAGAATGTTCTTTCTGCGCTAACTCGAAAAGCTCAAGCTGCCCTAACAGCTGCTGATTCAGTTCCACAGAGGAATTATTGAGTCTATCATCTGCACCTCTATAACTGTCTGGTTTGGTTCTGCAACCCAATAGGACAGACACAGACTTCTGAGAGTAATTAGGACTGCAGAAAAAATAATTACTGCCAACCTGCCTTCCATTGAGGACCTGTATACTGCACGAGTCAAAAAGAGGGCTGTGAAAATATTTACAGACCCCTCACATCCCAGACATAAACTGTTTCAACTCCTTCCTTCAAAACAATGCTATAGAGCACTACTCATCAGAACAACTAGACACAAAGAGAGTTTTTTCCCAAATGCCATCACTCTGCTGAACAAATAATTCCCTCAACACCATCCAACTGCATTACTATTACTATTAACCTTCTCATCACTCCTTATCACCCATCCCCTCCCACTTGTGACTGTATGACTGTAACTTTGTCGCTTGTATACTTATAATTTATATTGACTGTTTTCTGATATGATTTGATTGCTTATTGTACCCTATGACTATCATTAAGTATTGTACCTCATGATTCTTGACTCTTGACAAATTTATCTTTTCTTTTTATGTACATTGACAGTATTTGCACTAAGACAAATTCCTTGTGTGTCCAATCACACTTGGCGAATAACGAATTCTATCTATCTATCTATCTATCTATCTATCTATCTATCTATCTATCTATCTATCTAATCTGCTGGTATACAGATCCTGCGAAGATCATTTAACTAGTTCACCCTCCCCTACTTGGAAAGTTTTGGCTGTTGAAAACCCCCATAGCTAGGAAGGTTTTATATGAGAAATTACATTGGCATAGACCACTCTCAAGTCTGCTTTTCTTGAAATATTATCAAGGAGGCCTGCTGGGCTGTGGTAGAAATAGAGCTGACCTATGGAGGCCCTCGAGTCTGTGGGAATTCAAGTTTCTAAATATTATTTTTGGCTCTCTCTATTTACCTGCATTTAATTTATTTAAGAAAGTTTGCAACCTGAACGGCAATTCATTCTAGGTATGTTGAATACGTTTATGTAGATCCAGTTTTATGTTGAATACGTTTATGTAGATCCAGTTTTAAAAACTGAAAAACAAGAACTGTAGTAAACACAGCCCAAAAAGAATCATAAATAAATAATACAATGCAATAATCAACTAGCAACAATTGTTCATGGCATGTATTGATCCTCCTTCCCCCTTCAATCCATACATTGGCACCTTTAAAATTAATTAATTCTCTTCCACCTCTTCCCATCCAGTTTAAAATAAATTGATTGCCCCTTTGAGACCTCAGAAATTAAATGGTCTTCCAGACACATACACACAGACACACAGGCATGTAATCCTCCTCTTTACCATTGATTTTTCCCCCCATTTGTTTAAAAAAAACCCCACACATATACACAATCTAATCAGAGAAGCTTTTCTCCATTCTGCCTTGAGAAGGTCAACCTTTCTGAATTCTAGAATCCCTTATGTATCAGAAGACATTCTAGCATTCAGAATCAGAAGCCGGATGATGATCAATAATAATAGCCATCTGTCCCCAATTCAGAACTAGGGATCAATTTTACTGATTGATTTGATTTGATTTCTATAGCTACTTATCCCAACAAGTGCCCCTGGGTGCCTTACATCATAAAAAAAATTAGAACACTGCAAAATGAGATGACAAGAGAAGAGGAGGGAAAGGGAGGGGAGACAAAGGGAAGGGAAGGGAAAGGAAGGGAAGAGAAGAGAAGGTGAGGTGAGGTGAGGTGAGGTGAGAGGAGGAGGGGAAGGGAAGAGAAGAGAAGATGAGGTGAAAGAAGGGGAGGAGAGGGCAGAGGAGGAGAGGAGGAGAGGGGAGGAAAAGGGAAGATAAGATCTGATCTGATTTTATTTGATTTGATTGCTGCCCATCTCATCTACAGACAACACTGGGAGGCTTCCAAAACATTAAACCAGTAACCATTAAAAAAGTAAAACAATAACGCCAATACAGTCCTCGACTGATGACTACAATTGAGCCAAAAATTATGTTGTTAAATGAGATATTAAGTGAGTTTTGCCACATTTTACAACCTTTCTTTTTACAGTGAACTGAATCACTGTGGCTGTTAAGTTAATATCGTGGTTGTTAAATGAATTTGGCTTCCCCTTTAACTTTGCTTGTCAGAAGGTCACAAATGGTGATCACATGACAGTGCAACTGTCATAGTTACAAGTCAGTTGCCAAGTGTCTGAATTTTAATCACACAACCTTGGGGATGCCGCACCAAATGTAAGTACGAAAAATAGTCATAAGTCACCTTTTTTCAGTATTGTTATAACTTTGAACGGTCACTAAACAAATGGTGGCAAGTTGAGGGCTATTTCTATGTGGGCCTTTTATAAATTGGAACATATAGGCATATAGCATGACTTCAGATGGATGACACATGACAGAAAACAACAATACCAGCAGTTGGAACCTCCAACATGTCCTACAACCTGCTCCAAATTGTATAGAAGCATCAAACTCAGAAATATTTCAGAATAAAGGTTAGTAGGTTCCATAAATGTATATTTGTCATACGTGGTGGGCTGGGGTGGGATTCAAAAATCCCAACTTCTGGTTCTCTGCCTGGTTGCTGGGTGGGCATGGCCTACCAGAACTTCCAGGAGGGCCATTCTTTTGCCTTCCATGGAGTCCGGAGGTTTCCCTTGGGCCTCTGGGAGGGCAAAAACAGCCTCCCCCAGGCTCCGAAGGCCCTCCAGAAGTTGAAAACAGGCAGGTTTCCAGACTTCTGGAACTTCCAGGAGGGTTGTTTTTCACCTTCCCAAGAGTCCGGAGACTTCCCTTGGGCCTCTGTGATGGAGAAGATGGCCTCCCCCAGGCTCTGGCGGCCCTCCAGAAGGTGGAAACAGGCCCATTTCTGGACCTTCCAGGAGGGCCGTTTTTCACCCTCTCAGAGTCTCCACACGGACCCTGCATTTAGCACTTACATTGTTTCTTTGTGGTTCCCTCTTGAAAAGGAAAGGAATCTATACTGCTGACTTGGAGCAATCATGCCTGACATGGAGCAATTAAGCGATGTGTTTGGATAATGGAATAAGGGACACAGGAATATGTGATAAATGGAATCTCATTCTTCACTTTCTTTCTTTAATTCTTTGGTCTAAAACACTGCAGACAATCATAGTCTCCAAGCCAATCTTAAAAAAAAATAATACAAATTTAAAATGGAAACGTTAAAAAAAAATCATAATGATAAAATGCAGCATTAGATCTATTTGTCTCTCATTTCTTTTCGGATGTTCAGTTCTCTTCATTTTATCATCCTATTATGTCAGGGAATTGCGCAGCAGGTATCCGAAACCACTCAGAAACGTTGACACAAGCTTGTAGTTTTATATAAGTAAATATATTTATTGTAAACTGGATAGGCAAACGGAAGAATCGTCAAGTAAATCAACACAGCAGGAACATCATCCAGTAAAACACAGGGCGCACTGAAGAAAAAGGGGGGGGGAAACAAGGGCAACTCCCCCTCCACACCCATAACAACCAATCACAGCGTAGATTGCTTCATGCAGGAGCCAGCACTCATAATACACCACAACTGTGTATTATGGCTCACCGCACAATCCCACTGCTCCAGTTATTAAATTTAAATATCTTAATAATTAAATATTATGTAATATTTAAAAGGTTTATTTTAAAATAAACCACCTAGGTTTATTTATTGAATTTATATTGCTGCCTATTCACCCATGGTGACTCAAGGAGGCTTATAAAACCACACTTAAAAAAATAAAAACTAACAAAAAGAAGCAAATAAATTAATATAGTACAATATAACAAAATCAACCCCAAACTCCCATTCCTTTGCCCTGGCTGTTATGGATTAAACCATCACAGTGATACAACCGAAACAGCTTCATCTTAAAACAGGCTTGTAATCCTGCAATTCCCGCTACCATAACGCAACTTACAGGACCCCGATCATATCGTCTACAAATGACAGACGGTAAGATGTGGAAACGCCACATAGACCAACTCCGTTCCCGATTAGCGCCGGAACCTCCAGCTAATGGGGGGGGGAAGGAACATGGAGGAGGATGAAGAAGAAATCGAAACCCAACAGCCCAGGGGATACTCACCATCCGAGGGAGAACCGGACTGGGGAGCGGCCTCGCCATGTGACAACACCGCGATGGAGGCGAATCCAGGGAACCCAGAAGACAGTGCCGACGATGGCAACCCGGAACTACAGTCTTCACTATCCAGCCCAGTGAACAGCCCACCAGAGGCAGAACCAGAACCAGAACCAGAACGAAACCCGGTGGAACAGCGCAGGTCGAGCAGACAGGTGAAGCGGCCTGCCTATCTGCATGAATACGTCACCCCACCCTCAGACAGAATCAAGGGGGGAGGGGTGTTATGGATTAAACCATCACAGCGATACAACCGAAACAGCTTCATCTTAAAACAGGCTTGTAATCCTGCAATTCTTATTGGCCCGTGAATAGCGAGTCGTGATTGGTCAGGCTTGGCCAGTCTGATTGGCTGTTAAAGGAAGCCCCTGATTGGACACTTGTGAAAGTAATAGACTCAGTTCATTGGTTGTTTAACAGCAGCAAGCTCTATAAAAGAGCTATTGCTGCCCAGGTTTTGGCTCCAGTCTTTCTTGTTAAATAAAGAGTTGAAGTCACAGTCCGATGTCTCGTCTCCGTTCTTACGCCCATGCCCAGGACTTAACACCGGCAACAGCAGATCACATGAGCCATTTAAGATATTTAGCCATTTAGATAGCAAGTAACAACCTGTAGACATTTATTTAGTCAACAATTGGGTATTTAACAGAACTGCACTCACTAAGATTGCTTCTCTCTGTGTCTCTGTTTCTGTCTCTTCTCTCTCTCTCTCTCTCTGTCTTTCTCTGTCTCTGTCTCTCTGTCTCTGTCTCTCTGTCTCTGTCTCTCTCTGTGTCTTTCTCTGTCTCTTTGTCTCTCTGTGTGTGTGTGTGTGTCTGTGTGTCTGTGTGTCTTTCTCTGTCTCTGTCTCTCTCTCTCTGTCTTTCTCTCTGTGTGTCTTTCTCTGTCTCTGTCTCTCTCTCTCTGTCTGTCTCTCTCACTCTTTCTTTGTATTTCTTTGTATATAAAAATTTTAAAGTTATCCTAAAATTCCCTTTTGCATTTCTTATGTATGTACTGTCATTTCTGGCTATGTGACAATTACAGGAATAAATCATAATGAGAAACTAAAGTGCTTTCTCTACTCTCCGCCGCATGGAGAATCTTAACCAATTAGGATCCACAGCTACCGACTTACTTTTTAAGAGATGGTTATCATAGAGTTATACAACTACCTGATATAGCTTACTCCCTGAGCACTACATTGAGTTATTTTCTTTTCTAATTCTCAAGTTATTTGATTGTTAGTCCCTCATTCTAGCTAGAGCCTGTTAATCTCATTTTGTTATTAGTACACTTCTTTAGTAGCGTCATACCTAATTATATTTCACAAATTCAGTTTACCTTTAGTGTTCATCCAGTTGGGATTATTGTTATTGTCTTCTGTTCTAGGAAGTAGCAAGGAAGATATGAGGCAGGAGTTTAAAAATAGAAGAAGCATCCAATTATCATCCTATCGCAATAGGGTCTTCAGAAAAATTATACCATTTTTAATAGTCACTGGGAGTCAGATGGCATATGTATTTAATAAATTATTATGATTCAGCACACAGTCAGCCAGATGTTTAGACTGGATTTGGCACTTTCATCCATCTGTTGAGTCCTCCCCAAGGACCCTGGGATAGACAGAAGTTGCTGTTTGATGGTGTTAAAGGTATCATCACAAGATGTAAGCTGTTCCAAGTAAAGCTGCCTTTTACAATTGACTAATGGTGATTTTTGTCAATGCTGGTGGTGTTTGAATTGGATTGCAGATGTTTTGGGATTGCAGAAAGGAACTTATTACTGTTGGTAATATGCCACAGTTGTTCTACTTATATTTATAGGTCTTTGTATTTTGTAATTATATTCTGTTCTCTTCTACTCTACTCTACTCTACTCTACTCTACTCTACTCTACTCTACTCTATTTTGACCTATTATAAGCTAGATGGTGCAGTGGTTAGAATGCAGTACTCCAGGCTACTTCTGCCAATTGTCAGCTGCCTGCAATTTGCCAGTTCGAATCTTACCAGGCTCAAGGGAGGCAGACTTCCATCCTTCCGAAGTGGGTAAAATAAGAACCCAGATTGTTGGGGGCAATATGTGGTCTGATTCTGTAAAACCACTAAGAGATAGAAAGGGCTGTAAAGCACTGTGAAGCAGTATATAAGTCTAAGTGCTATTGCTATTGTATTCCATTGCAATTCTATTGCTATTGTATACTATTCTATCCTATCCTATCCTATTCTACCCAGGAACTGTAATGTCCAGTATCCAGACCATGTGGTGCCATAGAATAGCCTAAAAGCACACATTCTGGTGGGAGAAAAATTCCCTGAAGATGGACTTTAGCATGAATCCAAAAGCTTAGTAAGACAGGTAGTCTTGATGATCAACCCAGATTGGATCCTTCAACATGATCCTGGGACACATATATTTCCCTTCATTCTATTACGTGGTCTGTTTTTGGCTCCACCACTTCTTGCTTGCAGACAAGTGATATTTCTTGCGGATCTTCCAACTGATTCCTAGTTTGTCATGCCATGGTTTGTAGTCATTCTGTGCCATCTTCTTGCAGTATTATTATAACTGAGGCAGTTATCACCCAGAATATTCATCGGGATAGCCCCAACATTTAGAGGAACAGTCTGATCGCACAAAATATCTTTATTGTAGTAGCACAATGTGTGCATTTTTTTTTCCTGTCTGAAGATTGTCTGATTAATATCATCACTTCACAAGTGCTGAGCAACCTAGAAGAGCACGAAATGTGGCAACACTGATCTTAAACTGTATCTGAAGATGATGGATCGCTATCTCCCCACCTGGTTACAGGTGCAACAGAATGAAACCATTTGTATGAGCAAAGCCCATTTCTGTTATCCTCTTGTGAACAAGATGTTTACAACTTTGTGGCTAAGAGACACAAGTCTTACCTGAGGGCACATGAAAGGAAAGGACAGAGAGCCATTGCACTTCTTTTCTTCCAGAAGGTCAGCAAAGTTTATTCTTCAATCATGTTTTCATTTGATTAATGGATCCTGCAGACAGGAAATTGCCTGACACACACACAAAAAACAAACCCTCCTATCTTGACCTTCTCTGTATGTATATTTTCCATAGAACACAGGTGGTCCTCAACTTACGACCATAGAACCCAACATTTCTGTTGCTAAATGAGACAGTTGGTAAGGGAGTTTTGCCCCATTGTATGACTTTTCTTGCCACAGTTGTTAAGTTAATCCTTGGCTTCTCAATGGAGAAGCCAGATTCACTCAGTTGTTAAGTGAGTCTGGCTTCTCCATTGACTTTGTTTGTCAGAAGGTTGCAAAAGGCGATCACATCAGAGATGGTATTCAGCTGGTTCTAACAGATTCTGGAGAACCAGTAGCAGAAATTTTGAGTAGGTTTGAGAACCAGCAAATCCCACCTCTGACTGGCCCCGGCCCCCATCTATTCTCTGCCTCCCGAGTCCCAGCTGATCAGCTGGGTCTTCTTTGGTTGCCCTGCACAGGAGAACGGATCTGGAAAGCAAGTTAGTGAGGAGGGAATGGGGATTTTACAGGATCCTTCCCCTGCCACGCCCACTAAGCCATGCCCACCAAGCCATGCCACACTCACCAAGCCACACCACGCCCACCAAGCCACACCCACAGAACTAGTAGTAAAAATGTTTGAATACCACCACTGGATCACATGACCTGGGACACTGCAACTGACATAAATATAAGCCAAACATCTGAATTTTGATCACAAGATCATGTAATGGACATAGGAATGAAAAAAAAACAGTCATAAATCTTTTTTTCAATACCGTTGTAACTTTGAATGGTCGCTAAATGAAATTTTGTAAGCTGTGGACTACCTCTATTTAGAATGCATTTAATTTTTTTAAAAAAAAAACTTAATTATGTAAGTCCCATCTTTCTTGATCCATGG
Source organism: Hydrophis major (assembly GCA_033807585.1). Lineage (NCBI taxonomy): Eukaryota > Metazoa > Chordata > Lepidosauria > Squamata > Elapidae > Hydrophis > Hydrophis major. The sequence continues at coordinate 133,436,239 of CM066332.1, read as the reverse complement.
TTGTGTTCAGACGAGAAGCAGATTTATTTTCATCATGAAAATGAAGCTAAATATAGAGAAGAGGGAGAAATCATTTTGTTCAATTAAAATTTAGCACCTTCCTTTGATCTATCTTTGGATAAGCCAGATAGAAATCACACAAAGGTCTTGGTTACATAGAGCATAAATGAACAAAAAGGGTATTGTAGCTGGGTTTTTTTGTGTGAAGATTGAGGGGGAGGTAAATTCAACAGATCGCTGCGAAGTTACCAACTCAAGGAAGAAAAATTAAAATCTCACCAAACCATATCATCAGTTCAGAGCTAGAAAAAAACAGTTCAGAGTTAAGAAACAGGTCATTTCCTGCCAACTCAACAAGAAGTATTACAAATGAAATAATGGTACTAAAGATAGAAGAGAATTTTCCAATGCTGTGCTGAATAGTTGGACATCTATTTAAAATGTCTTGACCGCATAGCGACAAATGAGTAAATTTCAATTATTCTCAAACATCCATTTTCTCTCCCACCCAAATAAAAACTGCTTAAAAAGATGGAGAAAAAGTTAGAAGTTCAAACCTCAAATGTGGAAAAAACGAGGACATGCATAAAAGCCAGCAAGGGTTTGCTTAGGATTCAGGATATAAATATGATAAATAAATAAATTACAACAGCCTTCACAGTTAGCCTTCTGGCATGTACAGTATTCTTTTTACTAACTCAGAACACTTTATTGGGAATGTAAAAATGTATTCAGCTTTAGATGTCAGGTGTGTGCTTCAACAAACTTTAAAAAAGAATAGTGTCATCCAATTTCACAAATATGGACATTTTTCTCCATTGCAAATTGTCCAGGTGTTTATCATATGTATTTCCTTTAAGAATTCTGAGTGGCAAAAATTACCTACCAAATCAGTCCTGTGAAGTAATGAAAGGAAATGAACTCTCTAAATGATTCTGTATTTTCTTGATCTTAGTCTAGTATTTTAACCATAATACTACATGAGCTATTTTCTTTGCATTTCTGAGAAGTAAATAACAGAGAAGAGGTTTCTATAACTTCAAAAAAACTCTACCCAGAGAAAAGCTTAACTGAATAAAAATTTTATTGCTACTTTTACATTCAAAAATGCCATACTTTCTCCCGTATTTCTTATCAAACAATCGTTCTATTAATATAGTGAACGTTTCTATAGTTAAAATCTATAGTAAAAACCTTTAAAAGAGAGAGCTGGATTTCATGAACAAGAAATATGAATTTTTGTTCGAGATCTGATCCACATCTATGAAGTTCTTTGCACGATCTGTTTAATACAAGGAACCACAAACAGCCCCTATTTTGCATTAGTCACTGATAAAAGTAATCCTCGACCTACAACTTGTCACTTAGTACCACCTAGTACCAATCCTTAGTACCAGGATTCAAAATTTTTTACTACCGGTTCTGTGGGCATGGCTTGGTGGGTGTGGTGTGGTTTGGTGGGGCGTGACAGGGGAAGGATACTGTAAAATCTCCATTCCTACCCAACTCTAGGGGAAGGATACTGTACAATCTCCATTCCCTCCCCACCCCACTAACCTACTTTCCAGCTTCTTTCTCCTGTGCAGGGCAACAAAAGAAGACCCAGCCAATCAGCTGGGACTCGGGAGGCAGAGAATAGATGGGGGCAGGGCCAGTCAGAAGTGGTACATGCCGATTCTTGAACTACTGAAAAAGTCTGCTACTGGTTCTCCAGAACTGGTCAGAACCTGCTGAATACCACCTCTGTTAGTGACCATTTGACAGACCCCTCAAAAAGTATTTACAACCTGAATTCAAAATTCCAACAGCTTCCACTTCCTCATGGTCACATGATCACATTTTGGGTGCTCACGCTATCTATGGCCAGTTGCAGCATCACATGGTCTCATGACCATGATTTACAACTCTTCCCCCCTCGAAACTGGTGTTTCCCTCCAGAAAAAAACCCACCCATCACAGATGATAGGTTTGTTAATGAGCCACGGTGGTGCAGTGGTTATAATGCAGTACTGCAAGCTAATTCTGCTGAGTGCCAGCCGCCTGCAGTTTGGCAATTCAACTCTCAACAGCTCAAGGTTGAGTCGGCCTTCCATCCTTCCAAGGTCGGTAAAATGAGGTCCCTGATTGTTGAGGGTAATATGCTGACTCTGTAAACCACTTAGAAAGGGCTATAAAGCACTGTGAAGCAGTATATAAGTGCTCTTGCTAAAGCTAATAACCACAGATTTGTTCAACAACCATAGTAATTTGGTTGGACTACCACAAAAAAAGTCATAAAATCCAGTCAGTCACTTGATAACCCACTTAATTTATCAGCATGATGATATTATGACTTAAGATAATTAATTCGTGGCTCAAGTACAGTCATAACTTATCAGTGTTTGTTGCAGAAAATCAAATCCAGAAAGCACACACAGATAACTGATTCAGTAGGGTTCATTAACTTCTTTATGTACAAAATAACATATGAAGTAAATTTACAATACCAACAGCAGATTCTTCCAACGTGGTAGCAGTTACAGGCAAAAACACAAGGAGAGAGGAGAACAGCAGAGAACAGTTTCAGTTTTGATTCAGAGTTGCAGACTCTGGCCATAATGGAACCTACACATCACGACTATAAGTTGTGACAGTTTTATAGCTTTATCTGCAGAGGGTGTTAAGCAAATAGCAGATTGGTAAATGAACCAATGGTTCGTGGTTTTGTCAAAAACTAAAAGAAAGTGTTGGGTTTTGATAAAAACTATTGTAAAATGCGATCACATGACAGTAGGCCACTGCAAATGGACATAAAGCAGCTGTCATGGTAGCAGTGTCCCAAAACCTAAAGCAGTGGTGGGATTCAAAAAAAATTTCTATCAATTCTGTGGGCGTGGCTTGGTGGGCGTGGCGTGGCTTGGCGGGCATGGAGGGAGAGGGTACTATAAAATCTCCATTCCCACCCCACTCCTGGGGGAAGATTAATCCCATTCCCTCAGCAACCCACTAACCTGCTTTTCAGTTCCGTTCTCCTGTGCAGGGCAACCAAAGAAGACCCATCTGATCAGCTGGGGCTCGGGAGGCAGAGAATAAATGGGGGCAGGGGCCAGTCAGAAGTGGTATTGGCTGGTTCTCCAAACTACTCAAAATTTTCACTACCGGTTCTCCAGAACCTGTCAGAACTGGCTGAATACCACCTCTGACCTAAAGGACTGCCACAAAGAAGAGGAGGCCCAACCTGTTCTCAGAAGCACTGAAGGCAGATCAAGAAGCAGTGGGTGGAAATTAGTCAAGGAGACTAATCTAGGAGACCTAGAACTAAGGAAGAATTTCCTTAATCGGTGGGACAGCTTGCCTTCAGAAGTTGTGCTCCGTCACTGGAGATTTTTCAGAAGAGATTGGACAACCATTTACTTTGAATCCAGGTCACAATCAGACCCAAGGTAAGTCTGGATGTAAGTTAAGAACTGCCTGTATGGGGTTCCGGGTTCGCGTGGCTTCGGGGCAGCAGGAATTCACGACTGCTCGCGATTCCTGCTGTGCTAGCCGCCGAGGTACCCCCGATCCAGATGGGTCAGGGGGATATGGCTGCCCTGTAGGGACAGCCGAAGAGAGAGGGGAGCCGGACAGGGGGTTGGGGGTGTCGCAGACCCCCTCCTCGTCCTGGAAAACCCCTTTTTCCCAAGGCAGTGGAGCGGCGGTCAGCAATGGCCGCCATGAAGAAGCCAGCAACCAGGTAAGATTGCGCTGGAGGAAGCAAGAAGAGTGAAAGTGCTGTCTGAGCCGGGTCAAGTAACATCTTTCAAATTTGTTGGAACTGAGCTGCTGGAGGATACATTGTATCCCTAAGAAGATCGAAAGCGGCGGAGAAGCTGTTAAAGGGAACTTTTTTTTTCTTCACTCTCCCACCCCATGGAAACAGCAGATATGTTTGGACATATTGGACATTGAAGGTGAATTATTCTGAAAGTTGAAGCTAAGGGACAAAAGGGTTCCTGGACATTGAAAAACTTAAGAAATTGGAAAACCCTTATTAGAGGTATGGATTTCTGATTATTTAAAATTGATGTTGCAAGTGGGAAGGGAGAGGAAAAAAAAAATTGGAGCAGAAGCTGAAAAAGGAGGAGATTGCCTAGAATCCCAAAGAAAGGTATATGGTAATTGGACCTCTTTGATTAAACATTAACCCCAGAAAGAGAAAGAGAAGAAGGAAGAAAAGTATTAATTTTTGGAATTTTTTTTTGAATTATTTTTGATTAAAAATATTTGTGGTTGTTTTGGGAAAAGTTTCTCTTTTCATGATGGTATCGCTTGTGGATGAACTAAAGACTGAATATCAAAAATATAAAAAGGAAGATACTTTGGGCACTTTGTTTCAATTTTTAGAAATGGCGTTATGTACTTATGAAAAGTTGACTATGCAGCAGAATGACTGGAACAAAGAAGAAGAGGAAGAAGAAGCCATCTTTGATGAACAATGGGTTCTTTCCGGGGAGGAGGAGAAAAAGGATAAGAAAAAGGGGATTTTAAGAATTATAAAAACGACCAAAAAAGAGAAAAATGAGAGGAAAGGTGGAGGCAAGGTTAGAAAGCAAAGGAAAGGGAGTAAGAAAAGGGAGGAGGAGAGACAAAGGGGTAAAAAGGGCAAGGAGAAGAATAAGCAAGAGAGAAAGGGGGGGAGAAGAAGCCTCAATGGGGGGAAGCAAGATCTAAAGAAAAAAAGTTTATTCAGAGACAATGGGTGAATTTAATTTAGGATAAAAGAGGGATTCTGGAGGGTACATAAGATTGTGTTTTTTATATGTGTATTTAGAGTATAAAATTCATTGTGTAATTTTAGAATCTATTAAACAGAATCCCAAGAAAAATTGTTATATGAAGTACTTTTAAGTTAGGGTAATGAGTTATAGACGTTACTCCAATTGGTGTATAGGAGAAGTATAGGAAAAGAAAAAAGATGAATGGATAGTTGGAAATAGAACAGACAAAGAATGTTATTGAAAATGGTAATAAGATATGAAAGGATATATAAAGGTTTTGTTATGTTTTTTTTTGGATTTTGTATATTGATAAAAGGCAATAAAATTTTAATTAACAAGAAATAATTTGGATGAAAAGGAGAAGCTGGGATAAGATATGAAGTTAAATAGATAAACTATTGATACTATAATTTGGAATTGTTATGTTCTATTGGTTTTCTTCTTTTATTATTTTTTCTCAGAAAAGAATTTATAAGCTGTTATGCCTTGATTCTTTGTGCATTGTTTTTATAAAATTGATAAAAATGGTTTATATATACATAAAAAAAAAGAAAATGATAATAAGATATGGAAGGATATATAAAGTGAATATGATGTTTGAATTTGTGTCTGTGTGAAGAGTTTCAACCCGGGATCAGACAACCTTCAGAAAAGATCTTTTAGTTTTGTTTATGTTTGTGTATTGTGTTTTCTGTAAAATTAATAAAATTTGTTTAAAAAAAAAAAAAAAGAACTGCCTGTATGGATCTTTAAAGAATCATTCCCATTTCTTCCACTCTTGTTTAGTGTCTTCTTCTAAGGATTTAGGAGCTTACATATAGCTAATCTCTTTGGAGGTTAAGTCTGGACCGGTAGATCTTCTTGCAGCTATTTCTTTATCTCATGATTCTCTGTAGTACAATGTTTTGAATGCCTTGCATTAGTGTCCCTGAGAAGGAAGAGGAGACTTAGCAATAACAATAGCACTTAGACTTATATACTGCTTCACAGTGCTTTATAGCTCTCTCTAAGCAGTTTACAGAGTCAGCCTATTGCTCCCAACAATCGGGGTCCTCATTTTACTGACCTCAGAAGGATGGAAGGCTGAGTCAACTTTGACCCTGGTAAGATTTGAACTGCCAAATTGCAGGCAGGCAGCAGGCAGCAGAAGTAGCCTGCAGTACTTGCACTCTAACCAACTGTGCCCACATGGCTCGCCATATAGACCATATAGCATGTTCTGCACGTGGCCCCAAAGGCCTCGTGGCATCCTTTCTCAATTCCACAACTACTGTATCATTCTGAATATTAATGTGGTGGAAGTGATCTATTCCTCTGTCACTGGAAAGATTATTAAGATGAAATGCTTGCCTTTGCTCATCATCAGTCTGTCGCCAAAGTTGAGAAGCCAAACTACATCTAGATCCTGTTTTCTAATTTGGAAAAAATAATCTTTGCATCAAGGGAAAGAGGGATACCCTGACCTCACAAAATGTTTAATTCTCCCTTCTTCTTCTTCTTCTTCTTCTTCTTCTTCTTCTGCCTTGCTTCCTGTTTGGCTCATTCTTGATGGCATTGGACCCTTATTATATATTCATGTTTGTTCCATCCCGACAGACGTCCTTCATCACTCCGTCCATAGATAACAATGGGAAAAATACTTTCGCGTTGTACTGATGTAATTATACCCATACTATTAATGGCTGTATCTTTCTCCTAAATCTTATGCAGGCACATCTGGGCTCTAATACAGCCATAGACGTTAATAAAATTCCTGAATGATTCTGGTAGCAGGCTGGAATGAATAATGCAACACAATATCCGTTGCTTCCTTATCCGCCTTCCTTTCTTCCTTTGTTTCTTCCACAGGGCTGTCAAATTTAGTTGTCAGTTCAATGAACCTAAAGTCCAGGTTGGATTATATAGTCAAATATTTCTCATTAATAACTGGCTGGATGGATGGCAGATAAGACCCTTGGATTTGTATACGTGGAAATAATGGGAAGCTACTGGCTTTATAACAACTTATCATTACAATTCCTGCGTTGTTTTAGGCAGTGGGATATGAATGCATTTCAAGAGAAGTATCTCAAATTTCATACATCAGAAGCCTTCCCTCATTCTGGATGCATATTCTTTGCAGTTGCTGCAGAAGTTGATAGAGTGAGCCCTATGGATACTTAAAGTGTGTCTGGATGAATACATAATACCAAATTGGTACCTTGTGTATGTGTGTATACATATATATATATATGTAAAAAAAGAAGGTCAAAACATCCAAAGCTCACAAGGGAATTTAAGCTTACAAGTGACAAAAAGGGATAGATTGGAAATATAATCAGTAAAGTAAGATATGGTGAATATAGAGCGGTAAGAGAAAGGAAAGGGGGAACGTACAACTTGGAAAAGACAGGAAGGTAGGAAGGTAAAAGTTGCTGGGGAAAAAGGAAGAGCATTTCAACTTATTTTCTTTTGTCTTCTTAGGAAAAAAATATATATTCAGACTTCAGCCAAATGAGTGACAGAAGGAATGGTAATCTGCATAAACGTAGGACAATGTTTCTCAAACCTCAGCTATTTTAAGACATGTGGACCTTCAACTCCCAGAATTCTCCAGGCAGCATGGCTATTCTGGGACTTGAAGTCTACACATTTTAAATCTGATAAGGTTGAAAAGCACTGATATAGAGATTGAAAAATTCTGGTATAGAGATACATAGGGAGCACCTGAATAAGAACAATTACATCCAAGGATCTTGAAGGACTTAGTGGATGGCTTCTTCTTCTTCTTCTTCTTCTTCTTCTTCTTCTTCTTCTTCTTCTTCTTCTTCTTCTTCTTCTTCTTCTTCTTCTTCTTCTTCTTCTTCTTCTTCCTCCTCCTCCTCCTCCTCCTCCTCCTCCTCCTCCTCCTCCTCCTCCTCCTCCTCCTCCTCCTCCTCCTTGAATTTGACTAGTGTTAGGGATAACATTATTTACCCTAACTAGTTTAGGTAAAATAATAAATATGTAATCATAGTTTATAAGTTAAAGTGTCTGCAACTTTAAATATAGGAATGTAATTAAGGGAGTGGTTGTGAAAGCACTTTAAAAGAAGCAAGACGATAGCTTGCTCTCTCTCTGGCTTTGATGATCCCTAATTACTGCATGGACTCAAGACTGCTTTAATCGAACGGGAGAGAGACAAAGGACTGATTTGTAAGTGAACTGACATTGGATATTCTACATGGACTTTGCTAACTGAATATCCTTGAATGGACTGACTAAATGATACATGACTAATGGACTGTTATTTTGACTATGCTATAAATGGAATAAACTATATTTTTGATAGCACAAGCGTATCTGTTATTTTTACTGTATGTTAACTAACATACAAGCTTATCTCACTCATTTATCTGTGTGCCTATCTGACTAACGCTGCGCATTCTGTTTAGCTTGTCTCCTTAACCCCGGTTGGGGAAACCAGGCCTAACAACTAGCCTAAAGTTTAAAAAAAAAAAACAGCAGTTGGACCAGAGTCTCCTAACTTCACCAGTAAAGCTCATGATCAACAAGCAAGAACTTCAACTTCAACTTTCTATATCTAGAAACGCATAGATTGCCTCCTACTCCAATTCCCAGTCCATCTACCACATCGGCCCATACCAGAAAATTTCCAACAATCCCTATTTCTATATTTTACTTGTGAAAAATGAGTCTGATTGCCTTGATTTGACATGGGTTGGGGTGGGTGGGTTTGGCAGCAATTAATTATTAAAGCCCCCCAAAGAGAAATAAAACTGTAGAATCTTTTTTTTTTTTTTTCATCTTGCAATTTGATTGCCTTAGATAGTGTCTGGTGCAGGGGTCTCCAACCTTGGCTCCTGGAAGCCTGGCGGACTTCAACTCCCAGAATTCCACAGCCAGCTGGCTGTGGAACTCTGGGAGTTGAAGTCCGCCAGGCTTCCAGGAGCCAAGGTTGGAGACCCCTGGTCTGGTGGATCCAATGTTCTGTAACAAACATCTTTTTGTCATTTGGATATCAAAGGCTGCCTTCACAGTTTTTACAACTGTGCTTCTGATATGAGCTTAAAAGAGTTACGTGGGGCTGCTAACCAGCGTTCTTCTTTGGAAATCTGTTCCTAATTGAAGACCTGAAGTTAATGAACTAAACAGGATTTTTATTTTTTTTTATTTTATTTAAAAAGAAGAAGGAATGAGAAAAGATTTGAAAAACAAGTTCAGGATTAGCCTGATGCCTTAACCAACAGCCCAAATGACAATACACCTTCAGTTAAAAAAAACACCCTGTCTCATTGTGAAAGAAGGGAAAATTGGTTGGCTCATAGGGTTCCCTGTATGTTTTCAATGATTTATTAACTCTACAGAACTGATAATATTTATAAGTTTCGGGCAGGAAACTGTATGGTGTGGCAGTACCTTCAGGTATATTTCCAAATCTCCAAGTTCTTGTCTTCTGAAGAACATCTCTAGTACTGAATAGTACACCAGGCTGATTCACTGATAAAGATGAAAGAGTAGAATAGAAAAGAATAGAATAGAATAGAATAGAATAGACTACTTGGAAGGGACCTTGGAGGTCTTCTAGTCCAACCCTCTGCCTAGGCAGGAAACCCTACACCACTTCAGACAAATGGTTATCTAACATCTTTTTAAAAAACTTCCAGTGTTGAAGAATTCACAACTTCTGGAGGCAAGTTGTTCCACTGATTAATTTTTCTGCCAGGAAATTTCTGCTTAGTTCTAAGTTGCTTCTCTCCTTGATTAGTTTCCACCCATTACTTCTTGTCCTGCCCTCAGGTGCTTTGGAGAATAGCTTGACTCCCTCTTCTTTGGGGCAGCCCCTGAGATACTGGAACACTGCTATTGTGTCTCCCCTAGTCCTTCTTTTCATTATAGTAGACATACCCAGTTCCTGCAACCGTTCTTCATATGTTTTAGCCTCCAGTCCCCTAATCATCTTCGTTGCCCTTCTCTGCACTCTTTCTAGAGTCTCAACATCTTTTTTACATTATGGCGACCAAAACTGGATGCAGTATTCCAAGTGTGGCCTTACCAAGGCCTTAGCAAGGAATTAGCAGAAGTCCATTTTAAAGAAGGGAGGGGAGAATAATAAAGCAGACATGGATAAGTGCTAAACCATGAAAAAGACAGAATTCTGGATGGTTAGCTCACCCAAAGTAATTTCAGAATTGCAAAATGGATGGCTGCCTGTTGTAAAAGTGTCCCTAAGTTTAATCCATAAATTACTGAAATAAAACAGTGGCCCCAGGTGAGAAAGTTTTGGGAGATGCTGAGGAAGAAGAATGGAAATGAGGCACCAATGTCAACACTTTCACCTGAGCAATCTCAGACACCATCTGTTATGGTTTTAAAAGCTATTTGCAGGAATGGATGAAGATACCCATGAACTGTTGGGTTCTCTAAGTTCATAGAAATAGATCTCAAAGTTCATAGTTCACATCGCTTTCTCATTAAACTGAAGAAGAACCAATTGAATTACACCTGCAAAGCAATTTTAGGTTTCTGCTTGGCTTTCTAATTGTTCAGGGAAATTTTGTTTACCCCTTCATCTATACAAGTTTAAACACACCTTTTCTCCACATAGACAGAGAGTGAATTACAGATAGTCCTCAACTTATGACCACAACTAAAACCAGAAGTTCTGTTGTAAAGCAAGGCAATTGCTACAGGTAACACAGACAATGTTTACCACCTTTTTTCCATAATTGTTAAGCAAAACTGGCTTACCCCATTCACTTTATTTGTTACAAGTCGCAAAAGGCAATCACTTTGATTTGTTTATTTAATATACGGCATATCATACATGGACTAGCAATATATAGTAACATTTCACCAAACTTTGTAAACACAGAAAGATGTAAACATTAAAAACGTTCAAATACCAATGTCTAGGCCAGGGGTGGGATTCAACCGGTGTGACTATCGGTTCTGTGACTACGTTTTAGAACCTTTCTTGCCACTGTTGGTAAGTCAATCACTGTAGTTGTTAAATTAATCAAGCTGTTAAATTAATCAAGTTGTTAAGTGAATCTGGCTCCCCCATTGGCTGCTTGTCAGAAGGTTGCAAAAAGTGATCACATGACTCTGGGATACTGCAACTGTCATAAATGTGACTCAGTTGCCAAGTGTTAGAATTTTGATCGACCATGGGGATGCTGCAATGGTCATAAGTCTGAAAACTTGGCCATAAGTCACCCTTTTTTCAGTGCCATTGAACGGTCACTAAATGAACTGTTCTAAGTCGAGGACTACCATACTTAAAAATGCTTGGTTATATTGTGTGGGCCGCCATTGTCCCCTTACAGTTTTCCCTCCTAGCAAAGATATTTGGCAAAGGACCAAATTTGTTTTGCAAGTGATCAAAGAAAATATACGTAGTGAAAATATGAATTGGGCATTGGCCATTTATTTATTTTATGAGTGGAATAGCAATGAGGACATATTTGCTACAGGCAGACTCCATCCCTAATTTTATCTTTAACTCAAATTTACGGGTTGGTGGAATTTGTACTTATGAATGGGCTGCCTGCTATTAAAAATGGTAGATGCTATTCTCCTTCCTCACACAAATTGCTTCCTCACACAAATTGCTGAAACTAGGCAGTGTTTTCCAGAACCACTGAAAACAGGCTGTATATTAAAACTGTGAGGCTTCGGTGCTTCATCAGATCAAGGAAGACGAATGCTATCTGTTAAGTCCTGAGCATGGGTGCAAGGAACAGAGACGAGACATCGAACAGTGACTTCAACTCTTTATTTGTGACTTCAGAACAGAGCAAATACTTGGGCAGCAGCAGCTCTTTTATAGAGCTGGCTGCTGTCAAAACAACCAATGATTTGAGTTTACCGCTCTAACAAGTGTCCAATCAGAGAGACCCCCTAACAGCCAATCGGACTGGCCAGAAACGACCAATCACGACTCGCTATTCGCGGGCCAATGAGAAGTGCAGGATTACGAGCCTGCTGTAAAAGTAAAGCTATTAGGGTTGTTACTGATGCATTGGCTTAGTTCATAACACCCCTCCCCCCTAGGTTCCATCTGAGGGGTGGGGTGACGTATTCTCGTAAGTAGGCAGGTCGCTTCCCCTGTCTGCTTGATCTGTGCTGTTCCACCGGTTTCTGTCCTGGCTCTGGTTCCGGTGGGCTGCTTGCTGAGCTGGATGGCGAAAACGGTCCCGCTGTTTCATCGAATGGCTCTGAGCTGTTCTCCCTGCTCTCGCCAATGCTGTCCTCCGGGTTCCCTGGATCTGTTTCCATCGCGGTGCTGTCACGCGGCGAAGCCATTCCCCAGCTCGGTTCTCCTTCTGGCGGTGAGTATCCCATCGTTGGTTGTGTAGACTGCTGGGTTTCGATTGTTAAATCATTTGTTATTTCTTTTTCAGCCCCCTCGATGTCCCTTCCGCTCCCAGTTGGAGATTCAGGGGATGAGATGGGAGTAGGTGCTAGAAACGTAGTTGGTCTATGTGTTGCTTCCACATTTTACCATCTTCAGTTTGTAGACGATAGGATCGGGGTCCCGTAAGTTGCGTTATGGTCGCGGGGACCCACAATGGGTCGCCCGAGAAGTTTTTCACAAAAACGGGGTCACCTTCCTGGAATGATCTACACTTGCTGCTGGATCCCAGGGGTTGTTCAGGCATGTAAGCAGGGTGGAGGCGATCGAGATGTGAGCGAAGTTTCCGGCCCATCAGGAGTTCAGCTGGGGTTCTGTTTGTGGTGCTGCTTGGGGAAATATGTTGGAGGAGAAGCATCCAGGTTATTTTGTCATCAATGTCACCGTGGTCCATTTTGTGTAAAGTCTTCTTTACAAATTGAACCATTCGCTCAGCCCTTCCATTGGCCGCAGGTTGAGCTGGCGATGTTAGGGCATTGCGGATGCCCCGGTCTGCTAGGTACTGTTCGAATGCCAGGGCAGTGAATTGGGGGCCATTATCGGAGACCAGGACATCCGGCATTCTGTGGGTAGCGAATAGCTTATTCAGTTTTTTAATGACCTCCTCCGTGGTAGTGCTTTTCATCTTGTGGACCTTGAGTTAGAATAGGCATCCACGGTTAGAAGGAAAGTGTGTCCTCTTGTGGGTCCCGCAAAATCGATGTGGATACGGGACCAGGGACCTCGAGGCATTTCCCACTGAGTTGGGGGTGTTTTTGGAGGAGCAGAGCAAGTCTCCTGGCATTTGCTGTATGTCGCTACCCAGGTCTCTATCTGCTTGTCTAACCCAGGCCACCATGCGTAACTCCTGGACAATGCCTTCATCCGCACAATGCCTGGATGTCCATCATACAACATTTTTAAAACTTTATGTTGCAATTTCTCCAGGATTACAACTCTGTCTCCCCACAAGATGCAGCCCTTTTGGGAGAATAGTTCTGTCTGTCGATTTCTGGATGGCTTGAATGTGTCGTTGGGTGCGCTGTCCAGCCAACCCCATTCCACCCAGCTGAGGACTCGTGCCAAAGAAGGGTCCTTTTTCGTTTCTGAGGCGATGTCTTGAGCGGTCAGCAGCGGCAATTTAAGAGTTTTGATTTGCAATACGGCTAGGGTTGGAGCTGGGTCCTCTATGACGTCTGGTAGTGGAGAGCAGCTCAAAGCATCAGAGTGGGGAATGGCTTTCCCCAGGCGGTGTTGCAGTTGGTAATCGTAGGTGGCGAAAAATTCTGACCAACATGTCATTCTTGGTGATAAGATGTGGGGAGTTGGTTTGTTTCCCACCAAAATACCAAGTAGCAGCTTGTGATCTGTAATTATGGCAAAGGGTCTCCCATACACATATTCATGGAAATGTTTAATTGCGGATACAATAGCGAGAGCCTCTTTATCAAGTTGACTATAGTTCCTTTCAGTTTTAGACAAAGTTCTTGAAAAGAACGTAATAGGTGCCTCATTACCATTTGGTAGGACATGGCTTAAAATGGCTCCCATTCTGAATGGTGAGGCGTCACAGGTAACCATTAAGGGTAGAGTCTTTGTATTGTATCAATACAGCATTGGAAGTAAAGAGGTCTTTTACTTGTTGAAATGCCCGTTCTTCATGCTGTCCCCAGACCCAGGAAGCCTTTTTGTCGAGAAGTCTATGTAGGGGCTCAGCTACGGTCGCCTTCTGGGGCAAGAAGATATTATAAAAGTTAATGAGTCCCAGGAAGGCTTGGAGGTCTGTCTTATTTCTAGGTCTTGGGGCGTTTTTGATTGCAACTAGTTTTTTTTCGGTGGGGTGGATTCCCTGTCTGTCGAGAAGGTATCCCAGGAATTCCACTCTCTCCATACAAAGTTGACACTTGTCCCTTTTTACTTTCAGGCCAGCGTCTTTAAATTTTTGAAGAACCTTTCTGAGTCGTTGTACTAATAACTCTTTAGTAGGGGCAGCTATAAAGACGTCGTCAAAATAAGGCACGACGCCTTTTATGCCTTGTAATAGTCTCTCCATCAAACTTTGGAAAATGCCAGGTGCCACGCTTACTCCGAATTGGAGTCTATTGCACTTGAAGGCACCTCTATGTGTAACTATTGTCTGGGCTTCTGCAGTCATCGTGTCTACGGGTAGCTGTTGGCACGCCTGAGCTAAGTCCAATTTCGCAAATATTTTTCCGCCACCCAGGGAATGAAGAAGGTGTTGGACCACCGGTACTGGGTAAGCGCTCTGTTGAAGGGCATGATTTAGGGTGGCCCAGTAATACCCACAAATTCTTAACGAGCCACCTGGCTTCATGGGCGTTACTATTGGAGTTTCCCAGCGGGCATGGTCAATCGGTTCCAACACACCCTGGGCTATTAATTTATCTAGCTGCTCGTCGATCTTTGGCTTGAGGGCAAAAGGCACCTGATGAGGCTTAAGATGAATGGGAGCTACATCGGGGCTGAGATTAAACGATATAGGGGTCCCTTTGTACTTGCCTAATGTTCCTGTGAACACGTCCTGGAATTCCTGGATGAGGGCCTCTTCCCAGTCATCACTTCTGGTTTGGTGTATGCCAGCTAGTTCAATTCCAAGTGGGGTGAACCACTGTAACCCTAACAAACTGGACCGGTCACGATCGACGACAGTCAGGGGAAGCGTCGTGGTGAGGTCCTTGAAGGATACTTGGACGTGGCTGGAACCGACAACCGGAATTCTGTTTCCCTGGTAGTCTTTTAGGATGATTCTTTGAGTGCTGAGGTCCTGGCGACAGATGGCAGGGATCAGCTGTTTGAAGGTTTTCGAGGAGACCATTGATAGGGATGACCCTGAATCGACTTTCATCACGCATGGTTGATTCTCAATAGTAACCTTTACGTGGATCTTTCTTGCATCTAGCGATGAAGCATGGCCGATAATAATAGTTTGGTGCGCCTCTTCTCGTCTTGTTGAAGAGGCAGGTGCTCGATTTCTGTAATAGTAGTGGTTGTTCCATTGGTGGTTCAGGCGGTCCCGATTTCCAGGTGGTTTGCCTGTCTCCCGATGGAGGTTGTTCTCCCTTCGGCTTGGACTGGACTCTTGCTTGCTTCTGTAGACCTTTGCGATGTGGCCTCTTTACCCACAGGAACGGCAGAGTGCGTCGAGGAATTTGCGGTCCGATCGCAGGTGGTTTGCCCCGCAACCAGCACATTGGCGCGGAAGTCTCTGGTTCCTTTGCTCTCGTTCCGAGCGGATCCGGTTGACCTCCTCTTCCTCACTGTCTGAGGATGACTCAAGGTCTTCATGATGGGCAGTAATAGCGTGCTTCTCAGAGGAGAGCGGACTATCGTTATTGAGTTGGCAGTGCAGTGCGTTCGCTCGGCGCATTCGAGTGGCTGACTTCCTGGTTGCTTCTGTGGCAGTAGCGTCGGCGATGACATCTGCAAGGCTAATGTCTCCTTTTGCCATGAGTTTACTCTGCACCATGTGGTCATCTAAACCCAGAACTATGCGGTCTCTCAAGGCTTCCTCGAGGTTTGCAAAACTACAGAGGCCTCCTAGTTCCGGAGGTCAGCTACGAAGTCCCCAACGCTCTCGTTCTTCCGTTGGTCCCTCTGGTAAAACTCGTGTCTTCGTATCAGTGTAGATACTGCGGGTGCGTAATGGGCCCGGAGGATTGGCGTGAGGTTATCCCAATCTATGGTCTTCACTTCCACCAGTTTGGCAAGTGCTTTAGCCATTTTGAAAACGGCGGGGCCACAGTGCATCAGGAACACCGCTCATTTCTTGCCATAGCATCCTTCAGATTGTTGGTCTCTAGGAACATCTGGAAACGGTCTATATACGAGTCCCAGTCTTCGTTTGCTGGGTCAAATGGAGCGGGTGGTATGGCGCCGCTGGTCATTCTGCCGTTTGTTGTGTGCGCTCTTCAGCCATGTGCTCTGTCTTGTTCGATGAGTACTTAGTCAGCTCTATCGACTCCGCATCCCACCTTCGTCGCCAGTGTTAAGTCCTGAGCATGGGAGCAAGGAACGGAGATGAGACATCGAACGGTGACTTCAACTCTTTATTCATGACTTCAGAACAGAGCACATACTTCGGCAGCAGCAGCTTTTTTATAGAGCTGGCTGCTGTCAAAACAACCAATGATTTGAGTGTACCGCTCTAACAAGCGTCCAATCAGAGAGACCCATTAACAGCCAATCGGACTTGCCAGAAATGACCAATCATGACTCGCTATTCGTGGGCCAATGAGAAGTGCAGGATTATGAGCCTGCTGTAAAAGTAAAGCTATTAGGGTTGTTACTGATGCGTTGGCTTAGTTCATAACACTATCCACTATGTTTACTAATAGGCAGTGCATCTGTAAATATGGGTTGTCCATAAGTCAGATAATCTTAAAGGTAACTATAAAGATTCCCCTCACACATATGTGCTAGTCATTTCCGGCTCTAGGGGGCGATGCTCATCTCCATTACAAAGTCAAAGAGTCAGCGCTGTCCGGCATGACTAAACGCCAGAAGGCACACAGAATGCTATTACCTTCCCATCAAAGTGGTCCCTATTTTTCTACTTGCATTTTTACATGCTTTCAAACTGCTAGGTTGGCAGAAGCTGAGACAAGCAACGGGAGCTCACTCCATTACACAGTGCTAGGGATTTGAACCACCAAACTGCTGATCTTTCTGATCAACAAGCTCAGCATCTTAGCCAATGAGCCACCATGTCCCTGATAACAGATAATCTTACACAGGGACAATTTGATAGAGCTAAAAGGATAAAGCTTGATTGTAAAAGGTTTGTTTGTTTTTAATTCTTCTAGTGACCAGGTAGAGAAAAAGATGATAAGCATTGGTTGACTATGATAATATTCAATAAGTTTTCATGCTAGTGCAGTTGTAAATACAGAGGATGGTTGCAGTTAGTTTTGTGAGAAATTGGAAGGTGGCAATGATGACGAGATGGAAGCTTTCAGTGACTCACAACAAGTGATATGTAACTGCAGAAGGAAAGATGATAATACTGTGCATCTATGTACCCTTTATGTCCAAGATCAACTGACCTTAATTTATTTCAAAAGCCAAACAGGGTCAGTCTTGATTTAGTTCTTGGATAAGAAACCACCCCAGGGAATCTCAGAGACATACAAGACTAAGAAATTGTCAAAATACCTTGGAAAAAGACAGTCTTGCAAGGAAACTGCATGGATTTGTCTAGGTAAGCATCAAGTGTTGAGTTTCACTCAAAAGAGCTTTTATTTTTCATTCAACACAACATCGTTCTTATCTGCAATTCAGTTTGCTTGCGAGTTATTCTATTTAAATGAAGATAGCTGCTGTCAGTTAGAGATTGTGGAATATGTTTAAAATAGCTTACTTGTGTGACAGCTTTCAAAAGCTTCTGAGATACTTATCTGAAGAAGTTAATGCTAAACAGCTTCCATACTGTTGCCATTGCCAAGCAAGTTGCATGGACATGTTGATGTAATCTTTATCGGCTGAGCTTACGTCAAAGAGATTTTATGTTCATAAAGGAAAAGTTAGGAAGCTACTCCAATAAAAATATTAGATCTGTTTTCATTTACAATGTTCTATAGAGCTTTTATAATCATTTTAAATACAAGATTTTCCATTAAGGAACACTGTTTTCCTCTCATGTAGCCAGTTAAAAGTCAATAGGTTCTTTAGGAGTTGGTGAGGAAGGGTAAGAAAAAGAAACAGAAACATTGTCTTTCAACTCTCTCTGTTGCAGTAAAACAAGACATTAACATCAAATCACAACTTTTTGCTTTTTCATAATGATATGAACAAGCCATTTCTGCAAATCTTCTATCAATCTACTCAGTAAAATCCAAAATCAGAGTTTCATTCTTTTCCACTTCAGGCAGAAACAAACTCCAAGTGGAAACAAAAGTACTTATGTTCTTTTCTTTCATCAAAGTCGTCAATTTTGCCATTTCAGCCTACTCCATCAATTTCTACAACCATTCATCCATCGTAGGAATTGACGTGTCCTTATCCTTCCTCACTTCCCCCTTTTCCTCCCCACTGCTTTTCTGTTTACTTTTGTATTTTACAATATTTTATAACTCAATAGAATGTTAAACTAGGAGTTGGTGACAATAGGTTCCAACTAGAGTGAAATGACACCAAAAAAAGAACACACCCCAATGATAAATGTTTGAAGAATTGGAGTGAAATCTATCCATCTATGTTCCTCTTCTCATCAGAAACATCAATAATGGCAGTGTAGTCAGCTGGTCATCTCAGAAGACCTTTTCTCTCCTGGAGTTTAGATCTACACTAAGATTTAAAGCATCTGGAGGTGTTTGCTTTTCTTAAGAGACTGAGAGTATAAACAATTAACACCTGTAAATGAATTGATGGAATTTCTTATCAGTCACTTGCCATCACTTCAGGCCATTGAATTCCATCTTATTTTAAGTTGTCATCTCCAGCAGACAACACCTGGGGTTGGTTAGATGTATTGTCAGCAACTGAGAATATCATGTCTCTGTTGGAGACTGATTCCGAGGGAAAGGAGGAACAGCCGACAGGGAGTGGAAGTATGGCTCCAGAGGTTGTGGAGGAAGCTGGGGAAGGGCATAGGCCGGCTGGGCAGTCAGAGGAGGACCCAGGCCCATCCCCTCTCCATCCTAGGGCACGCAAAGAGGAAAGAATAAGGGAGAAATGTGAATGGTGTGGTCTACAGGGGAGGAAAGGGCCTTGATCCCCTTCATGGGCTGCAGCTGTGAGAACTGGTTAAGAGGATGGACTGCACATGAGCCAAGTGCTGGAAACAAAGTGTGAAAATATTTCTAGTCTGTCCATTCTTGCCTGAGTTTGGCATCCTTCCCAGTGTGTATTCTGATATCTGTGGATGTCTTCAAGCCCTTATCTTGCCTTGGTTCCCTTAATTGCTTCAGTGTGGTTTGTGTTGTTTTTTCTAGTTATAATTTATAGGTATTTTTAGTCTAAATGGCATGTTCTTGTTTTTGCAACTGTTTGTGGGGGAGGTTTTTTTGTCTCCAGTCAAGGATATGGAGCTTTGAAGCCAAGTTGAAGGAATTAAAGAGACTTCTCCTGTTTTTGTGCCAGTGTTGTTTTTGTATCCCACCCTGGGTCATCACAGGGAAACTTGGTTAATTGACCTTCTGCTGATGATATTTTAAATAAGGTGTTGTGTCTAACAGGCAACAGTGAGGGTCATCTGATGTCATTCTTGTCAATAATGTGAGAAGTCAGACTATTTGCCCTTTGCTAAGAATATTCTGGTGGGAAACATTTATTCTAGTATGCATTTACAACTCTCCTTCCCAGCAGGTACCAGATTAGACAACTCATCATGTCCACTTTATCTTAATTGTTATTACAAGCCAGATTATAGATAAAAGACTCAGAAGCAACAGCAATTTACAAGACAGTGATGCAATCCACAAAACTTGTTAAGACATTTTATTTCTGAGCGAGTGTGGCACAATTGAAAAGACGAAATTTGCTCAGATACAACACACAGGTTCTCTAAGGTAGCTATGTCCTACTTCCTACACAAATATGTCACACATTTTTGTGGTGGCAGAGTGGTTAGAATGCAGTATTGCAGGCTAATTCTGTCAACTGCCAGCAGTTTGATTCCCACTGGCTCAATGTTGACTCAGCCTTCCATCCTTCCAAAGTGGGTAAAATGAGGATCCAGATTGTTGGGGGCAAAAGACTGACTTTGTAAACTGCTTAGACAGGGCTATAAAGCAGTATGAAACAATATATAAGTGCTATTGCTATGTGCAAAGGGGAGGGGAATCAATTCCACTGTCTACTCACCAATCTTCCTCAATGTCACTACAAAGGGAGGGAGGGAGGGAGGAGGGGAAGGAGGGAGGATCTACATTGCGAAAAATTTTCAAAGAATTGTTGCCTACAAACTATGAAGTTAAAATGAGCTGAGGGGTCCTTGGTGCTCTCTGATTTTGGTTGTTGTTATTTGTAGACATTTCATTTTGCAAACTAGGTAGCATCATCAGTGCTAGAAAGGAGTGGGGTTTACTCTCAGTTTATATTCTACTGGCTTACACTGGGATGGTTGTTTGGTTGGGCTGTTTATTGTGTGGCAGTTTCTTGATTGGGGTATTGTTTACCATCAGACCAACAATCAAGAAAACAATATCCCAATCAAGAAACTGCCAAAGAAGCCAATAGTAAACAGCTCAACCAAAGACCTTCTAAAACCACTCCAGTGTAAGCCACTGGAATATAAACTGAGAGAAACTACACTGATGATGTTACCTAGTTTGGGTAATGAAACGTCTGCAAGAAAATAAGCAAGTTCAGAAAACACTACGGATTCCTCATTTCAACCCAAGCTACAAATAATTCTCTCCTTTATTGGTAAATGAAATACAAAACTACCCACAGAAAATAGCAAGAATTTTCTTCATCTCCAAGACAAATCATGAAGCTTGAGAATCATGATCAATAACTGTACATTTATAACCTGTAAAATACAGATATTAATCAAGGTAATAGAAAAATATGTTGTTCTACCACTTTAATTGAAATCTTCAATGATTGTATTTATGTTCTTTGGCTATGTGCCCATATGTTACAGAAGCTGAGCTAGTTTTTTCCAGTGGGGAAAAAATGCTGAGAAAATGTTAATCATGGTTTTATTTTGAAGTCATTGTATAATTAATGATTGATTTCATATATTCTATCTATTTATCTTGGATGCCAACATTTAATAACTGGCCACATTTCAGATACTTCCTTTGGTGGCATTTTTGCCAAAATCCTAATAAACTTTTATGCTTCATTTATGTCTCTAGGAATTCTTGCTTTTTGGTTATTACTTATAAACTAGATTAAAATGCATTGGTCTGACTAGGTTATTACTGTTAAGTCATCTGTCATTGTGGCAGCAATAAAATATATTTAACTATGAACAACTTTTCATAAAACTTCAGATTCAGAGTTTGCAAAAGTTAGATAATTTTTGCTTTAACTCAATAATTCATTAATAAATGTAATAATTCCTCAATAAGGAATTGAGAAAAGTCTGTAAGGAATCTTCCCTTTTCTGAGGAAATGGTAAATATGAGAGGAGATTCTAGTGACTTGCCCTGTTAGTGTTGGTGGCATTGGTCTTGGTGATTAACATTAGACCAACAATAAGATGCAAACAATCCGGGAACTGGCCAACAAGCTAAGAGTAAACAATAGTCCAAACAGGGAACTGTTCTGACCCAGCCTTAGCAAGTAATGATAAGCCGCTTACTCACAAGTAAAAACAAACCCCTTTTCAAACAGGGTAGGAACAGTCTTTTATTCAGGAGGATAAACAAAAAAAAAAACAAATGTAGTCCCAACAAACCTGGGTTTGGCCAAGGAATCCGAATTGCTTGCTGTATGCTATGAATGGTTGTTTGCGACAACTGGCCATTCCCAAACCAGTGGTGGGATTCAAATATTTTACTACTGGTTCTATGGGCATGGCTTGGTGAGCATGGCAGGGAAAGGATACTGTAAAATCTCCAGTCAGAGGTGGTATTTGCTGGTTCTCTGAACTACTCAAAATTTCTGCTACCAGTTCTCCAGAACTGGTCAGAACCTGCTGAATACCCCCTCTGTCCCAAACCCCTACTATTTATTTCCCAGCCAGGGAGGAGCTGGCTGGTGTCCAAGTCTGCCTCTCCCTGAGAGCCAACTTATTGTTTTCCTTTGTTCTCCTCTCTTTTCCTCTCTGTGCATATTTGCATCTGGGATGAGCCCCACCTGTTCTGCCCCATCACTCAGCTCGGGCCCTGAAGATAGCTGCCTCTCCACCTGGGGAAGGACGGAAGGCCCCGACTCTGCATCTGTCTCTGATGCTGTTTCCTTATCAGAGCCTTCCAAAGACTCTGAAGCTGGCCCAGGCCCTCCCTCAACCTCATCAGACTCTGCCACTAGCTCTGCTGGCAGCCGACAGGCCACAACAGGAATCACCTGATGGCACAGCTCCATTTGCACAAGCTGTGGACATGCCCGCCTGCCATTCACGCAAGTGGAGCTGCACGCATTTGCCTGCCACTTCAGTGGCTCTGTTCTGAATGGACCACGGCCCAGTCATAGGCCACAGCCTGAGGGCTGGGGACCCCTGATCTATAGAAGAATAACTGTAGAATTTGGGGGAGGTTTGCTGCCTCACTGGGGGAAAATGGATGGAATGGAATTGCTTGTGAATAACTAAATAAATAAATTTATTTTATTCATGGGAGGTTAAGACTAGCTACCAAGAGACTGAGAGTTCTAGTCTCACCTTAGTTATGTTAGCCAGCTGGGTGATTGGAAGCCAGTCCCTTTCTCAGCCCAATCTATCTCACAAGGTTCACGCCCTTGAGTTACTTACAAAGTAATAAAGGCAGGATAAAATAAAGTAATAATAAAATAAAGTAAAATGAAATGAAATAATAAAGAAAACAAAACAATAAAAATTAAATTAAATTAAAAATAAATATAAATATAAAATATAAAATAAAATAATAATAAAATAAAACCAGGTTATATGAACTGAGTGTATTGTGGTTTGATTGCGTCTATTCTGATACAACCATTTCTAGAATTCTGAATCTCTGCTATTAAAGTTAAATCTTTGTCCCCTATTTGGCACAGTGGTTTGAATGCAGTATTACAGGCTAGCTCACTGCTCACTGCCAGGAGTTCAATTCCAACTGGCTCAAGGTTGATTCAGTTTTCCATCCTTCCAAGATCAGTAAATTGAGGGCCCAGGTTTTGGGGGCAGAGATACATTGACTCTGTAAACTACTTAGAGAGGCCTGTAAAGCTCCATGAAGCAGTATATAAGTCTAAGTACTATTGCTATAAAGCTACTCCGATGGGGAGATCCGAAGGACATAATAGGGAATGAGTAAGGGAGATCCAGTTCAGTGGCCCTCAGAGTTGCTCAGCGAACTGTGGGGCAGTATCAGTGGTGGTATTCAGCAGGTTCTGACCAGTTCTGGAGAACCGGTAGCAGAATTTTTCAGTAGTTCGGAGAAACAGGACATACCATTTCTGACTGGAGATTTTACTGTATCCTTCCCCTGCCACACCCACCAAGCCACGCCCACAAAATTGGTAGTAAAAAAAATTTGAATCCCACCACTGGACAGTATGCTTAGGTTGAAACCTAACAGCATTTTCTCTTGAATTAAAGACAATTAACACAGGTTTAAGTATAAATGCTTGGCACCATTAAGGAAGTTCATAGAAGATATATCTTCCATATTTCCATCTACCTTTCCCAAGCATCCATTCTACCCATCTTGCATTGTCCTCTTCAAGTAAATATCTTAGGATCCCAGACAGTAAAAAAAAAAATCCAGAAAAAAAATTATCCACATTAATACAGTAACTTCGTCTCTTGCTTTCCTAGCACTTCTATAGCTTCTAAATGTCTTCCATTAATAACGGTAATATCCATTTAAACCCACAGGTTGCTAAAAACAGCATCAGCATAACAGAAAATTCTGAAGATGAGACAGCGCCACGTGACTGTAAAATGTTATTGTCAAAATAATCTCCCTGAAGACTTGCACACATGTCTACGTCTTGAAGCAGAAAAATCAAGAGAAAATTCAATGTCTGTCCTTCCCATCTGAGTAATAATGCTGGGTTTCCCCCCCCCCCCCCTTCTCTTTTAATGGGCCTGAAATAAGGCAGCAGGGAGCCATTCATTGTTGATAAGATTGTGTGTTTCAAGTAAAAGAAGATGAAAGCTCTTTGAAATACAGTATTATAGGCAAACTCTGCCCACAATCTGGAGTTCGATCCTGATGGAGTCTTCCATCCTTCCTAAGTTGGTAAAATGAAGAATCAGATGGTTGAGCAAAATATGCTGATATTGTTAAACTGCCCAGAGAATGCTGTAAAACAGGGGTCCCCAATCTTGGCAATCTTAAGACTTGGAGACCCAGAATTCTGGGAATTGAAGTCTACAAGTCTTAAAGTTGCCAAGGTTGGATACCCCTGCTATAAAGCACTGCGGAGCAATATATAAGTCTAAGTGCTATTATTATTATTGCTATTGGGGTGTTTATTTTCATTAAGGGCTATCTGTGGAGACTCAATCGGGGAGGCTCAGAAGGCAAACAGGAAGTCAAGCTGTTGGGCAAAGAGAATGGAAATGAGAGATTTCAGAATTGGCTGCCTTCCTTCCAGGTTGAATTTCAGGCTGAACTGATAAGGAGTCTGGAAGCTAAACCTTACAATGAATATCCCAAAGGTACTTTTTAAAAGGTCAACTGGACTTTTGTTTTTCCTTGAAGACATTTCGCTTCTCATTCAAGGAGCTTGTTCAGTTCTGGTGTGTCCAAGCTTCTTGGATGAGAAGGACAAATCTGAAAACCATGCAGAAGATCCTTATGAGGTGGTTATTAAAAATAAGTGCTATTGCTATTTCTATTGCTCTTAAATGCCTTTAATATGGTCCATTCTCTGCTCTTGGACCACTCAAATGCCAGGAGTGGATTAATGGACATGCCACATTACTGCTTCTTCATCTTAGCTTCCCTTTTTGGCTATGTCCTTGGAGGAAGCATGTAATGAGGCAATATTCTGTAACTTGCTAAAAGATTGGTAACGTTGCATTATCATCTTTCATAATTGAAAAGTTCTTGGCTAGCAAGAAAAAAACTTGATTCAGGGAATCTGCTGTTTTTCTTATTGGCAAGGAATCCCGGTGCTTTTCTCAGAAGACCCGGATTTATTTACCCAAGTTTTATCCTTGGAAGTGGCATTGAACTGAATTTCCAAGCACTGCTCTGAACTCTGGGCTGGATAAACACTTGTTCTGCAATCTCTCTGAAGATGTTTTCATCAAAATCACTAGAACTGGAACCACTTTTGAAGGTGTTTTTTTTTTTCAGGGCGAAAAAGATTGGGGTGAACATGTCAAAAGTGGAGTGCACAGTGAACTAGCTCTAATGTTAGTTTGGGCAATGTAATGTCTGTAAGAAAATGTTGTGATTCGCCAGCAGCAGGTGCGAACGGTGGAGGAGAGCGAGGACTTGGATGAGGGGTTGAGACCATCAGGGAGTGGACTTCTGCCTTCAGGGATTGTGGGGGCTGGCAACAGCAAGGAGAAGGTTCCCGAAGAGCCTGTGCCAAGTGCATGAGCAAAGGATGGTTCATAGAAGAGAACAGCTGGAGCAGCACAGGTGACTCGGGAGTAAGGATGCAACGTAATGGTTCCTCCCTCCAGGGAATATGAGCCTGGTTTCAAAAGGTTTTTGCCTTTGCAGAAGGCAAAAATGCTCTAAGGACCCAGCATTGTATGTAGAGACTCCATGTAGATTAAAGCTGTGAAGGTTTGAGTTGCTGTGTTTGTTTGAGATTTTCTTGCTGGTAACAGAGTTGGGTCAGAACAGAAAACAACCAACCTCAGAGAGCACCAAGGTTCTCTCATTTCAACCCTGAGCTACAAATATTCTTCTTTATTGGAGTGTATGGTCTGTATGGCTCTTATCAAATAGCCACAAGAAAAAAAAAAACAGCACCCCATCTTTCATAGTTTGCAGCTTCTCGGCATTCCCTTATTTGTTTTAAAAACTCAAGAGAAGACCCAAAGCCTCTTCAGATGGAAATATTGCAGCCACCAATCTTCTGGCTGATGGGAGTAATGTGGAAGAAAGGAAAAAAAACCCAGTGTCTCAGCACATTACCACAACGAAGTTGCCTCAAAAACATTATCAAGTAATTTTCAATTTGCCTGAAAACGAAGCAGAAGAGAAACTCTTTTCACAGGGGAAGGCAACCTGTGGGAAATCAGGGGATGAATTGCAACCCAGAAATTCTCGAAAATGCATTTTGTGTCAGATTGCCAACTTCTTAATGGAGAGGAACTCTTAGATCTCTGGTATCTCCATCGATAGAGAGCGGATGGTTTCTCAGCTATTGCAAACTTTCTCCAAGCCTTCTCTTCCTCTTACTTTTGCTTATCACAAAGCATCTCTACATACCACAAGTCTGATCTAACTCAACCAAACAAAAGTGTTGAAGTTATATACTGTATATTTGTCTGTCTGTCTGTCTGTCCATCCATCCGTCTATCTATCTATCTATCTATCTATCTATCTATCTATCTATCTATCATCTATCTATCTATCTATCGTGTTTCCCCAAAAATAAGACCCTGTGTTAGGGATACACCCTAGCAGAATCCGCACGGCAGTCAGGCAGGCAGGCAAATATGTGAGATAAACGTTTTTGTAGCTTACACTCAGTAAAACAGATACACTGTGCTAGTTAAATAGTTTATTCCAGTAAGAGTTTTAGCACAGTCAAAACAGTCCATATATCATTCACTAGTTCAGTCCGTCCAGGGATTATTCATTTGCAAAGTCCAGTGTCAAAAAAGAGGTCAGTAAACTTACAAATATCAGTCCAGTAATATATCTCTTTGCAGTAGAGATATAAAGAAGTCAAACCTCCTTTCTTCCTTCAGCAGCAGCAGGGAACACGCAGTTAGCAAACCATCAATCCATCATAGTCAGCAAGCAATCCAGCAATACAGGAAGTTCTCTTGCTCACTCTTATGGCGGTTTTACAACCGCACCCAAAATTACGTGCTTTGCAGTTTAAAGTGATACACACTTAAACTTACTATCATAGTTTATATATATTATTTTACCCAAACTACGTTAGGTAACCTTGTTATTCCTAACACCCTGTCTTGTATTTTTTGCCACCAAAAAAGGCACAGGTCTTATTTTCAGGGAATATCATCCACTGACTAACCTCACTTGTGCATGTTCCCCCCACCCCTGCCTCCTTTTTGCTGTCAGAGACCTTCAGGAACTTCTTCCGCAGCTAGCAAGGCTTTCCTGAAGGCCTCTGCAGCCGATAACAGAGCTCCAGATCAATCTGGAGCTCTGTTATCAGTTACAGAGGCCTTTAGGAAAGCCTTGCTGGCTGCAGAAGAAATCAGCCGGCAATGCAGGTATTGGGGAGTGCGAGGCCTGGCTGCAACTGTTCAAAGGTAAGTAGAAGGGCAGTTCCACCTCCCCATCCCCACCCTAGCTTAATTTTTACCTATGCATTCTAGAGTGGGCAGGATTGTAATTAGGGCTTATTTTGAGGGAAAGATGTGTAAAATCAAGCTAGGACTTACTTTCAGGGTAGGTTGTATTTTCGGGGAAACAGGGTATCCTATCATCTCTATCTATCCATGTCATCTAAGTATCCATTCTCTCTCTCTCTCTCTCTCTTTATCTATCTATCTATCTATCTATCTATCTATCTATCTATCTATCTACCGTGTTTCTCCAACAATATGGCCTCCACCAATAGGAAGGCCCAGCATGATTTCTAGGCATGAGGTGAAATTGAGCCCCGCCCCCAAAATTTAGGCCTATTCAAACCATGCTTTTCTCCACCATTTCTCACATGGTTTGTTAGAACTACATGAGGTGAAGAGAAATGGGCGGGGGGGATGGAGAGAAAACTTGCCTTTAGGAGTGCCCTGCAGGTAGCCTAGCCTACCCCGATAGCCAATAGAAGCTCCCTTGAAGGCAGAATCCCCAGCCGCTTCAGGGTGTGGCGTGGCTGCCCATGAGCCCTCGCCTTTAGGCAGTCTCTTTCAGGCAATGGAAATTCCCCAAATGCAGTCACCAGCCACTTCGATCAGCCGGTAGAAGCGGCCTCGGGTTGAGCACACACACACACACACACACTCCCCTCGCCACGAGGCCGCTTCTATCGGCAGACGAAAGCTCCCCGAAGGCAGAGTCCCCAGCTGCTTCGGGGTGAGGCGTGGCTACCTGTGTCCCCTCACCTTTAAGGCAGTCTCTTTCGGGCGATGGAAGCTCCCCAAGTGCAGTCATCAGCCACTTCGATCGGCCGGTAGAAGCAGCCTCGGGGCGAGCGCACACACACACACAGTCCCTTCGCCATGAGGCTGCTTCTATCGGCAGACGAAAGCTCCCTTGAAGGCAGAATCCCCAGCTGCTTCGGGCAAGGCATGGCTGCCCTTGTCCCCTCGCCTTTAGGCAGCTCTTCCAGGCGATGGAAGCTCCCCAAATGCACACACACTCCCCTTGTCGCGAAGTCGCTTCTTTCGGCAGACGAAAGCTCCCTTGAAGACAGAGTCCCCAGCCGCTTCGGGGTGAGGCATGGCTGCCCGTGTCCCCTTG
This sequence comes from Hydrophis major, assembly GCA_033807585.1. Lineage (NCBI taxonomy): Eukaryota > Metazoa > Chordata > Lepidosauria > Squamata > Elapidae > Hydrophis > Hydrophis major. Next base: position 133,407,962 of record CM066332.1, on the reverse strand, counting down.
CCTTTAGGCAGTCTCTTTCGAGTGATGGAAGCTCCCCAAATGCAGTCACCAGCCACTTTGATCGGCTGGTAGAAGCGGCCTCAGGGCGAGCGCACACACACATTCCCCTCGCCATGAGGCTGCTTCTTTCAGCAGAGGAAAACTCCCTTGAAGGCAGAATCTTGTGAGAAACACGGTAGCTATCTATGTATCTATCTATCATCTATATTTTTTATCCCACCTTTGCAGTTCAATCCTGGTTCTTCTTCAATCTCTGCTCACATGAAATCTACCTTCAAAAATGCTCAGTGATAAATCAGCATTCAACAGAATGAGAGCTTTCAAACTGAATACCAACTTTTTCATCATTATATATATATATATATATATATATATATATATATATATATATATGTATGTATGTATGTATGTATGTATGTATGTATGTATGATGATGATGATGATGAAAATATATATATATATCCAGTCGTTGTGCTTAAATCACTCAAGCTGCGGAAGAATGGAGACAAAGAGTGAGAGATTATTTTCTCTACAGCTTGGCAGAAGGGAGTAGATAACAACAGCCTAGAAATAATTAATTATAGGTGATGTCCAAATGCTGTCTAAGACACATAGTCTCTAGCATTTTTTATGGGTTATCTCATTGACTTCCTTAATTTATTGACTGAACAGATATGCCAAAGAGGCAGAAAAGTTAAGTTTGTCACAAGCTTCAGGTTCCTGAGGTGTTTACTTACTCTAACTCTTGTAACATTTTGTGGCCAATATCTCTTTTCACACAGAAAATTTTTAGAGTATGCTGCAATTTACTTGCCATCCATCTCTTTTATTCCTTAATTAAGTGTCTCATTGAGATAAGAGTGGTTGTAATCATTTACATACCACACAAGGAAAAGCAAGTATCTAAAACTTGTGATTTCAACTTGGCATTATGGTTTATGATCCAAGCCTAAGATTGTTTATTTAGAAGTAAGCCTCTCAGTGCTTTAAGTTTAAAGATAAAGGTACAGGTTCTCCTCACACATACGTGCTAATTGTTTCCTGCTCTAGGGGGTGGTACTCATCTCTGTTATAAAGCCAAAGAGCCAGCGCTATCCAAAGATGTCTCCATGGTCATGTGGCCTGCATGACTAAAGGCCGAAGGCGCACGGAACGCTGTTACCTTCCCACCAAAGTGATCCCTATTTTTCTACTTGCATTTTTATATGTTTTTGAACTGCTAGGTTGGGAGAAGCTGGGACAGGTAACGGGAGCTCACTCCATCATGCGATCCTAGGGATTCGAACCACCAAACTGCTGAACTTTCTGATTGACAAGCTAAGTGTCTCAGCCATTGAGCCACCACATTCAGTTTAACACCATGTTAAGTTTATTCTCAGGTAAATATGCATGAAAGCAGAGTAAGAACCAGAATTAATTCCCTGTTTTCAACCTGAAATATAACTCCTCCTTTTCAGGCTCCTTAAAAAGGTAGTGGTAATAAAATGCAGATAGCTTTAGTTTCATTTAGATAAATGTACATTAATCCCAGACCAGATGATAACCTCTGAAGCATTCTGATATGAGTGAGGCAAATAAAAAAAAGTAGAATAAGAATTCCCATCAAGAAGAGAGCTGGGACTACAGCAAAGGTTGGGAAGATGCCACAAAGGCTATCATCGCTTGATACACCATCATGTGAAGTGTTAATACCACTTTATCATGAGCCACAGTGGCACAGTGGTTAGAATGCGGTACTGCAGGCTACTTCTGTTGACTGCCAGCTAACTGCAATTTGGCAGTTCAAATCTCACCAGGCTGAAGGTTGAATCAGCCTTCCATCCTTCCAAGGTGGTTAAAATGAGGATCCAAATTGTTGGAGGCAATAAGCTTGTTAAGCCTGGTTTCCCCAACCAGGGTTAGGGAGACAAGCTAAACAGAATGTGCATCTTAGTCAGATAGGCACACAGATAAATGAGTGAGCTAAGCTTGTATGTTTATTAACATACAGTAAAAATAACAGATACGCTTGTGCTATCAAAAATATAGTTTATTCCATTATGAGTTCATAGCATAGTCAAAATAACAGTCCAATAGTCATGTATCATTTAGTCAGTCCATTCAAGGATATTCAGTTAGCAAAATCCGTGTAGAAATATCCTATGTCAATTCACTTACAAGTCTGTCCTTTGTTTTCTCTCCCGTTCGAGCAATGCAGTCTTGTTTCCTTGCAGTAATCAGGGATCATCAAAGCCAGAGAGCGAGCAAGCTGTCGTCTTGCTTCTTTTAAAGTGCTTTCACAACCACTCCCTTAATTACTATCCCACAGTTAAAGTTGCAGACACTTTAACATACAAACTATGATTACATATTATTATTTACCTAAACCAGTTAGGGTAAAACAATGTTATCCCTAACAAAGCTGACTCTGTAAATCACCTAGAGGGGGCCGTAAAGTGCTGTAAAGCGGTATATAAATCTATGTGCTATTGCTATAATGCCTTGGTAAGATCACACTTGCAATAATGCATCCATTTTTGGTCTACTTGATATCAAAATAGGTTGAGACTCTGGAAAGAGTGCACAGAAGAACAATAAAGGGACTGGAGGCGAAAACATATGAAGGAATTTGCAGGAATTGGATATGTCTAGTCTAGTGAAAACAAGGACTAGGAGTGACATGATAGCAGTGTTCCAATATTTGAAGGACTGTCATAAAGAAGAGGGGGTCAATCTATTCTCCACAGCACCTGAAGGCAGGACAAGAAGCAATGGATGGAAACTAATCAAGGAGAGAAACAACCCAGAACTAAGGAAAAATTTCCTGACAGAACAATTAATTGTGAAACAACTTGCCTCCAGAAGTTGTGGCTGTTCCAACACTGGAGGTTCTTAAGAAGAGATTGGACAACCATTTGTCTGAAATGGTATGGCGTTTCCTGCCTGAGCAGGGGGTTGGACTAGAAGACCTCCAAAATCCCTTTCAACTCTGTTATTCTGTTATTTTGTTATTTGATCTTCTGGACAATGCAACCTCTGGCATGTTCTCCAATCTCCCACAGAGCGTAGTGGAACATGACGCTGATAATATGCTTTTTTGAAGATTCAGAAATAGTTTGATCTATTCCTATTCCCATTGTCAATGGAGAGCCCTTATTCTGAAGCTCAACCCGGAACATCTTCTCTACCTTCTGAGGAAGAAGGCAGCTTTGATATGCCCACTGAATTCAATAGATATAAAGGCAAAGCTATAGTGTTATGAAACATCTCTCTCTTTTTTTTTGGCTGCTCAAATAATGAATAGCTGCTCCAGTTTTACCCTGACATTCCTGCCTTCTTAATACATCCAGTTATACCTTCTTTTGATTTTTATAGAGACATTGAAAGGCTGCCATTTGTTAGTCTTGTTTTTGTGTTGTAACAAAAAAAAAAAATGCAGCACGGATTTCTGCTAAGAAATGTTGGAGGAACAATTGCTTCCTCTCAACCTTTTCCCCCCTTGGCAATCAGGGGGAAAAATGATCTCAAACTTCCTATTAAATGAATGCTCATTTTGACATAGCTTTGATATCAAGGTCTATGTGGGTGGGAATTCCTCACTTTATTGGGACTGAAATATTTCTCTGTAAAGCATTGTCTGATTCTATTTTCAGAACTAACTTTCTTGCCCTTGTTAAATTTCAAGAAAGTTAGGAAAAACTAATGTGAATTGCAACCACCTTTGCCTTGATAACCAGGAGAAATCTAAATAATGATTTAAAAGGGGCTATATTTAGCGCAGGACGCTAAATATTTAGCTCAGTGGCTAAGACGCTGAGCTTGTCAATCAGAAAGGTCGGTCATTTGGCGGTTCAAATCCCCAGCACCACATAATGGAGTGAGCTCCCATTCCTTGTCCCAGCTTCTGCCAACCTAGCAGTTCGAAAGCATGTAAAAATGCAAGTAGAAAAATAGGGACCACCTTTGGTAGGAAGGTAACAACGTTCCATGCGCCTTTGGCGTTTAATCATGCTGGCCACGTGACCATGGAGACGTCTTCGGACAGTGCTGGCTTTTCAGCTTTGTAACAGAGATAAGCAGCGCCCCCTAGAGCTGGAAATGACTAGCACAAATGTGCAAGGGGAACCTTTAACTTTATATTTAGCCTGGCTAGTTTGGTTTCCCAAAGCTAAGTGGGACTGACCCTGGTGTGGCCTAGTGTGTGTGAACAACCAAGAAAATTCTAAAACTAACACCCAGGACTAGTAAGTTGAAAGACCATATGAGAAGAAAGCAATGATGAACCACTTCCATATCATACTGATATGATATAGGTGGACTACAGGTAGACCTCAACTTACAACAGTTCATTTTGTGACTGTTTAAAGTTACAATGCCACTGAAAAAGTAACCATTTTTCATTCTAATGACCATTGTAGCATCTCTGTGGTCACATGATCAAAATTCAGATGTTTGGCCACTGGTTCACATTTATGACAGTTGCAGGGTCCCGGGGTCATGTGATTACTTTTTGTGACCTTCTGACAAGCTAAGTTAATGAGGAAATTTCTTAACAACTGTGTTACTAGCTTAACAACTATGTGATTCACTTAACAACTATGACCAGAATGGTCGAAATATGGGGCAAAATTCACTGAACAGATGTCTCTCTTAGCAACACAGATTTGGAGCTCAATTGTATTCATAAGCCGAGGGCTACTTGTATCCATAAAACTGAGAGTTGTTACTTTGCAATTGTTATATTTTCACCATGCTCAGTCAACACAGTAAGAATTTGCAGTCAGTTCAGATATGTCCTTTTTCTTTATACTTGATAATTTTAACAATACTTTCTGCCAGTTTATCCACAACAAGTGTCAAGCTAAGTATTGTCTTATTTCCTGGATCCTATTACTAAGAATTGATCTGTAGCTCATTCATACCCAACAGAATAAGCCTTCAACCAGCCTTGTGTTTTTAGTTATTGACATTCCATTTTTCATCTCCGGTGAGCATTCAAGATTCACAATCACAGGAGAGAATATAAAAATTAAAAATACAGATTAAAATAACAATAAAATTGCTTGAATAATTCAACAATTAAACATCTGTTTCTTTTTTAAAAAAATCATATTTACAGATTTCCTACACAGTGATGAAGAGGGGTCCCATGCAACTCCCAAGGAAGTGTGTTCCAGAGCTTGGGAAAATAAGAAGGTCAGAAAGAGTTTAGATAATGTGATGTAAGAGTAATTCTTATTGACCAACCCAAGTAGTCAATGCTATGCCTATATAATAACTGAAAAGATCTGCATTTGCAGCCATACATTAGGCCAGGAGTGTCAACCTCAAGGCTGGGGACCCAGATCCAGTCCATTTGGCTGGTGGGCCCAACCTGGAAACAACAAAGGATTGGCCCATGGTGCCTCTGCCAGCGAAAACGGAGCTCAGGAGGGCTGCATGCGGCCCTCTTGAGCTCTGCTTTTGCTGGCAGATGGTTTCAGGAGGCCATCGTAGCCAAAAATGAAGCTCAGGAGCCTGTTTTCACTGGCAAAGTGCTCGGACCACCTCAGGCACTCCCAACACGAGTGATGTCCAGCTGGCTACATGCACTCTGGCCATCCCCACCCTGGCCCCCCAAGGTCAAACACAACCCTGATACTGCCCTCAGTGGATTCAAGTTTGACGCCTGTGCATTAGGCTATCAAGAAAGCAGCATTGTATAGGATACATAAATTCCCTAAGAGAATGCAGAAGCTGTCTTCTGACAATAAATACCACAAAACAATTTCTTCTTTCAATTTTCCCTCCCCCTGTTTTTTTTTTCTTTCTTGTTCTCAGTGGAAGGACAGTTCAGAGTAAACAGTTAATCATGAGGAGGCTCCTGAAAATGTGTGCTTTGTGAGAAACAAATAATTGAGCTAACCAAGGAGAATATGACATGTTATTATTGATGGTAACACAAACTAATTCTGTAACAGAATGGATGGAGACTAATAAACTGGAGTTGAGTCTTGACAAAAGGAACACTGCACTACTGAAGAAGATATTCTACCTGGGCTTCATCTACACCAGCAGTCACCAACTGGTGGGCCACGAGAAAAATTTGGTGTGCCGCAGAGAAATCTCACCCCCAGAGCACCCCCCCAAAGCAATTAATCCAGGCTGCACAGAAACACAAGGCTGTGCCGCCCACATGGCCTGCGGGAATCCTCCCCGCCCACTCACTCCTTACCCTGCAAACTTGCCTGCTAAATTGCTATTTTTCCTTTTTCTGACCATCAACTGTTCTGTTTTGCCCAAAGATTTAGATTAGCTAGAAAGCAGGAAATCCTGCAGCCGAACCTCCCTTAGGACTGAAGGTTCTATTATTCACTGCAGATTCACTGTAAGCAAATTTGAGAGACTGAGTTAGCCGATGGCAGATAGATAGATCACTGAATGAATCTCTGAGCAACTCAATCTGCCTGCCTGCTTTGCCTGCTTTGGGGTAAAATTTGCTCCTTTTTTTAATAAAAAATTCAATATTTACATACATGGTGTGTTGTGAGTTAATTTTGTAAGTTTGCTTTCTAGCAAATTTTATGAGTTTGCTTGCAAGCAAATTTTATGTGACAGACTGAGCTAGTCAATGGCAGATAGGTAGATTTCTGAATGAATCTGTGATTCTGTGAGCAACTCTATCTGCCTGCCTGCTCTGCCTGATTTTGGGAAAAAGTTGCTCTTTTTTATTAAAAAAAACCTCAATATTTATATAAATATTTATAATATTTATATCCATTTATAATATTTATATACAAGCCATGCCTAGCCAGTCACATGACCACCAAGCCACGCCCACAAATTAGGCCATGCCCACAGAACCAGTTAGTGGTCCCTGGGATTTAAAATTATGGGTTTGGTGGTCCCTGAGGTCCAAAAGGTTGGCAACCCCGATCTACACCAATGGTTGCTGGGTGGGGGATTCTTAATAATAGTGGAGTAACAAAATAACAGAATTGGAAGGAACCATGAAGGTCTTCTAGTCCAACCTCCTGCCTGGGCAGGAGACCCGATACCATTTCAGACAAGTGGCTGTCCAATCTTTTCTTTAAAGCGTTCAGTGTTGGAACACCCACGACTACTGGAGACAACTCCTTCCACTGATGAATTGTTCTAACTGTCAGGAAATTTCTCTTTAGTTTAGGTTGCTTCTCTCCTAGATTAGCTTCCACCCATTGCTTCTTGTCCTGCCTTCTGGTGCTTTGGAAAATAGGTGGACTCCCTTTATATACAGGGGGCAACACTGGATTCTTAGAGTTGAAGTCCACATATCTTAAAGTTGCTATGCTTGAAAAAATGCTGATCTATAGATTAGAATTAACTGTAGCCAAGAGCACATTTTTCTCACTGCCAAGCTGCAGTTACCTGGACTCTGTCAAAGCAACAAAGCTACATTTTTCCTTGAGATTTTTTCCTCCTTTTTTTTTTTTTAGCTCCTGCAGCATAAAAGTGTGTCGGAATGTTGGTAGATGGTTAAATGAGAGGAGAGCAAGTTTAGCTCCCATCTCCTTTGGTAGAAAAAATCAGATTTAACACACCTATTTTAATTCTCTTTTATTTTTTTCAGCAAAACTGCTAAAAAAAAAACACATCAACTCAACACCATTTGGACATGGCTACACACTGAAAACACAAATCTGCCTTTGGAATAATTTGAGAAACAAAGCTAATCATTTCAGTGGCTGTTCAAGATACAATCATCTTGAAACTTTCAAAAACAGCAATTAATTGCCCCACGCACACACAGGGATACAGGCAGTGTGTGTGTCCTTTATTATTTTTTATAAAATAACTCAAGATTGACCACATATCTAATGTGCCTTCTTTCTCCTATTTTCCCCACATTTATGAGGTGAGTTAGGCTAAGAGAGAGTGATTGGGCCAAAGTCACCAAGCCAGCTTTCATGCCTAAAGTGGGACTAGAACTCACCCTGATGATTGACCCAATGTTAGTCACCCTGCCGGCTTTCTTATCTAGAACGGGACTAGAACTCACAGTCTCCTGGTGACTGAGCCAAAGTCACCAAGCCAGTTTTCATGCCTAAAGTGGGACTAGAACTCACCATCTCCTGATGATTGACCCAAAGTCAGTCACCCAGATGGCTTTCTTATCTAGCGTGGGACCAGAACTCACAGTCTCCTGGTGACTGAGCCAAAGTCACCAAGCCAGCTTTCATGCCTAAAGTGGGACTAGAACTCACCATCTCCTGATGATTGACCCAACATCACCCAGCCAGCTTTCTAGCAGGACTAGAACTCACCATCTCCTGGTGAGTGCCCTAAAATGTCATCCACCTGGCTTTCATCATAAAATAGATCTCCCAGTCTCCCAGTTTGTAACCTGATGTTTTCATCACTAGACCAAACTGATTCTCAGCAATCTCTCTCTTATAGTTTATGTTAGGAGAATTCCAGGGATTCAATGGATTTTTGGCAAAAAAGCCATTTAGTCACACCATGAACAGCAGTTGCTCCAGTCAAATGATGGTGGAGGAAAAGAAGAAAAATAATAATTATAGTAGTCAAACATGTGGCCCTTTCGCTCCTCTTCCAATAAAATTAACTACATCCCTGGAGGTTTTCAAACAGGAATTGCATGGCTATCTAAATTGTTGACTTGAACCAGATGATTCACCTGATTATACAGTTTACCTGCCCCTGTTTTCTATCATAATATGTTGGACTATCTACCAGACTACCAGTCATTGTTTTCTTTTATTTTTTTAAGTTACGGATTCCATCCAGCTTTCTTTCTCTTCTTTTTTAAGACAACTACTTTTTTTTCTTTGTACAATGGCCATGTAATATTTTGGCAGGGATGATTTTTGCATAGTGCCCCACATTAAATTCAAACAACATCTGTGACCTGATCCTAAGCACAAATTTAAACATGGCTGAGAATCTGGCAGAGAGAAAAAAAATCCGAAGCCTTTTTTCTCAGGGGGAAGAAAAGCTTTGAAAAGTCAGGAAACAGATTTCGATGCAAAATTAATAGCTATCATCAAACTAATAAGATATTATTTGATTACAATGGGAAATATCATGTGTTCTGATGCATAAGCTACCACAGATTTGGATAATTATGGATAATATAATTTGGACATTACAGATAATATAGTCTAACATACTTAGAGCAACAAACCTCATCTTCTTTCATTTTTAGAACAAGCAAGCTTAACAGCCATAATCATATTTCTGAAATGTAAAATGGTTTTCTTTTGGAGTGTGGGGGAATTGAGGCCAGAGATATAACACCAAGATAAGTTTGAGTTTGGAAACAGTACCTTTTTTCAAATATGCCTTACTGTCAACACCCAATGGAATTAGATCCCCCAATGGTGGAAATCATGCAAGCCCACTGATTTCAATCAGCTTTGCTATTCACGGCAGCTGACCATCTGGTTTGGCTAATTTAATTGGATTAGAACAGGAATGTAAAAGAACAGCCAGGGAAAATCAAGGTAGGCCGCTAAATGGATCCTTATTTACAAGGTACATCTAGCGGCATGAATCTGGGTTCCCTGAGCTTTCAACCTGCCTGCTATTTTAATTGAGATGTCTTGTGCAGCCTGTTTTCTCAGGAGGAAGCAAACCACCAAACAAGGCCTCTGAAATTGTTAACAACCACAACCATTTCATGGAACAGACCAGGCTTTCTCCATGCAAGAGATCCACTTACATGGAGATCTAACCAGTGGCAAGATTCAAATAATTGAACAACCAGTTCTCACTCGAATGACCGGATGGCTGGACAGTTATGTGACTGGGTGGGTGTGGCCAACTCAATGTCACTCACAGAAAAGAGGGAGTCTGGGAAAGCCAGGGACCTACCAGGAGCGCAAGCCCAAATTTCCTGGGGTGGCTCCAGTACAGCTGCTCATGGCTCAGATGCTGAAAAGGAAAAGGAAAGGCCAAATGGTGCAGGCACAGAGAAAGGGTTCGAGTGAACTTTCCTGCTCCCGCTCCCCTCAAGTGACATCATAGTGTGAAGCAGCCCTAGTAAGTTCGGGTGAGCTGCCCAATGAGGAGAGCCCAGGAGAGGGGAGAAGTGGCTGGGGAGGAGAGGGGCAAGACTTCAGCCAGTTCGCGGAACTGAAAAAAGTTAGCTACCAGATCTACCAAAACAATGTGAACCAGCTGAATCCTACCACTGGATCTAGCCATACATGAGATCTCTAGGTATTTGGAAGAACATGGCTCCTATTCTAATCAAGGTGTCGGAAACCTGTGGCCCTCATCCCACTTTCCAAAACTCTTTGCAATCAGTCAGTTCATATATTCAGGAAACACAAGGGGGGGGGGGGGTTGGTGATGGTGGACAGAAAAATTGCAGCACCAGAGTGTCAGAAAGAGTGAGAAAGAGAAAAGTAGAGATAAGGGAAATGTCAAAAAGAAGAGAATGAATAGATAGGCCTACCTACAATTTTAAAACAAATCTGGATAAGCTTTCCCTTACTCTCAGCACTCCTGTTTTCAGGACATGTGCTGTTTGGAGATAATCAGAAAGGGGTACTTTGGATCTTGTACATATTCTTCAAAGTAACTTCTATTTTTCCTCAAAGCAATTCTACTTTGAACTGAAAAAGAAAAGGCTGCTTTAAGTAGTAGCTGAAAGGTACCATGTTCATATGAATTCTAAGACATTTCTTTCAAATCATTTTCAAAGGGTACAGAGTTAAAACTAAAGAAAGAAGACGGCTATTTTTAAATTATATATGGTTCCAAATACTCAATTGTGTGATGTATCTAGTGTTAATAAATCATATTGTTGATAGATGGATGGATGAATAGATGGGTGGGTGGATGATAGCTAAATGGTAGGTGATAGACAGGTTTTAGATGATAGATGGATGGATGGATGGATAGATAGATAGATAGATAGATAGATAGATAGATAGATAGATAGATAGATAGATAGATAGACAGAAGATTATGGATAGAGAAAGATTATGAATAGAGAAGATAGATGAAAGATGAAAGAGAGAGAGATGATAGAAAGATTATGGATAGAGTAGATATGATAGAGATAGATAGATAGATAGATAGATAGATAGATAGATAGATAGATAGATAGATAGATAGATAGAAGATTATGGATAGAGAAAAATTATGAATAGAGAAGATAGATGAAAGATGAAAGAGAGAGAGATAATAGAAAGATTATGGATATAGTAGATATGATAGAGATAGATAGATAGATAGATAGATAGATAGATAGATAGATAGATAGATAGATAGATAGATAGAAAGAAGATTATGGACAGAGAAGATATATGAGAGATGAGAGAGAGAGAAAAATAGAAAGATAGAAAGAAGATGATGGATAGAGAAGATAAATGAGAGAGAGAGAGAAGCAGACACAGACAGAGAGACAGAAGATGAGAGAGAGAGAGAGATCTCCCTTCTCAGCCATATGAGAGGTTTGTGTCTTCCTCAATCTTGACCAGGGAGTTTGAGGGTTCTACATAATATCTTACTGTTCCTGGTTCTGCACTGTTCTGGCCTCAGAGCTTTGAAGTTGTTCCTGGGATCTGTTGGAGTCTCTCTCCCAACTTAGGAGTCACAGCCTCAAGTATTCCTATCATCACTAGGGCTATTTTGGCCTGGACTTTCCACCTCCTGTCTAGTTCCTTCTTCAGGTTCTGGTACTTCTCCAGCATCTTCTACTCCTTTTTCTTGATTTGCTGTCACTTGGCATGGCTATATACATACATACATGTCGTGTCCGTCACGGGGAAGGAGACTCGGAGCCAGTGACTCAGTTTCAGCTCTTTATTTGGTCCCGAGATCGGCTCGGCTTCCAAAGGAAAAACATTGACTTTTATTCTTTGGCTGTGGCGGCCGTGGCCAATGGCACCGCTTTGAATCTCCCACGATTAGTTTCCACCAATCGTGGGGGATTCGCGGCGGGCCAATCAGTGTGGCTCGCTCGACCAATCAGATTGCCGTGCACTTTGACCAATTGCTACGCGGCATTTACAAGTATGTTAATGACCGTACAGAACAATACATACATACATACATACATACACAAACAAGTATATACTTCACATGCATACAGTATATCCTGCTTACACATACATTATCCAGTTTCTTTCAGGCTAAGGGTTGCCTTTGATCTTTCATTGGTAATACAAAAAATAATTGAGCTCAACCAATTGTGAGCATAAGGACATATCCTAGGAACAATGGTTTATCTTTACCCTTTTCAGAATGTTTATTCATCCCATCTAAATACAAACTAGGATGACCTTGTTGAAGCAATTCTAAAAAGGTGGGGAGGCTGTTTCATGTGAAATTGTTCACAGTATGTGAAATTGATCATTAGTATTTAAGGAGCAGAGAAGAAACGCAAATTTTGCAGATCGATGTGATTTTTTCCCTCCAAGAAAATGCAGGAAGCCTAATTTAAGTTTCAAAGAAAAATACTTCATTAAACTATCTATTAAATTGCTACAATAAAGATTGGGAGTTAGAATTAAGAGTTGAAGTCAATTCGGCATCTTCTATGTTGCTCCTTAAAAATAAATCCTTTGAATTCAGAGAGCTGTCTTTCTATAAAGGGTATCATGTATTCATTCTTTGTTTTACTCTGAAGTATGATTCAGAGAATTGTATGGAATTGTCATTGTCTAACTAATCAATATATCATGTGTCATGAATTCTGTTAAGTTCTGTGCATGGGCGCAAAGGATGGAGACGAGCCGGTGAACAGTGAACTTCAAACTCTTTATTTACATGTGAAAACAGCTCAGCTCAATGGCCGCAATGGGCCCCTTTATATAGGCAAACTCTTAACTTATTTAACCAATGAAACACGGGGAGCGCTAGCTCCATTAACCAATGGGAGAGGCTCATTAATAGCCAATCAGATTCTCCTGAAGGGAGCAATCCGATGTTGCTATTATCGGCCAATCAGAAGTGCAGGGCCAGAACCCTGCACTTTGCTTCAAGCTCTTAATAATCTTTATTTAAGTATTTATTGATTCACAACACCCCTTCCCCCCAGGTTCCGTTTAAGGGGTGCGGTCACGTAGTCTTTGAGGTAGGCAGGTTGTTTTGATTGTCTATTTGATTTGCGTTGTTCTCCCGGTATTTGGCTACAGTCTTGTTGGTGTAGGATGTTATCTGGTGAAGAGGGTGCCTCCTGTTCCGTATTCGAATTTTCATTGCCGCTACTGCTCTCGGCATCTCTTTAAGGCGAGGCCACCCCCATTCCGGATCCATCACGTGCTGCCTCTGAGCGGTCATTACTTCCACTTAAACTTTCTGCCGCTTCAAATTCAGCTTCCTCGGTATCTCCTCCCCCCTCGGTTTGGAAATCAGGGGGCTCAGAGATCCCCGACTGTAGCCTTGAACGCAGCTGATCAATATGGCGCTTCCATATTCTATCGTCGCAACATTTCACATGGTACAATCTAGGGCCGGTTACTTGGACTACAGTTGCCTCGACCTACAATGGATCACCCAAAAAGTTCCTAGCGAAAACCAAGTCTCCTACTTGGAAGTTACGGCATTTCCCGCTGGAACCGTGTGGTTTTTCAGGTTCATATGATGGGTGCAGACGGTCGAGGTGGGAGCAGAGCTTCCGTCCCATTAACAACTCGGCGGGAGTTTTATTGGTGACGCTATGTGGAGTGATATGTTGCAAAAGGAGTATTTGGTTAATCTTGTCTTCTGTATCGCCATAGTCCATTTTATGCAAGGTTTTCTTGACGAATTGTACCATGCGCTCGGCCCTTCCATTGGCCGTACAATGCGCCGGCGAAGTTAGCGCATGGCGAATACCACAGACCGCCAGGTACTGTTCGAAGGACAGCATGGTAAATTGGGGCCCGTTGTTGGATACTAGAACGTCTGGTAATCCGTGTGTCGCAAAGAGTCTGTCTAGTTTCCTGATGACTGATTCGGTTGTTGTTTTCCTCATCTCATGGATTTCAAGCCAGTTCGAGTAGGCATCCACCGTTAATAAAAATGTGTGTCCCTTGGTAGGTCCCGCAAAGTCCAGATGAATACGAGACCATGGTCCCCTCGGTGTTTCCCATTCAGTCGGGGTTGCTTTCAGAGGGGTGTTGCTTACTTCCTGGCATTTGTGACAAGCTTTTACCCATGTCTCGATCTGCTTGTTGATACCCGGCCACCACGTGTAGCTTCATGTGAGGGCTTTCGTGCGCACAATGCCGGGGTGGCCATCGTGCAAGGTCCTTAGTATCGCTGGTCGCAACCGCTCTGGGACGACGACTCTATCACCCCAGGTAATGCAGCCCTTCTGGGAAAATAGTTCCGTTTGTCGATTCTTGAATGGGGCAAACTCTTAACTTATTTAACCAATGAAACACGGGGAGCGCTAGCTCCATTAACCAATGGGAGAGGCTCGTTCATAGCCAATCAGATTCTCCTGAACAGAGCAATCTGATGTTGCTATTATTGGCCAATCAGAAGTTCAGGGCCAGAACCCTGCACTTTGCTTCAAGCTCTTAATAATCTTTATTTAAGTATTTATTGATTCACAACAAATTCCTTTTTCTTTCATTTTGATTAAAAGGGAATCTTTTATTTATTCAGAACTGTTTCATCTCTTGAAAAACAGCCCAGAGCAATGCCGGATAATTTAACTAACACCTTTCTTGTCAAAAGTTTAAATCGCTTTTTGAAAAGTTGTCCTTTAGGGCTTACTGTTGATGAAAAAAAGTTCCAGATACAAAGCTGTTATCGAGACAAAGAGGAGTCCTGATCACACTTAAAAAGGAGCAAGAAAGTAATCGTCAACATTCCAGCAAACCTCCATTCCAAGACAGACATCTTCTCAAAGGTTCCTTTTATTTGTATAGTAACTGGTACATCTGTGGAATCCCAAATCTGAAAGTTTTGGGCTTCCTTGCAAATGTAAAAAACTACAAATCGTTCCCTTATACCCATCACCATATCACATGGCCCAATCACCATCCATCCCAAAGATTTCCTTTTCACTCTGCGCAACACTATGTGAACTTGAAGCAGCAAAATAATTTTATTTTGTCTAAATAGATATACCGTGTTTCTCATATAATAAGGCCGGGTCTTTTTTTTTTTTTTTTGAGCCCTGAAAAAATGGCTAGGCTGTCTTTTCGGGGGTGACTTAATTTCCCCCCCCCTTGCATCTTTGGGTGGGTGGGTGGCGACAGCTTGGATGTTGACCTCGGCATTGGTGGGGCACTTCGTATCGGGGTCCACACAGGCAGTACCATATCCGGGTGTGCAACAAAAGTACCTCCTAACGGCAAGCCCCCCCAATATCCCCCCCATTTCGCATGTTTTAAAATAGGCCTTAATTTTGGGGGAGGGGCTTAATTTCATTTCTTGCCTATAAAACATGCTGGGACTTCCTATTGGGGGAGGCCGTATTGTTGGAGAAACAGGGTACTCAAATGAATTCCCCCCTCCCACTTTCCCAGGCTCAATTGTGGCGGTGTGCGAGCATCGGATCTCAATATGGCTTCCAAAGCTGACAGTAATCTTAGAACATAGAACAAGGTTGTAAGAGATCTTGGAGGTCTTCCTCCATGGCAGGAAATCCTAAACCATTCTGGATTTTCTTTGGACTTGCTGGGATGGATACACATGATCATAGAAAGAATAACAGAGTTGGAAGAGAACCCAGAGATCTTCTAATCCAGTGGTGGGCTTCAAAAATTTTAGCATAGGGTTCTCTGCTCAGTTGCTGGGTAGGTGTGGCCATGGTGGGCGTGGCCTAGTCAGCCTCCTGCACCACAGCGAAGGGGGTTGTTTTTGCCCTCCCCGGGCTCTGGAGGCTTCCTTTGAGCCTCCGGGAGGGTGAAAACAGGCTTCCTGGGCTCCGGAGGCTCTCTGGAAGCCAGAAATGGGCCCATTTCCAGCCTTCTCGAACTTCCGGGAGGCCCATTTTTTTTTACCCTCCCTGAGCCTTCATGCATGCCCTGCACTTACCTGCATCCAAAATGGGCCATGTGGGGACTCCTGGGAGGACCAGGGCCAGCCAGGAGTGAGATTTGGGAGTTTTCCGAACTGCACAGAATCTCCTGAACCCCTGCGAACTCCCAGCAGTCCACTCCTGCTCCCGTCCAAACCCCTACGCAAGCAGGAGATTCCCACACCACCTCAGATAAATGGTTGTCCAATCTTTCTGAGTTTTTTTTTTTTATTTTTTTATAATAGCAAAGTCTGGACAGAAACTCTGTAACATCTCTCAGAAAGACTGCTAACAACCAGATGACTTCAAGGAATATAAACCCATTCTCCACTATCCATTCAGAATTGAAGAAGTTTCTTGGATGAGAAGAGAAACATCTTCAAGGAAAAACAAAGAAAGTCCAGTTGCCTTTTGAAAAAGCACATTTGGGATTGCTGGGAAATGTCTCCAGGTTGGTGTAATATAGAATAAAAGTATTTGCTGTTATGCCCTTATTTGCGGGGGGAGGAAGATTCAAATTTCCTTCCACAAGGTCTCAAACTGCATTGAGATGCAAATGAAATAACTAACCTGCATTCCCAGTTATTCATATTTAAGCAGGGAAAGATTGCTTTGCTGAATTATAATAGGCATAGAGCAAATCATCAGATGAATTGGTGGCCATTACCTTCAGATGTCAATTGGCATGGAAACACTATTGTGCAGTTTCACAATGTATATTTAAACATGTGAGAACATGTCCTTGTGGTTAAGCCTTATAGGGAAATAAGTTTGGGGATAAATGATTGGCTTAGACTGGTTTTGCACCAGCGAACATTCTATTGTCATTCTTTGTTTTGCAGTATATCTTTTTCCAATTATATATGGCTGAGTCCAGAAACAGGATGTTCCTACAGAATAAAGTAACACTCTTAAACAGACAGAAAGTAATAAGATTTTAAAAAGAAAAAAAGGAAAGTCTATGAATCATGCGAAACAGACTAGACCATTACAAGCTATATTTTTTACCACTTTTATTTTAAACTTCACATTTCACATTCATGCATTTTTATTCACCCTCCATTTTGCCTGCGGAACAAGGAAAAAATGGTTTTGCAACTAAAAGCTGGATTTTACTTTATTCTATGGTTGGCGTTTCTCTAGTTTTAATAAACTGTTCTGCAGTAGAATGTCATTCTTGTATTGTACTAATTCCCTGTAAGGCTTAGCCAAAAGGGCAAGATATCAACCTGAATTTAAAATAAAAATAAAAATAAACTCCACTGATTCAGATGAGGGTTATAATGCAGTTCTTTGAGACATCTATGTTTTCTCTAATAGCTTTATTAGAGCTCAAATGAAACTGCAAGTGGCCACTCCAGAAGATTGGATTTATAACAGTGTTCACCTTATTCATCACTAGGAATATTAGGAATAGCATTAACAAACAAGGGACCTTCCCATTTTGTCCTGTTGGGTACTGCTTTTTATTATGCACATCACCTGGTGTCCTCCTTTTCAACTCTATTGTGCAGTCATATGTAAAAAGATAAAACTGGGATTTTCCATGCTAATTAGCTACAGTCGTGTTTCCAGAGGCTCTGGGAAGTTCTCCCTTTTTGATATAGATATATAGACCCAGATAAGATAAATCCTTGCTTAACTGTTTTGATGTTTGCTGATGTTTTAACATATAAACATGAAGCTCTATTTTTTTGGTGAGCTGAACTGAATAACAGGTGTGCTTGGTCTGATCCAGATGTTGGGATTGACAGGGAATGGACTGGGGGCAAATTAAATTGAAAACCATCCACTGGGATTTTTCAACAGTTTCTGCTCTGACTTTCCTTCATTAGGTAATGAATAATCTTAGCATCTCCCCCTTAACCTACTTTATTTATTTATTTATTTATTTATATTTTTATTTGTCAATTGCTTACAAGATAAGAGGTATAAGTAAAAACATAGTTATGAATACATGGATACATATAAGAAAAATTAAAAAAAATATAAAAGAAACAATAGGACAGGGTCGGTAGGCACGTTGGTGTGCTTATGCACGCCCCCTACAGACCTCTCAGGAAAGGGGTGAGGTCAATAGTAGACAGTCTAAGGTTAAAGTTTTGGGGGTTTGGGGAAAAAACCCCACAGAGTCAGGTAAAGTATTCCAGACATTGACCACTCTGTTGCTGAAGCTGTATTTCCTGCAATCAAGTTTGGTGCAGTTTACCTTGAGTTTGTATCTATTGTGTGCCCTTGTATTGTTATGGTTGAAGCTGAAGTATTCATTGACAGGTAGGACATTGCAATGTATGATTTTATGTACGATACTTAGATCAAACCAAAGGCAGCATAGTTCTAGGTTTTCTAGGTCTAGAATTTCGAGTCTGGTGGCATAAGGTATTCTGCAACGAGTAGAGGAGTAGAGAATTCTTCTTGTGAAATATTCCTGGACTTTTTCAACTGTGTTAATATCAGACATGTAATGTGGGTACTTGTTAAGGAAGGTCGAAATGCTTTATTTTCTGTGAGGTTCTTGGTGCTTTCTGAGCTTGGTTATTTTCTTGTAGACATTTCATTACCAAACTAGGTAATATCATCAGTGCAACTGCAAGAAAACAACCAAGCTCAGAGGGCATCAAAGACCTCACCGTTCAGCTGTGAACTATAAGTATTCTCTTCTATTGGTACTTCCTTTTATATTCTTCCTCTCTGAGGATAGGAAAGCTATAGATACAGAGTTTCTCTCAAAATGCCTAACGTCATAATTTCCACAACCCTTTGGACATTAATCATCTGTCTCTAGGTAGCTTTAACAAGTTTGCTTCAGGGGTGGGATTCAAATTGTTTTACCACAGGTTTGGTGGGCGTGCTTTGCCTAATGCCAGCACACAGCTTTCCCCATACCAGTTGAGGCCTGCAGTACCAATCAGCTGAGGGGATAAAGAAGAGAAAAGCACAGGGGCAAATGAAAGGTCCGATCCTGAGCTTTTCTCTTCTTTCTCCTCTCAGCTAATTTTGGATATTTTTTTTCCTCCTCTCGGTTGATCGTGGGGGGCTTTCTATAATACCCGGTTCAGTCGAACTGGTCCAAACCAGTAGCATACCACCACCGGTTTACTTCTATTCACACAAAAACCTGTTGAAAAAGCAAATAGCTTTTTTATTATTTATATTAATTGTGAAGGTTATTTTTTATTATTTATATTAATATAATATTAATTGTATTAATTATATTTATTTATAACATTATTTATATTAATTGTGAGGATTGCTTACTTTCTGAAATACCATTGTTCGATTAGCAAATCATCAACTAAGCTCACAACCAATGGATTTCAAACCTTGGTTGAAATGGAAGCCAGTCAAATGGAGAATTCCAGCCAGAATGGATTTAACATAATTGTTGGTGCCTGAATTAGAGATTCTGAGAAGAGCCTATCCAAAATAGCCGCAGTCTGGCTTGTCAGATTAAAATGTCTATTTTTTAAAAAAACTGCCAGTGTTGAGCAGTTCCAAGTTGCAGCATTTTTCTAACAAACTGAGGCTATAAAAATCTGGAGAGTTAACACCCCTGAAATTGAGTCTTAAATGCGTGGGTTAATAGCCACCCTTCAGAGGTTTGTCTAGAGAGACTCAAAAGCTGCTTCATTTCTTAGCAGGGTGGTCTGGCTAAATGCCACCCTTAAAAGAAAGGTGAAAATAAGGCTATGCATCGCAGAAATTTGTTTGGATTTGCTGACACAGAACAATGACAGTGCCTGCCCAATTCCCTGGTCTAATTCAACAACATATGAAACGGGCACCATCAAGCAGAAGACACTACAATGAATCAACACAGAGGGCCACCCAGAAGAGAAGCTGAATGTGCCTTCTCCCAGGCAGTCTTTGCCACTACACAAAAAGGGAAGGAAGAATTAGCACTAGCAATAGCACTTAGACTTAGATAGAGCAGAGGACTGTGATGGCAAACCTATGGCACGTATGCCAGAGGTGGAATTCAGAGCAGGGGTGGGATTCTACAGGTTCGCACCTATTCGCTAGAACCAGTTCTTAACATTCTAAGCAGTTCGGAGAACCGGCTGTTAGAAGAAATTACTGGGCTAATCCTGTAAGGAAGGCAGGAAGGAAACATTCTGGTGTTGCTTACAGAAACTGCCTCTCCTTTAATCCTTATTACATTCTTGGCAGGACTAAACTTCCTGTCTCAGGAACCTCTCTGGAGATTTTTTCCACTGCTTTGCTGGTACTTTGCTTGTGTGGAGTGACCATTTAAAGTTACAATGGCACTGAAAAAAGTGACTTATGACCGTTTTTCACGCTTACGACTGTTGCAGCATCCCCATAGTCATGAGAGGCCAGACAAGGAGATGTGTGCCTCGATATGAGTGATATTGAGTTGGCCACATCCATCCAGTCACATGACCACCAAGCCATGCCCACCAATTAAGCCACGCCCACAAAACCGGTTGTTAAAAAATTTGAATCCCACCCCTGATTCAGAGCCCTCTCTGTGGGCATGCAAGCTGTTGCCCAAGTTCAGCTCAGCTCTGCTGTGCATGCGCACATGCGCCTCCTGCCGGCCAGTTGGTCTTCAGGTCTCTGCCATGCATGCACAGGAAGGGGCGTGCATGTGGGAGGAGGGGTTGCATGCACATGCATGGGGGAGGAGTGTTTGTGTGGGGGACACACACGTACATATGGGGCAGGGCGTGTACATGGGAGATGCACATGTATTGCATTGGGGGGGGCTGCGTGCATACTTTGGGCACTCGGTGCCAAAAAGGTTAACCATCACTTACACAAGACATAGAATAATAGAGTTGGAAGGCGTCTTGCAGGTCTTCTAGTCCAATTCCCTGCTCAAGTGGAAGATTCCACACCCGTGATGGCGAACCAATGGCACACATTCTGGAAGTGGCATGCAGAGCCACCTCTACCAACACATGAGCTGTCGCCCCAGCTCAGTTCCACTGTGCATGCGTGCATGCCTCCCGCCAGCCAGCTGATTTTCCAGTATCTGCCGTGCATGTGCAGGAGGCAGGACATATGAGGGAGATGCATGCATGTGTGCAGAGGGCAGGGCGCACGTGGGAGGAGCACACACATGCACAGGGGGCATGGGGAGTGCAGGGGGCATATGTGCATGCACATGAGGACAGGGGGAATGTGGAGGGGGGTCACGCATGCATTGCATTATGGGTGCAGGCACACATGCATGCACACACTTGGCACGCAATGACAAAAAGGTTAGTGTGATGGCCCGGAGTGTAACACACATGTAACATAATCTAAAATGTAAATAAATGTCCTTTAATGCCTCCAACCTGGCCCCACGGTTCAATAATTCTCAGTTGGAGAGAAAACTTATTCAAAAATAGTCTTCAAAAGAAAGCAATACAGTCCAAACTAAATGAGCAGATGGAGGTGAAATAAAAAACCAAAACAAACTACAATGAGGGAATTTCCTCAATGGACCAGGATAAGTAATTACTTCAAGGAGTTAACAAGGCACAGTCTGTTGGAAGGACGCCAACCAAGATAACCTCAGCCCAAAATAACACACGCTTTGCTTCTGGCAACGCTGTTATAACCATCTCTCTTATATACTATTCTCCCCAGCTGCAACCAATGAGGGGGATCATGGCCACTTCCTCTCTCATAAGCCAAGTTGTTTCCTTCTCTGTTCCTCCCTGCATGTCCTAGGATGAAGAAGGGATGGGCCTGGTCCTCCTCTGACTGCCCAGCCAGCCTCTGCCCTTCCCCAGCCTCCTCCACAACCTCTGGAGCCACACTCCCATTCCCTGTCGGCTGTTCCTCCTCTCCCTCAGAGTGTGTCTCTAACAAGGACATGACAGTTAGCCATCACTACCCTACATCGTTTCATATAAATGGTTTCCCAGTCTCTTTTAAAAACCTGCCAGTGATGGAGCACCCACAATTTCTGAAGGCAAGTTATTCCACTGGTTGATTGTCCTCACTGCTGGGAACTTTCTCCTTAATTCCAGGTTGCTTCTCCCCTGGTTACTTTCCATCCATTACTTCTTGTCTTGCCTTCTGGTGCTTTGGAAAATAAGTTGACCCCCTTTTCTTTGTGGACCTTTTTTGTTATATGTATCAACTCCATTAATATGCAGCTTGGATAAACTTTGCAACAAGGAATGTGAGATTCAAAGTGCATAAAAAGTGACAGTGTGCCTGTCTTATTCAAAACACCTGTTGATGCATTAAAAGGAATAAAAGCCAAGAAAGAGAGATGGAGGAATATAAAATGCTCAGCTTCCCATTACATCACCACCTGATGTTTTACTTTTCTAGGTAAAAGGATATTACAAGTCACTTAATAAAACATCGGGGGTATCAAATTTAAAGTAGCAAAGAAAGAAACCCAGACAGTCAGCTGTTGGAAATGTTCCTTTGCTTTTTGGATCAGAAGAAAAAAAAATCTTGTTTGGAGTTTTATCAAGCAGCCTAAGAGCCATTGGACAAGTTTCTTCCTCTTCAGTATGTGTTATTTTGATATAAGCCAGGCAAAGTTAAGTAATTTTGACTCCTTGTTTTCCTCCTACTCCTTTGGATTCAAAGCTAGTTCCACTTTCTTACCAACCCCTCTTAAACTCAGTTCTCACATGTGTAAGAGCTGTCAGAATAGGTTTAACACACATGCCCTACCTACTCTGGCTGTCAAATTCCAGCCTTACATAATCTGTTACCCAACAGACTTAACCACAATCTATGTAACAATGATAATGAAGCTTGATTTGGCTCGACAAACTCAGTCACTACTGTTCTTTTAACTTTGTATTTATGCTTTGTTTTCTTCTAGCTAAATTTGAAATCTAGAGATAAGAAGGATTGGAGAACTCAGTCTGGATGAAAGCTGAATAGTACAACATATACATAATATGATAACATCCAGGGAAGAGTCTTCAGATATTATATTATCTTATGCCTTTAGTTTTCCTGTTGATGAAACTTCAAAGCACTGGAGCATGTAATTCCAGTAAAATATGTTCTGTTAATCCAAGAAGCCTAAAGGGGTAGAGAGAACTGAGCAAATTTCCACTTCATAATCACATGCAACTCAACTGAATGAAAAAAAGGACTAGGGGAGACATGATAGAAGTGTTCCAATATCTCAGGAGCTGCCACAAAGAAGAGGGAGTCACACTATTCTCCAAAGCACCAGAAGGCAGGACAAGAAGCAATGGGTGGAAACTAATCAAGGAGAGAAGCAACTTAGAACTAAGGAGAAATTTCCTGACTGAACAATTAATCAGTGGAACAACTTGCCTCCAGAAATTGGAATTTTTTAAAAAGATGGTGGATAACCATTTGTCTGAAGTGGTGTAGGGTTTCCTGCCTAGTCAGGGGGTTGGACTAGACGACCTCCAAGATCCCTTCCAACCTTATTATTCTATTCTATTCTAACTCAAAACTTTGGGTTTTTTTAAAAAGTCCTCTGCAAAAGTGAATGGCAAAAAACAAGCTAACCCTTTTTAACTAAGTTCCAAGGTTGGAGGGCAATAGAGACAGAAAAATGTTGAGTATCAAAAAATTATTGTCCACCTTGCCTTCGTTCTTATGTCATTCTGCTAATCCGAGGTCCACTCTGCAAAGGTTTGGGTGTATCAGAATGTAGATTGGCTGGGGAATTCTTGGAGTTGAAGTCCACAGGTCTTAAAGTTTCAAGGTTGGACAGTGCTGGTATAAGAACCTCACATAATCAAATACTAAATGTATTTAGGGACTTAGCAAAAAAAAAAAAAAAACTTAGTGGAGATGCAACCTCTTCATGTAAATTAATTCTTTTACAGAATTAAATGTTTCTTCAATAGGATGCACTGAGATGAAAGAGATGGCTTTTGCAATCATTCCTGCAAGTGAGTTATTTCTAATTTAGAACCATTTTTTCCCACCTAGATACGACTGGATCCCTTTTTTTTTTCAATTCCCTTCCAACAGAGTTATTCTAAATAGACAAAATTATGATTATTTTTACTGATTATGGAGGAGGTAGCATGTAGTAGTTTCTAAAACTCCACCTTGAATCTTTTTTTTTCTTCCTGTTAATGAATCAACCATTACAGAAGCATCAGCATGAGTTCTGACTCCAATACAGTCCTGTTTAACTAAGCTTTTAGAGTTCTTGAAAGTGACAACATGTGTGAATCCAATTGATCTGTGAAAAAGCCATCGGGACTTTCAGAAGCTTGAGATAAAAAATTCACCTCCATGTCTTCCTTAACCTGGTTTCAAGAGGGTCAACTGTTGGGCATTTAAGATCTATAGGAGAAGAACAGGCAGATCTGGAGGATACAGTTAAATGCATCAACAGATGTAAAGTCCTTGCATCCTACGTATCAGATGGGGCAGTATATAAGTGCTATTATCACTGCTATATTGTGGTGCTTATTTTCACAAAGGACCCTCTGTGGAGATTCACTGTTGATGTGGGAGGCTCAGCTGGCAAATGGGAAGTAGGCTGTTGTGCAGAGGGGATGGAACTGAGAACCTTCAGAATTGGGCAATCCACATGCCAAGATTTGATTGCCTTTCCAGGTTGAATTACAAGTTGAACTGATAAGGGGTCTGTAGGCTAAACCAAATGATGAATGGTTGATAGTATGTCTGATCTAAAGAAGAGAAGGACTGATCATGATACGATCATTCTGGTGTGTCTTTATGTGTCCAAGCTTCTTGGGTGAGAAGCAAAACATCTTCAAGGAAAAACAAAGTCCAGTTATCTTTTGAAAAAGCACCTTTGGGACAACCATGATCTGGATGACTGAATCTCCATCACCATATGATGAACGATTGAGGGAACTAGGTATGCCTAGTCTGTATACATGTGGTGTATAGAATATGTATTGGTGTAAGCCCAAAGAGAGACAACTATAGCTCTAGCAAACACATATATTTTTTACAGTTCATATCCAGCAAAGTTGCATCCAGCAATGATCTCAATGCCTTCCACGCGGGTGGGAGAGAAGGAGGAAGAATAGAATGGAGTGGAGTGGAATAGGATAGGATAGGATAGGACAAAATAGAATAGAACAGAACAGAATAGAATATGGAATAGAATAGAATAGAATAGAATAGAATAGAATAGAATAGAATAGAATAGAATAGAATAGAATAGAATAGAATAGAATAGAATATGGAGTGGAATGGAATGGGATAGGATAGGATAGGATAGGATAGGATAGGAATGGAATAAAATAAAATAAGGAATAGAATAAGGAATAGAAATACAAATACAAATAATAGAAATAGAACAACGGAGCTGGAAGGGAACATGGAGGCTTTCTAGTCTAACCCCTTGCTTAGGCAGGAAATACTATACCAATTCAGATAAATGGTTATCCAATCTCTTCTTTAAAACTTCCAGTGTTGGAGCATTCACAACTTCTGGAGGTAAGTTGTTCCCTAATTAATTGTTCTAGCTGTTAGGAGGAAGAGGAGAAAGAGGAGGAGGAGGGGGAGGAGGAGGAGGAGGAGGAGGAGGAGGAGGAAGATTTTGATTCTATATATCAAATTTTACCCTTTATTTTTTTGGTATAGTGGAGGACGGTGAATTTTTCTTTGTTCCGAAGCTCCATACATAACTTCCTAATTTGTACAGGCTCAATGTGTCATTATCTGTGGTTTTGACATCCTGGTTCTATATGAAGCTCTACCCAGCATCTAATAGAATCTTCCTGTCCTGTGTATAATTTTGCTTGCCACGTGTCAAAAAAGATACTGTAAAATCGCATAAGCATTTTGATCACAAATTAAAATTTGACACAACTTTAACCTTCAACAATGCCCCTTAGCTTGGCACCTGTATGCTCTGGAAATCATCTTCATTGTGCACTTCTAATTCCGCTTCAAATCATTGTGCATCTCTGCTCTCCAACGCTGGAAAACACTGCCCTAGAAAAATGTGGGCTGTGGCAATTGGCAGTTAAAAATAAGGTTCCCAGGAAAGCTTAACAGACATCAGTGCCTCTGATCCAATTTAACTAATAGAATTTGATAGTTTGACAATCGGGGACCCCCAGAGTGGAAACAAGATGTGTTCACTTGATGACATGTTTTGGCAACTCATCATAACCGAAAACTATGCATGGAGAAGCAGACATGCTCCATGTGTCTGGATCAGAGATGGACATCCTCTAGCTCCAGGGCATGATGTATCTACTTCCAAGCTGATCTTCTGGCCCCCAGGTACTGCTGCTAAAAATGGTTTATCCAAGTAAGAAAAGGCAACTGACTTCTCTTCCCATTGCTCTTTTACAATAGCAGTGTTCTTGTTTACAGCACAGTTATTCCACTCTTCTTCAGAGGTTGATGGCTGGAAGGCATCACAGTAGAGTTTATGAATAGCTGGCCATATAGAGAAGACCTCTGACTTAACCCAGTGTGGTTGGCTGAGGAATTCTGGGAATTGAAGTCCATACATCTTGGAATTGTCAAGGTTGACCTGTCCTGTTAATTCTGCTCCACTACCGAGATGCTGCTGAGAGTCAGAACTGGAGAATTGTGTTCAGAAACAAATACAAATATAGAATAGTGTAAGCCAGGGGTGTCAAACTCAAGACCCAGGGGCCAGATCCAGCCTGCAAGGCACTTAGATTTGGGGCTGCCCTGGAAACAGCAAAGGTCTGCAGTGCCTCTGCCAACAAAAATTGAGCTCCATTTTTGCTGGCATGGGGTTTCAGGAGGCTGTTGCAGCCAAAAATGGAACTCAGGAGCCTGTTTTCACTAGCAGAGCAATTAGGCCACCAGAGGCACCCCCGACATGAGTGACGTCGATCTGGCCATGCCCACCTTGTCCCCTCCCCTCCTCCGAGGTCAAACACAACCCTGATGCATCCCTCAACGAAATTGAGTTTGACACCTCTGGTGTAGGTGAAAAAAAAGGCAAAGATGAGATGGGTAACTTTTCCTGAATCCAGAGTCTCTTTTGGCCTTGGAACAATGTACCAAGTAAGGAGTATATTTGTAGCTCAGGGTTGAAATGAGCACATCATTGAAACATGTTTCAAGGAAGAGACAAACTCCTAAAACTAGTCAGTGAATCCAGAACAGAAACATTTGGTTTCCATTTCAGTTCTATTTCCATTTAATTACATGACTATGTTTAACTTAGTAGTTAAATATATTCCGTTTATGTTTACAATCCATTACACAACTGTGTTTCATTTTAAAATTAATATTATTCTCTAGTCATGCATTGAATAGTTTTCCCCTTGCATCATATTATAAATTACAACTTGATTTTGGGAGGTCTCTAATGGTTGCATTTAAGGCCTTCAGCCCTGAATCCAGCCTTGTAGCTTCAGATAGCACCTGTTGGAACTTACTAAATGAAGCTAATATCTCAACTTTGTCCATTCTAAGTGCATCCAGTAACTGGGTAACAATCAGCTGCCATCATTTCACTGAAGACACATTATGGGAAAGATGTATCTATTAAAAAGATTTGTTTCCTTCCCTCCTTCCCACCTGATATACAGGTAGTTTTTGATTTCAACTGCTGCCTTCAAGGGAAGAAGGAGAAGCAACAGGAAAAGGAGGAGAAAGGATAACAACCACTTCTAAAAACATAAAGTTTTCCTAGATTATGTGCTTCTTATGAATAGAATGATGTCTTTTTAACGAGCTGGTTTCAGTTGTCATGATAGTGAAATGCTATTTGTAGATAATAGCAATGATATCACATAACAGCTTACTCCATTTATTATTGTTGTTGTTCTTAGGAAAATGCTATTTTAGTGAACTGGTTGGGTTTTGATGTAGCGATTGATTTACTCTCTGATCTTGGTCTTTTTGTTTACCTTCCACAATTTGACTCTGCTTTTTTAATCTAAGTCCCCCTCTAGGCTGCAAATCACCCAAGTATTTACATTAATTAAATCCAATGTGTTCTGCCTCTCTCCCCACTGGGCCATAATATCCTTGTAGAGAAGAGATGTTAATAAGCCTTGCTTCACTTACGAAGAAGTGTGGAAGCTGCTCCTAAACACATAGCACCTCGTTTCTTCTGCATGGATGGGCAAAGCTGTAGGAGATACAACTTCTTTTCATTGGTTGGAATAACATCCATGATCCCAGTAAGAAGGACCTTGCTGACCAATTAGTTGCATCCATTTCTGAAAGGACATGTGTTCTATCGCCAGAACAAAGTAGACTGGAGACCGGAGTTGAAATCAGCTCTTTATTTACAGTCAGTAAATTCAACTAAACTGGAGCTGCGGCAGCCTCTTTTATAGTGGCTGCTCGCGGCTCGCAACCAATGACATCATTTTAAACCTCCCGCCGTTTAGGCGGCCAATCATAATACATTGTTATCTACCAATCGCTAAGCAGTAGTGGTTGTCCAATCGGAATGTAGTATTACGAGTATGTAAATGTCTATATACAACACCATGGACTAGTCCTATCAGTATGGCAGGGACTATCCTGTCATATCATATCAGAGCCACTTTATAGAACCCTAGTAAGACCACACCTGGAATGCTGCAACCCATTTTGATCACCATACTACAAAAAAGATGCTGAGACTTTGGAAAAGGTTTCAGAGAAGAGCAACTAAGGTGACCAAAGGCCTGGAGACTAAAGCATATGAAGAATGAGTGCAGGTTTTGGGTCTGGTTAGTCTAGAGAAAAGAAGGATTAAGGGTGGCCTGAGAATCTACATTGAAGTTCAACTCAAGTTTGTATGCTTTCAAATTGCTAGGTAGCCAGGAGCTGGAGCAAGGAACGGGAGCTCACTCTGTCCTGTCTTGCTTGGGTCTTGAACCCTGGCTGTCAACTTTCTAGCTGACAAGCTCAGCATCATTAACCTCTGAGCCATCACATCCTACCCATATTAGGTAAGTACTAAGTACTGGTACTTAAATATCAGACCACAAATCCTTTATACATCTGGAGTCCTCTCATTAGTTCTTCTTTTATATCCAAAGCTTTCTAACAAGGTTTGCTGCAAATTCTCGAGTTCTTTTTGACTCTGCAATTCTCCTACCTAATTGAGGTTGTTAATAGTTTGTCTCTGGCTCTCCTTTAACATCAATTCACCTTCTCTAAGGACATGTCACAAGCTGGGGTTCATCTTCCCCAAGCTGAGAAGAATAGCAGAGGTAACACAATGTCACAAATGCAGTCTTTGCTTTACTGGATATTTTTAAACGTTGGCATTTAAGCATGCAATCTTTCCCTTAAAAGCCACCGTGGCTTTGAATTTAGAACCATTTAAGTGCACCACTGGAGGCAATCCATGTCATAATTGCTTGAACTTCACGATGGTCCTTGTGTGTCTAAGGAAGAAAGAGCTGAAAGATGTGGGGGGAGAGAAGGGATGGAACTACCAATCACTACTCCCAAATCCTACCCTATATACAACTCCACATTTTGCAGAACAAAGAAGAAACAAATTAATCCATTGGTTTTGGCAACCTTCGATACAAGCCAGCCAATTATAGCAAAGCAATCACTCAACAATTCTTCTTCATCCCAAAGAAGAAAACAAGCTTTGTTTGTCTTAAAAGGCTCTCATGGGGGTCAGCAGCAGGCATGCGCAAAGAGAAAGGGCCCAACTCACATAAAGGAGGCATAAAGAGAGGTTCAAAGGAGGAGACAGTAGCAGGAATTGAGGACATAAAGTCAATTTGCAATGCCTTAACAAGGACTGTAGTGTCCTGCCTGCTTAAAGCATAAAAATAGGACCACACCTATGATGGGTCATCATTGCAAGGAGCCAATCAAGTGTTGCAACTGGACATAGGGTTAGAATAGTCATCCTTTTTTTCCCCCCTTCTCTTTCTTTTTCCTGACAGTTAGAACCATTAACCAGTGGAACTGCTTGCCTCCAGAACTTGTGGGTACTTTCCAACACTGAAGGTTTTTAAGAAGAGATTGGACAACCATTTGTCTGAAATGGTATGGCGTTTCCTGCCTGAGCAGGGGGTTGGACTAGAAGACATCCAAAGTCCCTTCCAAGTTGAGGACTACTTGTATTCTTTGTTCCTCTTCCTTTGTTAGACAGAACTCAATGGTCATTGTATCAGTGCAGTGTGATCTTCCTCCCCAGAATTGTGCTTCATCCACAACAACTCCAGAGTTGTTCTTTATGGAGAGGGGGGGGAGGGAGAGAGAGAGAGAGAGGGAGAGAGAGAGAGAGATCTATATCCTGATGGAATTTCTTTTCATCTTCCTTTGATCAGATGAGATGCTTGATTGAACATGAGCTGGTGGCCCTTTAGTCCTTCAATAACAGATTGAAGGAAGGTTTTCCATCCTTCTACTCTCCAGTCTACTCCTTCTCTATCTGATGGGATTTCCAATTTGGAATGAATGAATGATGCAGCCTTCTAGTAGATTTTAATCCTCTGATTGTTGAATGAGACTCCAGTGTATCGACTTCCATTCTTCAGTCCAATACAAATTTAACTAATCAGTTTCACTAAACACTGATTTCAGCTACTGTGAAGGAGGCACAGTGGCATCACCAGTGGCAATCATCAGCATTATTTAATTAATTAATGTGCCACCTAATTAAATGAAATAAGTCAAGTACATCTTGGTCTTAACTCAGCAGCAATGTAGATGCTTTGCATGTGGATATTCCTTTCCAGAAAAGATCAGAAATGTACAGACATGTTAAGGGCAGCTAAAAATATAGTCGAAAACACTGTTGTACTTAATCTTGTTGTGCTAAATTTTACGATACATTTTTGGTGCATTAATTTCAAAATGTTTTGCAGGCTCCAGCAAGCAGCATGTTCTCTTCAGAATGCGTTTAGCATAATAAGAAAGCAAGAGTACACTTGCAAATAAATAATTTTATTTAGTACTTTTACAAGCTCATCTTCCTTGATTGTTGTTTAACTCTTTTTGCACTGCTCTATGTATGCCTGCAACAGTTTTCTAACTGTACACTCGGATCACTTTCTGAACTTCACGACAGGAAAGCATTCTGAACTGGAGGATCCCAATTTCTCATTTGATCCAGAGTTATTCTACTGCAAGAGTGGGGAAAAAATGACTGTATGTCGCTAGGCACAAACAAAACCCACACGTGCAAAGTTCAAGCTACTTGCTTTATTATGTTCTGCCGATAATGCAAGAATCTTCCCCAGTCTGGAAACCTGTTCCTGGAAACAATTAGATAAGGCTCCAAGGAACAATTAGATAAGGCTCCAAGCCTAACCCTTTGGCAGTTGTGCAGTGACCCTAGGCTAGCTCCGCACTTGATCACTCCTCCCTGCCAGGATGGGTACTTCCCAACATATCTGTTCTGACCCAGCTTTCTTTCAACATGAAAAACCCTCTGACGTGAACTCAAAAGATTCCTTTATTAGGAATGCCAACAGCCCCAGCAAAAAGTTTCTCTTGCAGTCCATCCGCCCAGAAGATAAATAGTTGTCTGCTACACTTATTCATCTCCACCCCCTGCCTTTTATCCCCACAGCTAGGATGGGGCCTCACTAGCAGTGGTGGCTCTTCCTTCCCAAGGACCGGCCCATAGATTTCCACTGCTCTCCTCTCCTCTGCCTTCTGCTCATCTACACATCACGCACTGGACCCAGCATTTCCTCCTCTTCGTCATCAACCACTTCCAGACCTGGGGGCTGTTGAGTCTCCATCTGAGGGCTGACGATGGTCCAGGCTCCACCTCCGCCTCTGTCTCTCTTTCTCTGTCAGTTCCATTCTCTCTTCCCCCTTGGAGCTCCCTGGTTGCCCTGATGCTGACCCTGATTCCTACACCTCTCTCTCCTCCTCTGATTCAGCTGTTAGAGGGACCAGCAGCCAACTGGCTACAACAATAGCTCAATGTTGAAAAATAATCACAGCCTCACTCAAGCCCATCAGTGCCTTACAAATATTAGAAGTAGGATACTTACCCAGTTCTTAGCTGGTTCCCTTTCATTTCAGTCTGGTAGCTCTGCAGAAAATGTTTAAAAATGAAGATGGGCAGCCATGATTTGTTGAATGGGAACACTCTTTATTTGCATCATGATGTATATATATATAAGAAAGAGTCGGGCTTCTATCATATGGTTTGCGCAGTTGTCCAGAAAGACACATTAAGATTCTTCCAAGCAGATTTTTTTTATTGATTCTCTCCTATAGAGAGAATGTTGTCAAACTGAAGTAAACTACCAGACATGTAAGCTCTGCATATATTAGCATATGTAGCATATATCCTGGGAACTATTAGAAAGAAGCTCACCCTCTTTCTCTCCCATAAGCTATCTGAACTGAGTTGCCTTTTGTTCCACTGGAATGCACTCCTTCCCTTTCTCTTGGGAATCCAGACTACATTCCATCACACCAACCACCTTCACCCTTTGACTCCCTCACCAAGGATGTGTTTGATTTCAGAGGAAGAAGCAGGCTCCATGACTATAGCTAAATGTAACGTTTGTGTAGCATTGTCATTTTGTACTTTAAAAAAAAAACCATTTGGTTTCCCTGACCTCGATTTTATAATTTAGTCAGCAAAAACGTCATGCTGGATAAAAATTGTTTCAATTAACCAAATGCAATAGTTGCCAACCCCAAGGAAATGAACATTGATATATTAGCCTTGCAGGGTCGTGCAGCCATGCATCTTGAAGGATACCAATAGGATATAAGAAGGAAGGAAATTATGGCTATTTTTCTCACCCGCTCGAGAATTGTCATAATTCATTTACTGACCATGAAGTTGAAAACTTACATTTGTTGTTAGTTGACTGTGCTAGCTTAATGTTATTCTTGTGAGCTGGGATGGAGAAGAAACTTGTTCCATTTGCATTTTAATGCAATAGTCCCCAGATTTGTGTTCCCTGAACTTATATAGAAGTCAGAAGATAAAATATCTTTTACGACTCTTGGGATAGAGTTGGCAATGTAAACATATGTGCAGAAAAATGAGGATGTTGGGAAAATGTGCTGGCAAAAATGTGTGTGAGTGTTCGCAAGGGTTGTTTTTTTAAAAAATGCAAGCTGATAAATAGGAATAAATTACTTTTGTAAAAATATTTTTGAAGACAGAAGACAAAAATATTTTTGAAGACAGAAGACAGGCAGGCATGAAGGAGAATCTATATGAATATTCATCACTCACAGAAAATTCAGTTCTTCTTATTATGAGTGCCCCTATATTATGTGATACCGACTGTGACTTTAAAAAAGAAGCAGACATAGATGGGTGATTTAACAATAACAGGATACACACAGTCCACAGTTCTAAATCATTTTCTAGGAAAGGTTTCTGCTGAAAAACTTTTTTTTTCAAATATGGAAAGAAAAGTCAGTTCAATTGCTTTATTTTTTTTTTTCGAATAACAACCTATTTAATGTAACAAAAGCATCCAACCTATTTGTCCTCTTGTTAATTTCTATCCCCATGGGATATAGTTCAGAAGAACAGGAGCATCCACAAAAATAAGTTCTCGCAAATCAAAAATGTGTTTTGTGAAATAACCTCTCATTAAAATAGAGTCCCTATAAGACAAGATCATATAATAGAAACCAGCATTTGAATTTTGAGCATAGCAACTTTGGAAATTAGCTTTGTAATTCCTTCCTAGAATGGTAATAAGTTGCCCAAGAGAGACAAAAATAATACTTTTGTAGAGGTTAGATGTAAAAAAAAAAAAAAAAAGGAAATTGAGGAAAAGTAGACCAATCATATCAGGCAGTTTCAGCCATGCAAAATTATTGTTATATGCTTGGATCTGACTCAATGAAGATTTACTTCAATAAAATTAGTGCCAAGCAATACATTTAAGTAACAGAAGGGCATTTTTTTCTTCCTTTTTACAAAGGAAGGGAGAAATGGAGGGAGGGAAGGGAGGGAGGTAGAAATAGAGAGAGAGAGTTAGTAAATAAGTAAGTCACAGTAACAGAATAACAGAGTTGGAAGGAATCTTGAAGGTCATTTAGTCCAACCCTCTGCTCAAGCAGGAGACTTTCTACCATTCCAGACAAATGGCTGTCTAATCTCTTCTTTAAAACCTACTGGGATCTACTAAATCAACTAGTATCAACTAGATATAATTCTGCCATAAATCAACTTCACTGATCAATATATATATATCACTTATCTTTCACCTTATCTAGATTTTAGGATGGTGGACTCCTCAAAATTAAAAAAATAATATTATCCAGTCTGGAAATGAAACCTGATACTTCCCACATTTCCTTGACAATTTTTTTTCCAGTTGAAAACTCTACCAAAGAATTTCAGTTATGGTTGGAGATTAAAAAACCTTTCGTTTCTGTTCAGATAAGGACACTCTAGGTGTAAAAAGGTAGTCCTATTTAATCTTTAGCAATATATTTCCAAAGACCTAGCATTCTGGAAAACCTCTCTTGTCAGGAGAAACAAAAGAACATCCAAGAGAATGCATGTTGGAAAGAAATAATTATGTTTAGTTTTTCTTCCTGAAGCCCTTTTTGTTTCTCTCTAAAACAAGGAGACTTGGAAATCAATTCTGTCTTCTATTAACATGTCTCATTCTGCAGAAGTCCAACAATTTGTTTTCTGGATCTCTCATTCCATCAGAGCATGTGGAAGATCTTGGCACAAATCTTGGTAAATTGAGTTATTTCTTTAGATTATATATCTAAAGGGGTTTTTTTCCCCCCTCCTGTCCGCTGGCTGCCAGACAGGATGTATCCTATTATGTTTTTATCCACAAAATCTTGCTTATCTTTACAAGTGATTTATGGAGTACATTTTAGGAACTAAGATGAAAACTTTTTTATGGATCAAATGCATGTTTGGTGAGAGAAGATACTTATTTTTCAAGGGTCCCCCTTCAAAGAGAGTTATGCTTCATGACTTCCACATCTTTTCATATTTTAAGTGTTCACTGGCCAAATTAATCTACTCTATTACGTAGGAAACTCTTTATCTGCAAGGAAGAAAATTAAACTATTTGTCATTTATTGGCGCTCTCGGCTTTCATCTCAGGAATGTAAAATTGGCAAATAGGCCATCTTCAACAGAGCTTGGCAGATAACTAGAATACAAGACTTTTTAGCTGTTTGGAGAGAACATAACATTTCTGAAATTAAAGATGTCTAATGTTTTACAGTGTTTTGCCTTAAAAGAAAAAAAAAATCATGACATTGTTTCCGTTGGCCTGAATTTGAAGGATTTGAAATGCTGCAGAGTGGTGGATATTGTTTCTCCTAATTACCACTTAATTTTCACTTTTGCTATTTCCAAACAAGTGTAAAAAGGAGAATGAAGATGCAGTTAGAAGACAAATTATAAAGCAGACACATTTCTTAGCAGCATGCAAAGCTTGTATTCAGATTAAAATTAAAAATGACAACTCAGCAACAGTTCCCTAAAATTTAATCAGCTTTATGGTAGAAGTTATTTACTTTATTGTCTCCTTTGTTTTCTACAGCATTCTGCTGTGTCTCATTGCCCACATGGGAATATAGGAGTTTCTACACATTAATAATTTTATTCTTGCAAGGATCCAAAACCAGAGATATCCTTAGGGATTTATGCAGAATGTGTGCCCTGTTTCTGGTTTCAAATACACACACGCAAAAAACATACATACTCAGTTGCTATGGTAATAGTTTACTCAAGGTCAAGGAACTAATAGCAGACAAGAAATGCAAACCTAAACAGAGTCCCTGAAAAAAGTTTGCTTGAATGGTTGCTTTTAATAGGACCATGCAAAAGAATAGTCAAAATCCAGTCCAAGTTTCCAAGAGCTGGGTTAGGGTTGCCAGCCAGTCTAGAGGTCAGAATTTCACAAGCAGAGTCTAAATGGCACATAAGAACCTCATATCAAACTTTTCCTTCCAATAAGGGGTCATGAGTCAGGGCTATTTGCCAGCTGTCACTCATCAAGGGATTTATTCCCTTGCTTGGTAAGAAGCCTTATAGAATGTTTATGCTCAGCTCTCCTCTCTCCTTGAGGGTGCAAGGACTGGGAGTTCTTACCTCATCACCTGACTTCCCCAGATGCTCACATGGTGCTGTGTTTCAACCCCATGGGATTCTTCCTTTTGTGTTTCCTAAGGCTGAAATTCCACAGGTATCCCCAGAGAAGCCTTTTCACCTGCAGAGTCATTGTCTGATTTCTGGGAGACAACAGTCAGGATTTTTATGTAAAAGTAGTATTTAAGTACAGTTGAGTTTGGGGACTGACCAGAGTAGTCAGTATAATAAATTATATTTTTATTTTTTTATTATATTCATAGTAGCTAATTTTTCATTCTCAGAAACAGACTTATGGAATGTTTTTTTTAATAAGCTTTATTACATTTTATTAATTTTCTATTAATTACATTTCTTAGTGCTTCATAAACATGTTGTCTGGGCATTTAGTTTGCTTAACAATACACCTTTACATTCTTAATCTCCACCCCCTTTTCCAACCACTGATAAAATAGATTCCATGTTTGATAATAGACTGTGCAGAAATGGATAGACTGACATTGAAAATGAATCAGAAAGAAGACACAGAATATTATTACCAGAGGAACACTTAAACATGCCAAATTACACTTCTATTATTTGCCAGTAAGAAAATCTAGTATCTGTCAACTTTGGGGTAGATCAGATCAGGAAATGGACCTGATAGAAAGACTAGAGCAATGGTGGCTAACCTTTTTCGGCTCCTGTGCTGATAATTGCCCATGTGCTCACTTGCGTGTGCTTGCATTCCAGCACCCAGAAGGCAATGCAATGCGTGCTGGGGGGCCCTGTTCATGTGTGCACGATCCCCCCTTGCATGCCACACCTCTTCACATGTGTGTTGCATGTCTCTGCACAGATGTGCACAATTCCCCCTCGCGCACCGCACGTCTGTGCATCCACATGCAATCCCCTCATGCACAGCATATCTCTCCGCATGCACATGTGTCTCCAACACACCTCCCCCTTCGCCCCCTGTCCATGCGTGCCAGATACCCGACAATCAGCTATGGGGCGGTGGCATGCACGCATGCACAGTGGGGCTCTTTGAGTGACCTCTCGCATGCCGGGGGAAATGGTTCTGCGTGCCACTTCTGGCACACATGGCATAGGTTCGCCAACATGGGACTAGAGCTTTATTAAAAGAAGCTATAATATCAGCATCTTGATTGTGCATGTCCTCCCCTCCTCCTTCTATTACAATGAGTCTGCTTCAGTGTCTTCTGACTATGAAATGTCTATGGAGATTCTCAGTCATTCGGGTCATGGTTGTCCCAAAGGTGCTTTTTCAAATGGCAACTGGACTTAACTTTGTTTTTCCTTGAAGACATTTCACTTCTCATCCAAGAAGCTTCTTCAGTTCTGACTGAATGATGGAGAATGGAAGGATTTATATCCCTTGCAGTCATTTGGTCATTAGCTCTCTTTCTGAGAATCGCCGAGGCCCCTTGGAGGTTTATCTGTATCCTCAGGTCACATGAATAGTGCAAATGGGAGTGGAACCTTCTTGGAACTGCTGAAAGGACAATGTTGTGAACAGGATTGTGTCCTATCCTTCCTCCTCTGTTGAGAGAGGGTATTCAGTCTTAAAGTAGATGGCCTCTTTGACCATTGACCCT
Source organism: Hydrophis major (assembly GCA_033807585.1). NCBI lineage: Eukaryota > Metazoa > Chordata > Lepidosauria > Squamata > Elapidae > Hydrophis > Hydrophis major. The sequence goes on along the minus strand of CM066332.1, from coordinate 133,370,512 downwards.
TAACTTGCTTCCTAAGACTCAAGGGATGTTTCAGTCCTTTTTGCTTATATCATATTTCTTGCCTATGTCCCTCAAGGTCATCTCTGATTCTCTACAGTATTCCCTAATGGTGTTTGACACCTTTCCAGCCATAAATGCCCAATTCCTTCTCTTGCTCCATTCACTTTCCCACCCTTTATATATTTAGAGACTGCTGATTCTTTTTTTTTTTTCACTCCCATTTCAAAGCCATTCCTGTTTCATTAAAGGGCCTCTCCATCATTCTACATGGAGGGAAGTAAGCAGTGGGGTGCCAGAAGGTTCCGTCTTCGGCCCAGGACTCTTCAATATCTTCATTAACAACTTAGATGAGGGAACAGAAGGGGAACTTACCAAATTTGCAGATGATACTAAGCTGGCAGGAATAGCTAACACCCAAGAAGATAGGCTCAAGATCCAGATGGATCTTGACAGACTAGAACACTGGGCCGTATCTAACAAAATGAATTTCAGTGTAGAGAAAAGTAAAGTCCTACACTTAGGCAAGAAAAACCAAAAGGACACATATAGACTGGGAGAAACCAGGCTCAATAGTAGTAACTGTGAGGAGGATCTTGGAGTCTTAGTGGACAACCAACTAAATATAAGCCAGCAGTGTGCATCAACCGCCAAAAAAGCTAATGCAATCCTAAGCTGTATTAACAGTGGGATACAATCAAGATCAAGTGTAATACCACTAATACCACTCTATAAAACCTTAGTAAGACCACACCTAGAGTACTGCATCCAGTTTTGTTCACATTATAAACCCATGTGTGAAATCTCATTCCACTTCAATAGGTTTGTTTCTCCACATTCCTACCTACCCAGGGGTAACCTCACTTATTTCGTTTATTTATTGAATTTATATCATTAATGCAGGCAAATATATGTGTCTCAGGATAGCATTACAGGATTCAAACTGGGTTGGTCACAGGAACCAGAGGCTTAGTCTTCCCAGCTTTCCCACTCATGCTGGAGCCCCCTCATCATCCTCAGGGAACGTCTCTCTAGCAGAATGTGTCAAATTCTGCTAGATCAGGGGTCTTCAAGCTTGACAGCTTTAAGACTTGTGGACTTCAACTCAAAGAATTCCTCCTCCAGTCATGTTAGCTCAGGAATTCTGGGAGTTGAAGTCCACAAGTCTTAAAGCTGCCATGTTTGGTTGCCTGCTGTCAGAAATCTAAGGCAGGACTCTTCAAACTTGACAGCTTTAAGACTTGTGGACTTCAACTCCCAGAATTCCTCCTCCAGTCATGTTAGCTCAGGAATTCTGGGAGTTGAAGTCCAAAAGTCTTAAAATTGCCAAGTTTGAAGACCTTGGGCAAGAGAGAAGTTTCCTGAGGATGGGCTCCAGCACGAGTAGGAAAGCTCAAAAAACTAAACCTCTGGTTTCTGTGACCAAAATCCAGATTGGATCCTGAATTTCTTTCTTTCCATGGTCTCACGAGTCTCAGAGATATAGAAGATGTGAAAAGAAATGCATCAAAAGATTAAAACATTAACAAAATGCATTAATAATACCAATCACAATAGCAAAAATTAGAGAAGCAAAAGGTAGCATGGAAGGTGAGAATCAAGAAGAGCCCAGTTGCAAATAACATTCTGAAAGCCATCAAAAAGAGGGCTAGTGGAATCTCTATAGGTAAATCTTCCTACAACTTGGATACTACCATTGCAAAACAAGACCTTCTAGTCTAATTTCCAGAACTTTGGAATTACAAGGAGTTTTTCTTTCAGTGTCTATTCGGTTTGGACTGCTATAGGTTGGAGTAAGCAGGCCTGCAGGCCCTCAGAGGCCAAGCCATAAAACATTATACAAGATAAAACCAGTACTTTAATTCAGGGGTGGGATTCAAATTTTTTAACAACCGGTTCTGTGGGCGTGGCTTAGTTGGTGGATGTGGCTTGGTGGTCATGTCATTGGCTGGGTATGGCCAACTCAATATCACTCACATTGAAGCACGTATCTCCTCGCCTGGCCTCTCATGACTTGTGGGGATGCTGCAACAGTCGTAAATAGGAAAAATGGCCATAAGTCACTTTTTTCAGTGCCATTGTAACTTTGAATGGTCACTCCACACAAGCAAAGTACAGCAAAGGAGGGGAAAAAAACTCCAGAGAAGTTCCTTGTTGTGTATGCAATATAATTAATAAAGTGTGAGCTTGGAGTAAGTGCAGGGTTCTGGCCCTGCACTTCTGATTGGCTGTTAAGCGGCTGGACCGGATTGACCCGTTCCGGGGAATCCGATTGGCCCTTAACAGAGAGTTCTCATTGGTTATACAAGCTAGCGTTCCTAGCTCATTATTGGTTAAACGTTATAAGGTTTGCCTATATAAGGCGGATTCTACTGACGTTAAATGAGCAAGTCACGATGTAAATAAAGAGCTGAAGTTCACCGTTCAGAAACTCGTCTCCATTCTTTCTCGCCCATGCTCAAACCTAACACTGGTGACGAGGATGGGATGTGGAGATATCTGAACCAACGAAACTTCGAAGAACACTGAGCACGTGACAGACGACGCCAACAACGGAACCATGTCCAGTGGCATCATACCACCCACTCCGTTCGATCCATCACAAGAAGACTGGGAGTCTTACATGGATCCTTTCCAAATGTTCCTAGAGACGAACAACTTAAAGGATGCCACAGCTGGGAAGAAACGGGCGGTGTTCCTGACGCATTGCGGTCCAACCGTATTTAAGATGGCTAAGGCACAAGCCAAACCCCGAGAAGTGAAGGCCATGGATTGGGACGACCTCGAACCTATCCTGCGAGACCACTATGCCCCGACCGTGCCTACGCTCGTGAGACGCCACGAGTTTTATCAAAGAAGCCAGCGAAAGGGAGAGAGCATAGCCGATTTCATAGCAGATCTCCGAAATTTGGGAGGCCTCTGTGGATTCACCGATCTAGAAGAAGCACTAAGAGATTGCATAGTTCTGGGATTAGATGCACTGGGCGTCCAAAGCAAGCTGATGGCGAAAGGCAACATCAGCCTTGCCGACGCCATTGCCGATGCTACCGCAGCGGAAGCAACCAAGAAGTCGGCTGCACAACTATGCCGAAACCGCACTCCGGTACCACCGCCGGCCAGCGAAATCTCACCTAGTTCAGAAGGGCAGCTTGCGACAACGCACCACGAGGACCTCTCTTCGTCATCAGATAGCGACGAAGAAGGGGTCCATCGACTGCAGTCTGACCGGCATCCTCGGCCCAAGCCCTTACACCCTTGTGCTGGCTGTGGAGCCAACCATGCCAGATCCGAATGCAGATTCCACGACGCACTCTGCCATGAGTGCGGGAAACGAGGCCACAACGGACGGGTCTGCCGCAGCTTGCCAGGTCCCAGCCAGGCCTCAAAAGGGGCTAACTATTGCCAATTGACAGGAAACCGTCCTGTAAGGCGAGAGCCAGTAAACCACTCCTACAGAAATCGAGCTTTGCAGAGAGAAGAGGCTCACCATACTATACTATTGGTCACGCCTCAGCCTTGGACACTAAGAAAATCTGAGTCACGGTAGCCATCGAGAACCAGTCTTGCCACATGGAGGTCGACTCGGGATCGTCCCTCTTGATGGTGTCGTGGAAGACACTCAAGCAACTCATCCGCACAATTCAACGCCAAGATCTCCGTTTCCAACGCCTAATCCTCAAGGACTACCAGGGGAATCGAATCCCCGTCGTCGGGTCCTGCCGAGTCCGAGTCTCTTTCAAGAAGCACACAGCATACTTACCTTTAACGATCATCGATAGAGATAGGCCTAGCCTACTGGGCCTCCAATGGTTCACGCCATTCGGCATTGAAGTGGCCGGCGTAAACCGAGTCGGTGGCTGTGACTGGGAGGAAGACCTTATTTCTGAGTTCAGGGACATCTTCGTGGACAGCTTAGGCGAGTACAAGGGGACCCCGATCTCATTCAGCTTAGATCCAAAAATAGCTCCCATTCGCCTAAAGCCCCGTCAAGTTCCCATTCGCCTAAAGCCCCGTCGATTTCCGTTTGCCTTAAAATCGAAAATCGACGAACAACTCGACAAACTGATAGCTCAGGGGGTGTTGGAGCCCATCGATCACTCCCTGTGGAAAACCCCTATTGTAACACCCATTAAGCCAGACGGGTCAATCCGAATTTGTGGGGACTACCGGGCCACTTTGAACCATGCCCTGCAGCAGAACACATATCCAGTTCCGGTGGTGCAGCACCTCCTCCATTCCCTGGGGAGCAGGAAAGTTTTCGCTAAATTAGATTTAGCTCAGGCATATCAGCAATTACCAGTAGATGAAAAAACAGCACAGGCCCAAACTATTGTGATGCACCGAGGTGCCTTTAAATGTACCCGGCTGCAATTCGGAGTAAGTGTAGCTCTGGGGATTTTTCAGAGCCTTATGGAAAGGTTATTACAAGGGATTAAGGGTGTGGTCCCCTATTTTGACGATGTATTAATTGCAGCCCCTACAAAAAAAATCTTACAGGACTGGTTAAAATTAGTCCTAAAAAAATTCCAGGAGGCCGGTCTTAAGGTTAAAAAAAACAAATGTAAATTGTGTACTGACAGTGTTGAGTTTTTAGGATACCTGATTGATAGCCAGGGCATTCACCCTACTGAAAGTAAATTAAAAGCGATCAAAAACGCTCCCAAGCCAAGAAACAAGGCCAATCTCCAGGCATTCCTCGGCCTCATCAATTTTTATAATGTATTTTTACCGCACAAAGCAACTGTCGCTGAACCGTTACACCGATTGTTTGATAAAAAAGCAATTTGGTTATGGGGTTACCGTGAAGAACAGGCGTTCCGAAATGTTAAAAAACTGCTCACTTCTGACTCTGTACTCATGCAGTATAACGAGACTTTGCCGTTAGTTATAACCTGTGATGCATCGCCTTTCGGGGTGGGCGCCATTTTGAGCCACGTACTGCCTCATGGGAACGAAGCCCCTGTTGCATATTTCTCAAAGACTCTGTCAAAAATGGAGCGGAACTATGGACAAATTGATAAAGAAGCCCTCGCAATTGTCTCAGCTGTGAAAAGATTTCACGAATATGTGTATTGTAGGGTTTTTACTATTGTGACTAACCACAAGCCTTTATTGGGGATAATAGCCAGAGATAAGCCAACTCCCTACATATTATCCCTTAGGATGACCCGATGGTCAGAATTCTTAGCTGCTTATAACTATTGGCTGCAATACCGCCCGGGGAAGGCCATTCCCCACGCTGACGCATTGAGCCGAGCACCGCTGCCAGAGACTCTCGACAATCCGGCACCAACGGTAACCACGTTGCAAATCGAAGCGCTCAACTCGCCGCCACTGACCGCCTGAGATATCGCGAGAGAAACCAAACGCGACCACACCCTAGCATGAGTCCTAGGCTGGGTAGAACGTGGATGGCCATTGGACCAGTTATCAGATGACTTCACACCATTCAAATCTCGACAGACCGACTCTTCTCCCAGAAAGGCTGTGTTATCTGGGGCGATAGAGTTGTTATTCCAGAACGGCTCCGAAAAGCACTGCTGAGAACTTTGCACGGTGGCCACCCCGGTATCGTGCGAATGAAAGCCCTTGCACGAAGCTACGCATGGTGGCCGGGCATTGACAAGCAAATCGAACAGTGGGTTAAAGCTTGTCCCAAATGCCAAGAAGTCAGCAACGCCCCACCAAAAGCCATGCCTACTGAATGGGAGACACCACGTGGACCCTGGTCCCGAATTCACCTGGACTTCGTGGGGCCAACCAAGGGCCACACCTTCCTGCTTACCATTGATGCCTACTCGAATTGGCTCGAAATTCATCGCATGACGACTACGACCTCTGAGGCGGTCATCAAGATTCTAAACAGACTCTTTGCAACCCACGGATTACCAGACGTCTTGGTATCCGATAATGGCCCACAATTTACTGCACTAGCGTTCGAGCAGTACCTCGCTGACCGCGACATCCGCCATGCGCTCACCTCACCTGCACACCCTGCGACCAATGGCCGAGCAGAACGCATGTTTCAATTTGTGAAGAAAACCTTGCAAAAGGTAGACTACAACAACATTGATGACAAGGTCAACCAAATCCTCTTCTTGCAACACATCACCCCACATAGCGTCACCAACAAAACTCCCGCTGAACTACTAATGGGATGAAAGCTCCGCTCCCACTTTGACCAGTTGCACCCTGCATATGAACCAGAGAAACCACTAGGATCCAGCGGCCGCTGTCGCACCTTCCAGGTAGGAGACCTGGTTTATGCAAAAAACCTATCGGGCAACCCGTTGTGGGTGGAAGCGACAGTAGTACGTGTAACTGGCCCCAGATCCTACCTCGTGCCATGCCTTGACGATAAACTTTGGAAACAGCATATCGACCAATTACGGTCGCGGCTTGCAGCGGCCAGTTTGCAACTCCCCTATGACCAAACTGAGGGGGGGGGAAGTACGGAAGAAGATGAAGCCCTTGGAAACCCGTTCGAAGGAAACGATGAATTAATAGAAACTCAGGAAGCGGAGCCAGAGGGAGAAACGTTTGCACCTCAGGGAATCGCGGAAAATGTGGGCAACGACGTAGAAGTGAACTCTGAACCAGAGACAACCCCACTGCCAGACAACGATCCACCTCAGCGGGATTGCAACCAACCGATACAAAGAAAATCAAAGAGACTAAAAAGACAACCGTCCTATTTAAGGGACTATGTAATGGCACCCTGAACTAAGGAACCAGGGGGAAGGGGTGTTGTGTATGCAATATAATTAACAAAGTGTGAGCTTGGAGTAAGTGCAGGATTCTGGCCCTGCACTTCTGATTGGCTGTTAAGCGGCCGGACCGGATTTGCCCATTCTGGGGAATCCGATTGGCCCTTAACAGAGAGTTATTATTGGTTATACAAGCTAGCATTCCTAGCTTGTTATTGTTTAAACGTTATAAGGTTTGCCTATATAAGGCGGGTTCTACTGATGTTAAATGAGCAAGTCACTATGTAAATAAAGAGCTGAAGTTCACCGTTCAGAAACTCGTCTCCATTCTTTCTCGCCCATGCTCAAACCTAACATTCCTGAGACAGGAAGTTTAGTCCTGCCAAGAATGTAATAAGTGTTAACGGAGAGGCAGTTTCTGTAAGCAACACCAGAATGTTTCCTTCCTGCCTTCCTTAGAGGAGTAGGCCAGTCATTTCTTCTGACAACTAGTTCTCCAAACTTGTTAGAATGTTAACAACTGGTTCTAGCGAATAGGTGCAAACTGGTAGAATCCCACCTCTGCTTTAATTTGTACGCAGAACTGAATCAGCAACTAGCATATTGGAGTTGTATATTCCCAGAATTTATCAACACACAAGAGACTGCATTCTGGAGAAGTTTTTGATTTCCAAGTCAAAGGCAGCCCCATGTGAAATGCATTGTATTGCAATTTATTTATTTATTTAGCATATGGCAAATACATGGACTGGTAGCGGTTCAAATATTAATGTCCAGTCCACCCAGCCATTCAAGAACAGGGTGGTCTATGTTGAAAAAAATCAGACATTGGGCCAGTGTAAGCTCTTGATGGACATTTGGGCTCAATGTGATTGATATTTTGTTGAGGAGGACAACAGTCACAATGAGGGATAGAGACAAGACTCCATTTAAACAATGAGTCTTGGCAGACACCATGTTAGGTACAGATCCTGTTCAGATACTGGCGAGGAAGGTCAAAACCTGGCACCTTTTGTGAAGGGACATCTATGTAACTTCTTGTATCTGGGCCTTCAGAAGTCCATTTGGTTTTCCACTGTGTGTTGATGTCAAAGTTGTCAGACAGCTGTTGAGTGAGTGCCAGAGAGGGCTTCCTGCATTCAAGCCTGCCAATTGATAGATGAGGAAGATCAGCGTGCATGGGAAGAAGTGGGTCTCTCATACTTTTGTTGTAATCTTTCACTAAGGCTTCCAGCCGTTGTAGAGCTGGTGGTGCAATGTGGCTCAAGATGGGGAGCCGCCAAGCAGGAGTAGTTTTTATGCAGCTACTTATGACCCTCATAGTATCATTTAGTTTCGCATCAATCTTGCTAGTATTGCAATAATCTATCTGGACAGTAAGGAGAATGTGACTGACTTTCACCAGAATCTTCTTTATCAAGCAAGGAGTAATTATGCACCAGATAATCACAATGTAGGTGGAATGAGTGGAACAAAGTCTACAATCTCCGTTTTATAACATTGTGTATTTAGAACTCACTCTGTTCTCTACTCCTCCATGCCTTCTGGAATTTCTTCTTCCGCAACCTCCTATACCCAAATAATCTACTTTCATCATTAGTTGGATCTCTCCTGGCACAAGGGAGAAGCTTCTGTCAACTCATAAAATATTTCTATTGTCTTTTTAGAGTTGCCAATAGAAAGAGAGGGGGGAAAGGTGTTTGAAATTGCGGCGGCTTGGAAATCAAAAGTGCATTCCATTGTGCAGAAATGAGTAAATTGACATTAGAAATCAGAGAGCAAGAAGATAAACAATATTATGAAATATGGGATTTATTTTATCAATGGCTAGATAAGAAAATAATGAAATAATATATTGTAATATATAACATAATAGTAAGGATAAGATAATGTAATGATATATTATTATTGATCATAATAACTATAATGGAATGTATGATATTATAAATTAGGATTTGTAAAAGTTAAGTCTTTGCTCGCAAAGGAGGATGTGATTTATAATTATAGTCCAATAGAGAGACAATAATAATGATAACAATAATAACAATGTGATATGATTATATAATATGAAATTCAATTTGAACTAAAAGAGATGGGACTGTTGATATTGTGCACAAAAAGATATGTACCAACCGACACACTGGATGAAACGGAAAGATGGTTTCATTTGTATGTTTTATGTTTGTATTTGTTAAAATTTGTGGTTAAAATAAATTTTGGGGGGGGAAAATAAAAAGTAAGTGCATTACATAAATAGTTTTTCAAAGATAGTAGCGAGGCGACTGAAGTTTCTGCCGCACAAATATCAAACTAGAGAACATGATTGATGACTCTTGCTATGAATGTGTCTCATTGGAGAATATGAATTATGATACAGCCAGGGGATGGGGAGAAGCCAGGGTCAAGGGTGACAATGAATGATGCGTCTCAGAGTCGGCTACACCCAGTTGTTAACTCCCAATAAATCCTTTTGAAGTTTTGGAAGTTTGGCTCAAGACTCATGATTTAATTGGGGTAATTTCCAGAATCCTGACAGCTTCTCTTTAAAACTCTATATTCAGTCCCTCCATGACTAAAACAGCCAATAACAATCATGGATGGAGAGCCAACTAGAAGAGATTTCCTTACCTAATCCCATCTTGAGAGGAAAATAGACCTTCTTCACCTATTCCTTTCTAATATTCATGCTTTACACCATGAGCTACATCCTATTCAATTTATTTCCAAGTTTTTTTTTTTAATTTTTTCTGTCAACATGTAGCGGGCTCTGGATTTATGCTTTTCCTTAGGAATCTACTTATCCTTGTCTCCTTCCAGTTTTTCCCACAGTTTAGCCACAGCAAAACAGTGGGAGAATGTCAAGCTTCTTGTCCAAATGGAAGTTATATGTGTATTTATTGAATTTTATTAGCCACCCAACTCCTTTGTACCTCACACAAAACTGGGAATCCCGTAAAAACAGATAAACATCAAACTAAACAGACAGTCCAGATGAAAACAATTCATACATTTTCCCTTGATAGAGAGATGGGAGACCTATAAATTTAATTAACAAGTAAATAAAAATAAACAACACAAATTGGATAGGTCCTGTGGAAATACTGCAATACACTGATGCATTAACCCCAGGCAGGCCTAAGACCAAATGGGCAATGATTTGTAGAAAACAAAGTGAGTCTAAATGAAATAGGCTGGTCGTGACATGAGAAACATAAAGCCATCAATCAATTAAATGTCTCAAGGAGATTTTTTTTTCCCCGTTCCCCGGTGGCCACTTGCTCACTATTTTGCCTGATGTTATGACTTTCAGGTGCTCTTAAAAATAGATTGACAGTCTCTTCCTTGTGGCAGCCCCTCAAATATAGGAAGACTGACATCATGTCACCCCTAGACTTTCTTTTCACTAAACATACCCAATTCATACCCAAAACATGCCCACTAAACATACCCATACCCAACTGTTCTTCATATATTTTAGCCTCCAGTCCCCTAATCATCTTTGTTGCTCTTCTCTGCACTCTTTCTAGAATCTTAACATCTTTTTTGTATCATGGTGATATAAAATATTTCTAAAATAGTTGTAAATCCCTAATATGCACCAATATCCAAGGTTCTTGTCCAGCAAATAAATGAAAGCTTAGATTAGGAGTTTCGTAGTCCAAGGGAGCTGCACTCAAAAATAGTAAATGTGTAGCTTCTGTCAGTGATTATTTCAAATTGCATGGAAGTAAAGAAATGGTCCAGCTGGCTCAGTGGCTAAGACGCTGAGCTTGTCAATCAGAAAGGTAGGCAGTTCGATGGTTCCAATTCCTAGTGCCGCGTAACAGAGGGAGCTCCCGTTACTTGTCCCAGCTTAAACCAACCTAGCAGTTTGAAAGCATATAAAAATGCAAGTAGGAAAATAGGGACCCCTTTGGTAGGAAGGGAACAGTGTTCTGTGCGCTTTCAGCCTTTAGTCATGCCGGCCACATGACCACGGAGACGTCTTCAGACAGTGCTGACTCTTTGGCTTAGAAATGGAGATGAACACCGTCCCCTAGAGCCGGAAACAGCTAGCACGTATGTGTGAGGGGAATTTTTACCTTACCTTTAAAAAGATGATCCAGGCTAAATCCAACCAAATTCCTCTCTTCATTGAAGCTCGGTAGCTTAATTTACATTGCAAAAATCAAATTTCTGACATGTTCAAGTCGCAACATTCCAGAGTGTTGTAGAGTTTGAAGTGTTGGTATAAACACAAGATACATTGAATGAAATGACAAATTGCAATACCAACATATTCTGTGAAGAACTTTCCCCAAATCCCACAAGGACAGGTTTGATCGGTTAAAATAAATGGCACCTATCATTTCACACACTGAGTTGGCACACACTATCAAATGCTTCATTATTCTATTATTCCAACATTTGATCTTCTTGTGCTCTTTGGCTCAGTGATCCATGATTCCCAAGCTTTTGCAGACAGAGTTCAGAAAAGGAACGCCAGAGGCTGATAATCTCTTAAACAGCGAATTGCACAGGCTCCTTCCTCTCTTATCTGACCTGAGACCATGGGGGAGACAGAGATGGCAATTTTAGTCGAGTATAAAGTAAATCTGTATCTTGCAGGATTCTTCTGTGTTGGAAATCAAAAATGTCAAAGGCGAAGTTTGTCTCTAATATTTTTTATATATGAATTCAAAGAGAGCACAGTAGCAGAAATAAAATTAAAATGCCATCCAAGCTGCTTGACCTTTAGCCCTAAACTTTTCTTTTTTAATATTTATTTATTTTTACACATGCAATTCTTCAGAATTATGCTTTGCTGTGGACTGGCTTAGGATTCTTTGCACAAGACAGGTTGAGAACAAGGAGAAAGACAAAAGTTTCAGTAATAAAAGAGTCCATGGGATATATCCTACATTGTACTGTTTTGTTGTTGTATTGATAAAAAGAGAGACAAAAAACACTATGAGCAAGTGCTTCCCAAATTTTTCCTTCGTTGCATGATTAGTTTCCAACAATTGCTTCTTGTCCTGCCTTCTGGTGCTTTGGAAAATAGTTTGACTCCCTCTTCTTTGGTGACAGTCCCCCAAATATTGGAATACTGCTATCCTGTCATTCCTAATCCTTCTTTACATCAGACTAGACATCCCCAATTTCTGCAACCGTTCTTCGTATGTTTTAGCCTCCAGTCCCCTAATCATCTTTGTTGCTCTCTTCTGCATTCTTTTCAGAGTTTCAACATCTTTTTTATATTGTGGCGACCAAAACTGGATGCAGTATTCCAAGTGTGGCCTTACTAAGGCATTATAAATTGGTACTAACACTTCATGTGATCTTGATTCTCTGTCTCTTTTAATGCAGCCTTATACAGTGAGAAACAGACAATCTTGTGCATGCTTGAAATACAACATATACAAAAACTTTTTTAAAAAAAATAAACTGAATTTGTAAAGGTCAATAAATCACTAAATTAAAATCCACATTAGACTGGAGGTGTAGATCAAAGCCTCAAACATTCCCAGTCTTTTCATACTTTAAAAGTTTTTTGTTGTGTTTTGGTTTGTTTTTAGCATATATTTTTCAACAGAACCATCAGGTAACCCAAACATTATAATTACATTTCTTTGGTTGGAACTTTTGAACATTGCAGACAAAAGCTGCAGGTAAATGTTTTGCTTGAAAAACTAGATGTTTAATTTTTATTTTTCAGTGTAATGTAACGGTACTGCACTGCCAGGAAAATGGTGCAATCCCAGAACAATTAATAAGTTCTTATGTCTGATGGAAGCTGTTAGATCTGAGGTGAATCGGTTCGACAGAGACGCGAGACCATTCAAGTGATTTCAGCTCTTTATTAGGGATGAGAATAGTCTGGGAATGCAAGCTGCGGCAGCCCTTCATATAGGGCTGGCTCGCGGCTCGGCGGCCAATGGCAGCGCTTTGAATCTCCCGCGATCGGCACAGCCAATTGCGGTAGATTCCTAGTGCTCCAATCATGGCCGAGCCTTCGACCAATCAGGTCTTCGCCTGTCCGGACCAATCGGTTGCGAGGGTTTCGGAGTATGCTAATATCGTACAGAAGCCTTGTTCAGTGGAATCAATAAAAAATCTTTAGGGCAGGTTTTTTTTTTTTCCAATCTTGGCAACCTTAAGATGTGTGGACTTCAACTCCCAGCATTGCTTTCCTGGATATGTTTCATAGTATTCTAATATGTCCAAAATAATCCTTAAATTGTGCTTTATTTGTTTTTTTCAGTTAGAAGCCGTTTAGATATGGATGGATGAATGCTATGAAAAAAAAAATTCAATCTCTCTGCTATTAGAAAACTTGATAAGAAAAGTATGTATTTAATATTACATGTCTTAACAACAGGGAGGATTATTTTTGCACAATACCAGAAAAATGAAGAAATACTGTGAGATGAAGAAATAGTTAAGAAGATATTAGATTGTGCAGAAATGGATAGATTGACATTGAAAATTAAGCAGAAAGAGGAGGTAGAATATCATCAAACATGGAATTTATTTTACCAATGGTTGGGGAAAAGGGGTGGAGAGAGGGATGGGCTGAAGAAAATTTTAGCAACCAGTTCTCTGCCTGGTTGCTGGGTGGGTGTGGCCATGGTGGGTGTGGCTTACTCGGCCTCCTGCACCACAGTGAGGGTGTTTTCGCCCTCCTTGGGCTCCAGAGGCTTTCCTTGAGCCTCCGGGAGAGGGAAAACAGCTTCCCTCAGGCTCTGGAGTAACTCCAGAGGCTGGAAACAAGCCCCTTTCCAGCCTTCCACAGCCTCCAGAAGGCCAGTTTTTCACCCTCCCTGGCTTTCCTCACGTCTCCGGGAGGGCAAAAATGGCCTCCCCCGGGCTCCAGAGACCCTTTGGAGGCCAGAAACACAGGGCTTCCAGAGCCTCCAGGAGACCTGTTTTTCACCCTCCCTGAGCCTCCATGTGGGCCCTGTACTTACCTGACATCCAAAACAGGCCACACACAGACTTCTGGGAGAGGCAGGGTAGGCGGGGCCAGCCAGGGGTGGGATTTACCGATTTGCTGAACCAGTAATTAAAAATGATAAAATTAGCTACCGGTTCCTATGAACTGGGGCGAACCGGTAGCAGGCATTCCCTGGGTGGAAATGAGTGCAATTTGTATTGTTAAGCAAATTAAATACCCAGACAACATGGTGTTTATAAAGCACTAAGAAATGTATTTAATAGAAAATCATTTTTAAAAGAAAGAAAGAAAGAAAGAAAGAAAGAAAGAAAGAAAGAAAGAAAGAAAGAAAGAAAGAAAGAAAGAAAGAAAGAAAGAAAGAAAGAAAGAAAGAAAGAAAGAAAGAAAACCTCCCAGCATTGCTGGCTGGGGAATTCTGGGAGTTGAAGTCTACGCATCTTAAAGTAGACAAGTTTGAGATACATTGCTTCAGAGCATGGAGAGAGGAACAGAGAACTTCTTTGAGACTGTATAATGCAGCTGTACTTCTTCTCCCAGATCACTCAGCTGCCCTCTGCAGCTGCAGCCTCCATCCTAGGGGAAAATGCATTAACTTTAAAGCAATATTTTTTGCACCATAAATGCAGCACTTTCTTTATATGACCTGAGCTTCCTATGGGCACTCTTCCATAGCGGGATGTTCATGTTGGCTGATGAAAAGAAGTAGTAGCAATGTCAATGACATGAGGGGGAAAAATGGTGTACACAAGCCACTTTAGCACTTTGTTCCAAAAACTCATTTCAAACAATTCAGTGCCATAAACAGAGTGAAGATTATTATTGTTGTTGTTGTTATAATTCGCTCACCAGAATCCAGCTGTATAAAGAACTACACAATTGCTGCTACGTAAACAACCATCTCGCTAGAACCGGGATATAAATATTAATTAGAGAGACAAAAATAAGGCAGCATCTAAACTGTTTCTATTAATTCCTTGGCTGGCATCCAGTTCACCACAGCATGTTGGACTTTCTTCCCTATTTAAATTCTTAAAATGAGCTGTCTGTCGTTTGATTTTAGGCTGAGGAAAGGAATTTGGAAAGGAGCACATTTCCTCAGCTGTACTATTTTTATTTCCTTGGTGAAATGAAGGGGAACTTCTGAATGGATATCCAATAGCCCGGTACTTGTACAGTTCCCATTTCAGAAACCAACTTCCAGTTTCCTTCCAAATGTTTCCAGTGGGAAATCTAAATGTTTATACTACCAATTAAAATGCAACCTTACTTTGATGGCAGTGGGGAAGATACTTTTCCCAGTTTTGTACATGAGTGTGGTAAGATTATTCCTCCTGGTTTTTCGAGGAGGAGGAGGAGAAGGAGAAGGAGAAGAAGAAGAAGGAGGAGGAGGAGGAGGAGTTCCCATCCTTGCCTCAGCTCCTGCCAACCTAGCAGTTCAAAATCATGCAAATATGAATAGATAAATAGGTGCCACTTTAGTGGGAAGGTAACAGTGCTCCTTGACGTCATGCAGGCCACATGACCACAGAAATGTCTTCAGACAGTACTGACTCAATGGAAATTTATGTCATTTATCTCTGGGGGAACTTTATGCGATTTACCGATGATGATGATAATGATAACAATGAGGAAAAGGAGGAGCGAAGTATTTATTACCTGTCAATAATACAGGCTATACAGGTAGACCTCAACTTACAACTCCATTTGGAACTGGAATCAAGATGGTCATTAAGTGAGTCATGTCCAGTTTTATAACCTTTTTGCCTAAGTCATTAAGTGAATCATGAACTTGATGACATATAATCATTCAAAAAGAATATGGGGAAGTTAGTATCTTAGATACTCAAATCTAATGAAGGGAAATGTCAGTGCTTTAGAGTTGGTCAGGACAAGAACAGGCCGCAATTAACATAGGGCATAACAAAAGATTTAATGGTGAAAGTGAAGAGAAACTATGGAGCATCTTAATGAGAGTGAAAGAGGAGACTGTAAAAATTGGCTTGAAACATTAAAAAAACTAAGATCATGGCATCCGGTCCTATCATTTCCTGGAAAATAGAAGGAGAAAAAATGGAAGCGGTGACAGATTTTATTTTTTTGCACTTCAAGATCACTACAGACGGTGACTGCAGCCATGAAATTAAAAGACACTTGCTCCTTGGGAGGAAAGCTATGGTAAACCGAAACAGTATATTAAAAAACGGAGCACTTGCCAACGAAAGTCTGTAGAGTCAAAGCTATGGTTTTCCCAGGAGTAATATATGGCTGTGAGAGTTGAACCATATGGAAGGCTGGGCACAAGAATTGATGCTTTCAAACTGTAGTGTTGGAGAACCTGTGCTTACAATTGTAACTATGGAGGTCCTCAGTATGCTAGGTCATGGGTGTCAAACTGGATTTCTTTGAGGGCCGCATCAGTATTGTAGTTCTCGTCCATGGGCCAATGGCAGGGTTGTGGGATGGATGCCTGCTGCAGCACCCTGCCAGCCAAAATGGAGTTTGGGGGTCCATGCGCAGCCCCCCCCCCCTCCCCATGACTTGTTTTCACTCTCCATGGCCTTCTGTGGCACTTCGCTGGCCAAACATTTTTGGGGCATTTTGGGCCCAGTTTTGGGCCCATTTGGGGCCTGATTTTCAGCCTGATTTGGGCCTGTTTTTCAGACTAATTTCAACCTGTTTTGGACATGTTTTTCAGCCCATTTTTGGCCCATTTTGGGTCCTTTTTCCAGCCACTTTCAGTGTATTATTCAGCCCATTTTTGCCCTGTTGTTTGGCCATTTTTGGCCTGTTTTGGCCCAGTTTTGGTCCCTTTTTGGCCTCTTTTAACCTGTTTTTCAGACTATTTTCAGGATGTTTTGAGCCCATTTTTCAGCCTGTTTTGCGGGCTGTTTTGGCCCTGTTTTGGACCCATTTTGGGCCTGTTTATCGCCATTTTGGGCCTGTTTCTCAAGCCATTTTTGGCTGTTTGGGGCCCATTTTTGGCCTGCTTTCTGGCCTGTTTTTGGCCTGTTTTCAGCCTGGTTTTTGGCCCAGTTTCAGGCGGCAGAGTACTGTAGGAGGCCATGGAAGGTGAAAACGAGGCATGGGGGATGCACACGGCCTGGGTCCACCAGAGGCACTGTGGGCCAGTCTTTTGGTATTTCCAGGCCGGCCCCGTGGGCTGAATTTAAGCACCCCTTCTCTAGGTCATGGTTTGTCCTAAAGGTGCTTTTTCAAAAGGCAACTAGACTTTGTTTTTCACTGAAGATGTTTCACTTCTCATTCAAGAAGCTTCTTCGGTTCCATTCTACCATTCAGTCAGAACTGAAAAAGCTTCTTGGATGAGAAGTGAAACATCTTTAACAAAAAACAAAGTCCAGTTGCCTTTTGAAAAAGCACCTTTGGGATCTATGATTGTGAGTTTCTTCAATGCATCTAGTAAGTGACATGGAATACTTGTCACATTTTTACTTTAAAGATGAGTATCTTAACTTACTGCACCTGTGTATGGTTTGTCAATTGCACAGTGGTAGATAGGAAAGCACTCCAGAGGGTTAACATCATTGCCCAGAAGATCACGGGTTGCCCTCTCCCCTCTTTGGAAGAGCTTTATAGCTCCTGCTGCCTTAAGAAAGTTCAAAATATTATCAAAGATCCATCTTATCCTAGGAACCCTTTTTTTGAACCATCTGGCAGACGGTACAGAATAATAAAAACAAGGACAAATAGACTGAAAAACAGCCTCTATCCCAGGGCAGTAGCTCTTTTGAATTCTGCTGTATAGTGCAGTCTTGGTGTAGTGTCGGGGGTTTTCAATTCAATGTGTGGAGTATGAAGGATGTGTGTTTGTGTTTATTTTCATGGTCATGATGTGTGCTGAAGATGATGTTTGATTTCGTTGTACAATGTGCAATGACGATAAAGTAAACTAAACTAAACTTTTTGAGGGGTCCTTGGTGCTCTCTGAGCTTGATTATTGTCTTGAATGATGTTTCATACCCAAACTAGAGAACATCAGTGCACTGATGACTTTACCTAGTTTGATAATGAGACATCAGCAAGAAAACTGTTATGTTCGGAGCGTGGGTGCAAGGAACGGAGACGAGGCACTCAACTCTTTATTAGTGACTTCAGAACAGAGCTAAATTACTTGGGCAGAAGCAGCCCTTTTATAGGGCTCGCTGCTGTCATCACAGCCAATGCTTTGAGTTTGCCGTGCTGGCGGTGTCCAATCAGCAGTGCCTGTTAACAGCCAATCAGATTGGCCTGGGACGACCAATCAGGATCTGCTGCTGGCGGGCCAATCAGAAGTGCAGGATTACGAGCCTGCTGTGGAAGTAAAGCTTTTAGGCTTTTTAAATTAGCGCAATTGCTTAGTCCGTAACACCCCTCCCCCCTAGGTTCCATCTGAGGGATGAGGTGATGTACTCTTGCAAGTAAGCAGGTCGTTTCACCTGTCTGCCCGATCTGTGTTGCCCCAACAGTTCTTGCCCTGGCTCTGGTTCTGATGGGCTGTTGGCTGGGCTGAACGGCACGGCTGGGTCAACCACTTCGCTGGGCGACGCGGGACTGTCATCCCTGCTTCCGTCAAGGCTGCTTCCTGAATTTCTTGGGTTTGCTGCTGTCGCAGTGCTGCTTTGTGGCGAGGCAATCATCTGGTCCAGTTCTCCCTTGGACGGTGAATATACTGGGGTTGGTGGTGTTGATTTTTGGGTTTCGCGTACTGCGTCGTATGTTGGCTCTTTTTCAGTCCCCTCGCTTTCCCTTCCACCACCACCCAGGTTTGAGGTTCAGGGCTTGTGACAGGGGTAGGTGCCAGTCTGGAACGAAGTTGGTCAATGTGGTGCTTCCACATTTTCCCATCAGCAGTTTGTAAGCGGTAGGAACGAGGCCCCGTAAGTTGAGTTATGGTAGCGGGGACCCACAATGGGTCACCAGAGAAGTTTTTTGCGAAAACTGGGTTACCTACCTTGAATGTGCGATACTTGCTGCTGGAACCTAGGGGTTGTTCTGGCGTGTAGGCAAGGTGTATGCGGTCAAGATGTGAGCGAAGTTTCCATCCCATTAGGAGTTTGGCTGGGGTTTTGTTTGTAGTACTGTGTGGTGTAATATGTTGGAGGAGGAGCATCCTGGTCACTTTATGATTAATGTCTCCTTGTTCCATTTTTTGTAAAGTTTTCTTCACGAATTGGACCATTTTCTCAGCCCTACCATTGGCTGCAGGGTGAGCTGGCGATGTTAAGGCATGGCGTATCCCCCGATCCGCTAGGTACTGTTCAAATGCAAGAGCAGTGAATTGGGGACCATTATCAGAAACCAGGACATCTGGCAGTCCATGCGTAGCAAATAGTTTATTTAGTTTTTTAATGACTGCTTCTATGGTGGTGCTCTTCATTTTGTGGACCTCTAGCCAATTTGAATAGGCGTCCATGGTTATGAGAAATGTATGCCCTTTGGTGGGTCCTTCAAAATTGAGGTGGATGCGGGACCAGGGACCCCAGAGTGTCTCCCATTCCATTGCCAGGGCTTTTGGTGGAGCTGCGCGAGTTTCTTGACACTTGTTGCAAGTGGCCATCCAAGTTTCTATTTCTTTATCTATACCTGGCCACCACGCGTAGCTCCTGGCTAGAGCCTTCATTCGCATGATGCCAGGATGTCCATTGTGCAACAGTTTCAGGACTTTCTGCTATAGCCGCTCTGGAATGACAACTCTGTCTCCCCACAATATGCATCCTTTTTGGGAGAAAAGCTCTGTCTGTCAGTTTTTGAAGGGTTTGAAGATGTCGCTGGGTTCATTGTCAGGCCAACCTCTCTCCACCCAGCTGAGGATTCGTGCCAAACAAGGATCTTTCCTTGTTTCGGTGGCAATGTCTCGTGCAGTCAGTGGTGGAGAAGGAAGGGTTTCGATTTGTAGCGTGATTAGGGTTGGAGCTGGATCGTCTATGACTTTGGGTAGCGGTGAGTGGCTCAAAGCGTCAGCGTGGGGAATGGCTTTCCCTGGGCGGTGTAGCAATTGGTAATCGTATGCGGCTAGAAATTCTGACCAACGCATCATTCTTGGCGATAAGATGTGGGGTGTTGGCTTGTCCCCCGCTAAAATACCAAGTAATGGCTTGTGATCGGTGACTATAGAAAAGGGTCTTCCATATACGTACTCATGGAAACGTTTGATTGCAGCAACAATAGCGAGAGCCTCTTTATCAAGTTGGCTATAGTTCCTCTCAGCTTTAGCTAAAGCCTTTGAAAAAAATGCAATAGGTGCCTCAGTATCATTTGGTAGGATGTGGCTCAGGATGGCTCCTACCCCAAATGGTGAGGCATCGCAGGTGACGGTTAAAGGTAAGGTCTCGTTATATTGTATCAATACAGCATCTGAGGTTAAAAGGTCTTTGACTTTCTGAAAGGCTCGCTCTTCGCATTATCCCCAGGAAGCCTTCTTGTCGAGGAGCCTATGCAGGGGTTCGGCCACAGTTGCTTTCTGGGGCAAGAAGATGTTATAAAAGTTAATGAGTCCTAGGAAAGCTTGGAGGTCTGTTTTATTCCTAGGTCTTGGGGCGTTTTTTATGGCAGTCAGTTTTTTTTCAGTAGGGTGAATTCCCTGTTTGTCAAGTAGATAGCCCAGGAATTCAACCTTCTCTGTACAGAGTTGGCACTTGTCCTTCTTGACCTTCAGGCCAGCGTCTTTAAATTTCTGTAGAACCATTCGGAGTCATTTTTCTAAAATGCATCTAGTCGGGGCAGCTATCAGAATATCATTGAAGTAGGGCACGACTCCTTTTATGCCTTGAAGCAATCTTTCCATTAAGCTCTGGAAAATGCCGGGGGCTACACTTACTCCAAACTGAAGTCTGTTACACTTGAAAGCCCCTCTATGTGTGACTATAGTCTGTGCCTCTGCAGTCTGTGCATCTACGAGCAACTGCTGGTATGCCTGAGCTAAGTCCAATTTTGCAAATACTTTCCCACCTCCTAGGGAGTGAAGAAGGTGTTGGACCACAGGTACGGGGTAAGCGCTCTGCTGGAGCGCATGATTTAGGGTGGGCCAGTAATCCCCGCAAATTCTCAACGATCCATCTGGTTTTATGGGGGTCACGATTGGGGTCTCCCATCGAGCGTGGTCAATCGGTTCCAACATGCCCTGGGCTATTAATTTGTCCAATTGTTTATTAATTTTTGGCTTGAGTGCAAAGGGCACTCGACAAGGCTTAAGGCGAATGGGCGCAACTTCAGGGCTGAGGTTAAACGATATAGGGGACCCCTTGTACTTGCCTAGCTTCTTGCTGAACACGTCCTGGAATTCTTGAACGAGGGCCGCTTCCCAGTCATCACTACCAGTCTGGTTGATGCCAGCTAGTTCGATTCCTAGTGGCGCAAACCACTGTAGACCCAGAAGGCTGGGCCAATCTCGATTGACGATGGTCAATGGTAAGGTTGCGGTGTAGTCTTTGAAGGTTACTCGGACATTGCTGGAACGAGCAACCGGAATCCTGTTTCCTTGGTAGTCTTTCAATATGATGTTTTGAGTGCTGAGGTCCTGGCGACAGATGTCAGGGATCAGCTGTTTGAAGGTTTTCCAGGATACCATCGATAGGGACGATCCAGAGTCGACCTCCATAACACATGGTCGCTTCTCAATGGCGACCCTCACTCGGATTTTCCTTGCATCAAGGGATGAAGCATGGCCGATGGTGATGGTCTGGTGTGCCTCCTCTCGTCTGGATGAAGTGGTGGTTGCTCGGTTTCTGTAGTGAGAGTTCCATTGATTGCTTTGGCAGTCCTGATTAACTGGTGGGGTGCCTGTTGTCTGTCGGAAATTGTTTTCTCTCCTGGTTGGGCTGGGTCCTCACTTGCTTCTGCAGACCTTTGTGATGTGGCCCCTCTTCCCGCAGGAACGGCAGAGTGCGTCTAGGAATTTGTAGTCAGATCGCGGGTGACTGCCCCCACATCTGGAGCATTGGTACAGGGATTTTCGATTCCTTTGGTCCCGCTGGTCGCATTCTGACCTGAGTCTGTTGACCTCTTCTTCTTCACTTTCTGATGAGGATTCGAGGTCCTCATGGTAAGTAGTTGTCGCGTGCCTCTCGGAAAATGGCGTAGTGTCACTGACGAGTTGGTGGTGCGGTGCGTTTGCTCGGTGCATTCGAGCAGCTGACTTCCTGGTTGCTTCTGCTGCAGTAGCATCAGCGATGACATCTGCGAGGGCGATGTCTCCCTTCGCCATAATCTTGCTCTGGGTCGTGGGGTCTTTTAGGCCCAGAACAATTCAATCTCTCATGGCTTCCTCGAGATTTGCAAAGCCACAAAGTCCTCCTAGGTTTTTGAGGTCAGCGATGAAGTCTCCAATGCTTTCGCTTTCCCATTGGTCCCTCTGGTAAAACTCGTGTCTTCTGATGAGTGTTGGCACCGTTGGTGCATAATGGGCCCGGAGGATTGGGGCGAGGTTGTCCCAGTCCATTGTTTTGACTTCTGCTGGTTTCACAAGTGCTTTTGCCATCTTGAAAATGGTGGGCCCGCAATGGGTCAGGAATGCAGCTCATTTCTTGCCAGGCGTAGCATCTTTCAGATTGTTGGTCTCCAGGAACATCTGGAACCTGTCCATATACAAGTCCCAGTCTTCGTTAGCCAGGTGAAATGGAGTGGGTCATATAGCGCTGCTGGTCATTCTGCCGCCTCTTTTGGTGCGCTCTCAGCCATGTGCTCTGTAGGGTTCGTTGAATGTTTGATCAGCTCTTAACGTCTCCGCATCCCACCTTCGTCGCCAGTGTTATGTTCAGAGTGTGGGCACAAGGAACGGAGATGAGGCATCAGATAGTGACTCAACTCTTTATTAGTGACTTCAGAACAGAGCTAAAATACTTGGGCAGCAGCAGGCCTTTTATAGGGCTCGCTGCTGTCATAACAGCCAAAGCTTTGAGTTTGCCGTACTGGCGGCGTCCAATTGGCAGCGCTTGTTAACAGCCAATCAGATTGGCCTGGGACGACCAATCAGGATCCGCTGCTGGCGGGCCAATCAGAAGTGCAGGATTACGAGCCTGCTGTGGAAGTAAAGCTTTTAGGCTTTTTAAATTAGCGCAATTGCTTAGTCCGTAACAAAAACAATCAAGCTCAGAGAGCACCAAGTCACCCTCATTTCAAGCCTGATCCTTAGTAAGACCACACCTGCGTCCAGTTTTGGTCAGCACATGACAAAAAAGCTTTGGAAAAAATGCAGGGAAGGGTAGTTAAGATAATTAAAGATATGGAGACTAAAATATATGAAGAATAATTGCAGGAATTGTGCATGGCTAGTCCAGAGAAAAGAGGGACTAGGGGTGTGTCGTGATAGCAGAATTCCAGTATTTGAGGGACTGACACAAAGAGAAAGGAGTCAACTTATTTTCCAAAGCACCAGAGAGGGCAGGACAAGAAACAATGGATGGAAACTAATCAAGGAGAGAAGCAACCTGAAATTGAGGAGAAACTTCCTAACGGTGAAGACAGTTAATCAGTGGAACATCTTGCCTTCAGAAGCTGTAGATCAAGGGTCTTCAAACTTGGTAAATTTAAGACTTCTGGACTTCAACTCCCAAACATCCTGAGCTAACATGACTGGAGGAGGAATTCTGGGAGTTGAAGTCCACAAGTCTTAAAGCTGTCAAGTTTGAAGATCCCTGCAGTGTAGATGCTTCTTCACTGGAGGTTTTTAAGAAGAGACTGGACAGAGGTTTTTCGGTTTCGCGTGGCTTCGGGGCAGCAGGAATTCGCGACAGCTCGCGATTCCTGCTGTGCTAGCCGTCGAGGTACCCCCGACCCAGATGGGTCAGGGGGATATGGCTGCCCTGTAGGGACAGCTGAAGAGAGAGGGGAGTCGGACAGGGAGGTGGGGGTGTCGCAGACCCCCCCCTTCTCCGGAAAAACCCCTTTTTCCCAAGGCGGTGGAGCGGCGGTCAGCAATGGCCGCCACGAAGAAGCCAGCAACCGGGTAAGATTGCGCTGGAGGAAATGTGAAGAGTGAAAGTTTTGTCTGAGCCGGGTCAAGTAACATCCTTTAAATTGCCTGGAACTGAGCTGTTTGAATTGCTGGAGGATACATTGTATCCCTAAGAAGAGCGAAAGCGGCGGAGAAGCTGTTAAAGGGAACTTTCATTTTTTCTTCACTCTCCCACCCCATGGAAACAGCAGAAATGTTTGGACATATTGGACATCAAAAGTGAATTGTTTTGAGAGTTGAAGCTAAGGAACAAAAGGATTTTTGGACATTGAAAAATTTAAGAAATTGGAAAACCCTTGTTGGAGGTATGGATTTCTGATTATTTAAAATTGACATTTTAAGTGGGAAGGGAGAGGAAAAAAAATTGGAGCAGAAGCTGAAAAAGGAGGAGATTGCCTAGAATCCCAAAGAAAGATATATGGTAATTGGACCTCTTTGATTAAACATTAACCCCAGAAAGAGAAAGAGAAGAAGGAAGAAAAGTATTAACTTTTGGAATTTTTTTTTAATTGTTTTTGATTAAAAATACTTGTGGTTGGTTTGGGAAAAGTTTCTCTTTTCATAATGGCATTGTTTGTGGATGAACTAAAGACTGAATATCAAAAATATAAAAAGGAAGATACTTTGGGCGCTTTGTTTCAATTCTTAGAAATGGCGTTATGTACTTATGAAAAGTTGATTACGCAGCAGAAGGACTGGGACAAGGAAGAAGAGGAAGAAGAAGCCATCTTTGATGAACAATGGGTTCTTTCCGGAGAGGAGGAGAAAAAGGATAAGAAAAAGGGGATTTTAAGAATTATAAAAACAACCAAAGAAGAGAAAAATGAGCGGAAAGGTGGAGGCAAGGTTAGAAAGCAAAGGAAAAGGAGTAAGAAAAGAGAGGAGAAAAAACAAAGGGGTAAAAAGGGCAAGGAGAAGAATAAGCAAGAGAGAAAGGGGGGGAGGAGAAGCCTTAATGGGGGGAAGCAAGATCTAAAGAAAAAAAGTTTATTTAGAGACAATGGGTGAATTTAATTTAGGATAAAAGAGGGATTCTGGAGGGTACATAAGTTTGTGTTTTTATATGTGTATTTAAAGTATAAAATTCATTATGTAATTTTAGAATCTTTTAAACAGAATCCCAAGAAAAATTGTTATACGAAGTACTTTTAAGTTAGGGTAATGAGTTATAGATGTTACTCCAATTGGTGTATAGGAGAAGTATAGTAAAAGAAAAAAGATGAATGGATAGTTGGAAATAGAACAGACAAAGAATGTTATTGAAAATGGTAATAAGATATGGAAGGATATATAAAGGCTTTGTTATGGTTTTTTTTTTTTTTTTTTTTTGGATTTTGTATATTGATAAAAGGCAATAAAATTTTAATTAACAAGAAATAATTTGGATGAAAAGGAGAAGTAGGGATAAGATATGAAGTTAAATAGATAAAGTATTGATACTATAATTTGGAATTGTTATGCTCTATTGGTTTTTTATTATTATTTTTTCCTAGAAAAGAATTTATAAGCTGTTATGCCTTGATTCTTTGTGCATTGTTTTTATAAAAATGGTTTTTATATATATATATTAAAAAAGAAAATGATAATAAAATATGGAAGGATATATGGGGTGAATATGATATTTGAATTTGTGTCTGTGTGAAGAGTTTTAACCCGGGATCAGACAATCTTCAGAAAAAAGCTTTTAGTTTTGTTTATGTTTTGTGTTTTGTATGTTTGTGTATTGTGTCTTAATTATTAAAAAAAATTTTTAAAAAAAAGAATTAATAAAACCTTGGAGGAATGTAATTGTAAACAAGTCAGAAAGAAATGAATATGATGACTTTAAAATGGATAAATATAGAAAAGAAATGAAATTGAATAAGAGTAAAGAGAAATAATGAGAAATTTGCTGAAAGATATTTATGTGTCCATATGGAAATGGGATAAATTAGAATTATGTTGTATAAAAATAATGTTTAAAATTTATAATGCTAAGAGGTTTTATGCACCTAATGGTTAATGATGTGTTGTTTGTCTTTAAAATTAATAAAATTTGTTTCAAAAAAAAAAAGAAGAGACTGGACAGCCACTTACCTGAAATGGTAGTATAGGGTCTCCTGCTTCAGCACGGGGTTGGACTAGAAGACCTCCAAGATCCTTTCCTTCTCTATTCTGATTCTGGTTGAATATAGAGAAAATAGCCTCTCTCCAGCCCTCAAGGGTTTATTGTGAAAATCTGATGTGCTCTTTGCAGACCTAACCTAGTTGGCTGACAAACTGGATTACTCAGCTGTTGGTGTCCCCCCCCTCACCCGCTCCCCTTTGCCACTCCGCCATACATCCTATTTGCTTAGCTAAAAGTTCAGAGAGGGAAAGATCACTGCAGAAGATGGGGCTCAGAGGCGAGCCGCTTGCTGTGCCCTGTCACATCTGACCCCTGACCATTTCTCCACTCTGCAGTCCCTTCGGAGCTCAGACTTTGCAGAAAAGCGAGCGGGAGGTCGGTGGCATTTTCTGTGCCACTGAACCAGGCCAGCCTTTGGCTTTGGGGTTCATTTACTGGTGTTAACGAAGGAGTGCCTGATGCAGGAGGATAGAAATGCATGAAAGAATGCCATCCAGGGAAATTAGAAGTTTCTATGTTTGGATGGACAGTTGGATGGAGGTGTGGACACATGTGTGTAGGTGTGTGTGTGTGTGTGTGTTGCTCTGTCTATACATATTTCTCTCGGAGGGCTGTTCAAATTTTCTCTTGGAGATCAAGCAGCTCCCATGTAGAGATTTATAGCCTTCTCTTTGCTCTTTCTACGCTTTGAGAATGCATCCATCGCTTTGACATTTCATGCTATTGAGCCCAGGCGATGGGTATTCTTAACGTACCGTTTCTTCTTTATCCGAAAAAGGATGCATCATGAATTTAAGGGCAAGCCAATTATTTCTGCCCCATTATTTCTGCCAGGATTTCTCCCCCACCCCTGTTTTCTGCACCGTCCTGCCATGCAAAAAAAAATACCCAGGATGGCCACTGAATGTCTTAATCTCTTTGCTTTTAGGCAATCAGGGTGTCAATTAGATAAGCCTGAAGGATTTCTGAATGCTCTTCTCCACTTCTCTCTGCTACATTACTTGATTACGTGCAAGGAATGCTAACTTCTACTCGCCTTTTCTGGCTTGGAGAAAGGGATGCAGATGTGAGCAGAGTGATTCCATTGTCAATTGGAGGTAGTACAAACCAGCCCGGAGCTTAAACATTGAGCTGTATAGCATGTAGGGTGGTGTTGATTTCGCGGCATAGAGTCTCGACATTCCATATGGTCTTCTAAAGAGGAAGGGTGCACAAATGCTGCAAAATTCACTTTGCATCACACGATCAAACAATAAAAAGTGTGACGCTGTGCTTTGAGTATTCACAGGATGTTTAAAAATGCAGAACTTTAAAAAAGCATTTCCTACAGGACAGGGTATCCTGATGCTTCCCGCTCTCTTGTCTGGCATTGGCTTCACAGTATATAAGTGTTATCAATTCTGGCTGAAATATATCAACCTTTGTTTTCCAATCAAAGAAAAATGATACGCAAGAACTATTTTAGGCTTCACAGACCCATAAACTCCTTAACTTCTTCCAGGAATCTTGGCCATTACTTCTTAAGTGATAGCACATTTCAGTACTGCAAAATAAATTAAAAATTTAAGGATTTAAGGAACATTACTCTTATTTATCAAAAATCACCTGGGCTTTGTGTAGCATGATAGATGGAGTCCCCATCCTCCCTCTTTCTTTCTTTCTTTCTTTCTTTCTTTCTTTCTTTCTTTCTTTCTTTCTTTCTTTCTTTCTTTCTTTCTTTCTTTCTTTCTTTCTTTTTCAATATTATCTGCTAGGGTACTTCTGATGATATCTGTCATATCATGTCTTTCCCCCAAGCTGGGGAAAATGTCACCACTTTAAAAGATATACTCAAGATTCAGAAGGTGTGTGACAGACTTGAATACTGGAAACCATCC
This sequence comes from Hydrophis major, assembly GCA_033807585.1. Classification (NCBI taxonomy): domain Eukaryota; kingdom Metazoa; phylum Chordata; class Lepidosauria; order Squamata; family Elapidae; genus Hydrophis; species Hydrophis major. Next base: position 133,342,941 of record CM066332.1, on the reverse strand, counting down.
AACAAAATGCAATTCAGGGGTGAGAAAAGTGAGGTCTTACCTTTAGGTGAGGAAAACCAAATGTACAGGTACAGGCTAGGTGGAACTTGGCTCAATAACAGTAACTGTGAAAAGTTTCTTGGAGTCCTTGTGGACAATGACTTAAATATGAGCCAGCAGTGTGCAGTAGCAGCCAAAAAAGCTAATGCTATCCTAGATTGCATTAATGGAGGGATAGAATCCTGATCACATGAAGGGCTAATACCACTATATACTGTTCTGGCAAGAGCACACTTGGAATGCTGCATCCAGTTCTGGTTACCACAAAATAAAAAAGTTGTTAGGATCTTAGAAAGAGTGTAGAGAAGTGACACAACACGGGTTCTGGATATGATGAATGATTGAAGGAACGAGGTATGTCTAACTATAACTTGAATACTTGAGGATCTGTCACAGGGAAGAGGGAATCGACCTATTCTTCAAAGCACTTGAGGGCAAGGAAAAAAGTAATGGGTGGAAGACAATTAAAGAGAGATCCAACCTGGAACATAGGAGGAATTTCCTGACTGTGAGAACTATTTATTTATTTATTCATTCATCCATCCATCCACCCATTCATTCATTCATTCATTTAGCATATGGCACGTGTTAGCCAGGGATCACTGAGGTGGCTGGCTGCCTCTGTGAAAGGATTCTTTTGGGGTGGTTTTATCTTTACCTGCAGGATACCTGAATGATCGTAGGCAGTCGGGAAAGGCTCCTTTCTTGTCCCTCCACAGTTTTTTCGCTCATGGGAATTGAGCCACCAAACTGGAAAGCAGGTTAGTGGGGTGGGGAGGGAATGGGGATTTTGCAGTATCCTTTCCCTGCCATACCCACCAAGTCACACCTACAGAACCAGTAATAAAATTTTTTTCCCACCACTGCACTTAACTTTTCTAAATGCAGTCAGAGAGGAGGAAGCTGACACCTCTTATTGTGTAGCTAGAGTTAAAACTTTGCTCATCCCCAGGAAAGCTGAAACGCTTTTTCATCTGTCTTTTTTTTAACCTGTGATAATATAAGGCTTTGGAGGCAAACATATGCCTGAAATTGGTCATGGGATATTTCTTTAAGTCAAATAAGGTACTGACCAGAATTTTATGATACAGCCAATCCTTGACTTATGAGCAAATGCTTAACTACCATTCAAGTTATGTTGCACTTGAAAAAAAGTTATTTATTACCAATAGACCTGCTACAATTTGTCTGAAATGGTAAACGGCTTCTTCTTGTGCAGAGGGTTGCACTAGAACAGTGGTTGCCAACGAGTGGGCCAGGGCCCACTGGTGCTCCATAAGAAAATTTTGGTGGTCCACAGAAAAATGTCACCCCAAAGCACCCACCAAAGCAATTAATCCAGGCTGCGCAGGAACACAAGGTTGCGCCACCCACAGGGTTTATGGAAACACAAGGCTTGCATCACTTGCATTGTGAAGAACACTAGGTAGTGAGGGGAGGGTGGAAAGGACAGATGGGGGGAACTTGCCCCACGTGCCTTGCCTGGCCACCAGGCTGCTTCTTTCCACTTCTTTCTTCTTCTGCTTTTGGCTGCATGCAAGGAAAGCAGCAGAAGTCTTTCTTTCTCTCCCCCAAACTCCACCAGAAATGAGTCTTTGGGACCCTGCAAGGCATCCTGCTGCAAGAGGCTGCACTGGCAAAGACTCATTTCTGGCACAGTTTGGGGGAGAGAAAGAAAGACTTCTGTTGCTTCTGCTGCTTTCCTTGCATGAAGCCAAAAGTCTCTCCCCCTCAACCCCAAGAACGGACTTGGAGACCGTATCCTGAGATCCCAAATAAAGAATAATCGATCGGTAGGAAAATGGGGTGGGGAATTTTTCTGAAGACTTTTTTTCCTGCAGCCACAATCAGTCAAAATTCATATTAGTGGTTCATGGGATTTAAAATTATGAATTTGGTGAGGTCCAAAAAGTTGGTGACCTCTGGATTAGAAGTCCTCCATGGTCACTTCCAACTCAGTTTATCTTCTAATCTCCTTTCCCAATGCTTCTTTTCAGAACTGTATGTGGAAGAGAAGAGAAAAGAAGAGAAGAGAAGAGAAGAGAAGAGAAGAGAAGAGAAGAGAAGAGAAGAGAAGAGAAGAGAAGAGAAGAGTTGGAAGGGACCTTGGAGGTCTTCTACACTAGGTACAGTCTGAGCAACAGAAAATAAGGAAGAAGAAAAAACTATCGCTTAGTTGTTGTTGTTTTATATTACCAATCACTGGCATTCATTGTAAAGTATTACATCGCCAGAACTACTCATACTCAAGAACATATGTTACCTTTGGTCTATCAATATCATTAGATATTATTTTTGGATAAAGATCTAAAGATTATCCAAATTTTTATAGCCAAGCTCTGGTGGGCCTCACGGTGTTCCATAATCAAAGACCCTGGATAAATAATGGCCAGCGATCTCACATAAGGCAGGGGGGGAATTCATATCTCAGAGACTAATAAGGGGGGATATTTGTAGCTCACAGTTGAAAATAAAGGGTCCCTGGTGCTCTCTGAGCTTGGTTATTTTCTGGCAGACATTGTTTGCTAGTTTCTTGTGAGCACCGATGATATTACCTAGTTTGTGTAATGAAATGTCTGCAAGGATATAACCAAGCTCAGAAAGCACCATGGACCCCTCATGTCTCAGAGAATTAACAGAATTGTTGTTGTGAGTCGCAAAGTCGTGTCTGACCCATCGCAACCCAATGGATAACATTCCTCCAGGCTTGCCTATCCTCTACCATCCTCCGGAGTCCATTTCAGCTCATGAGAACAGAATTACAGAATAACAGAGTTGGAAGGGACCTTGGAGGGTCAACCTCCTGCTCAGGCAGGAAAACCTATACCATTTCAGACAAATGGTTGTCCAATCGCTTCTTTAAAAATGTTGGAGCATTGGAGCATCCATAACTTCTGGAAGCAAGTTGTTCCACTGGTTAATTGTTCTAACAGTCAGGAGATTTCTCCTTAAATTCTAGGTTGGATCTCTCTTTGAATAGTTTCCATCCATTGTTTCTTGTCCCACCTTCAGGTGCCTTGGAGCACAGGCTGACCCCCTCTTCTTTGTGGCAACCCCTTAGAACACTGCTATTATGTCACTGTCACCCTTAGTCTTTCTTTTCATTAAACTTGACATACCCAGTTCCTGCAATCGTTCTTCATATGTTTCAGCCTCCAGTCCCCTAATCATCTTGGTTACTCTTCTCTGTACTCTTTCTAGAATTTCAACATCTTTTTAATAGTGTGGTTGTCGTGTCCGCGAAATGACGCCAGGAGTCGGTGATTTCGTGCAAAGCTCTTTATTTGAGAAACTGGAACCGAACCGGCGAAAGGAAAAAAGCCCGCGGCTTTTATTCCTTTCGCCGCGGCGGCCGCGGCCAATGGCAGCACTTCGAATCTCCCGCGCTCTGAACGAACCAATCGCGGGAGATTCTTAACGAGCCAATCGGCGCGGCTCGCCAGACCAATCGGAAAGCCCCGCGCTTTGGCCAATCAAAGCGCGGGGATTTCAAGTATGTTAATGAGGACAGAACACCCCTCCCCTCTTGGTTCAGTCCTTACGTTGCGTAGTCACATAGGTAGGCGGGGCTCCGTCTGGTCCTACTTGACCTGCGCAACTCAGTTGTAGGCTGGATCTCGGCCGGTTCGGTCGGGATCTTCGTTGCTCTTGCTGCTGTGGGAACCGGCTGGTCGATCGGGCCGGTTCTTTCTCCGTAGCTCCCTCCTGGGCCTTCCGGGTTGGTTGAGCTACGGGTTTCGCCGCTCCCGCTCGGTCTTTCCGGGTCGGTCGAGCTGGCTTGGCTGTTCTTTTCTGACGAGGGGTCGTGATGGCTGCGTTTCGGTGAGTACTGCTGGTTTATTTTTCCTTGTATTCGGTCTCCTGGGTATTCCCTCCCCCCTTGGCTTGCGTTACGGGGGTTGGGTTCGCTTGCGGTCCTCGACCTAAGTTGGTCGATGTGGCGTTTCCACGCTCGTCCGTCTGCTGTTTGTAGCCGGTACGAGTGTGGGCCTGTTGCTTGGGTGATGACGGCTGGGATCCATAGAGGGTCTCCCGTCAGGTTCTTGGCATATACGGGATCCCCGGGCGTGAACGTTCGGTTTTTTGTGCTGGAGTCTGGGGGCCGCTCTGGGTTATATGTAGGGTGTAACCTGTCGAGTGGGGACCCTAGCTTTCTACCCATTAGTAGTTCGGCTGGGCTTTTGTTGATAGTGGTATTCGGGGTTATGTGTTGGGTAAAGAGTAGTCTGTTGATTTTCTCTTGGATCTCCCTGTGGTCTATTTTCCGGATGGTCTTTTTGGTGAATTGGACCATCCGTTCCGCCTTACCGTTTGCCGCCGGGTGCGCCGGTGCTGTTAGTGCGTGGCGGATGCCCCTTTCCGCCAGGAATTTCTCGAATTCCAGTGAGGTAAACTGGGGCCCGTTGTCGGAGACGATGACGTCTGGGAGGCCGTGTGTTGCAAAGAGTTTGCAGAGTTCTTTGGTCATGGCCTCCGTGGTTGTTGTCTTCATGTTGCTTACCTCCAGCCAGTTGGAGTAAGCGTCAACTGTTATGAGGAAGGTGTGTCCATTTGTGGGTCCGGCGAAGTCTATATGGATTCTGGACCAAGGTCCCCTTGGGGTTTCCCACTCTAGGACGGGTGCTGTGGGTGGGCTGGGCCTTGTCTCCTGGCATCGTTGACACCTAGCTACCCAGGTCTCTATCTGTTTGTCCATCCCTGGCCACCAAGCGTAACTTCTGGCCAGGGCTTTAGTTCTCACGATGCCAGGGTGCCCCTCGTGCAGCATTTCCAAAACCTTCCCCTGTAGTTTGTCCGGAATGACCACCCTGTCTCCCCATAGGATGCACCCTTTTAACAATGAGAGTTCCGTTTGGCGGTTTTGAAACGTCTTGACGGACTCGTCGTTGTCCCTTTCCGGCCACCCTTTCTCTACCCAATGCAAAACCCGCGCCAGACGCCTGTCTTTATTAGTTTCTCGGGCAATGTCTGACGCGGTTATGGGCAGGTTGGGTAGAGTCTCGATGCTGAGGGTGGTCGTCGTGGGTGCTGGGTCAGAGTCGGGTTCCGGTAGCGGCGAGCGGCTTAATGCGTCTGCATGGGAGATCGTCTTACCCGGTCTGTGTATGAGTTCGTAGTTGTAGGCCACCAGGAACTCGGACCACCTTGTCATTCGGGGAGATAGAATGTTCGGGGTGGCCCGGTTCCCTGCAAGGATTCCCAGCAACGGCTTGTGGTCCGTTATAATGGTGAAGGGCCGGCCGTAGAGGTATTCGTGGAATCGCTTTATGGCGGCAACTATAGCCAGAGCCTCTTTGTCCAGTTGGCTATAGTTCCGCTCTGGTTTGGTGAGGGTCCTTGAAAAGAACGCGATGGGTGCTTCTTTTCTGTCGGGAAGGGTATGGCTGAGGACGGCGCCGACACCGAAGGGTGATGCGTCGCAAGTGACGGCCAGAGGCAGGGTTTCGTTGAATTGTATGAGGACGGCGTCGGAGGTGAGGAAGTCCTTTGTTTTCTGGAAGGCGGCTTGCTCCCGTTTCCCCCAAGTCCAGGTCGCCGCCTTGTCCAGGAGCCTATGCAAGGGCTCCGCCGCCGTCGCCTTTTGGGGTAGGAAAACATTGTAAAAGTTCAGTAACCCCAAGAATGCTTGTAGTTCAGTCTTTGATTTAGGGGTGGGGGCCTCTTTGATGGCCTTGATTATTTGCTTGTGGGGTGAATGCCGTGCCGGTCTAGGAGGTAGCCCAAGAATTCCACTCGTTCCGTGCACAGTTGGCATTTTTCCCTTTTTACTTTTAGTCCCGTCTCTTTAAATTTAGTTAGGACCGCTCTTAGTCGACTTTCTAGTTCGGCTTGGTTGGGCGCCGACACTAGGACGTCATCGAAATAAGGTACCACCCCCTTGATACCTTGCAATAACCTCTCCATCAGGCTCTGAAATATGCCCGGTGCCACGCTGACTCCGAATTGGAGTCGGTTGCATTTGAATGCTCCCCGGTGGGTGACGATGGTCTGAGCTTCTGCCGTTTGCTCGTCGACCGGCAACTGTTGGTATGCCTGGGCGAGATCGAGCTTGGCGAAAACCTTGCCCCCTCCCAGCGAGTGCAGTAGGTGTTGCACTATTGGGACGGGGTAAGCACTTTGTTGCAGCGCGCTATTTAGGGTGGCCTTATAGTCCCCACAGATTCTCACCGACCCGTCTGGCTTGATCGGGGTGACTATGGGGGTCTCCCACCGGGCGTGGTCTATGGGCTGCAGTACCCCCTGTTTGACGAGCTTATCAATTTGCTCGTCTATTTTGGGTTTCAGTGCGAATGGCACCCGCCTAGGTTTCAGGCGTTTGGGGGGGACCTTAGGGTCTAGGTCGAACGAGATAAGGGGCCCTTGGTACTTGCCCAGATTTCCGTCGAAGACCTCTTGGAACTCCTGGGCTAGTCGCTGTTCCCAGCCGTCGTCGGTGACGTGGTTGACTCCCGTGAGGGCGATGTCGAGCGGGGCGAACCATTGCAGTCCCAGTAGGCTTGGGCGGTCGCGGTCGACGATCGTTAGGGGGAGTCGTTCGGTGCGCCCCTTATACGTTATGTTAAAGTCTTTGGTGCCGACTACCGGGATGCGGTTTCCCTGGTAGTCCTTTACAATGAGTCTCTGGCTGTCTACGTTCCTCCTTTGGAGGGTAGGCACCAACCGCTTTATCTCGTGCCATGCAATCATGGAGAGGTAGGACCCGGAGTCTATCTCCATTTTGCACGGCTGGCCCTCGATGCGTACCTCGACATGGATTTTCCAGGCGTCGTTGGTGATGGCGTGGCCGATGGTGACCGTCTGGTGGGTCTCCTCTCTCCGCCGGTTGTCGCCGCCTCGCGAGGATCGCCCGATCCGGTCCCATCGGCTGTCCGAGTGGCGATCTCTGGTCCGGGGTGGTGTGCTCTCCCTCCTCCGGTCGTTCTGGTCCCATCGAGCCGGACTGCGGTTTTTCTTCAGGCGGCAAACCCGGGCGATGTGCCCCTTTTTGTCGCAATGCTGGCAGATGGAGTCGAAAAACCGGCATTCCGACCTGGGGTGGTCGCCGCCGCAACCGGCACAGTTGGTCCTTGACTTACGACCTCTCCGGTTCCGTTGGTCGCGCCCAGTCTGAAGTCGATGGATGTCTTCCTCGTCTTCGGACGTGCTGGATGTAGAGTGGAAATCGCCCTGGTGTGTAGTCGTCTCGGTTTTTTGTTCGGTCGACCTCGCCGGGTTGTTGTTTCCACCGCGGTCCCTCGTGTCAGGTCTGCGCATGCTGTCGGCGGAAGTTCGGGTTGCTTCTGCGGCTGCGGCTGCGGCTGCGGCTGCGGCTGCGGCTGCGGCTGCGGCTGCGGCTGCGGCTGCGGTGAGGGCATCTGCTAAGCTGATGTCGCCCTTAGCCATCAGCCGGCTCTGGAGGGCGGGGTCCCACAGACCGAGCACTATTCGGTCTCTCAAGGCGTTGTTTAGGTTATCAAATTCGCAGAGCCCCCCGCAGCTCGGCGACGAAGTCGCTTAATTTCTCACCCGATCTATGGTCCCGCCAGTAGAACTCGTTGCGCCGGATCAGGATGGGGACCTCGGGAGCGTAGTGTCGCCGAAGGATGGGTTCGAGGACGTCCCAGTCCATGGCGGTTGCATCGGCGGGCTTGGCCAACGCTTTGGCCATCTGGAAGACTTCGGTCCTGCAGTGGGTGAGGAAGACGGCGCGTTTTAGCGGGCCCGAGGCGTCCTTCATACCGGTGCACTCGAGGTACATGCGGAATCGGTCGGAGAACAATTCCCAGTCTTCGGTGGCGGGGTTGAAGGGGGCGGGCGGTGCGATTTTCGCCATCTCGGTGCTTTGTCTGGCTTCCATCGGACACGGGGTTCAGTTCAGGGTCTTGATCCCACCCTCTTCGCCAGTGTCGTGTCCGCGAAATGACACCAGGAGTCGGTGATTTCGTGCAAAGCTCTTTATTTGAGAAACTGGAACCGAACCGGCGAAAGGAAAAAAGCCTGCGGCTTTTATTCCTTTCGCCGCGGCGGCCGTGGCCAATGGCAGCACTTCGAATCTCCCGCGCTCTGAACGAACCAATCGCGGGAGATTCTTTTTTTTTTTTTTTTTGAAACAAATTTTATTAATTTTAAAGATAAAACAACACATCATTAACCATTAAATACATAAACACATAAAACCTCTTAATATTGTAAATCCTTACAAGTCAAACAAAACAATATTTTTATACAACATAATTCCAATTTATCCCATCCCCATATGGACACGCAAATATCTTTCATCAAGTTTCTCATTATTTCTCTTTACTCCAATTCAATTTCATTTCTCTTCCATATTTATCCATTTTATAATCATCATATTCTTTTCTTTCTGACTTGTTTAAATTATTCTCATCTAACATTCCTCCAAGGTTTTATTGATTCTTTTTTCCTTTTTTTTAATAAAAAACAAATTTTGTTAGTTTTATCATAAGCATAATACACAAACATACAAACACAAAACATAGACAAAACTACAAGATCTTTTCTGAAGGTTGTCTGTTCCCGGGTTAAAAACTCTTTACACAGACACAAATTCAAACATCATATTCAACCTAAGTCTCCTTCTATATCTTATTATCATTTTCTTTTTTATATATGTATATAAAAACCATTTTTATCAGTTTTCTAAAATCAATACACACAAAATCAAGGCATAACAGCTTATAAATTCTTTTCTAAAAAAAAAATAATAATGATAGACCAATAAAACATAACATTTCCAGATTATAATATCAATATTTCATATAATATTAACTTCATATCTTATCCCTACTTCTCTTTTCCATCCAAATTATTTATCAATTAAAATTTTATTGCCTTTTATCAATATACAAAATCAAAAAAAAAGCATATATATCCTTCCATTATTACCATTTTCAACAACATTCTTTGTCTGTTCTATTTCCAAACATCCATTCATCTTTTTTCTTTTACTATACTTCTCCTGTAAACCAATTGGAGTTGCATCTATAACACATTACCTAACTTAAAAATACTACATATAAATCTTTCTTGGGATTCTGTTTAAAAAATTCTTAAAATTACATAATAAATTTTTTATTCTAAATATACATACATATAAAAACACACTCTTAAATACCCTCCAGAATCCCTCTTTTAATCTAAATTAAATTCACCCATTGTCTCTAAATAAACTTTTTTTCTTTAAATCTTGCTTCCCCCCATTAAGGCTTCTCCTCCCCCCTTTTCTCTCTTGCTTATTCTTCTCCTTGCCCTTTCTACCCCTTTGCTTTTTCCCTTCGCTTTTCTTACTCCTTTTCTTTTGTTTTCTAACCTTGCCTCCATCTCTGCGCTCATTTTTCTCTCTTTTGGTTGTTTTTATAATTCTTAAAAACCCCTTTTTCTTATCCTTTTTCTCCTCCTCTCCGGAAGGAACCCATTGTTCATCAAAGATGGCTTCTTCTTCTTCTTCCTTGTCCCAGTCCTTCTGCTGCGTCAACTTTTCTAAGGAACATAACGCCATTTCTAAGAATTGGAACAAAGCGCCCAAAGTATCTTCTTTTTTATATTTTTGATATTCAATCTCTAGTTCATCCACAGAGAATGCCATTATGAAAAGGGAAACTTTTTCCAAAACAACCACAAGTATTTTTAATCCAAGACAATCAAAAGCAATTAAAAAAAGGAAAAAAAGAAAAAAGTTCCAAAAGTTAATACTTTTCTTCCTTCTTCTCTTTCTCTTTCCAAATTAATTTTTGATCAAAGAGGTCCAATTACCATATATCTTCTTTTGGGATCCACCAAGACGTTCTAGACAGTCTCCTCCTTTTTCAGTTTCTGCTCCAATTTTTCTTTCTCCCTTCCCACTTGCAATAACAATTTTAAATAATCAAAAATCCATACCTCCAGCAGAGATTTTCCAATTTCTTAAATTTTTCAATGTCCAAAAATCCCTTTGTCTCTTAGCTTAGCTTTCAAAGCAATCCACTTTCAGTGTCTAATACATCCAAATATTTCTGCTTTTTCCGTGGGATGAGAGAGTAAAAAAAAAATAAAAAAAAAGTTCCCTTTAACAGCTTCTCCGCCGCTTTCGATCTTCTTAGGGATACAATGTATCCTCCAGCAACAAGCAGCTCAATTCCAGGAGATTTAAAAGTTGTTACTTGACCCGGCTCAGACAGAACTTTCACTTTTCACACTTCCTCCAGCACAGTTCTTACCCGGTTGCTGGCTTCTTCGTGGCGGCCATTGCTGACCGCCGCTCCACCGCCTTGGGAAAAAGGGGTTTTCCCGGAGAAGGGGGGGGTCTGCGATGCCCCCACCTCCCTAACCGGCTCCCCTCTATCTTCAGCTGTCCCTACAGGGCAGCCATAACCCCCTGACCCATCTGGATCGGGGGTACCTCGGCAGCTAGCCAGCAGGAATCGCGAGCTGTCGCGAATTCCTGCTGCTCCGAAGCCACGCAAACCGGAAGTTCCCAATCGCGGGAGATTCTTAACGAGCCAATCGGCGCGGCTCGCCAGACCAATCGGAAAGCCCCGCGCTTTGGCCAATCAAAGCGCGGGGATTTCAAGTATGTTAACGAGGACAGAACAGTGGTGACCAAAACTGGATGTGGTATTCCAAGTGTGGTCTTACCAAGGCATTGTAAAGCAATACTAACACTTTATTGCTCTGTCTTATTATTGTTCTGTCTGACCCAGTTGATTCAGGACTTGTCACAAGTCATGATTAACTCAAGACATTTTTTTATGTCTGGTCATATAACAGCTATATGCACTTCCAGCAAGTCCTAAAGCTTGACTGCATTTTCTATATAAGGGTCCTCCAATAATTTCCAATCAGATATTTCCAATTCTTCCCTTGAGTTGTTTTCATTAGTCTCAGTCTTGGGGAACGTGTATGCTTGTAATACAGCACAAAGTTTCAATAATTGAGGTACTGTGAAGAAAAATATAATTATCTTGCTTGGTTTATATGCACCAGTCCCATCTTCCTCATCTTTCTTGTCACCCACCGAGAATACAATATCTAAAAATCTATGTAACATTTGTTCCAGTTCACATTAAGGCATAATTACTTTTGGAATCAATTGCAAGCCATTATTTATTAACTGCAATGTTGAAGTCGTATCCTGCAACAAGTCTCGAAATAATATCAGGTAAATTAGCACCGACATTTCTCACTCATTTATAATCTCTCCACTCACTGCTAAAATGCTTGGCAACTACAGTATGTTTCCCATACCATCAAAATGTCCCAAGTGACTGATATTTGCAATCCTGCAAAGAACTAATATATATATAAAGGGGATTTAGTATTAATTCTTCCTCTTCCTCTCCTTCTCCTCCTCCTCAAGATATATGGAGTGTGGTTAACACATTTCAGAATAACAGAATAATGGAGTTGGAAGGGACCTTGGAGGTCTTCTAGTCCAACCCCCTGCTCAGGCAGGAAACCCTACACTATTTCAGACAAATGGTTGTCCAATCTCTTCTTTAAAACTTCCAGTGTTGGAGCATCCACGGCTTCTGGAGGCAAGTTGTTCCACTGATTAATTGTTCTCACTGTCAGGAAATTTCTCCTAAGTTCTAGATTGCTTCTCTCCTTGATTAGTTTCCACCCATGGCTTCTTGTCCTGCTTTCAGGTGCTTTGGAGAATAAGTTGACCCCCTGTTTTTTATGGCAACCCCTCAAATATTGGAACATTGCTATCATGTCACCCCAGTCCTTCTTTTCATTAAACTAGACATACCCAATTTCTGCAAATATTCCTCGTATGTTTAATCCTCAAGTCCCCTAATCCTCTTTGCTGCTCTTTTCTGCACACTTTCTATACTCTCAACATCTTTTTTTATATCATAGCAACCAAAACTGGATGCAATATTCCAAGTGTGGCCTTACCAAGGTGTTATAAAGGCTGCTAATACTTCATATGATCCACATATTTGTTGCAAGTATGGATGTGCTTAAGCAAAAGTTGGATAGTTTAAACTGTCCTTTCCAACTCTATGATTTTGTTATTTGTTTTGATTAGAAAATTCGCATGCATGTTTTTATGCAAGTTCTTATTCAGTCTGCAGAAAGCAAATTTGCTTCTTTTCTTTTTATAAGTTGGATAATGAGCGATAATGAATTTTTTATTTATTTTATTTTTATTTGCTTGTTTGGCAAGCATGTATGAGAAAAGAAGTATAAATATGAACATAACATAAACATAGAAGTATAAACAGGTATAAGAGCTTGTGCACACACACGTCCTTACAGACCTCTTAGGAATGGAGTGAGGTCCACGGTAGACAATTTAAAGTTAAAGTTTTGGGGGGTTGAGGATGTAACAACAGAGTCAGGTAGTGAGTTCCAGGCATTGTTCACTCTGTTGCTGAAGTCGTGTTTTCTGCAATCGAGTTTGGAGCAGTTTACTTTGAGTTTGTATCTATTGTTTGCCCGTCTGTTATTGTGGTTGAAGCTGAAGTAGTCATTGACAGGTAGGATGTTGTAGCAGACAATTTTGTGTGCTAAATTTAGGTCAGACCATTTTTACCTCCTAATAAGTTAGAATGGACCTTTTTGAAGTTTCTTTGTCTGCCATTATTCAGTCATATGATCATTTTATATGATCATTTTATATGATCATACCCTAGACAGCCTATCTTTTCCACATCTTCCAAAACCACTCTCCCATTCCATTACACCCCTGACAGAAAGATTCTGTATTTTTCCTTGTGGTGTGAGTGTGCATATCTCACAACATACATATTTATATTACCAATTCATCAGTTATAGATAATTCAGGGAAAGGGCTACCTGATCTGAGTTGCAGATCTCCAGATGACCACTGGATGTCAGGTTATTGGGAAGGGGGGGTTGTATCACTTTGCTACCATCTATAGATCGAGTGTTTTCCACTCTGTTGTTGAAGTCGTATTTTCTGCAATCAAGTTTGGAGCGGTTTACTTTGAGTTTGTGTCTATTGTTTGCCTGTGTATTATTGTGGTTGAAGCTGAAGTAGTTGTTGACAGGTAGAACATTGACTTCTCTGAATTGTCTTCTAAAGAATTGTCTTCCTTTGTGCATTTTTCTCTCTGTGATGCCTGCAACCCTACTGGCTTTCCTTGTCTAATGTTTCCATTAAATCCCAAGGAAAAAAAATATCAAGAGAAAACTTTCTACTAAGATGCTTACCTTGAGAAGTCTACAAGGCTAGAAAAGTCAGAAGGAGAGAGGTGAAGACGAGCAGCATGATGGATGGATTCAGTTACAGCAACAAGGGGTGTGATGTTGGAAGACCAGAAGAGTTATGTTAGGGACAGCTCACACCAGAGAAGATCTGCCTCGGTGGTCTCTAAAAGTCAACATAAACTTGGTGACACCCAATCAATCAATACCTCCAACTGTTACCGAAGATAACTGCTGCTTGAAAAAATGTTATCACCTTCTTTCCAGAGGTGGTATTCAGTGGGTTCTGACCAGTTCTGGAGAACTGGTAGCAGAAATTTTGAGTAGTTCGGAGAAATGGCAAATACCATCTCTGATTGGCTCCACCCCCATCTATTCTCTGCCTCCCGAGTCCCAACTGATGGGCTGGGTCTTCTTTTATTGCCCTGCACGGGAGAACGGAGCTGGAAAACAGGTTAGTGGGGTGGGGAGAGAATGGTGATTTTGCAGTATCCTTCCCCTGCCATGCCCACCAAGCCATGCCCAGAGAACCGGTAGTAAAATATTTTGAATCCCACCACTCTTCCTTTCCCTAAAAACTCAGGGAAAAAGACCCCTTCCCAACCAATTTCTCTGCCCAAATGATTGGATGGAGAATGTCCAAAAAGCTCTGTGTGATCAATTTTACAACCATCTCTTTACATCCATGGGGAAATACACTAATGCCTGTAGTCCCAGGCATTTAGGTTTAGTTCTGTACACTAAATCGCAGATGTTCTAGTTCTCTCCAGCTCTCCTGTGCTCTCCTGTGCTCTTCATGTTGCCTGAATGATTCGCAGCTCGGTTTCAAAAAAGTGTTCGAACACATGTGCTTTTCAATAAGCTACATCTCCTCAGATGAAAACTGCCATAAAGATAAGATGTAACAACAATTGCCTTTTAAGGAAGAAAATAAATGGCTGTTAAATAAATCTATAGTGTAAAGAGGAATATTTGTTATCAACAGCTGGCAGGAAACTTCTCTGCTTGTGCTTGCAAATATATATTCCGTTCAGGGGGCTCATTGATAGAACTTATTTCTAATGCTTAATTTGCAAACACTGTTGATATTTCCAGTACCTCATTAGCATAGACTATATGCTCTGTAAATTATACAGTCTATGCTATAAAGAGAAAAGAAATTGTTCAAGGACATTCTGAAAAAGCTGTTGGCACATAAACACATATGACGTTGGAACACCCATCCTAGTATCAAACAGCCAAGTTCTACTCTGGTGCATCACAATTAGGAAAATCTTGAATTCACAGACTCAAGGCAAGCCAGGAAAATCCAATATTTTTTTTAAAAGTGTATACATTTATCACAATAAGTATTTTAGAACATCTGGAAAACTTGTGGTTCCTGCTACTATTGTCACTAATGATACCTGTTTGCCTATGTTCTCATTACAGATGCTGGGCTTAAAACATTGTATTGAATTGTATGCATTCAATATGGTTTTCCTGTATCACAAGATAGTTTCAAAAGTAGCTTGCAGACCAGGCCTTCAAATACCACTCTGTCAAAATGCCCTCTCTGCCATTGTTAAGCAGACTGTCATTACACAACTCAAAATCACCTTCTTTGCTGTATTGCTGTTATTGAGAATCGTAATATAGTAAGTGAATGTTGTGGAGCCTTGAAAAAGTTCATATTAAGAAGGGTACAAGACAAGGATGTCCCTTGTCACCATTACTATTTGTATTGACTTTGGAAGTATTGAATAGAAACATTAGACAAGATAGGAAGATAAATGGTATGGAAATTAAAAAGGAATTTAATTTAATAAATTACAGGCATTTGTAGACGACTTAGTTTTTATTTTAGAAGATCCGCAAGAAACAGGGTTGAAACTAATGGAAAAAATAGAAGTGTATGGGGATGTGGCAGGACTGAAAATAAACAGAGAATCAAGATTTTAATGGAGAATATCACAGATAAGCAAAAAAAAAAAGCTAATGAAGATATTAGGTATTCAGTTTACCAAGAAAATAAAATATTTAGGGATCCAATTAACAGCAAGATGCATAACCATTAAAGAAGATAATTATTATAAATTGTTACAACAAATTAAGACAGACTTGGAAAAATGGAAAGGTTTGCAACTATCGTTAACAAGGATAGCCACAATTAAAACGAATATATTACCAAGTTTATTGTATCTGTTTCAAACAGTCCCGAAAAAGTTGTGGAGTCTTCATGTTCTCTGAGTTTGGGTTTTGTTTGGAGACATTTCATTACCCAACTGGGTAACATCATCAGTTCCTTGGTGGCGGTGATGATGATGATCAGAATAAGGCTGATAGTGATGATTTTAGTTGGTAATGTCTGCAACCAAACAACCAAGCTCAGAGAGCACCAAGGACTCCATAATTCAACCCTGAGCTGCAATTTTTTTTTCTATTAGGTCAATACTTGAAATCAATGTCTAGATTACTTGAAGTACCATCTCAGCCCACTGGGCCTGCTCTGCCCACCTGTGCCACCAGAGGAGGCATGCTACATGCTCTGTCAATCAAGGAATTCCAGATGGCAGGCCCAGGAGAAGGGCCTTCTTTGTAGTGGCTCCTGACCTTTGGAACATCTTACCCTCTGAAGTCAGATTGGCTCCCAATCTTTTGACTTTCCACAAGAGCCTGAAGACCTGGGGAACATCACACTGGAGATGGTTGATGAATTAAGAGACAATCCCAACTTCTTCCACCCACATATCCTGTTCCCTTCATCACCATCTTTCAATTCTAATTTTATCTTGATAGGGATTTCTATTTTTATCGTTTAAGAAATATTTGTTAGGATTTTCATGTTTTAATGCTCTAAGCCATCCAGAGTCATTTTGTTATGAGCCGGACGGCAAATAAATTCAATAAATAAAATAAATAAGTGACAGATTAAAAGAGTTGGAAGGGACCTTGTAGGTCATCTAGTCCAATTCCCCACCCAAGCAGGAGACACGGCCTACACCATTTCTGACAAATGGCAGTCCAAATTCTTCTTAAAAGCTTCCAGTGATGAAGCTCTCACAATCTCTGAAGGCAAAAGCTGTTCCATTGATTTTGTTCTCACTGTCAGAAAATTTCTCCTTATTTCTACGTTGAATCTCTCCTTGAAGACTTTCCATCCATTATTCCTTGTGTGATGATATGTGGGGAAAACCTTGGGAGATGGAATGAAGAGATGCTGCCTAGTCAAAAAAGCTGGATAGTGGGACGGGCAAGAGGATCAGAAATGACACTCTCTAGTTTCCTCAGCTGTAAAGGGGCAGTGGTAAAATTTTATTTTTAGACTTGCAAGATTCTATTAACTTAGTCTTACAATAGAATAATATTAGCATATCTGGCTGTGTGTCCTATCAAATTTACATAGTAAGGCTGACAATATTCTTTAGCTGACTTCTTTCATTGCATCATGTGTTATAATGGGTGTCTTACTCCTTTGTCAGCATCCCAAATTGGACAGTTTCCCAAAACAGCAAACACAGCCAGACCAGATTAACTAATGCTACTATATTGTAAGACTGTATTGACAGGATCTTACAAGTCTGAAAGCACAAATCACCTCCTGTCTCTTTTTATTTTATTTATTTAGGTTAGTTTGTCAAGCATGTATGAAAAAACAAGTATAAATATGAACATAATATATAAATATATAAGTATAAACAGGTATAAGTATATACATAATACATAAGTACGAATACATGGGAACAGTAGGACAGGAACGGTAGGCACGCTGGTGTGTTTATGCACACACCCCTTACAGATCTCTTAGGAATGGAGTGAGGTCCACAGTAGACAGTTTAAGGTTAAAGTTTTGGGGGTTTGAGGCTGTAACAAGAGTCAGGTAGTGAATTCCAGGCATTGGCACTCTGTTGCTGAAGTCATGTTTTCTGCAATCGAGTTTGGAGCGGTTTACTCTGAGTTTGTATCTACCTGTTTTTGTGGTAGAAGCTGAAGTAGTCATTAACAGGTTGGATGTTATAGCAGACAATTTTGTGTACTAAGCTTAGGTCAGATCATTTTTACCTCCTAATAAGTTAGAATGGATCCTTTCAAAGTTTCTTTTTCTGCCCATTATTCAGTCATATGATCATTTTATATGATCATACCCTAGGCAGCCTATCTTTTCCCCATCTTCCAAAATCACTCTCCCATTCCATTACACCCCTAAAGATTCTGCATTTTTCCTGAGTGTGAGTGTGCATATCTCACAACATACATATTTATATGCCCAATTCATTGAAATTATAGATAATTCAGGGAAAGCGCTACTTGATCTGAGTTGCAGATCTCCAGATTTTCTTCCATCTATTGAGCATCTAGTGTTTTTTCAATCTGTATCCGGACTTTTGACCCTGTCTTCCTTTCCTCCCAGTAACCAAGAGTCAATGCAATGCACTATGGCTAAGAGTCCTATGTGAGAGACTCTGTAACTAACTCGAATGCTTTGGAGCCCTTTAGATAGATGAGATTATATTGCATGGTGACAGACATTTTAATGAGTTTCTATTTATGCATAGATCTTTGTTGTTGTTCACAGAGTGATAAAAAGGGTACAAGCCAATAAATGAATCAAGCTTAACACTCTGGATATATTAATAGAATGGAATATTGTGCAACTGTTACCAACTCTTATTAACTGCAAAATAATGAGGCGATCTGATACCGTCAATGTTGTTAAGTCTCCTGTGGAAACTTAATTTGCAGTATTCCTTCATAAATTACCCATCTGCCCATGGTCTCTTTGCAATCACTTCCCAGATCTCTCTTGGACTGAGGAAGATAGGTTGTTGTTCTATTACTCTCCCCCACAGGGATGGGGGGAGAAAACCCCTCTCCACACTTTGGTTATAAACATTTAGCTCGAATCAGGTTTCTGCAACATGTAAGTCTTTCTTGTTATCAGGCGCTGCAAATTCACTTGGCGATGTCTCGCATGAAATCAGATGCGAGGCTGCGGTTGGTCTGAGGTCACCCAACATCTTCAGAGCTTTGCAAGGACTCCATCCCAGCTATCAGAATAGCCATAAATCAATGTTATATGTAAGACCCAGATTCAAGATAACATTCTGTAAAAATGTGAGGGAAAAAAGGATTTGTTTTTTTATGAGCACGTAAAGAAGGGAAGACTGGGAGGGAGGAAAGATTTTATGTCAGGAGGTCCCCAAAAGAAATCTTAACACAAAAATACCCCTCGGTTTGGCAACATCAGATGAATAACCTAAGGCCTACAAGCTGCAACCCCAAACTTACTTACTTATTAAGCCACCTGACTCCATTGAGACTCAGAAGTGATACATACAGAATTTAAACAACCCCACACAACACAAAAAAATTATTTCTGGAGAAAAACAACTAACCTCTCACAAATCAAGCAACCCTCCTCCCCCTTCAGCCATTTTAGCTAAAGCCCTGGAAATGATCCAGAACTTAAGAGCTCCTCTAAATAAGGTCAAGGTGTGGAGGCGTAATGAATTTATGAGGGAAAGTCTTTTTTATGCCCTTTCTAAAACCCAATGGCATGGCCTCCCACTGCTTTAGAAACATACAAATTATAATAGTGTTTTTATTATATATGGGTTATCAACTGTATGGAGAAATGATTGTCCATGAGCCAGACAGACATGCCAGAAGCTCATTTTAGTCTAGAGCCATGATGGCAAACCTATGGCACATGTGCCATTTGTGCTGGCACACAAGCGCAGGCAAACTTACCTCACTGTGCCTCCCAGCTGATTTTCGGCCTGTTTGAGGCCTTTTCTGGCCTCCCAGAGGCTTAAGGAAAGCCTTTGCAGGCCAAAAAATAAGCCCGTTTTGTTACTTCCTGTATTTCCAGAAATACCAGAAGTAATGAAACGGGCCCATTTTTTGGCCTGCAAAGGGTGCAGAAGTTTTCCTCAAGCCTCTGGGAGGCCGAAAAAGGCCTCAAACAGGCTGAAAATCAGCTGGGAGGTGCAGTACAGGTAAGCGGGAGGCAGGGTGTGTGTGTGTGGAGATTGCACATGCATGCGCAGTGTGTCAGTTGGGTACATGTTTCTTTGTGCATAAAATAATGTTATCACACATATTTAACTTGTATATGTTTATAATCATTCTAATCAGTATTTTAGATCACATATATCACTTATTCTATTACCCTTAGCTTTATTATTGTTGACTTTCAATAATATATTTCAAATTCATTTTCTTACTCTATCTAACTCATGCAGTTATCAATAACAATATATTATACTGTACTATACTTATATAATTCAATTCTTTATTCTTCTATCCAGCCATTCATAAAATAAATTCCAAATTTTATAATAGTCTTTTTCTTCATGTTCTCTAATCGCCATTGTCAATCTACTCATTTCTGCACATTCCATTATTTTCTTAATTATTTTCTTCTCTGTCGGAATTTTCTCATTTCTCCAATTTTGTGCAAATACAATCCTAGCTGCTGTTAATATATTGATAATCAAATACATTAACTCTTTGTTATAACCCTCAGGCAAAATTCCCAATAAAAATGTCTCTGGTTTTAAGTCTATAGGTTGTTTTATCATCTTCTCCAGGCACATGTATATTCTAGTCCAATACTTTTTAGCCTCTGTGCATGTCCACCACATGTGGTAGTATGATCCTGGTGACTTCTGACATTTCTAGCACTTCAACAACTTGTCTTTAAACATCTTAGCAATTCTCATTGGGGATAAATGCCACCTGTAAAACATCTTATACAAATTCTCTTTATAGGCCATTGACATAGTTAATTTATAATTTCTAGACCATAATATCTGCCATTTATCTAAATCTATTCCATATCCAAAAAATTTCCCGCACGCAATCATTGTTTCTTTTACTTGTTAATCCTCTGATTTCACTCCGAATAAATAACCATATAGTTTTTTAATTAACTTCTCTTCGGTGCCTGTTAGGATTTTAACCAATTCAGTCAATTCCTTATAAAACTCAGTCATCTTAATGTCTTTTCATACCTTATATGTATTTGCAAATACAAATACCAACTTATATTTATCCCTTGTAAGTCTAATTCTTGCTTTGTTTTGAGTTCACCCTTTTCATTTAGAATTTCTTCATACCTAATTATATGTCCCTTATATAGAAGAGGTTGGTTGATCAAATTATTTAGATGTCATTTCATTGGCCACTCAGCATGTAATGATGGTATTGAACTAAGCATAAAAGCAATGGGTGGTATGCTACTGATTCGACCCAGTTCAACTGAACCTGTACTAAAAAATAACTACCAGTTCGGCCAAACTGGTAGTAAAGAAAACCTTCCAAGAGGGCCAAACCAATTTCTCCGTGGACCAGCTGAGAGGATAAAAGAAGCAAGAAGCGCATGGGTGGGTGGGACAGTCACTCCTAGCTTTCCGTTCCTTCGTCCTCTCAGCTGATTGGTGCATTAGAGATGCACGCACACGCGCAATCACCCACCGAACCAGTAGCGACCAAGGTAGAAACCCACTACTGCATAAAAGGCCTCCAAAGAGATATCGTTAAGTCACCTATTCTCCCCTCCCCAGGAGGAAGAGTTTCAGCAGAAAGAACAAAAGGGATGACTAGAATGGATGCTGAAGGGGAAAAAATAGCATTAGAATAGGCAAGTAAATCACCCCTGTCCCCATATGCACTTCATCAAAGAAAATAAACAATAAACTCAGCCATAAAACACTTAAAGGAATGCTGATTCAGGAAATGCTAGACAGCAAGGACATTTGAAAATACCTAGGAAAAGGAAATGACTCTATGACATTCCTAGATCACCTTTATTTCATTCAGGAGAGACTTTTGCCATAATCCTCCTTTCAAAACTGTATGCTGTCTTGGTTAAATATATAACAGAACAGAATAACAAAGTTGGAAGGGACCTTGGAGGTCTTCTAGTCTAACCCCCTGCTTAGGCAGGAAATGTTTCAGACAAAAAGTTGTCCAATCTCTTCTTCTGGAGGCAAGTTGTTCCACTGATTAATTGTTCTAACTGTCAGAAAATTTCTCCTTAGTTCTAAGTTGCTTCTCTCCTTGATTAGTTTCCACCCATTACTTCTTGTCAGGTCAGTGGTGGTATTCTACCAGTTCAGCCCAGTTCAGCTGAATCGGTAGCTCCAAGGATCATCTGTGAGTGAACTGGTTTGCTCCAATGATCAGCTGCTGGAACCTCCCACCTGCCCTGGCTCTATACTGACTTTTATTTCCTGGTTTTGAAGCTCAGCTGCTTCATGCAGCATAGCGGATTGCCAACATCAGCTGTTGAAGACACAAGGAGAGTGCAGGATTGCAGAAGATCTGTCAACTAAAAAGATACTCCTTTGGTCTTTTTAGCTGCCAGAAAAAGAGAGTTGGCAAAAACAAGGCCTTCTTGAAATGCCTAGATAATCACCCCAGCAGCTCAAAACTATCGGAGCATAAGAAGGTTATTGGAGAGCATGATGGATGACTCTTGGAGATGGATGTGTCCCATTGGAGAAGTCACATCCAGGGGGTGGGGGAAAGGCCAGGATCAAGGGGGAAATGTATGGTGTAATTTAGCATTGGCTGTACCTGGCCACATGACAACTTCTAATAAACCAATTTACTTTTCTCTGAGATGCGGCTAGAGACTGTTGATTTGAATGAGGGTGGATTTGTTGGAGCCCTGACAGAAAATTGAATCCCACCACTTGTTCAGGTGCTTTGGAGAATAGCTTCACTCCATCTTCTTTGTGGAAGCCCCTGAGCTATTGGAGCCCTGCTATAATGTCACCTCTAGTCCTTCTTTTCACCAGACTAAACATACCCAGTTCCAGCAACCATTCTTTATATGTTTTAAATTATATATTGTAATTAAAGTCTACGAAGAGGATTGGGGTTAGGGCTAGGGTTGTCTCCATAGAGAATTACACTTTGAACGTGTTTTGGTTCTGGTGCTAAAATAAATCAATGTGCACTTCAGTTGAATTATGAGTTGGTCCAAATGATCATCTCAAACTTCTCCTACTATGCTACAGCATCCTCATAGAACTGGACACAAACTGCTTTTTAACACTTTCTGCCAAATTTATTGGTTGGATGGTTTTTCTGAACTTCCCCAAGAGAAAATGAGATTTTCTTAAAGACTGGATTTATTTTTATAAGCAACAACAGTAGTATAGTGGAGAAGTTTAAGAGGTCCCTCTGGGGTTTGGGTAGTCTAGAGAAAAGAAGAACTAGTGGTGACATGATAGCCATATTCTAGCATTTGAGAGGTTGCCACAAAGAGAAGGGGGTCAATTTATTTTCCAAAGCATCCGAAGGCAGGAAAAGAAACAATGGATGGAAACTAATCAAGGAGAGAAGCAATCTAGTATTAAGGAGAAACTTCCTAACGGTGAGGACAATTCATCAGTGGAACAGCTTGCCTCCAGAGGAGGTTTTTAAGAAGAGATTGGACAGTCACTTGTCTGAAATTATATAGGATCTCCTGCTTGAGCAATGGGTTGGACTAGAAGATCTCCAAGGTCCCTTCCAGCTCTATTCTGATTGATTGGGTTTTCCCATGGGATTAATTAAACTAGGGAGTTTCCATCCCACAAATAATTCATTCTGGAATGGAAGCCATAGGAGAACATATTGTTTTCTTAACTAACTAACTAACTAACTTATCCACAGCTTCTTTGAGAATAGACAGTGGTGGCGCAGTGGTTAGAATGCAGTACTGCAGGCTACTTCTGCTGACTATGGGCTTCTTGCTGGTCAGCAGTTCAATTCCCACCGGCTGAAGGTTGACTCAGCCTTCCATCCTTCCAAGATCGAAAAAATGAGGACCCAGATTGTTGGGGGCAATGTTCTGACTCTGTAAACCACTTAGAGAGGGCTGTTAAACACTACTGTAAATCAGTATATAAGTCTAAGTGCTATTGCTATAATCACAAAACCTCACATGGAATATCTTGGATATTCCATGCTTTTAAAATAGAATTCCTAAAGTAAACTAAATGAGAAGAGTTGGAAAAACAATACAGAAGGATTGCCAGCACTACACTATCTGGTCCTCCTGTCAAAGATGCAAAGATTTCACTTTACATCACCAGTAGACAAGGTTAAGCATCCCAAATTTTTGGTTTTATGTACCGCTCCCTGTAATATGCCAAAGAGCTGGGGAAGGCTTTTTTATTTTTTAGAAAACATTTTTAGTTTTTTTTCTTTCTTCTCCACAATTTAATTATATTTGCTCCATATTTCTGAGCCAGACATTTTGACATTTTAAAAAAAATTAAGTGTATAAATAAGTATGATTTTTTCCCCTGAACTTGTCCTAACCTATCTTTAACTGACATCTAATTCCTTGTAACATCTATGTGCCAAGCTGTTTCTTATTGCAACTTGTCACAGAAACTTGTTACAAATGGCAGAACAAGATGTTTTACAACCTGGAGGTATTTCTGTTTGCAAATTCATCTAGGTTTTTTTTTTATATATATAAAAATCTAACTAAGATTGCTTAGTATATATTGCTTAGTTAGATTTTTCATGTGTGTGTGTGTGTGTGTGTAAATAAAAGAAGGATCTCCTCGACTTTCTTGAAGAAACCCTGTCTAGAAACTAATCATTTAAAACAAGTCTTTTTCAGGCAAAAAAAAAGTATGTTTGGCATGCTGTCAAAAAGCCATTTGATGGTGGTCCAAAATGGTGGCCCGTGATGCATGGTAAGCCCATCCCACCACACCCTGAGGGGAAAAACATTCTGCCCTAGGGAAAATCTGGTCAAAAAATATGGGGAAATGATCCTTCCATCTCCCAGTGTCTCTGCCCACAAATTTGCTGAAAAAAATTCAAAAAGCCATTTGATCAGCCCTCGCTGTCAAAAAGCCATTTGATCAGCCCTCGCTGTAGAAGAACTACAGAGAAAACTGATCAAAATGACACCAAAAAAGCCTCAAGATCTCTTCCATATGACAAGCACTCAGAGGCCTTGAAGTGTTTAAGTTTGCACAACACAATAAATAAGCAAGGAAAATCATGATCAAGTTTATAACATGATACATAATGTGGGAGAATAGATATACACATTGTTGACTGCTTCATCTTCTTTGTGTATATTTTATCCAAATCTTAAAACTTGAAAGATGCTCATCTATAAGGCTTCAGAATTAAGACATCCCAATGATGTCCAAAGGTTGTCCTACCATGGACAAGTTAATTCCTTAGTAAGTTAAGTAAGTTAAGGCCTATCTGAAGATTAGAGTTGTCTGTAGGAATGTCAAAAATAGTCAAGATGATGGACATCTTCTGAATGATTGAAGGCCAACTCTCTCTTTCTGCAAGTGTTTCAGACATGTGAAAAGGGAGCAGGACTTTAAATACATGGATGTGCCCATTGTTTTGATTTTTTGACACAATATTGCTGGAGATGCCTCACAGAGGGCCTTGAAGATTAATGACATACAAATAAAGACCATGGAGAACTCAGCCTTGGAGAATTGAGAAAGCTGGCCAAAAGAGATTGGATGAAATTCTTAATTCCTCGGCCACTTCAGACTTGAGCCATTTTGGAAATGGTTGTAGTCAGTGATCATAAAGAAATACCTTTTTCCCCAAATGTTTTTCTTTATAAGTCCTCCCCTGGTCACATGCCTATAGATTAATTTAAATATTAAGATTCTTAAATATAGATAGAGCAATTTAAAGTCTTCAACTGCTGTTAATAGCAATAGTAACAGCACTTACTGTTGTGCTAGGAACTGCGCATAGAAAATATAGAGATATGAAATTACAGAGGGCCTTTAAGATTAATGACATACAAACAAAGACCATGGAGAACTCAGCCTTGGAGAATTGAGAAAGCTGGCCAAAAGAGATTGGATGAAATTCTTAATTCCTCAGCCACTTCAGACTTGAGCCATTTTGGAAATGGTTGCAGTCAGTGATCATAAAGAAATACCTTTTTCCCCAAACATTTTTCTTTGGATCAGGTTGGTCAGAAGACATGGATATTTCAGGCACATTAAGTTTTATGGTCAGTCAAGGCTAATCCTGATAGGTAGATAGTCAGGTAATTAGGTAGTTAGGGGGAGAGAGAGGGAGGGAGGGAGGGAGAGAGAGAAGTGGGATTCTACTGGTTCAGACCCGTTTGAGCAAACCGGTAGTTCCGGTGAACCCCTGCCCTTTTCTTGTGCTTTATCTCCTTGTTTTTGAGCACAATTGATTCACATGGCAGAGTAGTTTGTTGTACATCAGCTGTTTTACTCACTGGGGCTGCAGCAGAAGGTAAGTATTATAGCTAAAAATGGTCTTTTCTTAATGCTGTTCATGCATGCAAAGTCCACTTGTGGCACACACACATGCAAAGCAGTTGTTACACTGGTTAAATCGCATCACTGGATATATATATATTTATATATATATTTGTTTTCATAGATTTTCATGGGTGTAGGTATGCAGGTTTCGCTGTGTTCAGGTCTTTTCCCATGTAAGATTGAAAGTATCTTGGTGACGTTTCGATGAGGTCCCACTTGCCATCTTCAGACTGGTGCTTTTGGCTTTGTGCTTGTGCAAGCAAAGTGTGATCAGAGCTGCCATCTCTCTAGAAATACTGGTGGGGAAGTGTGGTGTGCTGGCTCTGTTGTAAGTGGGTTGGTTGGCTGTGTTATTATTTCTTGATTGGTTGATGGAGTCGATGTTTGCAGATTGGTTGGCTTTTTCATAAGAACCTGTGTAGCTGAGGTACTGGCTGTGTGTCTATCAGCCTCCTGTGTTGTAACGACCTGGGTAATGGGCTGTGTGATGACCTTCTGAGTTCTATTGTTGTGACATCCTGGATCTTATGCTGTAATCTCTTGGGTCGTTGGCTGTGTTGCAACATCCTGAGGTTACACCATTCCTTGGAGATGGCACCAAGGAAGAGAAGGGCAATGTTTTATAATGGCTGAACAATTTAGACATTACAGGACATTGGATACATGTGTCTTTAAGATAGATAGGAGGCCTAAGGTTATGGACAGCTGTAGAAAACCTAGCGTCTTCTCATAATTCACAGTAGCCTTAGCTGCTCAGCAGACTATCATGAAGGAATTCATTATCCCAGAGAGATTTGGGGTACTGAAACTTGAAAAAGGAAAATACACAATGAGCCCATCTTTTATTCCATTGAGATACAGTAAAACACACGTTTTTCTTGAAGAACATTTCTACTGCTGGCCTTTTTGGGTAAATCTAATGTATCTTGTGTTCATTGACAGAATCAACACAGAAGCTACTATTTTCATCTTTTTTAGCATGGCATGAGGGTCTCTGTCTCTCTGTCTCTCTGTCTCTCTGTCTCTCTGTCTCTCTGTCTCTCTCTCTCTCTCTCTCTCTCATATTTTTTTCACTCTAAACTTATATCCAAGCTTTCACAAAGTATTGGATCTGAATACAAATCCCATAATAGACCCCTTCTCCCACCTTTTTTCATAGGCAGGATTGAAATAATGTCAATACAACAATGCAGAGAACATTCAGTCTGGAAAAAGAATATTTAAAAAGCTCTATAGAATATAGATTTAAAAAAAGAAATGAACAAGAGCATTATTCCATCAAGACCTCTACCCTGCTTAAGAATTTAAAAGATAATTATATCTACCTATGTAGATTCCTGTACTGAGGGGCTTGATCTTGAGAAAAATTAGTTTTCATGAATTCTGATATGAAATGACCTGATCTGTCTGTTGAGGTAATTTCCCGTTAGGAGAATGAGCGCATACAGGGAGACGTATTTGAGAGTAGTGTTTGAATAATACACATACAGCACACAGATACACTGTACAGTAAATGTAGGTTTTTACTTCCAGAAAGATTAAGCAAAGTCCAAACAAGCAATCCAAAATCATTCACAAGTTAAATCAGTCAGTTTTCAATCCAGGGATAATCCAAATATCAAAGTCCAGTGTCAAAAAACAGTTCAGTAACAGACTTACATTAAATCCAGTAATATCAGTCAATTAGAAGAAATGGAGGAGCGGCAATACTTTCCAACAGAAGGAAACAGAGATACACTCACGCTCTCCCCTGAGACTCAGACTGAAACAACCCAGGTTTCTGGCTCCATCTTATGCTGGTTTGAGAAACCACACCTAATTACACTTTTGCATTTTCTTAAAGATACAGTTTTAAAATGTTTATCCTAGTTTATATATTTCTAACCCAAATACCTGTTAGGTGACTTATATTCCTAACACTGTCATTTCTGGATTAACTCATTGTCAGCCACCTAATTATTCAACTATTTATATATTTTCTGACTGTTCTGATGCAGCCTTGGCTTAAAACCTACTCAAATTACTTATTCGGCACGTGTATTTTGGAACAACTGTTTTTTGGAAAATATATATATTTTACATGTAAAAAGATTGGAGACAGATCTAGTCATGTTTTAGAGAAAGCCCACTGTAATCAATGAGATTTTAATTCACAAGACTAATTTATCCCACTGTTTCCAAGAAGCCTATTTGACAGTGGTGGGATTCAAAAAAATTTTTACTACCAGTTCTGTGGGTGTGACTTGATAGGTGTGGCTTGGTGGGTGTCAACTCATAAAACATTTTGTATACACATTTTATAGCTGACAACAGAAAAAAAGGGGAGAGTTTCAAAGAGTAGGAAACAGTGTGGAATCAAAAGTACATTATTCCATTCATATTTTCTTCAGGACTGATTAGATGGCTGAAGCTTCTGCCCCCCAAAAATCTAATTGGAAAGCATGATTGATGACTTCTGGCTATAGACATTTTTCATTGGATGATACACCCAGAGGGTTGAGGGCAGGGGTGGGTTTCTACCGGTTCTGTCCACCTCTGTAGAACCGGTAGCTCTGAAGAGCAGCAGACATAGAACCGGTTCTATGTCTGCTGATGTTTTTGCCCACCCACCCACCCGGGCTCTTACCTGATCTTTACTTCCTGATTTTTCAACTTCAGCTGCTGAACGAGCACAGCCGCAGTTTAAAAAGCAGGAAAAGAGGCCTGTTTCAAAGGCTGCTTCTCTGCACACAGCGTGCTGATGATGATTTACAGGCACGCGGCTCACAGCGTGCAGGGAAGCTCATAAATCCTGAACCGATAGTTAACCTTGTTGTATCCCACCCCTGGTTGAGGGGGGAAAGCAGGTTCAAGGGTGACAGTAAATTACGTATCTCAGAGTTGGCTACACCCAGGTTAGTGCTGGGTGTAGAATGTTAACTTCAAATAAATCCTCTTTAATTTTGGGAGTGTGGCTCAAGGCTCATGATTTAATTGAACTGGGGATGGCAGGGGAAGGATACTGTAAAATCTCCATTCCCTGCCCACTCCTGGGGGAAGGTTTCTGCAAAATCCCACTCCCTCCCCACCCCACTAACCTGCTTTCCAGCTCCATTTTCCTGTGCAGGGCAACAAAAGAAGACCCAGCCGATCAGCTGGGATTCGGGAGGCAGAGAATCAATGGGAGCGGGGCCAATCAGAAGTGGTATTTGTTGGTTCCCTGAACTACTCCAAATTTCTGCTTCCGGTTCTCCAGAACAGGTCAGAACCTGCTGAATACCACCTCTGCTAACTGAAACCTGATAAATCCATACCATATCTTTAAACTTGCTTATTTTAATGTATAGTTAAATAGAAATTTTTCATTAAATCTTATTCTTATTGAAATAGAATAACAGAGCTGGAAGGAACCTTGGAGGTCTTCTAGACTAACTCCTTGCAGAAGCAGGACACTCCATACTATTCTGGACAAATGGTTGTCCAATCTCTTCTTAAAAACCTCCAGTGATAGGAGCACCCACAACTTCTGAAGGCAACCCCTTCCACTGATTAATTGTTCTCACTGTCAGGAAATGTCTCTTTAGCTCGAGCTTACTTCTTAATTGTTTCTTGTCCTGCCTTCAGATGCTTTGGAAAATGAATCAACCTCCTCTTCTTTGTCACAGCCCCTCAAATATTGGAACACTGCCATCAAGTCACCCCAATCCTTCTTTTCACTACACTAGTTGTACTCAAGTTTCTGAAATTGTTCTTCATATGTTTTAGCCTGCAGCCCCCTAATAATCTTTGTAGCTCTTCTCTGCAATGTGATACAATGGATTAGGATTGAAATTCTGCATCATTCATAGTTGTATGTATAGGAAAAAAAAGAGCTGTTGACTTCAACTCCCAGTAATGGCTGACTGGGGAATTCTGGGAGTTGAAGTCCACAGCTTAAAATTGCCAAAGTTGGACACCACTGATATATAGCTCTAAAGTCCAAAGAACTTTGGCTACTTTCAGAAAAAATGTGCAAGTTTGAAACCGTCTAGGACAAGGGTCTTCAAACTTGGCAAGCTTAAGACTTGTGTACTTCAACTCCCAGAATTCCTGAACTAACATGACTGGAGGAGGAATTGTGGGAGTTGAAGCCCACAAGTCTTAAAGCTGTCAAGTTTGAAGATCTCTTGTCAAGGACTTGGGAAATCACAATGTAATTCCAGTGTTTGATTGGGGAGTTTAAAACACAAAATCCAGAAAGCAACAAAAGCAAACTAATTTTGGCATGACATCTCCAGAGTTTTTATTATGGTGTGGTCAGGAATCAAACTCCACCTTGAACGAATGGAAAAATCTGAGGCAAAATTTAAGAGCAGCAGAAAAAGGGTTGAGTAATTTCTAGCAAATTCTATATAAATATGCAGAATCCTCCACTTCATTTAGATTCTTAAAATCGGGTAAAACATATATGATTGTATATTTTCCTGCTTAGAGTCATGGCGGTGAAATGGGTAGACATATAAATGGTATGTGTTTGTGTGTGCATGTATATATATGAACAAATAAACAAATACATAGTATATAAATAAATACAATGTCTAATCTAGTTACAGCTATTGGAAAATTCCTGTGGCTAATTTCCAGTTCAGTTTATAACCAGCACATTCCCAGTCAATTCTTACATTCAGATCAAATCAGAGCATCACATTCACCCCACTCATTTCTGAAAGCAAAAATAGAGGTTATTGCTTATTCTTAAGTTTCAGGAAACACCAAAATAGTTAACAGGCAAAATTAGTTAAAGGCAGGCAAGAATTTACTCTATCTGTCTGTCTATCTATCATCATCTGTCTGAAAAGGCATAGGACTTTCCAAAACCATTGGAAACACTTCTGTGGTTAATCAGAAAGGACAATTCCTCCCCCCCCCCAAAAAAAATAATCTTTATTCCAGGCTTAGCAGATCAGTTAAGAAATGGGAAGAATTAGTTTCATGTAATTAAAACCCCATTGATTATAGTGGGTTTACTCTAAAACTTTTAATCCTGGAATAAGCAAAGATCATTTCTTCTAAACAGATCAAGCTTAAGCCTTTATGTATGTATGTGTGTACATGTGTTTATGTGTGCGAGTGTATGTATCTATATCTGTATATCTCGAATTCTTGCCTGCCTTTAGCTATCTCTAAATATCTCTGTCTATCTATATCAATAGATGACTGATTAGGAAAGGTGATATAAATGTAAATATAGATGCTAGAGATAAATACAGAGGCAGAGATAAAAATTATAGAGAAAGATGATACAGAAAGGGAGATAGAGATAGAGATAGAGAGATAGAGATAGAGATAGAGATAGAGATAGAGATAGAGATAGAGATAGAGATAGAGATAGAGATAGAGATAGAGATAGAGATAGAGATAGAGATAGAGATAGAGATAGACAGTTGGACGGACTATATGTGCAGCAGAATAGAAATGGAAAAGAAGACACTAGTTGATCCTTCTATTCTGCACCTTGAAGAAACAGTTTGATGAGTGGGACTGATGTATCCAATAACGCAATCCACACAATGTTTGATCTATTACCTTTTGGTTGCAATAGAATAGCAACCAGTATAGCAATAGTAAGTAAGCAAACGGTCCTAAGGGAAGAACATATATTTTCTTCAAAAGCATGAACATTCAACATCCCCAAAAGAATAGAGAGA
The DNA here is from genome assembly GCA_033807585.1 of Hydrophis major. NCBI lineage: Eukaryota > Metazoa > Chordata > Lepidosauria > Squamata > Elapidae > Hydrophis > Hydrophis major. The sequence continues at coordinate 133,311,803 of CM066332.1, read as the reverse complement.
AACCAAGTATTTTGAAGCAAGACACTTTTACACAATAATTATTCTCTCTGGCTGATCTGGGTACAAATGTGCACACGGTAGAGGTGGACAAAGAATTGGATTAACCCATTATTTATCTATTTACACAATTGATATCGCATTACATGCAACAAGTAGGAAAAAAGGATACAAGCAGAAATACCCTTCGCCCAGGCACCAGACCCAGCTCATCCCCAATCCTAGCCCAATGCTTGCAAGAAGAGTCAGATCTTTGTGGTTTTCCAAGAAGTCAAAAGGTAGGAATCCATTGGACCTCAGGTAGGAAGCAACTCCAAATGATAGCGCAGCCTCCAAAATGTCACACCCCTGAGGTCCACTCAGATAACAACATATAACGGAAGGAATGTGGAGCACAACCATTCTACTTAATCTAGTAGAATGGGAGAGTTGGCCCCATAGATAAGAGTGCATAAATATTTCCCATAGCAAGCATGCAGAAAAGAGTGACAAAGATGATTTGAGGGGCTGAAGGCTAAAACATATAAAGAACGGTTGCAGGGATTGGGTATGTCTAGTTTGATGAAAAGTAGTACTCGGGATGACATGATAGCAGTCTTCCAATATTTCAGGGGTTGCCACAAAGAAGAGGGAGTCAAGCTATTCTCCAAGGCACCTGAAGGCAGGACAGGAAGCAATGGGTGGACACTGAACAAAGAGAGAAGCAACATAGAACTAAGGAGAAATTTCCTGACAGTAAGAACAATCAACCAGTGGAACAATTTGCCTCCAGAAATTGTGGGTGCTCCAACACTAGAGGATTTTAAGAAAGGGCTGGACAATTTATTTATTTTTATTTATTTGATTTGATTTGATTTGATTTGTCAATTGCTTACAAGATAATAGGTATAAGTATAAACATAGTTATGAATACATGAAATGGATACATATCAGAAAAATAAAAGAAACAATAGGACAGGTGTTATGTTCGGTGCGTGGCGCAAGAAGTGGAGACGAGTCAACGAACAGTGAACTTCAACTCTTTATTTAACATGGTGCAACAGCTCTGAAAACGGCCTCAACAGCCCCCTTTATATAGACAAGCTCTTGGGTATTTAGCCAATGAAAACACAGGAACACTAGCTCTTTTAACCAATGAGAAAGGCTCGTTAATAGCCAATCAGATTCTCCTGAACGGACCAATCCGATATCGCTATTATCGGCCAATCAGAAGTGCAGGGCCAGCACCCTGCACTTTACTTTAAGGTTTCAACAAACTTTATTCAAACACTTTTATTAATTCACAACACCTCTTCCCCCCGGGTTCCGTTTAAGGGGTGCGGTAACGTAGTCTTTGAGGTAGGCAGGTTGTTTTGATTGTCTACTTGATTTACGCTGTCCTCCTGGTATTTGTCTAGAGTTTTGTTGGGGTAGGACGTTATCTGGTGAACAGGGTGCCTGATTCTGTATCTAAACTTCCGTTCCCATTAATGTCCTCGATATCTCTTTGAGGCGAGTTAACCCCTGTCCCTGATCCTTCTTCACAAGTTGAGTCTGATCGGTTGTTTGTTCCGCTTCTGCCTTCCGCCGTTTCAAAATCAGCCTCCTCGGCGTCTCCTCCCCCCTCAGTTTGGAAATCACCAGAATCGCAGACCCCCGACTGCAGCCTTGAACGCAGCTGATCAATATGGCGCTTCCATATTCTATCATCGCGACATTTCACTCGGTATGATCTGGGTCCGGTTACTTGGATTACAGTTGCCTCAACCCACAATCGGTCGCCATAAAAGTTTCTCGCGAAAACCAAGTCGCCTACCTGGAAATTTCGGCATTTCCCACTGGTTCCGTGTGGTTTTTCAGGTTCATACGATGGGTGTAGTCGGTCCAGGTGGGAGCGCAGTTTTCGTCCCATCAATAACTCAGCGGGAGTTTTGTTGGTGACGCTGTGTGGAGTGATGTGCTGCAAAAGGAGTATCCGGTTAATTTTGTCTTCGATATGTAAACTTTACATTTTATGTAAAGTTCTTTTGACAAATTGTACCAGGCGCTCATCCCTTCCATTAGCCGCAGGGTGCACCAGTGAAGTTAGTGCATAGCGAATACCGCGGTCCGCTAGGTACTGTTCAAAAGAAAGCACGGTAAAGGGGCCCGTTGTCAGATACCAAAACATCCGGTAATCCGTGTGTTGCAAATAATCTGTTCCATTTCCAGATGACCGAGTCGGTTGTTGTATTTTTCATCTCATGGATTTCGAACCCGTTCGAGTAGACATCCACTGTTAATAAAAATGTGTGTCCATTCATAGGTCCCGCAAAGTCCAGATGAATACGGGACCATGGTCCTCTGGGTGTTTCCCATTCTGTTGGGGTTGCTTTCGGTGGGGCATTGCTGACTTCCTGGCATTTGGAAAAAGTCTTTACCCAGGCTTCTATCTGCTTGTCTATGCCCGGCCACCACGCATAGCTTCGTGCGAGTGCTTTCATGCGCACGATGCCGGGGTGGCCATCGTGCAAGGTTCTCAGTACCACTCGCTGTAACCACTCTGGGACAATGACTCTATCGCCCCAAATGATGCAGCCCTTCTGGGAAAACAGTTCCATCTGTCGACTTTTGAAGGGGGCATAATTGTCAGGGATTTGGTCCAATGGCCATCCACTTTCTACCCAACTGAGGACACGTGCTAAAACAGAATCGCGTTTAGTTTCAATCTCAATATCGCGAGCCGTCAGCAGCGGTTTTTGGAGTGTCTCGATCTGCAGTGTTGTGACAGTCGGATCAGGGTCGTCAACGGTTTCTGGGAGCGGTGCACGGCTTAATGCGTCAGCGTGGGGAATGGCTTTCCCTGGGCGGTGTTGCAACTTATAATTATAGGCAGCGAAGAATTCTGACCAGCGAGTCATTCTGGGAGATAATATATAAGGGGTTGGTTTATCTCCTGCTATTATTCCCAGTAAAGGTTTGTGGTCAGTTATTATAGTGAAAGCTCGCCCATAAATATATTCATGAAATTGTTTAACAGCAGATACAATAGCAAGAGCTTCCTTATCAATTTGAATGTAATTGCGTTCTGCTTTTGACAGCGTTTTTGAAAAGTAGGCAACAGGGGCTTCACTTCCGTTTGGTAAAACGTGGCTTAAAATGGCGCCCACTCCGAAAGGTGATGCATCACAAGTAAGAGTCAAAGGCAAGGTCTCATTATACTGCATCAAAACAGTGTCGGAGGTCAATAAGTTTTTTACTTGTCGAAACGCCTGTTCCTCTCGGTGCCCCCCAAACCAGGTTGCTTTTTGTCTAGTAAACAATGTAGGGGTTCAGCTATGGTTGCCTTGTGAGGCAGGAAGACGCTATAAAAATTGATAAGGCCTAGGAACGCTTGGAGATCCACCTTATTTCAGGGTCTTGGGGCGTTTTTGAGCCCTCAGTTTGCTATCGGTGGGGTGAATGCCCTGTTTATCTATTAAATATCCTAAAAATTCTACTCGATCAGTGCATAGTTGACACTTGTTTTTCTTAACTTTGAGACCCGAGTCTTTAAATCTCTGAAGAACCAACCCCAGGCACTCCCTTAGTATTTCTTGAGTCGGAGCAGCAATTAACACGTCATCAAAATAGGGGACAATGCCTTTTATCCCTTGTAATAGTTTTTCCATCAAACTTTGAAAGATTCCTGGGGCCATGCTTACTCCGAATTGGAGTCAGTTACATTTAAATGCACCTCGGTGCATAACGATCGTTTGGGCCTCTGCTGTTTTTCTGTCTACAGGCAGTTGTTGGTATGCCTGGGCTAGATCTAGTTTAGCGAAGACTTTTCCGCCCCCCAGGGAATGGAGAAGGTGTTGCACCACCAGTACTGGGTAAGCGTTTTGCTGCAGGGCGTGATTCAGAGTGGCTCAGTAGTCCCCACAAATTCTTAATGATCCATCTGGCTTGATGGGGGTCACGATTGGGGTTTCCCAGGGAGAATGGTCAATTGGTTCTAACACCCCCTGGGCTATTAATTTATCAAGCTGCTCGTCAATCTTTGGTTTAAGGGCGAATGGAACTCGACGAGGCTTAAGGCGGATGGGAGCTATTTCGGGGTTGAGGTTAAATGATATCGGGGTCCCCTTGTACTCGCCTAGTTTGTCTGCAAAGACGTCCTGGAATTCTTGGACGAGAGCCTCTTCCCAGTCATTGCTGCTGGTTCGGTGAATGCTGGCCACTTCAATTCCAAGTGGAGTGAACCATTGGAAGCCTAACAAGCTAGGCCGATCCCTGTCAACTACAGTCAAGGGTAGAGATGCAGTACGATTTTTAAAGGAGACACAGACTTGGCTGGATCCAACGACTGGAATTTGATTTCCTTGATAATCTTTGAGTGTGATTCTTTGGAATCGGAGGTCTTGTCGCCGGACGGTAGGGATGAGTTGCTTGAGGGTCTTCCAGGAAACCATCGAGAGGGACGATCCTGAATCGACTTCCATCATACAAGGCTGGTTTTTGATGGCCACCTTCACCCGGATCTTCTTGGCGTCCAGTGATGAGGCGTGACCAATCATAATAGTTTGGTGTGCTTCTTCTCACTTCGTTGAGTGGTTTAGGGGTCTGTTTCTGTAAGAGTGGTTGTTCCATTGGTGGTTCAAGGGTTCTCGCTTTGCAGGACGGCTTCCTGTAGATTGGCGGTAGTTAGCCCCCCTCGGGTTTTGGCTGGGTCCTTGCTTGCTTCTACAGACCTGTCCGATGTGGCCTCTTTTCCCGCACACATGGCAGAGCATGTCGAGGAATTTGCAGTCTGATCGGGGGTGGTTTGCCCCACAACCAGCACATTGGTACTGCGATTTCTGGCGTTGGTCTCGTTCAGACTGGAGCCGGTTGACCTCTTCTTCATTGCTTTCTGATGACGATTCGAGGTCCTCGTAGTGGGCTGTCGTTGCCGGTTCTTCTAAGTGAGGTGAAATTTCGCTGGTGAGTTGGCGAAGTGGAGTGTGGGTGCGACGCATTCGAGCAGCCGACTTCCTGGTTGCTTCTGCTGCAGTAGCGTCAGCGATGGCATCTTTAAGGCTAATGTCATCTTTCGCCATCAGCTTACTCTGCGCGCCTGGTGCATCTAATCCCAGAACTATTCTGTCTCTCAGGGCTTCTTCAAGGTCGGTAAACCTGCATAGGCCTCCTAAATTCTGGAGATTCACTATGAAATCTGCAATGCTTTCACCCTTCTGCTGATCTCTCTGGTAAAATTCATGCCTTCTCATGAGTGTTGGTACGGTCGGTGCATAGTGGGCCCTTAGCAGGGGTTCGAGGACGTCCCAGTCCATGGACTTCACTTCTGCCGGTTTCGCTGGTGCCTTGGCCATCTTGAATACGGTTGGCCCGCAATGAGTTAGGAATATCGCCCGTTTCTTTCCGGTAGTGGCATCCTTCAAATTGTTGGTCTCCAGAAACATCTGGAAGCGATCCATATATGAGTCCCAGTCTTCTTGTGCTGGGTCAAATGGAGCGAGTGGTATGACGCTGCCAGACATCGTTCCGCCGTTGGTGCATTTCAGCCACATGCTCTGTTATCGTTCTATAGTGTTCAGTCAACTCTGACGTCTCCACATCCCACCTTCGTCGCCAGTGTTATGTTCGGTGCATGGCGCAAGAAATGGAGACGAGTCAACGAACAGTGAACTTCAACTCTTTATTTAACATGGTGCAATAGCTCTGAAAACGGCCTCAACAGCCCCCTTTATATAGGCAAGCTCTTGGGTATTTAGCCAATGAAAACACAGGAACGCTAGCTCTTTTAACCAATGAGAAAGGCTCGTTAATAGCCAATCAGATTCTCCTGAATGGACCAATCCGATATCGCTATTATCGGCCAATCAGAAGTGCAGGGCCAGAACCCTGCACTTTGCTTTAAGGTTTCAACAAGCTTTATTCAAACACTTTTATTAATTCACAACAACAGGGATGGTAGGCACATTGGTGTACTTATGCACACCCCCTACAGACCTCTTAGGAAAGGGGTGAGGTCAATAGTAGAAAGTCTAAGGTTAAAGTTTTTGGCATTTGGGAAAGAAACCACAGTCAGGTAAAATATTCCAGACATTGACCACTCTGTTGCTGAAGTCATATTTCCTGCAATCAAGTTTGGTGTGGTTGACCATGAATTTGTATCTATTGTTTGCTCTTGTATTGTTATGGTTGAAGCTGAAGTATTCATTGACAGGTAGAACATTGCAATGTATGATTTTATATACTATACTTAGATCAGACCGAAGGTGGCGTAGTTCTAGGTTTTCTTGGTCTAAAATTACAAGTTTGGTGGCATAAGGTATTCTACAACGAGTAGAGGAGTGGAGAACTCTTCTTGTGAAATATTTCTGGACTTTCTCTATTGTGTTAATATCAGATATGTAGTGTGGGTTCCAGACTGATGAGCTGTATTCAAGTATTGATCTTGCAAATGTTTTGTATGATCTAGTAAGTAGTGTGATATTGCCAGAGAAAAAGCTATGCAGGATAAGGTTAACAACTCTTAACGCCTTTTTGGCTATGTAGTTACAGTGGGCTCTAGCACTTAAATCATTAGAGAAGAGTACTCCAAGATCCTTGACAGAGTTTGGATCATCAACAAGCTCTTGACTATTCAGGCTGTATTTTATTTTCTGATTTTTTTTGCCAATATGATAGACAGAGCATTTATTTGTTGAGATTTGAAGTTGCCATTTGTTTGACCTTTCTGATACATAGTGGAGGTCTTTTTGAAGGGTAGCAGAATTATCTGTGGTGTTGAATAGCTTTACATCATCAGCAAAGAGAATCATTTGTTGAAAATGGTATAGGGGTCTCCTGCTTGAGCAGGGGGTTGGACTAGAAAGTTTCCAAGGTCCCTTCCAACTCTTTTATTCTGTTTTAACCTGACCCTGTGCATGTAGGACTTTAAAGGTTTTCATTAATGTATATATTGCTATAGTCATGGCTGTTCAGAATGAGCCCTGTTGGGTGAAGGCTATGAAACAGTAAGGATCCTGAAGATATCAATGTCAATATCACAATACCACAGGATTGGGAGCAACTTACCGTACCCTTCTTGCAAACATCCCAAAAGCATCTGTTAGACCATTGTTAGAAGCAAAATGCTGACCTAAAATGAACTTTGGTCAGATCTAGAAGAAATGTTCTTATATTTTTAAGTATTGGGAAATGAAACTGTTGCGTCTATGGATCTCGCCTTGCCTTATGACCTGAGGGTTAGCCTGAAGCATGGAGAGAAGTCAGCCCATTCTACTTCCAAATAATGTTATTCTAAGCCTAAAATAGCTCTACTACAACCTCTGAATCCACAAGCACATCACTGAAGCATCCTTGAAGATCACTGAGGACCAGAGAGTGAAATGGTGCAGAAATACCAGACTATGTGTTTAAATGTTCAGGAAGAAATAGCCTTTTTCAAAATACTGATGAATCTGGTCAAGAATTTTATAAACATTCTTTAAAAATGGTTCAGATAAGTTTTGGATTTTGGTGTTGTATAAATGTGAGAACAAATACATATAAATACATATATTAAATAAATTACACATTAAAATGTGAAGACTACCCAAAATATATTTCCAAAGGGAAAAAAAAATATTTGCAAAAGGTGTACACTTTGGGAAAAACACAAGTTAGAAAAGATAATGAATGTTCAGGTTGACCTTTCATGCCAACTTTATAAATAGTAAAGTTGTTTATAACCTGTAGCTGGTAAGATTTGAAATTCAGCAAAAATGAAATTAATAGAATTGCTATGCAAGGAACAGTAGACTAAAATTAATTATTTACTGGAGAGTTTTTCTGTTCAAATTAAATGTTTTATTATAGGTCAGCCACCCACAGCAGAATCTTCTCTTATATGTTGGGTGGTAATTAGACAAGTTGAAAGAACAAAGCTACAGGATGTTTTTCAACAAGATAAGGAATTTTATCAAGTTACAATCTTATCCATCTTTTAAATATGACCTGGGTTTCTTCCTTTCTCTCTTTCTCTCTCTCCCTCTCCCTCCCTCTCCCTGTCTCTCTTCCTCTCCCTCTCCCCCTCCCTCCCATTCCCCCCCCCCTTCTCCTTTTCTACTGTACATGTCACAGCAGTTTGGGGCAAATTCTGGAAATTATGGGTTGAGAGTATGTGGTTTTTGACCTATCAATGGCTAGTGTATTTTGTTCCTAAATTGACCCTTCCAGGGTCAATTTCATATTTACCATTGGGTAATTATAACTTCACAACATAATTGATGAAAGGTCAGTTCCCAAATAGAAAACTTTGCTAGAAAATATTTCCCTCTCGCAGAGGGATGAGTGAATGATGTCAGAACAAAATAGAATAACTGAGTTGGAAGGTAACCTTTGAGGTCTTCAAGTCCAACCACCTGGTCAAGCAGGAAACCTTATACCATTTCAGACAAATGGTTGCCCAATCCCTTCTTTAAAACTTCCAGTGTTGGAGCATTCACAGATTCTCTTCCACTGATTAAATGTTCTAACTCTCAGGAAATTTCTGAGACCCGCTCTACTTTCTGGAAACCCCTTAGATATTGGAACACTGCTGTTATGTCAACCCTAGTCCTTCTTTTCATTAAACTAGACATACCTAATTCCTGCAACCATTCTTCATATGTTTTAGCCTTCAGTTCCCTAATCATCTTTGTTGCTCTTCTCTGCACTCTTTCTAGGGTCTCAACAACTTTTTTATATCCTGGCAACCAAAACTGGATTCAGTATTCCAAGTGTGGCCTTACCAAGGCATTATAAAGCGGTACTAACACTTCACCTGATCTTGATTCTATCCCTCTGATAATGCAGCCTGTGATTGTGTTGTCTGTTTTGCCAGCTGAAGCAGACTGCTGGTTCCTATTTAAGGTCACAACAGCCTTGCATTAAATAAAATGATCACTTGGCCTGAGGGATGCATTGTTGACATTTTTAAACTTCATTTAATGTGTTCAGGTTCCCAATCATCTATTGGAGCCTATTAACTTTGGAGGAAAGAGCACAAGGGCTCAGCCTTTAAAGACACCGATCACTGTCATTGTCACTGTACAACGGGGTGAGCTCCAATTACTTGCCTCATCTCTTGCCCATCTAGCAATTTGGAAGCATGCAAATGTGAGTAGATAAATAAGTACCACTTTGGAAGGGAGGTAATAGCATTCTATGTGCTATGACGTATAGTCAGGCTGATCACATGACTATGGAAGCGACTTCGGACAATGCCAGCTTTTTTGGCTAGGAAATAGAGATGCATACAAAGTCAGACATGACTGGATAAGGAAAACCTTTACCCTTTTAACTTTAGAGGATTTCCATTATTTTCAGAGGAAAAGTAATAATCCACTGTTCTTCTGTGGGTCATGATTTGATCGAGATAAGGTCTGATTCTTCTCAAATTAAGACAGGGTTGGAGTCATGCTATTGAATTCTTCCAACACATATAGGTATAAAAATAAATTGAAAACAGCTTCGCGGTGAATAATTTCATAATGACAGTGTCAATGAGCATGCAAGAGAGTTGCAAGATGCTTCATATCTCACTGGGTTGTATAGTTTTCTCTGAATAGTTTTACCTGGCACCATGCTATGGAGAAGTTAGCATTCCAAGTGTGTTTCCAGAACTTGGATTATAGAAGAAGATTATAGAAGTAAATGAGTTAAACAGTATGAGAACTATAATGTAGATGGATACTACAGTTGGGTCAATTTCATATTTTCCATTGGGTAATTATAACTTCACAACATAATTGATGAAAGGTCAGTTCCCCAGTAAAAAAAACTCAGCTAAGCAATTTTTAGGAATCATCTTCCCAAACATTTAAGTGCTTATCAGATTCCGAAATCGAAACCCACTGAACATGGTCAGTACAAATTCAAATTCAAGGTTGAAAACCTTCATGATTAATTGCCGATGGATAATTATATCTAAAGTCTCTCATTAGCTCTCATTAAATCTGCACTAAATCTCTGTGAGATTTTGCTATCATGTGTTTCACAACCAGATCATGTTCCTTAGCTCTTGGCTGTACTTTCCCGTACATCTATCATGGACTTGCAATGCATTTAATATTTTGTCAAATTGAGTTTGCTACTCTTTCCATTATCCACATACTACATATCCTGAAACTATTTGTCCACTGAAGAAACAAGCTGACTTATTTTAAGCATTGGGGGGGGGATTTTAAGCATTGGGGTAGATATGATCCAATCAAATTTAAATGAACTTTTTGGATCAACAGCCAGTGTTAGCATGATTGTCTAGGATTGCTCTTTTGTTTTGTTTTAGCATTATGTTGTCAGAGCATTTGCAGCATGACTACTATTATGAGACAAGCCAGGAGCAAAACATAGCACACAGAGACTTAGACATTTAACAGTGGTTTATATACAACAATTATATATAGACATATACACGGTAGGCAAAATACCTTATAGGCAATCTTTCTTCTTCTTAACTCTGCATGGAGAACTGTGCAATGAATACTAGACACAAGGAGAGAGGACATGTCCTCTAATGGCTGTCTTTATATAAACACCTCTTAAAGGGGTAGAACCCATCCCCAGTCTTAAAGGGGCAGTACCAATGCTGATTCATCTTCACTTGCATCAGCCCTATATTGCATCAGCTTCACTGCTGATCAGCTCTTAAATCCCAAGACCTTAACATAAGTTGTGTCTGATTTGACCCCATCAGAGAAATCTTTAGGTTTCTGCAGTCTCTCCTGTCTCCCCATCTGGTCAAACAATGGCTCCCTTTAAAGTTATAAAAAATATGGTGCATATAGATCAACAACAGACAAAAAATGCATTAATGAGTGTGAAGGTTCATTCTCCGAGCTTCTGGGTTGGTTTCTGAATGTTTCATTACCAGGTGAGGTAATATCTCTTCAACGGAGTTTAGGGGATATCAGTATTTGTCCTCCCCAGGCTCCGGAGGCTCTCTGGAAGCTGGAAATGGGCCAATTTCCAGCCTTTCCAAACTTCCAGGAGGCCCATTTTTTACTCTCCCCGAGCCTCCGTGCATGCCCTGCATGCTTACCTGCATCTAAAATGGGCCACATGGGGACTCCTGGGAGAGAAGGGAAGAGGTGAGCAGGGCCAGCCAGGAGTGGAATTTGGGGGTTCTCTGAACTGCACAAAATCTTAGCTAGTGGAGCACCCAAATCCCTGCAAATCCCCAGCAGCCCATCCCTGGACTGGATTCTACTTAGCGATACTAACCTCATTTTCTGTCCAAACAGAGAAGTCACTTAGTTTCTTGCAGAAAATTAGGGTACCATTGAAGGTTGCTAACATTGGCGCCAAATGGTAGGCATTATGTTTGCAAGTGGAAGAATTCTTCAAAAGCTAAGTGACAGCTGCCCTAACCACAAACAGGAGAGTTTCTGATTTTTTTTTTTATTAGTAATGCACAGGAAAATGAAAATAAGTAAATGCTCATGAAAGCCAATGCAATTTATTTTTCCTGCATTTCCTTGAATCTGAATCATCTATGTAAGCTTGCTTGGTGATGTGTTTGAGGTTTTGCCCAAGGAAACATTGTCAAGTGGGATCTTTTGTGTTCTTGGCCTGATTCTTAATGAAGGCATTGGAGACTTCAAAAATTGTGCTCAATGCAGAAGAATCCAGAAGAACTGCAATATTTCTTATGCATCATATTCAACAGGGCCAGTTTGGCGTAAGTAGTTAAGGCACGATGCTAGTAACTGGATGTCCATGAGTTCTAGCCCTGCTCTAGGCACGAAGCCAACTGTGTGGCCTTGCCAGTCACTTACTCTCAACCCTAAAAGCAGGCAATGGCAAATCACTTCTTACTTACTTACTTGTTTGTTTGTTTATTCAAATTTATTTGCTGCCCGTTTTGTGCTTTAAGAGACTCTCACTGAAATTGAATTGCAACAGAACGGAATAGAACAGAAGGGCTGGAAGGGGCCTTGGAGGTCTTCTAGTCCAGCCTTCTGCTCAAGCAGGAGACCCTATGCCGTTTCACACAAGAAATCTGCAGGAACTGATCCAAGCAACCAATTACCACCAGGGCTTAGCACTGACTTGAAGGCATCAAAAATCACATTCAATATTCTAGTATTATCCACAATGCAATTTTTCTTCACCAATATCCCTTGTGAAATATGACTCCATTATCTAAATTTAAATGACGGTGTTTTTACTTGAAGTCAATGTCAACCGTTCTTTGCACATTCAGCATTTAAGAATCCTGGAATCCCAAAACAGATCAATAGCTTTCATCGGGTACCCTCAAGAGAGAGTGTGCTTCAAACCTTTTCTTTATGTTGCGGTTGTGTCTTCCAGGGTTTATGCTAAAACACATAAAAAGCAAATGCATCTCTGGTGATTATAAAGGGAGGGGAGAGAATCCAAAACCCATTTTAAAATAGTATTTTTATTAGGGCAAGTTAAAGTTCATATTCTGGAGGCTGGAACGAGGAAGCAACTCTATATGCTGCATATACACCTCTTTTTTATGCCCCCCCCCCAACTGACCCCTATAATCCAACTCCCAAAAATTGACGGAAAATTTTCTCGTCCAACCCCCTACTCAAGCCTATGCCATTCCAGACAAGTGGCTATCCAGTCTCTTCTTAAAAGCCTCCCGTGATGAAGCACCCGCAACTTCTGGAGGCAAGCTGTTCCACTGGTTAATTGTCCCTCACTGTTAGGAAGTCTCTTCTTAATTCCAGGTTGCTTCTCTCCTTGATTAGTTTCCATCCATTGTTCTTTTTCTTGCCTTCTGGTGCTTTGGAAAATAAGTTGACCCCCTCTTCTTTGTGGCAGCCCCTCAAATACTGGAATACTGCTATCATGTCCTTCTAACCCTAGCCCTTCTTTTCTCTGGACTAGCCATACCCACTACCTGCAATCGTTCTTCATAGGTTTTAGTCTCCTGGCCTTTAATCATCTTAGTTGCTCTTTTTTGCACTTTTTTCCCCCAAAGTCTCAACATCTGTTTTGTAATGTGACCAACAGGTGGATTTTATGAAGCAGTATTAATGCTGCACCTGATTTTAATTCTATGCCTCTGTTTGTACAACCCAGGATTATATTAGCTTCTCTGGATGCTGCTGCACATAGCTAGCTCATGTTTAAGTGATTGTCCACTAGGACTCCAAGGTCCCTCTCACTGTTGCTGCTGTTGAACCAGGTTTCACCTACTCTGTACCCAGGGATGGGATGCTGGGGGTTCACAGGGGGTTGGGAAAGGGGTGAGATTCAAATTGTTAACAACCGGTTCTGTGGGCATGGCTTAGGTGGTGGACATGGCTTGGTAGTCATGTGACTTGGTGGACATGGCTGGGTGTGGCCAACTCAATATCACTCACATCGAGGCATGCATCTCCTCACCTGGCCTCTCATGACTGTGGGGATGCTGCAACAGTCGTAAGTGTGAAAAATGGTCATAAGTCACTTTTTTCAGTGCCATTGTAACTTTGAATGGTCACTCCACACAAGCAAAGTACCAGCAAAGGAAGGAGAAAAGACTCCAGAGAAGTTCCAGAGACAGGAAGTCTACTCCTGCCAAGAATGTAATAAGGGTTAATGGAGAGGCAGTTTCTGTAAGCAACACCAGAATGTTTCCTTCCTGCCTTCCTTACAGGATTAGCCCAGTAATTTCTTCTAAAAACCGGTTCTCCAAACTGCTTAGAATGTTAACAACCGGTTCTAGCAAGTAGGTGTGTTCTGGTAGAATCCCACCCCTGGTTTGGGAGCGCCCCTAGGTAAAGTTCTGTGCAGTTCGAAGGACTCTCAAATCCCACTCCTGGCTGGCCACGCCCACACCTCCCCTCCCAGGAGTTCCCACGTGGCCCATTTTGTAAGTGCAGGGTGTATGCAAGAGGCTAAGGGAGGGCGAAAAATGGGCCTCCCAGAAGTTTGGGAATGCCAGAAATGGGCCTGTTTCCAGCTTCGAGAGAGCATCCAGAACCTGGGAAGGGTAAAAACACACACATCCCCACCATGGTTCAGGAGGCCAACTAGGCCACGCCCACCATGGCCATACCCACCTAGCAACTGGGTAGAGAACCTGTTGCTAAAATTTTTGAAGCCCAACCCTGTCTGTGCCTATGCTTTTGGTTTTTCTTGCCTAAGTGTGAATTTCATTTTGTTAGATAGGGCCCAGTCTTCAAGTCTGTCGAGATCCAGCTGCAAATTTCACCTGCAAATTTGATGGGTTCCCCTTCTATTGTCTCATCTAAGTCATTAATTGATCATCTAAGTCGTTTATCTCAATGAAACTTCCTTCTCCATCGACATATGTATTCATTTTTTTACAGCATGTGAATTGTCTGAAAGTGATGGTAGTTGTTTATACCAGCAATTAAAAATCTTGACTTGTCTTTCAAATTTCCAATCTGATTTTCCAGCTAGAACACTCAAGGCAGTTTAGAATGTTAATGAAAACCATCATATTAAAGCATAATTAAAACACAATTAAAGCCATCAGAGTAGCAATACCATGGGCTTATCTGTTCCAATTTATACTCAGCATTTCTTAAGCATTTCTCATCAGCAAGTTGCCTAGGACTTTTTTTTTTTTTAAGAATACTCATTATAATTACAGCATGTACAAAATCAGTACAATGGAAAAATGAATGCTGGTTGTTATGAACTAATAAAACACTTAAATAAAGTTTTATCAAAACTTTAGAATAAGCAGGATTCTAAACCTGCACTTCTGATAGGCCGATAATAGTGATATCGGATTGGTCCGTTCAGGAGAATCTGATTGGCTGTTAACAAGCCACTCTCATTGGTTAAAGGGGTTAACACTCCATGTTTCTCATTGGTTACTAGATCAGCAGCCGGCCCTATAAAAGGGCTGCTGCTGATCCAGGTTTTTGCTCTGTTCAGAATGATTAATAAAGAGTTGAAGTTCACTGTTCACTGTCTCGTCTCCGTTCCTTGCGCCCATGCGTAGAACATAACACTGGCGATGAGGGTGGGATGTGGAGACGTCAGAGCTGACTGAACACTACAGAGCACCAAACAGAGCACATGGCTGAAGGCACATTGACAGTGGAAACCATGTCCGGCGGTGCCATACCACCCGTTCCATTTGACCCAGCACAAGAAGACTGGGACTTGTACATGGACCGGTTCCAGATGTTTCTGGAGACCAACAACTTGAAGGATGCCACTACGGGAAAAAAGCGAGCGGTATTCCTGACCCAGTGTGGACCTGCCGTTTTTAAGATGGCTAAGGCACTGGCGAAACCGCCTGAGGTGAAATCCATGGACTGGGCTGTCCTCGAGCCCCTCCTGCGGGCCCACTATGCACCTACCGTACCAATGCTTGTCCGAAGACATGAATTTTACCAGAGAGACTAGCGGAAAGGAGAGAGCGTTGCAGATTTCATCACGGATCTCCGGAACCTGGGAGGCCTCTGTGAGTTCACTGACCTCGAAGAAGCCCTGAGAGACCAAATAGTTCTGGGACTAGATACACTGCACGTGCAAAGTAAGCTGTGAGCGAAAGGCGACATCAGCCTTGCAGATACCATCACTGACGCTAGTGCAGCAGAAGCAACCAGGAAGTAAGCTGCCCGAATGCGCCGCACCAACGCACCACTCCGCCAACTCGCCAGCAAAACCTCACCTCGCCTAGAGGGACACACAATGGCAACCCACCACGAGGACCTCGAATCGTCATCAGAAAGTGATGAGGAAGAGGTCAACCGGCTCCGGTCTGAACGAGACCAACGCCACCAGCGTAATCAGAAACTGCAGCATCAATGCGCAGGTTGTGGGGCAAACCACCTGCGATCAGACTGCAAATTCCTCGACGTGCTCTGCCATGTTTGTGGGAAAAGAGGCCACATTGGAAAGGTCTGTAGAAGCAAGCAAGGATCCAGCCCATTTCAGAGGAGGACCAACTACCGCCAAATCACAGGAAATCGTCCTGTGAGTCGGGAACATTTGAACCACCAATGGAACAACCACTCCTACAGAAATAAACCACTGGCCAACTCAACAAAATGAGAAGAGGCACACCAAACCATTACAATTGGTCACGCCTCATCATTAGATGCAAAGAAGATCCGAGTGAAAGTTGCCATCGAAAACCAGCCCTGCGTGATGGAAGTCGACTCAGGATCATCCCTCTTGATCGTTTCCTGGAAGACCCTTAAACAATTAATCCCTGCCATCTGGCAACAAGACCTCAGAATTCAAAGAATTATAATCAAGGATTATCAGGGAAACCGAATTCCGGTCGTTGGATCCAGCCTAGTCCAGGTCTCATTCAAAAATCGTACTTCATCTTTACCATTGACCGTCGTCGACCATGATCGGCCTAGCTTATTAGGCCTTCAATGATTCGCCCCACTCGGGATCGAGGTAGCCGGCATTCACCAAACCAGAAGCGACGACTGGGAGGAGGCCCTCGTCCAGCAATTCCAGGATGTCTTTGCAGACAAACTAGGCGAGTACAAGGGGACCCCGATATCATTTAACCTTAACCCTGAAGTAGCCCCCATCCGCCTTAAGCCTCGTCGGGTACCTTTTGCCCTTAAACCAAAGATTGACGAGCAGCTTGATAAATTAATAGCCCAGGGTGTTTTAGAACCAACAGACCATGCTTGTTGGGAGACCCCAATCGTAACACCCATCAAACTGGATGGATCGTTAAGGATTTGTGGGGACTACCGAGCCACCCTGAATCATGCCCTTCAACAGAACGCTTACCCAGTGCCAGTGGTACAACACCTACTCCATTCTCTGGGGGGCGGAAAAGTCTTCGCTAAATTGGATTTAGCACAGGCTTACCAACAACTGCCTGTAGATAAAAAAACAGCAGAGGCACAAACGATCGTTACGCACCGAGGCACCTTTAAGTGCAACTGACTCCAGTTCGGAGTTAGCGTAGCCCCAGGGATTTTTCAAAGTTTGATGGAGAAACTCTTGCAGAGGATCAAAGAGGTCGTACCATACTTTGATGATGTTTTAATTGCTGCCCCGAATAGAGAAATACTAGAAGAGCCTCTTATATTAGTTCTCCAGAAATTTAAAGACTCTGGCCTTAAGGTTAAAAAAAAATAAATGTCAACTGTGTACAGATAAAGTAGAATTCCTGGGGTACCTAATCGATAAACAAGGCATTCACCCCACCAATAGCAAACTAAAAGCAATCAAGAATGCCCCAAGACCCAGAAATAAGACTGATCTCCAAGCTTTTCTGGGGCTCATTAATTTTTACAACATCTTCCTACCCCACAAAGCGACCGTAGCTGAGCCCCTACACAGACTTCTTGACAAAAAAGCAACCTGGGTCTGGGGACACCAAGAGGAGCACGCATTCCAACAAGTGAAAAACTTATTAACCTCAGATGCTGTTTTAATGCAGTATAACGACACTTTGCCTTTAACAATTACATGTGACACGTCACCGTTTGGAGTAGGAGCCATTTTGAGCCATGTGTTACCAAATGGTAGTGAGGCCCCTATTGCCTATTTTTCAAGAAGCCTATCAAAGGCTGAACGTAACTATAGTCAAATCGATAAAGAGGCTCTTGCTATTGTATCTGCTGTGAAACGGTTTCATGAATATGTATATGGACGAGTTTTTACTATTGTTACCAACCACAAACCTTTGCTGGGGATTATAGCGGGAGACATGCCAACCCCCTATATATTATCACCTAGAATGATTCACTGGTCGGAGTTTTTGGCTGCGTACAATTATAGACTGCAACACCGCCCGGGGAAAGCCATTCCCCATGCTGACACACTGAGCTGTGCACCACTTCCGGAAACTGTCGACGACCCAGCTCCAACCCTTACAACACTCCAGATTGAAACGCTACATTCACCGCCGCTAACAGCTAGAGATATTGCGATCGAAACAAAACGCGATCCTATCTTAGCGCGAGTTCTTAGCTGGGTTGAACGGGGATGGCCAGTAGAACAAACCCCTGATGACTTCACCCCCTTCAAGAACCGGCAAACAGAACTTTTTTCGCAAAAAGGCTGCATCCTATGGGGGGCTAGAGTCGTCGTCCCAGAGCGGTTACAACGAGCAGTATTAAAAACACTGCAATGAGAGTCACCCCGGCATCGTGCATGGTGGCCGGGCATCAACAAACAGATCGAAGCCTGGGTAAAGACTGGTTTAAAGTGCCAAGAAGTTAGCAGTGCCCCACCTAAAGCAACTCCAACAGAATGGGAAACACCCCAGGGACCGTGGTCCCGCATACACATTGACTTTGTGGGACCTATTAAGGGGCATATGTTCCTACTAACAGTGGACACCTATTCCAACTGGCTCGAGATCCACGAAATGAAGAATACTACATCCAAGTCCGTCATCCGGAAGTTGAACAGGCTATTCGCGACGCATGGACTGCCAGGCGTTCTGGTCTCCGACAACAGACCCCAGTTTACCGCTCTACCCTTTGAACAATACTTAGCGGACTGGGGTATTCGCCATGCGCTAACTTCGCCAGCGCACCCTGCGGCTAATGGAAGAGCCGAGCGCATGGTACAATTTGTTAAAAAAAACCCTCTACAAAATGGACTATGGGGACATTGAAGATAAAATAAACAGAATACTTCTTCTCCAACACATCACTCCACATAGCGTCACCAACAAGACTCCAGCTGAACTATTGATGGGACGCAAACTCCGTTCCCACCTCGATCGGCTTCACCCGTCTTACGAGACAGAGAAACCCTGTGGATCTAGCGGAAAATGCCGTGAGTTCAAGATAGATGACTTAGTTTTCACCAGAAACCTTTCCGGCGAACCATTGTGAGTCGAGGCAACCATAATTCAAGCTACTGGACCCAGGTCGTACCATGTGAAAACCTGCGATGGAAAAATATGGAAATGCCATGTAGATCAGCTTCGCTCAAGGCTACAACCTAGTTTCCGCGACTCCGGTAACTCCCAAACTGAGGGGGGAGGGGATGTTGAAGAAACCGAATTCGAGATGGTGGAAAGCAGGAACGAAAGAAGTCAGCAAGCGGGCGTGACGAATGAAGAAGAATCAGGGAGGGGAGTGTCCTTGCCACAGAGGAACACCTCAACATAAGCAAGCCCGCAAAGATCGGAGGACAACAACGAGAACATTAGTGGCACCGAGTCATCCAATGAGGATACGGAACCACCGGTACCTGACTTGCCCAAAAACGTCCCGCCGAAGCCCAGTTACAGACAGGAACCGGTGGGACAGCGTAAATCCAATAGACAGTCAAAACAATCTTCATACCTCAGGGATTACGTCACCGCACCCCTTAAACAGAATCTGGGGGAAAGGGGTGTTATGAACTAATAAAACGCTTAAATAAAGTTTTATCAAAACTTTAGAATAAGCAGGGTTCTAAATCTGCACTTCTGATTGGCCGATAATAGCGATATCGGATTGGTCCATTCAGGAGAATCTGATTGGCTGTTAACAAGCCACTCTCATTGGTTAAAGGGGTTAACACTCCACATTTCTCATTGGTTACTAGATCAGCAGCCGGCCCTATAAAAGGGCTGCTGCTGATCCAGGTTTTTGCTCTGTTCAGAATGATTAAGTTGAAGTTCACTGTTCACTGTCTTGTCTCCATTCCTTGCGCGCATGCGCAGAACATAACACTGGTCACATTTTTTTTTTAAACTTTGCAGCCTGGGTCCATCAATGTACAAACATAAAAAAGAAGGCAGAGATTCATAAAAGTAATGTAATAGCAAGAAAGAAGCTAACTTATACAGTCCACTATATGTGTTTCTATAAACCTTTAACCCTTCCTAAAAGTACAAGAAAAGAGTTTCAAAAATATTGGTGTCTAAAATGTACCATTACTACAGAGAGTCCTTGACAAACAACCATAATTGACCCCAAAATTTCTGTTGCTATCTAAGTGAGACATTTATTAAGTGAACTTTGGCCCATTTTATGACCTTTCCTGCCGCAGTTGTTAAGTGAATCCTGTTGGCGTTGCTTGTCAGAAGGATACAAAAGGGGATCATTTATTTTTATTTATTTATTTTATTTAGTTTGTCAATTGCTAACAAGATAATAGGTATAAGTAAAAACATAGTTATGAATACATGGATACATATAAGAAAAATAAAAGAAACAATAGGAGAGGGACGGTAGGCACATTGGTGCACTTATGCATGTCCCCTACAGACCTCTTAGGAAAGGGGTGAGGTCAATAGTAGACAGTCTAAGGTTAAAATTTTGGGGGTTTGTAGAAGAAACCAGAGTCAGGTAGAGTATTGCAGACATTGACCGCTCTGTTTCTGAAGTCATATTTCCTGCAATCAAGTTTGGTGCAATTAATCTTGACTTTGTATCTATTGTTTGCTCTAGTGTTGTTATGGTTGAACCTGAAGTATTCATTGACAGGTAGGACATTGCAATGTATGATTTTATATACTATACTTAGATCGGACCAAAGGTGGCATAGTTTTAGGTTTTCTAGGTCCAGAATTTCAAGTCTGTGGCATAAAGTATTCTGCAACGGGTAGAGGAGTGGAGAACTCTTCTTGTGAAATATTTCTGGACTTTCTCAACTGTCTTAATATCAGATATGTAATGTGGGTTCCAGACTGATGGCTGTATTCAAGTATTGGTCTAGCAAATGTTTTGTATGCTCTAGTTAGTTGTGTAATATTACCAGAGAAAAAGCTACGTAAGATTAGGTTAACATAAAACATGTTACCTAAAACATGTGACCCTGGGACATGAGACATGTACAACTATCATAAATATGAATCCATTGCCAAGCATCCAAATTTACAGACCACTCTGCTGCAGCTGGGAAGGACCCATTTATTCTTTGTGCAGGTCCAAATCCAATGGCATCGATTTTGCAAAATCATGTGATGTTTAGTACTACTTTATAATGACTTGGTAAGACCAGAGGTGGGTTTCTACCAGTTCAGCCCAGTTTGGCTGAACTGGTAGCTTCAAAGATAATCTGGGAGTGAACAAATTCATTCCGACAATCAGTGCTGAGCCTACTCACCTGCCCTGGCTCCATACTGACCTTTATTTCCTGCTTTTGATGCTCAGCTGAATCGCATGGCACCGCAGATTGCTGCTTGTCAGCTGTTGAAGAAATAGGGAGAGTGCAGGAGTTCAGGAGAAGGTCAGTAGGAAAGCCTCTACGTGCACGCAAAGCATGTGTTTGCTCCGTCCGTGCACAGAGCACTCCCACCAAGCCACAACCACCGAACTGGCGGTAAAACGATTTGAATCCCACCACTGGGTAAGACCACCCTTGAAATAGTGGCTCCAGTTGCCACGATATATAAAAAAGATGTTGAGATTCTAGAAAGAATGCAGAAAAGAGCAACAAAGATAATTAGGGGACTGGAGGCTAAAACATATGAAGAACGGTTTCTGGAACTGGGTACATCTACTTTAATGAAGAGAAGGAGTTGTGGTGACATAATAGCAGTGTTTCAATATCTAATGGGCTGCCACAAAGAAGAGGGGGTCAATCTATCCACCAAATCACTTGAAGGCAGGACAAGAAGCAATGGATGGAAACTAATCAAAGCGGGAACCTAGAACTAAGGAGAAATTCAAGAATGAAGGCGAATATACAACTCTCAAGATAATGTTGAAGGATCCAGTTTGGGTTAGTCGCTGGAACCAGATTGTCTTCCGAGCTTTCGGACTCGTGCTGGAGTCCATCTTCAGGGAACTTCTCTCTAGTAGAGTGTGTGCTGTTCTGTGTGTGGTACTTACAGTATCTGTTGTAAGTGGCTTTTTAGCAGGAGTGGGATTTTACCAGTTCGCACCTATTCGCTAGAACCGGTTGTTAACAATCTAAGCAGTTTGGAGAACTGGTTCTTAGAAGCAATTACTGGGCTAATCCTGTAAGGAAGGCAGGAAGGAAACATTCTGGTGTTGCTTACAGAAACTGCCTCTCCATTAACCCTTATTACATTCTTTTCAGGACTAGAATTCCTGTCTCAGGAACTTCTCTGGAATTTTTATCCCCCTTCTTTGCTGGTACTTTGCTTGTGTGGAATGACCATTCAAAGTTACAATGGCACTGAAAAAAGTGACTTATGACCATTTTTCACTGTTGCAGCAACCCCACAGTCATGAGAGGCCAGGTGAGGAGATGCATGCCTCGATGTGAGTGATGTTGATTTGGACATGCCCAGCCAGTCACATGACCACCAAGCTATGCCCACCAACTAAGCCACACCCACAGAACTGTTTGTTAAAAAATTTGAATCCCACCCCTGCTTTTTAGATGTTGATTGGGATGTGGGATTGGGGTAAGGAGAAATTTCCTGACAAACAATTAATCAATAGAATGACATGCCTCCAGAAATTGTGAGTGCTCCAACATTGGCGGTTTTTAAGAAGAGATTGGACAACCATTTATCTGAAATGGTATAAGGTTTCCTGTCTGAGCAGGGGGTTGGACTAGAAGACCTCCAAGGTCCCTTCCAAGTCTGTTATTCTGTAAAATCTCATGACCTATTAACCACAAGGGAGCAGTGGAATATACAGAGTGTTAAGGATATCTGTCTCCTTCTTGTCTATCACTCTGCCTGCTCTTTATCTAAGCAATTGCTAATTTGAGGTCTCTTTCTTTTGCACATTTCTTTTCAAAAACCCAAGGGTGGAATAGCTGCCTCCTGGTGGATATATAGCTAGCTAGGTGTTAGGTTCTGCTAATCTCTGTAATGTACATAAATACCTACAATAATAATAGGTATAAATCCGTGGATCTATAAATATATATCCTTTCTGTTGTAGTCATGAAACCTACTTCAACAATCGTTGTTCAGGCTCGATTGCTCTCGGAGCAATGCTCCTAAGTACACAAACACAATGCTTCAACTTCTAACATTCTTTTGATGTCAAGGCAATTATCAGTCGCCCCTTGTGACATAAAAGCTCTTTGTGAATTTTTCTTAGAAAGTGCAAGGTAAAAAGCACACTTCTTGTCTTTAGGAGAATTGTGGAGAGTTGCATTCATTAAAAAAAAATATTTTTTTGATCAATTGAAACTGGTTTCTTCTTTTTTTACATAAGATATTTTGAATGGAGAAGCTGACTTCAGACTTCCACAATTAGGCATTGCAGCTAAATCCTGTTGATAGCTGAATGTAAACATTTCCAGATAGTGAAACCAAATCCCTGAATGCCCTTTTTCATAGGGAGATTCAATATACTTCTGGTTTTCGAAAAGAATGTCTCTAAACAGGTGGAAAAGTTGACATTGATAAAAAAAAAAGTTAAGGAACATACAAGTAGACTTGCCTTCTGGAATGTGGGGGTTTGTGTATAGCAGGAAGAGAAAATGAAAATTATTTTCACTTTTCACTCTGTTCTGGCTTTTTGTTCATGGGACTATTACTTGGTTTCCACTCTTAGGTCTTAAATGCTGTTCAGTAGTAAGTACCGTGTAATACAAATATAGAAAACTGGTGGCAGAAAGGAGGTGGAGTTAAATGCGCTGTCAGATTAGAGCTGCTGCACTCCCATAAGCCCAACCTCTCCTGAATTCAACCCGTGTCCAACCCCTCCTGATCTTTATCTGGCATCAATTTAGTGTTGAACTTTAGTTTACCAGATTCTTGTGTATAGCCTTGAATAAATCTTCTATGCTGCAACCTTCCAAACAATCCTGATTACTTTGCACCTGACAGTCTCCGTGGAATAACCAAGGTTTCAGAGCAGCACATTTTAAGGACTAGCAGGTGAGGCTAAATTCACCTTGGAGAGAATGAGGTTCCAAATGAGTCACAGCTGAAAATGCCCATCTTCTGGATCCTGTCAGGTTGAACTCCTTAGCAGATTGCACCTGCAACATACCCTTCCTGCTAGATCTGTTAGGATGGGTAGATGTAATCAAGAAGAGGTGGTCTCTCTAATAACTTGGTTCCTTGCCACATAGGGCTTTAAAGGTCAAAAACAGGACCTTGAATTGCACCCAAAAGCAAACCATAACCTGATACAGCTGGTGCAACAGAAGTGTAACATGTGTGATCCTGGGAGTACTCATAACTGTCTACACACTCACCCTCTGCACCTCTTGAAGATTCCAGATGCTCTTCAGCATCAACCTCATATACGGAACCTTACAGTAATTCACTCTGGAGGTGTCCAGAGCATGAGTAACTGAGAGACCTCATGGTTCGGGAAAGGGCACAACTGGTACATAACTATGATGACCCAGGGTGGGATACAAAAGCAACAAAGTCACAAAAACGGGTGAATTTCTTTAATTCCTTCAACTTGGCTTTAAAGATCCAATTATCATTGACTAGAGAAAAAAAAACTCCCCCACAAACAGTTGCAAAAAGGAAGAACTTCCGTTCAAACTCAAAATACATGTAAATTATAAATAGAAAAACAACAACACAAACCACACTGAAGAATTAATGAGACAAGGCAGGATAAGGGCTTGAAGACATCCACAGATATCGAAATACATACACTGGGAAGGATGCCAGAACTCAGATAAGAACTGACAGACTAGAAATATTTTCATGCTTTGCTTCCAGCACTGGCCCATGCGCAGTTTGTCCTTTTAAACAGTCCTCACAGCTGCAGCCCATAAAGGGGATTCTCCCTTATCCGCTCCTCCCTGTGTGCCCTAAAATGAAGAGCCAAGTTGTTTCCTTCTCTGTTCCTCCCTGTCTATCTGAGAATGAAGAGGGGATGGGCCTGGGTCTTCCTCTAAATGCCCAGCTGGCCTGTGCCCTTCCCCAGTTTCCTTCACAACCTCCAGAGCCACATTTCCACTTCCTATTGGCTGTTCCTCCTCTCCCTCAGAGTTAGATTCTAACAGGGGCATGACACATAACATGAAGTTGTCCTCCTAGCCACTACTACCCAGGGGTGGGATTCTACCAGTTTGCACCTATTCTCTAGAACCGGTTGTTAACATTCTAAACAGTTCAGAGAACCAGTTGTTAGAAGAAATTACTGGGCTAATCCTGTCAGGAAGGCAGGAAGGAAACATTCTGGTGTTGCTTACAGAAACTGCCTCTCCATTAACCCTTATTACATTCTTGGCAGGACTAGAATTTCTGTCTCAGGAACTTCTCTGGAATTTTTTTCCCCTCCTTTGCTGGTACTTTGCTTGTGTGGAGTGACCATTTAAAGTCGATGTGAGTGATGTTGAGTGACCATTCAAAGTTACAATGGCACTGAAAAAAGTGACTTATGGCCATTTTTCACACTTATGACTGCTGCAGCATCCCCACAGTCATGAGAGGCCAGGCGAGGAGATGCGTGCCTCGATGTGAGTAATATTGAGTTGGCCACACCCAGCCAATAACATGACCACCAAGCCATGTCCACTACCTAAGCCACGGCCACAGAACCAGTTGTTAAAAAATTTGAATCGCTCCCCCGCTACTCCCCTCTACTTCTTGAACAGGAGTCATCTAGAAGGACTCCAAGACTGTGCACTGAATCTGTTGGGATGGCATCACCCCATCCAGTACCAAAGATGGTAAGGTTCCGGATCTTGAAGACCATGAAATCCAAAGCCACTCAGTCTTACCAGAGTTCAGTTGCAGCCTCTTGAACTTCATCCACTGTTTCCAGGCAATGGGAAAAGACATTTGTACATTACTTAATCCCCAGTTTTAGGAGATATGTATTTAAATCCCATCAGCAGTCCTATCAAAGATAGGCTACTATAATCTGTTCTACATACAGCAAAGCACAAAATGGACCAAACAGGTAAGAATTTTGATTAAAGATTGCGCAATAGTGACAAAAGCAGCAAAGCATGATTATTATTCTGTTCTTATTGTACCCATGAATTGTAATTTTTTTTGCTTTATTAGTCGACTGCACTGAGTTGTATCTGATTGGACAGCTATATAAATCAATCCATTAATTAAATAGGGCTTCCTTTGAAGGCTACCCACAAAGTGCAGTTGGTATAAAATAAAGCAGCTGGTGTTTTGGCCAGTGATGGCTGTTATAAGCATGTCACATGGGTGTTGCAAATTCTACATTGGTTACTAATAGGCTTCTGAGTACAATTCAAAGTGATGTGTCCAAACAATAAGGTCACACATGGCTTGGCACTCAGGTTCCCCCAGGATCCTCTCTTCGGTCTGGTCTGCATGTCCTGAATAGAGATTTTGAGGCTGACATTTTAGACAGGAAGGGGTGCCAGACAACACTTATGGATCTATTCCCTGGAACGGTCTCCCCTTTAGGTCTGTCTAATGGTCTCTTCTAACCTTTTAAGTTTAGAACAAGCTGCTCCAAAGTGGTTTTAGTTGTTAAGATAATCACTAGAGGGACAGGCAGCAATTAATGCTTTCTGGTGTTGTGAATTTTGATTTTAACTGTGTTGTTTGCGTTCCAGTTGACTTTAGTGCATATTGAATGGCATGGGGGCCTTACAGTATATGTATGCCACAGTCTAGAAATATAGCAAATAATTAAACAAATAAATGATATGCTTCTCTACACAGTCTTCCCTAAAATTCATCCCAGTTGGCCAAGTCCCTGGCCCCTGCCAAAATCAGAAAGCTGAGAAAGAAGTGTGAGGTTGTAAGAATTCTAGACACTAAATAATATCAATTTAGAACAGGGGTGTCAAACTCAAGGCTCGCGGGCTGGATGGAATTCATGGGGTGCTAAAATCTGGCCTGCGGGCAAGGACTGTCCAGCAGTGCCTCTTGTAGCCAAAATGGGGTGCTGGGAGCCCACACGCAGCCCTCGTACCCTATTTTCAGCCTGGATGGCCTCCTGCAGCACTCTGCTGGCTAAAATGGGGTACAGGGGGGCCACGTGTCCTCCCAAGCCCCATTTTGGCCAGCGGGGTGCTGCAGGAGATGTCCTTCCTGTCTTCCTCCTCTTCTGTGCCGGCCAGCCCACGTAGAGAACTACAATGCTAATCCAGCCCTTGAAGAAATTCAGTTTGACACCCCTGATTTAGAACTAATGGATCCCTGTGAATATTATGATGGAGACTGGTTTTCTAACAGCCTTTGTATGATTTTTTTTAGAGGCTCTTGACTGATTAAAATGGGGAGCTTTCCGATAGCTCTCATGTAAACTTCACTTGAGTTTTTATTACTCAGGGAACCAATTCTTAGATCAACACAAAATCAGCACAGGCAACATGCTATACTTAGATCAACACAAGCACTGGAACATAAAGGCAGGGGAAAGGAGGGAAACAAAATGGAATCATTCTAGCCACATATATTTAGGCTAAGGGTTTTATTTATAGGTACGTAGACAGGTTGTTTGACTTGGTTTTTATGATATTTGCATCCTGTCTTCATCTAAAAACTTCTCAGGCAGCAACAAAAAAGCATTTAAGCAGCCATCAAGATTCTAGTAGCAGAATTCAAAATTATGTCTGGGACATGGATTCAAGATGTTTTTTTTCTTCAGATCCTTTTCCTGGAGGACTGAGGAGATAAAACAATGCAAGTGATTATAGACATTGGTGTCTTCACAACTTGGTTGAAGGAATTGACCATCTCAAAGGTGCTTTTTAAAGAGGCAGCTGGACTTTCTGGGATGACATGGGATGGGATAGAATGGAGTAGAGTGGAATGGATTGGAATGGAATGGAAAGAAAAGGAATGGAACGGAATGGAATAGAATACTTTATTGGACAGGAGTGATTGGACACAAGGAATTGTCTCTGGTGTAAAAGCTCTTGGTGTGCATGCAAGCAAGAAGACAATAGAATCAGTGTATATACAAACAACATGTCTATACAAGCAGCAAGTGTACATACAAACAATAAGATAATATAATCCTAAAATACTAATGGGAGAAACTAATAGAAAATATGGGAAGGATAATAATAATAATAATAATAATAATAATAATAATAATAATAATAATAATAATAATAATAATAATAATAATAATAATATAGCCATACTACCAAGGCTAAATATCCTTAGGCATAAGACAGTATTGTGATAATAACTTGTTCAGCAGAGTGATGGCATGAGGGAAAAAGCTGTATCTAGTTGATTTGGTGTGCAATGCCCTAGAGCAGCGTCCAGAGGGGAGACACTGAAACAGTTTATGTCCAGGATGTGAGGGGTCTGTGGATATTTTCTCAGCCCTCTTTCTGATTCACATTCCACACAATAAGATAAACACAAGTCCTCAATGGAAGGCAGGCTGGTTGCAACTGTTTTTTCTGAAGTCACAAGTGTTTATTTGTTGGAAGAAATGTCCATCTGGATTCAGTTCCAAGTGGGGAGAAAAACACTGGAAACATGCAGAAAGATGGTTTATTGGTAAACAGGGCCATATGGGTTTGAAGTCCTGGGTAGCTGATCACATGGAATGGAGAGTGAATGTTATTTATGCCAGTGGTCACCAACCAGTGGGTCAGGGACCACTGGTCGTCTGCAAGAAAATTTTGGTGGTCCACAGAGAAATGTCCTCCCAAAGCAATCCAGGCTGTGCAGGAACACAAGGCTGAACCACCCACCACTGGCCCCCACCCTTCAGCCGAGCACAAACCTTACCTTGAGTAGAGCCATATGAGCTGGAACTGGAAGATAAGACCAATGGCAGGTGAGGGAAATCTGCCCCGGGGTGGCTTGATGACATTGGTGGGAAAGTCAGTCCCATAATCCAGAGCTGCAGTCATCACAGGACTGGCCCTTTGGTCATCCCGGAGCAGCTTCTCCTCCACCTGAGTGCACTGGCCTGCCATGAACTGGAGGAGCTGCTCCAGGATGACCAAAGGGCCAGTCCTGTTACTCCACCTCTGGAATATGGGACTGACTTTCCCACCAATGTCAGCAAGCCACTGTCAGTCAAAATTCCTATTAGTGGTCTGTGGGATTTAAAATTATGCGTTTGGTAGTCCCTGAGGTCCAAAAGGTTAGCGAACCCTGATTTATACTGTCTCTTGAGCTTTGAACTTGAGATTCCTGTTCCTGTGGCAAGGGCATGTATTCTATTGGT
Source organism: Hydrophis major (assembly GCA_033807585.1). NCBI lineage: Eukaryota > Metazoa > Chordata > Lepidosauria > Squamata > Elapidae > Hydrophis > Hydrophis major. The sequence goes on along the minus strand of CM066332.1, from coordinate 133,282,935 downwards.
TGCTGTAGTCAGACTCCCATGTGGAGTCATATTTGTTTGAATCTTGGGCTGATGTGATGTAGTTCCTATTTTGGCTGAATGCCTATGCCCTGAATAATAATCTCTTCATCCTGGAGCTGAAGGCCTTTTGTCTTCTAGATAGGCTGGCCTAGTCTTTTGCCTAGTAGATAAGCTAGCACCAAAATATCTACTGGGGGCAGGAAACTGGGGCTGAGTTTCTGTCTCCAAGAGCATGTTTCTTGATTTCTCATTCAGAGAAATATAATATTCTGCCTTTTTAATATTTCCTAAAATATTTCATTCTTCTAAGAGTGGGGTGGGTGCTAACTTTCCATATGTTTGAATTCTGTACCTGTCTTGTTTAGTTGCTGTACCAAACCAATAGGATAAAAAGTTTTTTAAAAAGTACTCCAAACAATTAAAATTAGAAGAATTAAATAGAAAAGCTAATAACTAAGATGGATGGTCTAGAGATTTTCTTTATGTAGTGTAGCAGGTCCCTGTCAAAATTCAGTCAGTTGGCAGCTGATTTACATTTGTGATGGTTGCAGGGATCAAGTGATTACCTTTGCCAATTTGAGGTGGGGGGGAAAGGCCTGAGGGAGCAGTGCAGCAGATGAAGGCCAGAAGCACATTCCATGCTTATTGTGAGGACCCGGAATGTAACACAAACATAACAAAATCCAAAATGTAAATAAATGTCCTTTAATGCCCTCACTGTTCAATAATTTTCAGTTGGAGAGAAAACTTATTCAAAAATAGTCTTCAAAAGAAAGCAATACAGTCCAAACTTAATGAGCAGATACATGTGAAATAAAAAACCCAAAACAAATTACAATGAAGGAAATTCCACAGCGGACTAGGATAAGTAATTACCAACTTCAACGAGACAAGACACAGTCTGTTGGAAGGACGCCAACCAAGATAAAGTCAGCCCAAAATAAAACACGCTTTGCTTCTGGCAATGTTGTGTTTTTACTGTCTCTCTTATATACTATTCTCCCCAGGTGCAACCAATGAGGGGGATCATGGCCGCTTCCTTTCTCATAAGCCAAGTTGTTTTCTGTTCCTCCCTGTATGTCCAAGGATGAAGAGGGGATGGGCCTGGTTCTTCCTCTGACTGCCCAGCCAGCCTCTGCTCTTCCCCTAGCCTCCTCCACAACCTTTGGAGCCGCACCCCCACTCCCTGTCGGCTGTTCCTCCTTTCCCTCAGAGTCCGACTCTAACAAGGGCATGACACTTATCTTGTGGAGATTGTAGCTTAGGCTACTGGATCTTCTGCCAAAGAATATCCTTCATTGGAGAGTGTGATGGATGATACCCAGTCCATGAACATGTTTCATTGGAGAATCTGATTTATGACGCACCTGTGGGGGTGGGGGGAAACAGGGTCATAGGGGATAGTAAATACATATCCCAGACTTGGCTTCATATGGGTTAGTTCTGGACATGTTCCTCCTAATAAATCTTTTGAATTCATTTGAGGTTTGGCTCAAGGCTCATGATTTAATTAGGGCAATTGTGGGAATCCTGACAAACTTTTGTGGCCTTCTGGCAAGCAATATCAATAAGGAAGCCAGGTTCACTTAACAATCCCGTTGCTAACTTAATAACTGCAATGATTCACTTAACAACTGTGGTAACTGGAAAGAAAGATCATAAAATGGGGAAAAGTCAGCTAACAAATGTCTCACTTAGCAACATAAATTTTGGGTTCAATTTGTGGTTGTACGTTGAGGACTGCCTGTATTTATTGCACAGGCTCTGGGGAGCACATGGTAGATAACTAAATAAAGAAACTGAATCCAGTTCCGTTATATAAGACTCAGACTATTTTGAAATAAGTCTACCCTTGTTATTGTTAATGCAATGAATCTGTCAATTCCTTTTTGGCAGTTCTGTCCATTGACTCAGTTAAGCTGATTGTGGGAATTGCAGCATTAAAATAAACAAGGGCAATAATTTAATTGGCTTCAATTTAATTTAAAAATACATTGGAGGGCTGTGAATCCTTGAAAACCAATTGGACTACTTTAATGAATATTGGAGAGATTTTGTGGTTCTGTAATATATAAAACACTGCTTTGCAATAATTTTCAAAGCCTGCATAGTCCTAATGGATATAATTCAAATTAAAGAAAGAAATTGAATACTGTTAACATGAATTTATTAGATACAATTAGGATGGTTGTTCCTCTTGTATTTAATAATTCTTTTCAAAATTAGTATTTAGTGGTAAAGTCATCAGGGAACATAGAACCAGCTGTGTTGATGCAAGATTTGGAGCCCTAATCTTGGCTATGTAATTTTCCTCCAATCTATGGACTTTTATATATATATTTCTATTTTTTTTTCAAAGGATATTCTTTTCAGTATTAATTTTAAATTGGAAAACAGAGAACAATCTGGAATAGCTGAACACCAGTTTACATGTTAGTATAGGAAAGCTAATACAAATTGATTCAATTTGTATTAAAATGTGAATTAAAGATATCAAATCTATAATGGGAATTAGGGAATTGGGAAAAATATGAGGAAGGAGGAAGGAAGGAAGGAAGGAAGGAAGGAAGGAAGGAAGGAAGGAAGGAAGGAAGGAAGGAAGGAAGGAAGGAAGGAAGGAAGGAAGGAAAGGGAGATTTACATGCTTACTTACCAGATTTTTATGCCACCAGATCTGTCAAATTCCCAGTGGCTTGCAACATCATAAAAAGTCAACACACCATCCTACTTAGTAAAATAACCCTGAGCAGTACAATTTCATAATTCAAAATAAAAACAAGATGCAGCATGTTATATTTTAATCTCCCGAGACATCCTATAAATCAACATGCAGCATATATCATGGAATGATACATCCATAAACACTTAAATGTCAACATATTTCATTTCTAAGGAAAACTGCAATATGATTCTCATTGTTTTTCAAAGCAGTACTCTCAATATGGATGCCAAAATCATTTAAAATATAAACATAGTTCAGGAGGAAATTAGTACCTATAGTAGATAAATGGTCTACTTAGCTGGTCTTGAGAGCTAAGTAATTTCAACTTAAAGAAATTAAATTCTGATCATTCACAAAATAATAGTGAAACCCAGAAGCCATACCAAGCATATCACGAGACTGATTAAGGCTCAAACAAATATTGTACATAGGGGTTATGAAATACAGGGATATGTCTGGAGTAATAAGGAAAACAGCAGGACAAATCATTAATAGCATCCATTAATATTTTTATTAACATATGAAAATGATACAGAGACAACAAAGATGCCAAATTAAATTTTAATGTTACTTACAGCTAGAAGGGCTTGATAGGAAATAGCATGAATCAGACAAAGACAAAAAAAAACTGGTGTTTAAATCATGATATGGAGCAACAATATTTTTTAAAAAAATAATTTGAATGGATAAAACAGAAGGTAAATTGTAACTTTCCTCAATGAAAGTAGCTAGCTTAATTATTCTTATTTGTCCTCATTATGAGGGAAAAAAGGAGATTTAATATTGTTCCAGGAAGTTGGTTGGAAATTCTTTTCAAGTCAGAGAAAGGAGCTCCAGTGTCGGGGAAGAAAATCTGATGGTTGATTTCTGATTATGATTATGATGCTTGCGTCTTCTGATTATTTCCCAATCTGGAAAAATATAATGAAAATATAATGAAAAAGCAATATGGTGACAATTGGGATGAATCCATGCTCGCTTCCATGTTTGCTTCTTTGGGTTGTTTATAAAAATAATACAATAAATTCTATCCCTCTGTTAATACAGCTTAGGACTGCGTAGGCTTTTCTGTGCTGCAGCTGCCAGAAAGCCAGCACAATCCTAAATTGCATAAATAGAGAAATAAAATCAAGATCTCATGAAGTGTTAATGCCACTTTATAATGCCTTGGTAAGGCCACACTTGGAATCCAGTTTTGGTTTCCATGATGTAAAACAAGTGTTAAGACTCTAGAAAAAGTGCAGAGAAGAGCAACAAAGATGATTAGGGGGCTGGAAGTCAAAACATATGAAATACAGTTGCAGGAATTGGATATTGTGAAAAGAAGGACTAGAAAGTGACATGATAGCAGTGTCCCAATATTTGAGGGGCTGCCACAAAGAAGAGAGGGGTCAATTCATTTTCCAAAGCACCAGAAGGCAAGACAAGAAACAATGGATAGAAACAACTGGAAGTTTTTAAGAAGAGATTGGACAGCCATTTGTATTATATTTGGTCTAGGACAGGGTTGTCAAACTCAAGACCACAGGCTACATTCAGTCCGCAGTGTGGTCAGATCCATCCCACAGAGCCGTCCTGGTTTACCCAATGTGAAGAGGAAAGATCGGGCCAGCATGGCTTCAGCCCAGTCTATCCAATACGAAGAGGAAACATGCCAGCAGTTTGGGGAGTGGCATCAAACTAACTATGCCCACCCACTTGGTCATGCTTACCCTGTTCTGTCCCCTCATTTGAATTCTTGAGATCCCCGCGCTTTGATTGGCCAAAGCGCGGGGCAATCAGATTGGCTAGGCGAGCTGCGCTGATTGGCTCGCTGAGAATCTCCCGCGATTGGTCAATTCGAATCGCGGGAGATTCAAAGCAGTGCCATTGGCCGCGGCTGCCGCGGCTTGGAAATAAAAAGCTGCAAAGTTTTCCTTTAGCCCCAGTTCGGTTCCTGACTAAATAAAAGAGCTTGATACACAGTCACCGACTCCTGGCTTCCTTCCACGCGGACATAACACTGGCGACGAGGATGGGATCCCTTTCCTGAACCGAAGCACGTGTCCGACGGAAGCCAGCCAACCAACGAGATGGCCAGCATCGCGCCACCAACCCCCTTCAACCCCCGCTACCGAGGACTGGGAATCTTACACGGACAGATTCCACATGTTCCTCGAATGCAACGATGTGAAGGATGCCACGGGACTGAAGAAACGAGCCATCTTCCTAACACACTGCGGGCCCGCAGTGTTTAAGATGGCAAAAGCGCTAGCCAAGCCCGCCGATGTTACCACGATGGATTGGGCGGACCTCGAGCCATTGCTCCGGAGACACTACGCTCCAGCCTTGCCCATCCTCATCCGACGACACGAATTTTATTGGCGGGACCAGCGGTCGGGCAAGAGTTTCAGTGATTTCGTTGCAGAGCTGCGGCGCCTGGGAGGACTATGCGAGTTCTCCTCCTTCAGGACCGAATCGTGCTCGGCCTTTGGGACCCCGTTCTCCAAAGTCGGTTGATGGCTAAGGGCAACATCGCTCTCGCCGATGCCATCTCCGAAGCCGCGGCCGCCGAAGCAACCCAACAATCAGCAGACCGCATGCGGAGACCGAACGCCGGGAACTGCACCGAAAACAACAAACCTGCAAGGTCGACCGAAGCCCAACCTGCAACTACCACCCACCAGGGCGAACTCCACTCCACCTCGGGCATGTCAGACAAGGAGGAAGACATCCACCGTCTCCAGGCAGGCCGCGACCAGCGCAGCTGGCGGAGTCATAAGTCGAGGACCACGTGTGTCGGTTGTGGAGGCGACCACCCCAGATCCGAATGCCGGTTCTTCGACTCTGTTTGCCGGCACTGCGACAATAAGGGCCACATCGCATGCGTCTGCCACCTCAAGAAGACCCACAGCCCCAGATGATGGGACCGAGCGAGCAGAGACGAGAGAGCACACCCCCCAGGACCAGAGACCGGCCAGCAGACAACCGCTGGGAGCGAAACGGATGAACCCAATGAGGTGGCGAGATCCGGCAGAGAGAAGAGACACATCAGACGGTCACCATCGGCCACGCCACAACCACAAATGCCAGAAAGGTCTACATGGAGGTAGGCATCGAAGGCGAACCCTGTAAAATGGAGGTGGACTCCGGGTCCTACCTCTCAATGGTAGCCTGGCAAGAAATTAAACGCTTGGTGCCTACCATCCAGAGAAGGCAACTAGAAAACCAGAGACTAATCCTCAAGGACTACCAGGGAAACCGCATCCCTGTAGTCGGAACAGGACAGTTTACAGTGACCTACAAGGGACACATCGAAAGACTTCCCTTAACCATCGTCGATCGAGACCGACCAAGACTACTGAGACTTCAATAGTTCGCACCGCTAGGCATCGCAGTCACGGGCATCGACCACATCGCTAAAGCCAACTGGGAGCAGCAACTGGCCCGGGACTTCCAAGAAGTGTTCGACGGCACCCTAGGCAAGTACTGAGGGCCCGCTATATCCTTCAGCCTAGACCCAAATGTTCCCCCGAAACGCCTAAAACCAAGGCGGGTACCGTTCTCACTCAAACCGAAAATCGACGAGCAAATTGACAAGCTCGTTAAGCAAGGGGTATTACAACCCATAGACCACGCCCGGTGGGAGACCCCCATAGTCACCCCAATTAAGCCTGATGGGTCAGTGAGAATCTGCGGGGACTATAAGGCCACCCTAAATGGCGCCTTGCAGCAAAGCACTTACCCCGTCCCAGTAGTGCAGCATCTCCTACACTCACTGGAAGGGGGCAAAGTTTTCGCGAAACTTGACCTGGCCCAAGCATACCAGCAACTGCCGGTCGACAAGGAAACTGCAGAGGCACAAACCATAGTCACCCACCGGGGAGCCTTTAGATGCAACCGCCTCCAATTTGGAGTCAGCGTGGCACCTGGAATTTTCCAGAGCCTCATGGAAAGACTCTTACAGGGCATCAAGGGGGTGGTCCCATACTTCGATAATGTACTAGTATCGGCAACCAACCAGGCCGAACTAGAGACTCGCCTAAGGGAGGTGCTAACGAGGTTCAAAGAAACTGGGCTTAAAGTGAAGAGGGAAAAATGCCAGCTGTACACAGAGTGGGTCAAATTCCTAGGATACCTCCTAGACCGACACGGCATTCACCCCACCAACAAGAAAATTAAAGCCATCAAGGAAGCCCCCACACCCAAGTCAAAAACAGAACTGCAGGCCTTTCTGGGGCTACTTAACTTTTATAATGTCTTCCTGCCCCAAAAGGCGACCGCGGCGGAGCCTTTGCATAGGCTTTTGGACAAGGCGGCTACCTGGACTTGGGGGAAACGCGAGGAAGCCACCTTCAGGAAAACCAAGGACCTGCTCACTTCGGATGCCGTCCTCATCCAGTACAATGAGACCTACCACTAGCCATCACATGCGACGCATCACCCTTCAGCGTCGGCGCTGTCCTCAGCCACACTCTCCCCAACGGAAAGGAAGCACCCATCGCGTTTTTTTCAAGGACCCTCACCAAACTGGAGCGGAACTACAGCCAGCTGGACAAAGAGGCTTTGGCTATCGTCGCCGCAGTAAAAAGGTTTCACGAGTACCTCTACGGCCGGACGTTTACCATCATCACCGACCACAAACCGCTGCTGGGAATCCTTGCAGGGAACAGGGCCACCCCGAACATTCTGTCTCCCCGAATGACAAGGTGGTCCAAATTCCTGGCTGCCTACAACTACGGACTCACACACCGACCTGGTAAGACTATATCCCATGCGGACGCCTTAAGCCGCTCACTGTTACCTGAACCAGACACTGACCCAGCACCCACAACGACCACCCTCAGCATAGAGACTCTACCCAACCTACCCATAACCGCTTCAGACATTGCCCGAGAAACTAATAAAGACAAACTGGCACGGGTTTTGCATTGGGTAGAGAAAGGGTGGCCGGAAAAGGACAATGACAAGTCCGTCAGGATATTCCAGAACCAGCAAACGGAACTCTCATTACTAAAAGGGTGTATACTATGGGGGGATAGGGTGGTCATCCCGGAAAAACTACAAGGGAAGGTTTTGGAACTGTTACACGAGGGGCACCCGGGCATCGTTAGGACAAAAGCCCTGGCCAGAAGTTACGCTTGGTGGCCAGGGATGGACAAACAGATCGAGGCCTGGGTAGCAACGTGTCAACGATGCCAGGAAACTAGGCCAAGCCCAACCACAGCACCCATCCTAGAATGGGAAACCCCCAGGGGACCGTGGTCTAGGATCCACATAGATTTCGCCGGGCCCACAAAAGGACACACTTTCTTAATAACCGTAGACGCTTTCTCCAACTGCCTGGAGGTAAGCAACATGAGAACAACCACCATGGAGGCCATGACCAAAGAACTCTGCAAACTTTTCGCAACACACACCCTCCCGGACGTCCTCGTCTCCGACAACGGGCCCCAATTCACCTCGCTAGAATTTGAAAAATTCCTAGCGGAAAGGGGCATACGACACGCACTGACAGCCCTGGCGCATCCGGCGGTGAATGGTAGGGCAGAACGGATGGTTCAATTCACAAAAAAAACCATCCAGAAAATAGACCACGGGGAGATCCAGGACAAAATAAATAAATTACTTTTCATACAGCACATAACCCCGAACACCACAACAAATAAAAGCCCAGCAGAACTGCTAATGGGGAGGAAAATAAGGTCCCCACTCGATAGATTACACCCCACTTACAACCCAGAGAAACCCCAGACTCCATCAGCAAACACCGAACCTTCGCACCAGGCGACGCCGTCTACGCGAAGAACCTAACCGGAGACCCATTATGGGTACCAGCAATCATAACACAACTAACAGGCCCACACTCGTACCAGCTACAAACAACCGACAGACGAGCGTGGAAATGCCACATCGATCAGTTAAGATCAAGGACGACCACACAAGACACCACCGACACGCAACCAAGCAAAACCAACCCCCTCAACACAAACCAAGAGGGGAGGGGATACCCAGGGAACCAAACCCCAGAAAAAATAAACCAGTCATACTCACCTGAAAGCAGCCAGCATGAAACCTCGCCAAGAAGAGACAGCCAGACCAGCTCAACCAACCCAGGAAGATCGAGCGGGAGCGGCAAAACCCGCAGCTCAACCAACCCGGGTAGCCCAGGAGGGAGCTGCGGAGAGCGGCCCAGCCAGACAGACCAGGAGGTTCCCACGACGGAGTCCAGAGAAACAGAGACCCCGACTGAACCGGCCGGAATCCAACCTATGACTGACCTGCGCAGGTCCAGTAGGCAGAGACGGAGCCCCGCCTACCTATGGGACTACGCTACGTAAGGACTGAACCAAAAGGAGAGGGGTGTTCTGTCCCCTCATTTGAATTCTTTAGATCCCCGCGCTTTGATTGGCCAAAGCACGGGGTAATCGGATTGGCTAGGCGAGCCGCGCCGATTGGCTCGCTGAGAATCTCCCGCGATTGGTCAATTCGAATCGCGGGAGATTCAAAGTGGTGCCATTGGCCGTGGTCGCCGCGGCTTGGAAATAAAAAGCCGCAAAGTTTTCCTTTAGCCCCAGTTCGGTTCCTGACTAAATAAAAGAGCTTGATACACAGTCACCGACTCCTGGCTTCCTTCCACGTGGACATAACATACCCAGTCAGCCACACCCACCCAGCTCCCCAAGGTCAACCACAGCCTTGATGTGGCCCTCAATGAAATTGAGTTTGATACTCCTGGTCTAGGAAAGACCACAGCAGCAGATACCTTGGAGGACAGACCAAGATGAGCTAGCTAGCTCAATAAACATAAGTTAACGATGTTCTTCAAAGTTGTGCCTTCATTCCCTTGTAACCTGTTGAGTTTCAGACAATGTGCATAGGTTGCAACTAAAAGCAAAATATTTTTGATATGCTGTGATGAAACATATGAAACATCTCCACCAGTAGCTACAGAAACACAAACAAATTCTAGCACAATGACTCTTCCAGGAAAATCTACAAATGTTCAGTTACACAAGTTCTTCCTTCCCATTTTGTATTTGGGGTGACATCAGGGTTTGTTTTTTTACCATGAAGTTACCTTCTTTAAGATCCATCCTGCTAGTTGCTTTTTCTTTTCACATTCAAGGAACAATGACCAACTCTACCATTCAATCTGTTTCCTTGCTATCTGCAGACCAATTACACTGGCATCTGAAAATGCTTGCACAGCAGTTGTATAAACAAGCCCGCAGGCTGTTTGCAATCGGGCTGTGCTGGATTTAGACTTTGATCTTCAAAAGTTGCTTTGGAGCACAAATGTAGTGGTGGGCCACAAAATCTGAAAAACTGTTCTGTATTTTCCTAGAATCACAGCTGAGGAAAAGGACCTCCTGTCCAATTTGAAGACCAAATGCTACACATCCCAAATTTATTTGACAAATCTTCATGCGGGAGAGCAGATGTGAGGAAAACAAATCACCAAATCAGGTTCACACAGTTCTGACTTCAAGTCAACTTTTTTGTCCATGCATTCGCATGCGCATAGGACATAGATGAAAGGGGCATCATCATGCTATCGCCATGTAGTTTCATCATTTTGACAGAAATCTTCAATAAAAGAAAAACAGAGTTGGAAGGGATCTTGAAGGTGTTCTGGTACAACCCCCTGCTCAAACAGGAGAATTTATACCATTTCAGACAAAGGGTTATCCAACATCTTTTTAAAAACTTCCAGTGTTGGAGCATTCACAACTTCTGAAGACAAGCTATTCCACTAATTAATTGTTCTAACTGTCAGGAAATTTCTCCTTAGTTCTAGGTTTCTTCTCTCCTTGATGAGTTTCCACCCATTGCTTCTTGTCTTGCCCTCAGGTGCTTTGGAGAATAGCTTGACTCCCTCTTCTTTGTGGCAGCCCCTGAGATACTGGAACACTGAAATACCCAGTTCCTGCAGCTGTTCTTCATATGTTTTAGCCTCCAGTCCCCGAATCATCTTTGTTGCTCTTCTAGCACTCTTTCTAGAGTCTCAACATCTTTTTTTTTATATTGTGGGCCCCAAAATTGGATGCAATGTTTCAGGTATGGTCTTACCTGCACTTGGAATATCTAACCCAATGATGAAAAATTGAAAGGTCCTCCTTGATTTTTAAAATGGCAAGGGGTGTTGAAAGTGGTTTTAAGAAAACTGTTTTCGACAAAGAGGAGGAAGAATGACAAACAAAGACAGGATACAAGTAAATCTTTAACTTTTTACCTAAACCCTACTTAACTCTTATGTATGAGCTGGTCAGGAAGTGCTGAAGAGTCGCACTTCAAAAGCATGAGAAGATACACCCATTTTTCTCCCCCTCCCCAAAAAAATATTGATGCAAAAACAGAACTTTAAATATAAAATTCATTCTCTCATCCTTTGTTCTCTAGTGACAATTATCAGATTTTTTTCCAAAGCCACTGTCTTTGCCTGAAATTTATTCTGGACAGCCTGTTTTTAAAAATATCAGATTCAATTTAAGTGTTGTTGTTTTTTTTAAAAAATGACTTGAAAATGAAAAGCTAAATAATTTAAAGTAGTTAATAATTAACTATATTCAGCATTTTCTAGTTCACACTAGATCTGTTCAGTCAAGAAAGCTAAAGGGAAAACACAGAAGTTATGTCCTTCAAAGATGGAGCTGGAAGAATAATGGAGAATGGCTAAAAAAAAAACCTTAATGTGCCATTAAACCTCACCCACTCTGAAAAATTGAGAAGTTCTTAATTGCTTCTGAAAATTATTCCTATGTAATTGTTCCATTACTGCGTGGGTTCCACTTCTCCTTTGCTGGCATTTATTTTTAATTGTTTGTAATGTTTCAGATTGCTCACTCGTTCCTAAACTGATTGTTATCTGTCTTGATGGTGTTTGAGACCAAAAGTTGAAGCACCCATGTTTCCATTATAAGAAAGATAAAAGAAAAAGTTAATCTTTCAGCAAGCTAACCTTCAGACTGAAGCATTAAGGAAGAATCCTTAATCAGTTTCTGTGGTTGATTTTTACGGCTTTTTTCTTGATTATGGAAAACAAAATCTCTTGATTAAAATAAGTAATAGAAAATCATATTATTACATGAAAATATACCACCATGTATTATTTGGACATCACGTAATTAAATGCATAAATCCTCTAGCTAGTGTCAAGGCTTATAATTAAATGAGACAATGGTGGGGGTTGGGGGTGGAAATTCAGGCTCACAGACCACAGATAAATGTGGGAACTACATAAATTAATATATAAAGTGCTTCTATAGTATAAGTCCGAATGAGTCGCTGCTTTACACTCTGTATGGGAGGAAGATTATTCTCTCCTTTTCATCCATATGAAAATTCAATTAAACTCTCAACAAAAATTACTGTTGAACAAATATTAAACCACAGATAGGATGACCTAATTATGCTGAGGACTTTCTGTCTTAAGAAGGAAAAGGTCAGGTTTCAGATATCAGAAATTAGCAAATAGCTCCTATTCATGTTATTATTTTTCCCCCCTCTTTGGTTTATCTTGCCATGTACTTACCAAATTCATGATTCTTCTCAGTCAGAGGTGTAGATAAAATGGGGCTTCAACTGTTTCTCTTTTTTCATACATATAAATGAGAAAAATATTATCTTTAGACTTCACTTTTCATAGTCTGGCAAAGTCTGAACGGAATATGGAAGTCTGAAAGAGGTTTGGAGGTATCAGAAGTCTACCTTGGAACTTTGCTCCTTTTCAATAGAAGAAAATATTTGTAACTCAAGGCTCAACTGTGGGGTCCTTTGTACTCTCTGATCTTGGTTGTTTGCTTGCAGATGTTTCATTACCCAACTAGGTAACATCATCAGTGCTAGAAAGGAGTAGGATTTGCTCTCTTTTTATATACTAGTGGCTTGCCCCATCAGTGTTGCACCTAGGAAAGGGGCAACGACATGGAAACAGCTCCTCCTTCCAACTAGTGCAAGACTTTTGGGGGGTGAGGAGAAGCAATGCTTATTTTAATAGACTTCTGAGACTTTTGCATAAACTGAATATTAACAGACTGAGTATAAAAGACTGAGTTTTGAAGACAACTTTATGTGGGAACATCAGCTTACAAAGGTTTAGAACAGGGATCTCCAAACTTGGTGACTTTAAGACTTGTGGACTTCATCTCCAAAAATTCCTCAGCCAGCCAAGCTGGCTGGGGAGTTCTAGGAGGTGAAGTTCACAAGTCTTAAAATTTCCAACTTTGGAGACCCTTGTTCTTCAAGGGTAGAAGTGGCAGATCAATAGCCTATTGTTGGGGAAGGTATGTACTACAATAAAGTATTGTGCACAGATTTGTTTCACTGTGTTGGGTCCAGTCCTTGGAGAGCAACGGAGCCTCACATTCATCTAGTGTTGAGCACAATATTGTCCAAGATTGCAGTGCTATAATTTTTACCTGCAAGAATGATTTCTGGATCTAGATGCATGGAGGGGCTGAGGCAGCCAAAACTATTTTTGACATCAAGGAGGAATAGAACATCGCTGGGAGGGAAGAGGGACAAAGGAAAAACAGATCTTCATTCTGCATAGAGGCCAGGAAAAGATTGCTATTTAGAAGAAAAAAAAGATGCTAACATACACTATGTATTAAGGTGTTCAAGTAGAGGTGAAATAAGGTTTTAGCCAGATATGAAATTAATCAGGGATAGAGGGAGGGAGGTTGGAAGGAAGGAAGGAAGGAAGGAAGGAAGGAAGGAAGGAAGGAAGGAAGGAAGGAAGGAAGGAAGGAAGGAAGGAAGGAAGGAAGGAATTTTACAATTTTATAGTAATGAAACTGCAGAGTTGTGATCAAATGAAAAATAAAACTTTAACAATAGGAATTCACAATGTAGATGTATACTATACATTCAATTCTAGTTGACTGCTGAGAACTGTCACAAGTCATATAATTTAACAGTATAGAAATCAATGAATAAATAAGTGTGGGAAAGAAGGCCAAGTGAATGGGAGATAATAAAATTCAGATCACTATAAGTTGCAAGGTATCTACTGGGCTTTTAATATGCCTTCTGCTTCTTCTGGAGTTATTCTTCCTCTTCGCTCTTTTATTGTTGTATTCTCTAGATTTACATCCCACAGGATATTTTACAAGAGCAATAAGATAACCTTCTCCATGGTTTCTCCAAAATCACAGCTGGATTTGCTCTGGGTTGACCTAAGGGCCAGACTTGTAACTACTGCAGTTCTGGAATATGGGACCAACTTTCCCACAAATGTCAGCAAGCCACCCCAGGGTGGATTTCCCTCCCTCACTGTTGGTCTTACCTTTCAATTCCAGTTCGCGTGGCTCTACTCAAGGAAAGGTTTGTGCTCAGCCAAAGGGTGAGGGCCAGCAGGTGGGTGGGCCATGTGGGCGGCGCAGCCTTGTGCTCCCTCACAGCCTGGATTAATTGCTTTGGGAGGAGTGCTTTGGGGGGGACATTTCTCTGTGGACCACCAAAATTTTCTCATGGACCACCAGTGATCCCAGGCCCACCAGTTGATGACCACTGGACTAGAAGACTTACAAGGTCCCTTCCAGCCCTATGATTTGAAATGAGCTGTTCCGTTAACCTAGAACTTATTTGGAGCAGATTGCTATATTTTTAGAGCCATACTGACACAGTGGTTAGAATACAGTATTGCAGATGATCTCTGCTCACTTCCAGTAATTCATTCCTGATCAGGTCAAGATTGACTCAGCCTTCCATCTTTCCAAGGTCAGTTTGCAGCAGAAATTCAAGTCCAGAAAACACACAGATGACTCAGCAGGATTCGTTAAACTTCTTTTTTATATATAATAATATGAAGTACTGTTTACAATACCATTAGTAGATTCTTTCAATATAACATAAACAAAAACACAAACAGCAGCACAGAGGGCTCAGAACAGATATCAGTTTTACTTTCAATTCTCAGCAGAACACACAGAGCCAAAACCACACACAGTCTGCCAGCTCCCATTGGCTGATCTGTTACCATGTGTACTCACTTACTGACTTTGTTAACCAGGTTTCTGCCAGTGAATGAATATACTCTGACAAATGAAGATCTAAATTATTGGAAGCAATGTGCTGACTTTGCAAAACCATTTAGAGAGGGCTGTAAAGATCTGTGAAGAGGCGGATAAGCCTAAGTGATACTGCTATTGCTATCTTTCCATTTAACATTCAAATGGGTGTTTGAGATGGCTATCATGTTCCTTCTCTAAGTTAAACAAATTCATCACCTTCAAGCTCTCTTTACAGGATTTACCTTCTCTCCCCTGATCAATGGTGTCGCCCTTTTCTGAGTCTGTTCCACCTTCTTTGAAATCTTATTTAAAGTATAGCATTCTGAACTAATGCCCAAGGTGAAGTCTGATCAAAACACAGTGAAGTAGAATGATAATTAGTCTTCGTGTAATTTCAGATTATATTTCTGTTATGCCACCAAAGTTTGCCTTTGTCATTTTTTTTTTTTTGTAGCTGCACCATATTCATCTTGCAATCAATTACAATTTCAAGGGGTTTTTTTTCCCCAAGCCAATTGTCCCTTATGCTATACCTGGGCATTTGATGTTTATTTCATAAGTTTAAAAAAATGTATTTGTCCTTGCCAAATTTTCTTCTGTTACTTCAGCCCAATTTTCTTAACTATCTCATCTTTTTCCGTTTTATTTGTTTTCTAAGATTTTAGCTATTCCATCCAATTTTATGTCAGCTATGAATTTGATGAGCATTCCTCCCATCTCTTCATCCAAGACATTAATAAAAGACAATACTAAAAAGTAAAGGAAGTATCCAGGACTGAACATTTTGCAACCCTACTGTGCCTTACCTCTTGCTAGGTTGATGAGGTATGTTAGCTTTACTGGCTACTATAAGCAAATGTAAGAATTGGCAAACCTTTCCATCCCCTGACTTCAAACCGTAGAATTCATTTCAAAGAAAATCATACATGTGGGGTCCTTGGTGCTCTCTGAGCTTGGTGGTTTTCTTTCAGACATTTCTTCACCAAACGAGGTAACATCATCGTGGTAGCATAAATCACAGGAACAAAAGTTATCCATTGAGATGTCCTGTGGAACTTATCCTACATGTTCTCAACGTCTTTTGGGAACCATATCAAGCCGAGGTTAAAGATATCAGAGATGCTTTCAAGAGGTTTGCAACCTATATTTCTTTCACCAACATGTTCTGTAATTAGTCTAAGCTTTGCAATGTACAACACAATTAAATTATCTGGTGTTTCAAACATAGCTCCGAGGAATGCTCCCTTATAGTGGTGGGATTCAAAAAAATTTACTACTGGTTCTATGGGTATGGCTTGGTGGGCCTGGCATGGCTTGGTGGGCGTGGCAGGGGAAGGTTACTGCAAAATCACCATTCCCACCCCACTCCAGGGGAAGGATATATTTTAAGTCTATCCTCCCCACTCCTGGAGGAAGATTACTGCAAAATCCCATTCCCTCCCCACTCCACTAACCTGCTTTCCAGCTCCGTTCTCCTGTGCAGGGCACCAAAAGAAGACCCAGCCAATCATCTGGGACACAGGAGGCAGAGAATAGATGGGGACGGGGCCAGTCAGAGGTGGTATTTGCCGGTTCTCCAAACTACACAGAATTTCCTCTACCAGTTCTCCAGAACTGATCAGAACCTCTTGAATAGCACTTATGACTTAGGGTGCATGTGGGCAGAGTCAGTATAACTGCTTGACCATGCAAGAATATCTGTGGGAAAATAAAAGATATCTCACTTAACTTGAAGCATTGTCACCAAGGATGGGATACATGGCGAGAATGACAAGGGCTTTTGTTAGAATTGGCTGTACATCAATCTGTATGTTATGATAAGATGCTGTTTCAGCAAAGCGTTGTGTCTCCTCCGCCTTTGCTGAGCGATCAGCAACAGCCAAAATTGGAGGTAAGCTGTCAGCTGAAGCTCTGAGCTGTCTGACATTAACAATGCATTGGAGAACTATAATGGCATTTCTCTATCCTTTTTATCACTTCATTTATTGTCAAAATTCTCATCTGGTCTTGCATTTTCCATCAGGCGATCCAGATAGTTGAAGACAGGACAGCATAAGTATGTATGGCCTATATAAGTGAGATTGATTGTTTATCCATGTCAGCTGACCATTTACTGCTTGTTCGTTTTGGAAGCTGACTCGAGCTATCTACTAGACGTTGGAGAATTTCTTTTCTGTTGCCTCACTGGAACTTTGCACAATATGTACATCACTGGCATTTTCTGACATCTTAGTCTTCCAAGGGAATAAATGAACACTGCAAGAGCCATATGCAATATATCACAAGGATAGGAAAGAAATAACAGATATGAATCATTCTAAAACGGCTGTTTTAAATGGAACAGGGAGGCACTCTAAAATGTTTGGTCTCAAGAGGAGTAATAAACATTCATGATTTCATAAGCCGCTAATGAAAATTTCTTAATGGGAGTTGATGGCTGGTTGGATACGTACAGATTAATGTTGGTGGCTGAGGATTGTTGGGTCCTTTCTACTCACCAACAAATTGCAAAAGTAAGGAAAAGCTTTTTCCATTCCTTGTTTTATTGAAACATCAAAAAATGATGAATCTTCAAGAATTAACACAGGCAGTCCAAAGTAATCAAAAATAGTACAAATTCATAGGCATTGCTAAGAAGGGTGTGAGGGCTCAGGGGTTAAGATACTGAGCTTGTCAGCCTGAAAGTTGACTGCCAAGGTTCGAGAGCTGTGCACTGTGTGATGGGGTGAGCTCCCCTTACTTGCTCCAGCTCCTGTCAACCTAGCAGTTTGAAAGGATTGCAAGTATGAGTAGATAAATAGGTACCACTTCGGTGGGAAGGTAACAGCATTTCATGCACCTTGGCCAGGGGTGCGACTCAACTGGTATAACAACCAGTTTGGTGAGTGCATATGCATGCCAAACACACGCTGTGCACGCATGTTCCATGTTTTAAAAAGCTAATACTTACCTTCAACTGCAGCTGAAGCAAACAGCTGCTGCGTGAATCAGCTGTGCTCTAACAAAAAGACATAAAACACAGAAAAGAGCAGGGGCAGGTGGGAGGACCCACATGCTCATTGGAGCGAACCGGTTTGGAGCCAGCTGATCATCGGAACAAGGGGTTTACCTAAACCGGTCCAAACTGGGAGAATCCCACACCTGACCTTGGCATATAGTTGTTCCGGTCATACGACAGAACAGAAATGTCTTCAGACAATGCTGGCTAACTCAGATAAGAGACAGAGATGAGCCCTAGAGTCAGACACAATTGGACAGGGGAAACCTTTATAGATAGATAGATAGAATTCTTTATTGGCCAAGTGTGCTTGGACACACAAGGAATTTGTCTTGGTGCAAATCCTCTCAGTGTCCATAAAAGAAAAGATACATTGGTCAAGAGTCAAGAATCATTAGGTTCAATATTTAATGATAGTCATAGGGTACAATAAGCA
The DNA here is from genome assembly GCA_033807585.1 of Hydrophis major. Lineage (NCBI taxonomy): Eukaryota > Metazoa > Chordata > Lepidosauria > Squamata > Elapidae > Hydrophis > Hydrophis major. The sequence goes on along the minus strand of CM066332.1, from coordinate 133,264,783 downwards.
ATCAAATCATACTGGGAAACAGTCAATATAGATTGTAAGGATACAAGTTACAAAGTTACACTCATACAGTCACAAGTGGGAGAGGATGAGCGACAAGAAGTGATGAGAAGATTAGCAGTAATAGTAGTGCAGACTTAATAAATAGTTGGACAGTGTTGAGGGAATTATTTGTTTAGCAGAGTTATGGCTTTCAGGAAAAAAATGTCCTTGTGTCTAGTTGTTCTGGTGTGCAATGCTCTATAGCGTCGTTTTGAGGGTAGGCATTGAAACAGTTTATGTCCAGGATGTGAGGGTTCTGTAAATATTTTCACAGCCCTCTTTTTGACTCATGCAGTATACAGGTCCTCAATGGAAGGCAGGTTGGTAGTGATTGTTTTTCCAGCAGTCCTAATTATCCTCTGAAGTTTGTGTCTGTCCTATTGGGTTGCAGAACCGAACCAGACAGTTATAGAGGTGCAGATGACAGACTCAATAATTCCTCTGTAGAAGGAATTAATTTTACTTTTACGCATGCCTAACCAATAAGTATGAATAACAACTTTTGCACCAAGACACAAATCTTATTATATTTACATATCTAGCTGCTGTAATATATATCTAGCTGCTAGACAGGAAAGTTCATTGTATCTGTTAAGCCTGGGTTCCCCAACCAGGGTTAAGGAGACAAGCTAAACAGAATGTGCAGCGTTAGTCAGATAGGCACACAGATAAATGAGTGAGATAAGTTTGTATGTTTTGTTATCATACAGTAAAAATAACAGATACGCTTGTGCTATCAAAAATATAGTTTATTCCATTATGAGTTCATAGCATAATCAAAATAACAGTCCAATAGTCATGTATCATATAGTCAGTCCATTCAAGGATATTCAGTTAGCAAAGTCCGTGTAGAATATCCTATGTCAGTTCACTTACAAATCAGTCCTTTGTCTCTCTCCCGTTCGAGTAACGCAGTCTTGAGTCCATGCAGTAATTAGGGATCATCAAAGCCAGAGAGAGAACAAGCTGTTGTCTTGCTTCTTTTAAAGTGCTTTCACAACCACTCCCCTAATTACATTCCCATATTTAAAGTTGCAGACACTTTAACTTACAAACTATGATTACATATTTATTATTTTACCTAAACCAGTTAGGGTAAACAATGTTATCCAATAATGCTGGTGACTATGGAATAATCATTGTTTTATGCCCCCCCCCTTTGGGCAAAGGTACTACTGGCAGTCAATCTATTCTCCAAAGCACCTGAGGGCAGGACAAGAAGCAATGGGTGGAAACTAATCAAGGAGAGAAGCAACTTAGAACGAAGGAGAAATTTCCTGACTGAACAATCAATCAGTGGAACAACTTGCCTCCAGAAGTATTTAAGAAGAGATTGCACAACCATTTGTCTGAAATGGTATAAAGTTTCCTGCCTGAGTGGAGGATTGGACTAGAATGCTTCCAAAGTCCCTTCCATATCTGCAAACATCCCTTCCCATTCGCTCCTCTTTTATTCCCTATGGGAGGGGGCATTCACCATCCACCTGTGACTTTATTCCCAAGTCGGCCCTTGTTCCTTAGCTATTCCCTTTGTCTGGCAACTCTGTGCATGCTGGGAACAGGCTCCAGCTGTTCATCTACCTCATTGATGTCTGACTCCAGAGGCAGCTGATAACTGTCAGATGGCCATGGCCCCATCTCTGCAAAGCACTCACCAGAGCCTTCCCCAGATTCCAGGACTGATCCATGTTCCTCCCCAACCTCCTCACTGTCTGAATCTGCTGCCAGCTCTGATGGCCACTGGCAGGCCACAACATATCCTCTTAAACAAACCTGGCTTAACTTGACATATTGAAACCTTTGTTAAGCAGTACCGTAATTCAACAATTACAGCTGAGTTTCCAACTAAGTCAGATACAATCGTCTTCTTTTTCTTCCTGTGTTCTCTTCAACTGGTCATAGTGATGTCTACAAAAGATGTCCAGTTCTTTCTCTGATTTTCCAGTTGTCCACTTGCAGCTTTCTTCTCTTGCTAATAGTTAGTCCAGCGGAGGAGTATTACATTTCAGCATGAAAAGTTGCCTGGCTTCCTTCAACTGTTTTTTCCTGATCACTCCTTCTCAAATCAGATTTGGAAAAGTCCACCCTTAAATGTAACATGTGACTGAAAAACAATTATTGGCATTTGATTTGTAGTTGCATATATTGTACTGTGATATAAGAGGACAATATTTTAAAGTTTTGCATTCAATAAGCTGGTTTTTTTCCAGACATTCCAGACACAGTGCTTCATGAAGCACTCTAGAGACAGTGAGCAAACTTTCCACTCAATTCATTACATGCTACTGATGTTTTATGTCTTATTCTAGTCTTCTTCCTTTTTTTCAAAAATGCCTTGAAATTTTTCCAATCCAAATTGTGGTGCACTGTTACTCACTAATGCTTCGTAAACACCAATGTCTCAAAAACATTTCCTCCGTACAACTGTAGTTTGTAGTTTCAACTATGGTTGAAATCAACTGAAAGAAGCTCCAGCCTATCTGAATATGCTTCTCCCACAATTAAAAAGGTTGAGGCCATAAATGTCCTCATATAGGTGTCAAACTCAAGGTTTGGGGGCCAGATCTGCCCCGCAGGGTACACAGGGCCTCCTTGGTAACGCAAAGGACCAGCTCAGGGTGTCTCTGCCAGTGAAAAGGGTATGTGGCCCTCCCAAGCTGCATTTTTGCTGGCAGAGAGTTGCAGGAGACCGTTGTCACGGGCAGGAGGGTTGCAGGAGGCTGTTGTCACTTGCAGGAAGGTTGCAGGAGGCCATTTTCACCGATCAAAAGTTGCAGGAGGCCGTCACAGCCAAAAATTCAGATCTCAAGGGCTGTGGGCGGCCCTCCTGAGCTCCATTTTTGCTGGCAGAGGGTTGCAGGAGGCTGTTGTCACTGGTAGGAGGGTTGCAGGAGGCCATTTTTCACTGATCGAAAGTTGCAGGAGGCCGTCTCAGCCGAAAATTCAGATCATGAGGACTGTGGGCGGCCCTCCCGAGCTCCATTTTCACTGGCAGAGGGTTGCAGGAGGCTGTCGCAGCCAAAAAAACCCCTCAGGAGCCCGTTTTCGCTGGCAGAGCACTCGTGCCACCACAGACACGCCTGACACAAGTGAAGTCAAGCTGGCCACACCCATCCTGGCCACACACCCCACCCCATCCCGAGGTCAACACAACCCTGATGCGGCCCTCAATGAAATAAAGTTTGACACCTCTGCTATAGGACCTCTTGGCCATGGCAAAAGAGGGACATTCTAAAGAGTGAAGTGATACTCCTGTTAACACAGGTAGCCCTCAACTTAAAACAGTTCATTTAGTGACCGTTCAAAGTTGCAACGGTGCTGAAAAAAGTGACTTAAAATGGTTTTTCAGTTACAGCCTTTGAAGTATCTCCATGATCCTGTGATCAAACCTCAGATACTTGACAACTGGTTCATACTTATGACTGTTGCTGTGTCCCAAGGTCACAGGATCCCCTTTTGCGGCCTTCAGACAAGCAACCTCAAAGGGGAAGCCGGATTCACTTGGCGTGTTACTAATCAACTGCAGTGATTCACTTAACAACTCTGGCCAGAAAAGTCATAAAGTGGGGCAAAACTCATTGAACAAATATCTCTCTTCACAACAGAAATATTGGACTCAGTTGTGGTCTACCTGTAATATGAACAACTCACTGCAAGCTATTTGATTTTATAGATGGTGTAGTGGTTAGAATGCAGTATTGCAGATTAATTCTGCCACAGCCAGGAGTTCAGTCCTGACCGGCTCAAGGTTGACTCAGCCTTCCATTCCTCCAAGATTGGTGAAATAAGGACCCAGATTATGGGGGACAATATGCTGACACTGTAAACCACTCAGAGAGGGCTGTAAACCACTGTAAAGCAGTATATAAGTCTGCTATTTCCAGCATCAAGCATAATTATGAATTAGCTTATTAGTCCAAGATGCCATCAGATTGGAGGTGGTGTTCAGCAGGTCCTGACCAGTTCTGGAGAACCGGTAGTGGAAATTTTGAGTTGTTTGGAGAACCAGCAAATACCACCTCTGACTGGCCCCGCCCCCATCTATTCTCTGCCTCCCAAGTCCCAGCTGATTGGCTGGGTCTTCTTTGGTTGCCCTGCACAGGAGAACGGAGCTGGAAAGCAGGTTAGTGGAGTGGGGAGGGAATGGGGATTTTGCAGTAACCTTTCCCCTCTCATGCCTACCAAGTGCACCATGCCCACTAAGCCACACCCATAGAACCGGTAGTAAAAAAATTTGAATCCCACCACTGCATCAGATAGATCCTCCAACAATCAATCATGGACAGTTTGATGTTTCTAAACCTCTGTATACTGCAATCCCACCATTTTCAAGTGTACATTTCTTAAACTGATATTTCTGCCATGCGTTCTAGCCATTCTTAATTGCTGCGCAGACTTGAAGCAATCTTGAGTATATTCAAATTTCCCTTCGAAACATCTCAGCTGTGAAGTGAGGACTTTTGATTTGTATGGGAGGGAAAACACTGAAAAGAAATCTCATCTGATATGGGCTTTTCACACTGTTAACCACCCAGAAGAAATGCGTCAATCAGTCATTGACATTTGCATGATTGCATGTCCTTTTGAACTCTGTTCCAACAATGCATGTGATGAGCTGCAGTAGATGAATCCCTCTTTTTTGTGTGGATTGGAGATTGATAAACTCCCTAAAAAACTCACTCACTAAATTTTCAAGTATTGGTTGAAATATCTACCACCATAAAGCATGTAAAATAGAACAGAACAGAACAGAACAGAACAGAATAGAATAGAATAACAGAGTTGGAAGGGACCTTGGAGGTCTTCTAGTCCAATCCCCTGCTTAGGCAGGAAACCCATATCATTTCAGACAAATTGTTGTCCAATCTCTTTTTAAAAACTTCCAGTGTTGGAGCATTTACAACTTCTGGAGGCAAGTTGTTCCATTGGTTAATTGTTCTAACTATCATGAGTTCTTAAGCTGCTTCGCTCCTTGATTAGTTCCATCCATTGCTTCTTGTCCTGCCCTCAGTTTTGGAGAATAGCTTGACTCCCTCTTCTTTAGGGCAGCCCCTGAGATATTGGAAGACTGCTATCACATCACCCCTAGTCCTTCTTTTCATCAAACTAGACAGACCCAAGTCCAGCAACCGTTCTTTATATGTTTTAGCCACCAGTCCCCTAATCATCTTTGTTGCTCTTCACTGCACTCTTCATTGTCTTATTTATGTATCATTCTTCTCTGCAGATCTAAGTAGGGATGATGCCAAAGTTATTGACCGGTCTTGACCATCTTTCAAAATGTGTAACCTAAGAACGCCATATGCCATATTATGAAATTGGCAACTGAGCCAATTTTATGGAGAGGTATGGATTGTAACCACATCAAATGACATTTTTTGTTTGTTTGTTTCTGTGAAAGTTTGTTCATATGGTTTTGTTCATTGCTGTGTCCTCTGCATTGCTAATAAAATGTTCATGTCACTAAATTTGTGAAGAACAATTTGTTATAATAATTAATGAATCTTAGGAGAAATTGCAACTGTGACACATTTTGTGATCCAAGATTGGACAACCATTTGTCTAGAAACTGGACAACCATTTGCCTGAAATGATATAGACTTTCCTGCTTGAACAGGAAATTGGACGAGAACACCACCAAGGCCCATTCCAGCTGTATTATTTTGTTACCTTGTATAATCACAAAATGTAATGCTAGGTTAACATGTTTGTTGCAATGTGCTCTAAAAACCTTCATCTTCCCAGTCTCTACTACACTGATATTTTGCAGAAGCAACTCATCGTATTCTCTAGTGATACTGGTTTATTTCAATATCTTTGGATGCTTGGACTCTTAGTCCATGGCTTGCTGCCAAAATGCATTGCTGATGCTAATCCAACAATCATGTTGAGATGATATACATTTTTGTGTATATTTATTTTGAGAAACACCTGAGAATCTTCAATCTGCCAAGAAATCTCTGCTAGGACGAACAGTATTTTGAGAGAGCCAATTTGGTATAGTGCTTAAAGACTCCAAACTAGAAACTGGGACACAAAAAGTTCTGCCTTAGGAACTAAGCCATTTAGGCCAGCTTTGGCCAGTCACTCTCTCTCTAGCCCGAGGAAGAAAACAATGGCAAACTACTTCTGAAATGCGTTGCCAAGAAAACTGCACAATGTTGTCAACAGAAATCAAAGCGGACCTGATCATCAAAAACAGATGACCATGTACACACATGGTCTATTTTGCTGAAACAAACAGCCCCAGCAGTATTAGTAAAAATATCCTCAATTCTAGACCAAGGATACTGCTTAGTTTGTGTTAAGTACTTGGACATGGGTCGGAGTAAATGGAGACAGCCTCTGAATAGTGACTTTCAGCTCTTTATTAGCAGTGAACTCTGCCTTATATAGGCAACCCTTGTAAGAATTGTCCAATAACGAGCTATGAACGCTAGCTCTTTTAACCAATAAGAATCCTCTGTTAAGGGCCAATCGGATTCCTCAGAACTAACCAATCCGATCTGGCCGCCTAACAGCCAATCAGAAGTGCAGGGCCAGAACCCTGCACTTTACCTCAAGCTCATACTTTATTAACTATGGTACATACACAACAGTTTGTAATAGTGAATTAAGTCCAGGTGGCTCAGTGGTTAGAATGCAGCATTGCAGGCAAACTCTGCCCACAGCCTGGAGTTTGATGGATTGACTCAACCTTCCATCTTTCTGAGGTCGGTAAAATGAGGACCCAGATAGTTGGGGACAATATGCTGACACTGTAAAATGCTCAGAGTATTGTAAAGCACTATGGGGTGGCATATATGTCTCAGTACTATTGTTAATGGTAACATGAAATAGCTGACAATTCCAGTGAAGGAACTGGGACCAAAGGATTCCAATCAGCTTTTAAAAGAATTCCCCCAGCTTCTATCCAGCTTCTACCTCATGGCATACAATATGTGGAATTGCATAGGTTTTGCAAAACATGGCTTGAGGCATTTTCATGTGGTGCTGTTTATCTTTGATTTGCTTAAGGGTGCTGAGTCATCTTGGAGAAGGAGAGCCGATCACTCTGTCCCACTCCACCCCGGTCTCCCTATAGATCATTTGACTCTATCCAAGAAAATATTTATATGGTCTTTTTAGAGTTGCCAAGAGAAAGGGAGGGGGGAAAGGGGTTTGAAAGAGCAGTGCAGCGGCTGGGAAATCGAAAATGCATACCATAAATAGTTTTTCAAAGATAGTAACTACCGTGTTTCTCCAACAATACGGCCTCCACCAATAGGAAGCCCCACCATGTTTTATTGGCATAAAATCAAATTAAGCCCCTCCCCCCAAATTAAGCCCCATATTAAACATGCAAAATGGGAGGGAAAGCGGGGGGGGAGGTTGCCGTTAGGAAGTACTATTGTTGCCTGTCCGGATATGGTGCTGCCTGCGTTGGTGGGGCACTTTATATTGGGAGACCTTCCACCGTTGCTTTCCCTTCTCCCTTGCTGCTCTTCTCCCTTGCTGCCGTGGTGTTAGGCATTTGGCACAGCCACGTGGGGCCAGTCAGGGCTCCTCCTTTCAATCGGAGCCCTGAGGAGACACTTGGCTTCAGGCGCTCCCATCTTCCCTTTGCTTTCGAAGGTAAAGCGAATTATTTTACAAAGCCTCCCCTGCCCGAGAGGGCAGCCCAACCCCACGTGGGGAGGCTAATTTCCCAGGGCCTCTTCCATTCCTCCCCAACCTCCCTACACTGCATGCCTCTGACACACCGGTCCCTTCAGCCCAGCGAGCTTTTCTACCTCAAAGAAAGGCCAGGCGGGCGGCTGCGGAGGAGCAGCAGCGGGTCCGAGCCGCTCGCAGCAAAAACAGCCACCACCCTTAGCCCAACGTAGGGAGAATGAGCAAGGTTAGCACCCGCCAGCTTGTCCTTCCCACCGGCGCAGCTCGGTTTCCCCTACCGGCGGGTCCTCCTTTCGTGCGGAGGGCTGCGGGGGAAGGCGCTCGCCCGAGAGGATCTCTCCCTCTCTCTCCCCACGAGGTCAACGTCTGCGCTGCAGAGGAGAAGGCTGGAGCTGGTTCCTCCTGCTTGCTGAGAGGTGAGGAAGCCGCGGCTGCCTGGCGAGATTTGGGAACGAGGGGTAGGAGGAAGCACGCATACACCCACGGCTCATTTTCCCAGCTCTGCCCAGCCCTTGCAGCCCTGGTGGGCAGTGAGCGCCACCCCACCAGACCCTCCGCTCATCCTGCCAGGGCCGCACCAGAGCCATAAGGGTTCTGCTGTGAGAGGCTCGGACCCTCTGCTGCTCCTCCACAGCCACCCGCCTGGCCTTTCTTTGATGTGGAAAAGCTCGCTGGGCTGAAGGGACCGGTGCATCAGAGACGCGCAGTGCAGGAAGGTCGGGGAAGAATGGAAGAGGCCCCGGGAAATTAGCCTCCCCACGTGGGGTTGGGCTGCCCTCTCAGGCAGGGGAGGCTTTGTAAAATAATTCACTTTACCTTCAAAAGCAAAGGGAAGACGGGAGTGCCTGAAGCCAAGTGTCTCCTCAGGGCTCTGGTTGCAAGGAGGAGCCCTGACTGGCCCCACGTGGCTGCGCCAAACACCACGGCAGCAAGGGAGAAGAGCAGCAAGGGAGAAGGGAAAACAACAGTGGCCCGAACCTGAAGGTCTCCCGAATATCCAAGCTGTCGCTGCCCACCCACCCACCCGAGGATGCAAGTGGGGGGGGGAATTAAGTCACCCCTGAAAAGACGTCCTAGCCGTTTTTTCTGGGGTCAAAAAAAAATAAGGCCCAGCCTTATTATGTGAGAAATACGGTAGGTGACTGAAGTTTCTGCCGTGCAAATATCTAACTAAAGAGTATGATTGATGACTCTTGGCTATGGATGTGTCTCATTGGAGAATATGAATTATGATACACCCAGAGGGATAGTGGAAAACCAGGGTCATGTTTCTCAGAGTCGGCTACACCCAGGCAGTGCCGGACATGTTTACTCCCAATAAATCCTTTTAAAGTTTTGGAAGTTTGGCTCGAGACTCATGATTTAATTGGGGTAACTCTGGAATCCTGACACAGACACCATTTTAGGAATGGCCATAGTGAATTCATTGATAAGTGACTGATCGTAAATTGGGGACAATCTATTTTTCCAAGTTTCCCAGTTTCACTTTCATTAGCAAATTCTTTTTTTAATTGATTTTTTTATTAATTACATTTCTTAGTGCTTAAGAAACATCGTTTGGGTATTTAATTTGCTTAACAATACTAATTGTATTCATAATCTCCACCCCTTTTTTCCAACCACTGGTAAAATAGATTCCGTATTTGATAATATTCTGTGTCTTCTTCCTGCTTTATTTTCAATGTCAGTCTATCCATTTCTGCACAGTCTAGTATCTTCTTAATTATCTCTTCATCTCGCGGTGCTTCTTCATTTTTCCAATGTTGTGCGAATATAATCCTCGTTATTGTTATATGTAATATTAAATACATACTTTTCTCATCTAATTTTTCTGGTATCATTCCTATAAAAACAATTCAGGTTTAAAATCTGCATGTTTCCCTATCATCTTTTCTAGCCGCTTGTGTATCTTTGTCCATTTTTGGGGGGTTTAGCACAAGTCCACCACATATGATAAAATGTGCCCATCTTTTGATTACATATCCAGCATTTGCTGGACATATTTTTAAACATTTTAGCTAACCTAGCAGGTGGTAAATGCCATTTATAAAACATTTTATATAAATGTTCTTTATAAGAAGTTGCCATTGTTAATCTATAGTTCCTTTCCCATAAATTTTGCCATTTCTCTAATTCTATGTTATAGCCAAAGTTTTTTCCCTTTGTACCATTGTGTCTTTTATTTATTCATCCTCCATTTTTAAATTTAGCAAAAAGTATATACCTTCTTAATAAGTTTCTCATCAGCAGTATCATTATCAAATTCTTAATCTGTAGCATGCATGACTGTCTTCCACTTTTAAAGGAGTTGGTTTCATTGTTCTTCTTTAGCAAAAGGTTTGCTTTTCTCTGGGCAACAAACAGCCTCTCTGTTTTCTCCCTCTTATTGCATTTTCTGCAGGTTCCTCCTTTAAATCTATACTGAGTTAATGTGAGTAAGCCTCAGCCATGATAATAATTCATTTCACCCATTTTGCTGCATTTGTATGCTATTGAATGCTTATTCACATTTGCATTTGCCTCTGATGGTAGCTCTAGTAGCAATTTCCAAGGAGAGAACAATCCGTTACAGTTTTGCTCTTGTTCAAACAGTTATTGGTATTTCATGTAACACCACTGCTCTGTGAGCTGTATGGATTACCAATGAGTGCAATTCAACAGGCTGGTTGTTACCTATAAAGATCTTAACGGCCTGAGCCCTGGTTACTTAAGGGGGTCTTTCTTTCGTTCTCATGTTGCTTCTGCCTATCTGGTGATCTCTGGAAGAGTTGCATGATCATCTTCTGAGATCTAGTCAGAGGTGATCTTCAGCAGGTTCTGACCAGTTCTGGATAACCGGTAGCAGAAAATTTGAGTAGTTTGGAGAACCAGCAAGTACCACCTCTGACTGGAGATCCTACAGTATCCTTCCCCTGGATCTAGCCAAACCCTCAGCCCACAAACTTTTGGGCACCAGAGACCAGTTCCATGGGGGGAGGGGGAAATCCACAGATTTATATGTGTGTGTGTTGTGCACTACCTAGATCCCCGTGCATGGGCAGATAAAGGTTCACTCACTTGCATGGACTGGTCCCTAATGGACCCCTGTGATGACCCAGGGCAAGACACAGCAGCAACACAGTCAGCTGATAGTTCAAAAAAAAACCCTTGATTGCTCCAAACACTCCCACATTGATAGCAAGTCCCAGAGCAAAGTGATAACACGCACAGACACACACACACACACACACCTCCAGCAACCTCTGACTGCAAGTAGTCCAGCACAACACTGTGAGTACAATGGTTGCAAAGCAAGAAACTCAGCAGGCAAGGGAGTAAGTCAATGAGTCCAGGAAGCAAAGGGACAAGGCAATTAATCTAGGAAGCAAGAAATAAAGCAAGAAGTCCAGGAAACTCCAAACACCAGCAATGGCACACAACACTCCATGAATTCAGTGTTTGTTCCCAACAAATGCTCCTCCCCACAGTGTCTTCTTAAAGCTCAGTCCCCATATATGCCTTGTAAAGAGGGGAGGGATGCTCTCCTCCCGAGACATCGGGTCAGCCTGTGCTGTTCCCTCCTCCTCTCCACTCTCCGTGCTCAGGAATCAGGAGTGAGTGATCCTCACTCATCACCTGAGCTCTGTCACTCCTCATTTATTTATTTATTTTTTATTTTATTTATCTATTTTGTCCAGTGATTGTAAGATAACAGGTATAAACATAGTTATGAATACATGAAATGGATACATATAAGAAAAATAAAAAGAAACAATAGGACAAGGACCGTAGGCATGTTGGTGCGCTTATGCACACCCCCTACAGACCTCTTAAGAAAGGGGTGAGGTCAATATTAGACAGTCTAAGGTTAAAGTATTTGGGGTTTGGGGAAGAAACCACAGAGTCAAGTAGGGTATTCCAGACATTGACCAATCTGTTGCTGAAGTTGTATTTCCTGCAATCAAGTTTGGTGAGGTTAACCTTGAGTTTGTATCTATTGTGTGCTCTTGTGTTGTTATGGTTGAAGTTGAAGTATTTATTGACAGGTAAGTCATTGCAATGTATGATTTTATATACTATACTTAGATAGGACCAAAGGCAGCGTAGTTTTAGGTTTTCTAGGTCTAGAATTTCAAGTCTGGTGGCATAAGGTATTCTGCAACGAGTAGAGGAGTGGAGAACTCTTCTTGTGAAATATTTCTGGACTTTCTCAACTGTGTTAATATCAGATGCATCAGGCGGGTTCCAGACTGATGAGCTGTATTCAAGTATTGGTCTAGCAAATGGTCACTGCTTGCCCTCTCTTGGTCATCCTGCCTCCTGTTCCTCCCTGCTTACAAGCCATCCCAATCCTGAAATGCCCTGGCCTGACTCAGCCTGCTCTTCCCCACATTCTTCTAAAGCTAATGAAGTCAATCTCCATAGGCTCCAGCTCTGGCTCCACAGATTCAGGCTCCAACATGGGCATGACAGCCATGGAACGATCCTGGGCCATGGATCATGTCTCAGGGACCCCTCATCTAGCAGATAGCAATGGCAATAGCACTTAGACTTGTATGCTGCTTCACAGTGCTTTTATAGCCCTCTATAAGCGGTTTACAGAATCAGCCTCTTGCCCCCAACAATCTGGGTCCTCATACTCAAAGATGTATCTTCTCAGCAACTTTCTTTGTCCTGTGAGGTCCCCCTATGGTCCCTCTTAGTTTTCCATAAAATCTGTAAAATCCTATCTCTTTCATCTGGCCCTAAGGGATGAAAGGGAGTCTGCTATTAATATTAGGTGGAGGATAAACTTGTGTCATTCTTATTCCTGAGGTGTGCCCTACATTTCACTGTTCTTGTGTGTTTGTTATTTTCTCATTGTTTTTTCCCTGCAGTGGCTCTGAGGCAGAATACAAGATGACAAATAGTGTCAATAAAATAACTCTGCATTTTTCTTTTCACTAGCTCTGCAAAGCTACAATACATCGCAAAGGTTTTTGTGGGGCCACTAAACTTCATAAAAGGTTTCATGTTTTGCTTTCTATAATTCTCAGGACAACAATCTTTTTTTCCCCAGAAACCCTCTCATTTGACCCAAGATATTGTTTAAGTATTTCTATATATAGTGCCCAATTATCTGTAGCACTGCCAAATATATGAATCTTCCCTATATAGCCATAGCAATAGCACTTACTTATATATCGCTTCACAGTGTTTTACAGTCTTCTCTAAGAGGTTTCCAGAGTCAGCCTATTGCCTCCCAACAATCTGAGTCCTCATTTTACCCACCTCGGAAGGATGGAAGGCTGAATCAACCTTGAGCCACTCAGGATCGAACTGCTGTCAGTCAAGCAGATGTAGCCTGCAATATTGCATTCTAACCACTGCACCACCATGACATTCCTCAACGAAGGACCATACAATGAGGCCTCAGATCGCAACCGTAATTCATTCCAGGACTATGGTCGCAACCTAATTTGGTCGTGAACGGAAGCATGACCATCTGTGCATGCACGGACCCCCAAAAATGGCGAAGGGGAAATCGGCACAGAAAGGGAATCTTTCAGCGCCGATTTTGTTCACCACCCGATTTTTGAATCGTGACCCAGTTCAAAAATTGGGTTGATTTTTTGTTCGCCACCCGATTTGGTTGCAAACAGGTGCATTCATGACCCGAGGTTCCACTATATTCAGTATAGGAATTTCAGTTGCTAAACAAGGCAGCTGTTAAGTGAGTCAAACCCGATTTTGTGACCCTTTTTTGCCATGGTTGTTAAGCAAATCACTGCAGTTGTTATGTGAATCATGTGGTCATTAAGCAAATCTGGCTTTCCCCATTGGGCTTGCTTATCAGTAGCTGGCTGGGAAAGTCTTAGATTGTGATCAATTGACCTTGGGATGCTAGAACCATTGTAAATATTTCCCGTTGCCATGTGCCCCAACTTTGATCATATGACTGTGAGGGATACTGCAGTGGTTATAAGTGAGAGGACTGGTTGTAAGTCACCTTTTTCAATGCTGCATAACTTTGGGCAGTCATTAAACAAACGGTTGCAAATTTGAGGACTATCTATAGGCTCTATATACTGTACATATACATAATGTAAAGTATTACAATACATTTCAGATGTGGGATTTTATGGCTAGGAAGCAGTACATCAAAGTTGGGTCAATCATTAACAACAAGATGAACATGAACCATTAATAATAATATAAATGTTAATAATAAATTTAAACAATGAGTAATTAAACAGTGAAAGAATATATTTTAATATAAGCATGTGTATTAATAGTACAATTACATGGATTGGATGAATGGAAGGAATATGAATAGATTTACCTTATATGTTTAAATGATATTGTGATTGGTATTAGAATTGTAATATTGAAAGACTGAACAATGAAATTTTAATATATACAGATGTGAAGAGTTAAAAAAGGGAAATACGAATCATAAAGAGGTGAAAGATGGAAGACAGAAAAGAAATGTCTTTGAATACTAAGATGACATGAATAAAAGTTAGAATAGAAATAGAAATAAGAGGGGGGAAACTATGTGTGTGTGTGTGTGTGTGTGTGTATGTGTATGTGTTTTCTTAAGTTTTCGTGGATATTTATATGTATGATATTCAGCTTTGTTCGGGTATTTTCTCATGTCATTATAGTCATGTTTTTAAAGTTGTAGCGACGTTTCAGCAGAATCTCATCTGCCATCATCAGGCTTCTGTATTGTGTTCGTCTGTGAGTCAGACTTTCACAGCCATTTCTGTTTTAAATTTGATGCTAGCCTGCTGTGTTAGAATGGTTTTTTTCTTCATCCTAATTGGTTGGGAGTCTTGGTCTGTGTTTATTGGTCTTGGAGTTTGCTGTGTTCTGCTTGATTGGTGTTTCTAATATCTTCTGTCTGTTTTGTAGCATTTTTTTTTTTGTCTTGATTGGCTGGCAACATTGTGTTTCCTGTATTGGAGGCTTTTAGTGCAGCTTGGCTCCAAGTAAATGGATGGCTATCATTTATTAGGAAATTAGATTTCATCTGGGTGCCTGGTTGGGGTGTATTTGAGCTGGAGGTATTGGGGGGGTCTGTTTGTGCCCAGGTGTTTGCTTGGCTTATGATGTGGAGATTTTTTTTTGTTTGTAAGTGCAGGCTTCCAGATAATTGACAGTCTGGTGGAGTCATCTCTTCTATTCATACTTTCAGGTCTTTTTTCAATCTCTATGGCTTCTCTGATAATTCTGTAGCTGGGATTTTCTGTAGTGGCTAGGGTTTTGGTGCCATTGAAGTCGATGCTATGACCTGTGGTTTTCATGTGTTGAACTAGAGAGGAAGTGTGTTCCAGCCTTTTTACTGCATTTTTGTGTTCATCCAGGCGGATCTTTTCCCATGTAAAATTGAGAGTATCTTGATGATGTTTCAATGAGATCCCACTCACCATCTTCAGGCTGGTGCTTTCGGCTTCATGCTTGTGAAAACAAAGCATGATCAGAGCTGCCATCTCTCTATAAATACTGGTGTGGAGGTGTGGTGTGGTGTGCTGGCTCTGTTATAAGTGGGCTGGTTGGCTGTGTTGTTATTTCTTGATTGGTTGATGGAGTTGATGTTTGCAGATTGGTTGGCTTTTTCATAAGAACCTGTGTGGCTGAGGTGCTGGCTGTGTGTCTATCAGCCTCTTTTGTTGTAATGACCTGGGTAATGGGCTGTGTGATGACCTTCTGAGTTCTATTGTTGTGACATCCTGGGTCTTGTGCTGTAATCTCCTGGGTCGTTGGCTGTGTTGTAACATCCTGAGTTCCATGATGTGATATCCTGAGCGGGTGGCTGTGATGTAATGTTCCGGGTTTTGGTTTGGCTCCGAGTTTGAGGTCTAGCTATGTGTTCATGGCGTGTGTTAGTTTGCTTGGTTTGGGAGTCAGGGGGTCTGGCAGCTGGTGATGCAGCTGTGGTCTAGTTTCTGGACGGTGGTTGCCTTTTGTCTATGGGATGGGTTTGGGTTTGAGTCTGGTGAGGGAGATTGGTGGTGGCGTCATTTGTTGTTATGGGTCCAGTGTTGGTTTTTGTGGCTGCAACTCGTTTGTTGATAAGGGCTAGTTTGTTGATAAGGGCCCTCACCAGACTCAAACCCAAACCCACCCCAAAGACGAAAGGCAACCACTGTCCAGAAACCAGCCCACGGCTGCATCACCAGATGCCACACACCCCAACCCCCAAACCAAGCAAACTGACACACGCCATAAACACATAGCCAGACCTCAAACTCGGAGCCATCATCCCAATATATATATGTAAGACATATGTAATAATAAGAGGGAGGTTTGGAAATTGAATGGCGGTAGTATTAGATATGTTCAAACAATATGAAACAATGAAAATGATATGTATAAAATTTAAAAAACATGACAAAAAAAGATGAACATGAACCAGCAGTGTGAGCGATAGAAGGGCTAAAAATTTCTGAGCATTATCAAATGCCACATTGTCTCAACAAACTCAACGAAGTCCTTATTTCCCTCTACTCCATATTGGAATATTATTGTGCGCAGTTTAGGACATCATGATTGAAAGATACTAAAGGGTATTGAAAAGATATTGAAAGAGATTCCAAGGAAGGCAACGAAAAAAGAACTTGAGGACAGCTGCTATGGGGTCATGAATGAGGAACTTGAGATGTTGAGATGAGGTACAAAAAAAGATGCTGAGACTCTAGAAAAAGGACAGAGAAAAGAAGCAAAGATGATAAGGGATCTGGAGGCTAAACCATACAATGAACAGTTGAAGGTATGTCTTGTCTAACTCAGAGAAGGACTAGGGGTGATATGATAGCGGTCTTCCAGTACTTGAGAAGTTGTCAAAGAGAAGAGAGGGTCAACTATTCTCCAAAGCACCTGAGGGCAGGACAAGAAATATTGGATGGAAGAACATTAAAGAGAGA
This sequence comes from Hydrophis major, assembly GCA_033807585.1. Taxonomy (NCBI): domain Eukaryota; kingdom Metazoa; phylum Chordata; class Lepidosauria; order Squamata; family Elapidae; genus Hydrophis; species Hydrophis major. Next base: position 133,248,203 of record CM066332.1, on the reverse strand, counting down.
TCCAAGGTAGAACTAAGGAGAAATTTCCTAACAGTGAGAACAATTAATCAGTAGAATGGTTTGCCTTCTGAAATTGTGTGTGCTCCATCACTGGAGGTTTTTAAAAAGAAATTGGACAACTATTTGTCCAAAATAGTATAAGATCTCCTGCTCCAGCAGAGGGTTGGACTAAAAGACCTCCAAGGTCCCTTCCAAACCTTAAACAAACCTGATTTAACTTCATATATTGAAACTTTGTTAAGCAGTCATTTGGCAATTATAGTTGCATTTCCAACTAAGTCAGAAGTAGTTGCTTCTTTTTTTTATCTCTGTTCTCCTCAGCTGGTCATGTTGATGTCTACAAAAGATGTCCAGTTCTTTCTCTGCTTTTGTCCACTTGCAGCTTCCTTCTCTTGATCATAGTTAGTCCAGTGGAGAAGTGTTATGTTTCAGCGTGAGAAGATGTTGGCTTCCTTCAGCTATTTGTGCTGATCACTCCTTCTCAAATCTGGTTTGATTGGGAGTCCACCCTTCAACATAAGATTATGACCTAAGAATAATTATTGACATTTGTTTTGTAGTTATATGTACTGTATTGTGATATTCCAACCCTATTTTCATATGTTGTATGTTCAGTCTGGAGGAAACAAAAGCTGAAAAGTAACAAGTTATCAACAAGTTCAGATTGATCAACGATGCTGTATGGATGATAATCAGGAGCTATTTTCCACTGCCACTGCCACATAAAATAATGGGCGTGAGTTAAAGCTATCTAGATTTAGAAGGAAAAAACATTCCGGTGCAGTAAAATCTGTACAATCATAGAACAGGATACTTATGAAGATTTCTTGGATTTTTAAGAAAACCATCTCTCAATTATTATATAATTGGCACAAGGAAGAGGATTGAAATTGATATTCCTTGTGGTTCCTTCCAGTTCCACAATTCTATTCTTTTAATGTCTCATAATCATCTAGATATGTGAATACAAGCCAAGGCTGGGAAATTTAAAAAAAAAAATCAGTAGATGTTACAGAGTGAATTCTGTAGGGATCGCTTGTGAAGATGCCCACCACAGCTGTGTCTGCTGTCAGGACAGCAATGAAAGATGAGTTCTCTATTAAAAAAGATATCCCGGGAATTCATTCAAAATATAATCCTAATTAGGACCCCAAGCAATTAGGAATAGCGTAGTTATTACATAGAGTTTTTTGAATAATGTATGTGTACAAAAAAAGCTAGCATGTCCATTTTAGGATATAATATGCTATACAGTATATGGTCTTTGTGAAAACAGATTTATATATATATAGATAGATAGAATACTTTATTGGCCAAGCATGATAGACACAAAAGGAATTTGTCTCTGGTGCATAACCTCTCAGTGTATGTGCAAAACAACAAAGTAATAACAATCATGATATCAAAGTAATACCGTGTTTCTCACATAATAAGGCCGGGCCTTATTTTTTTTTGAGCCCTGAAAAAAAGGCTAAGCCGTCTTTTTGGGGGTAACTTAATTTCCCCTCTTTCATCCTCATCGCCATGTTTGGACTGGCGGTGGTGCTCCAAACAGCGGCAGTGCTCCAAACGCGGAAACAGCTGCTCCAAACGTGATGGCGGCACTCCAAACAGCGGTGGCGGCTCCAAACATGGAAGTGGAGCTGCCGCCGCTGTTTGGAGTGCCATTGGGACTGCCGCTGCCGTTTGGAGCTGCCGCCGCCGTTTGGAGTGCCGCTGCCACGTTTGGAGCTGCCGCTTCCGTGTTTGGAATGGCGGCGGTGCTCCAAATGGCGGCGGTGCTCCAAACAGCGGCAGTGCTCCAAACGCGGAAGCAGCACCTCCAAATGTGATGGCGGCACTCCAAACGGCGGCAGCAGCTCCAAACGGCAGCAGAAGCTCCAAACACGGAAGCAGAGCCACCACCACCATTTGGAGTGCCGCCACCACATTTGGAGCTGCCGCTTCCACGTTTGGAGCACTGCCGCTGTTTGGAGCACCGCCGCCATTTGGAGCACTGCCGCCACTCCAAACATGGCGGCAGCTCCAAACACGGAAGCGGCAGCTCCAAATGTGGCGGCGGCACTCCAAATGGCAGTGGCAGCTCCAAACGGCAGCAGCAGCTCCAACGGCACTCCAAACAGTGGCGGCAGCTCCAACAGCACTCCAAACGGCGGCAGCAGCTCCAACAGCACTCCAAATGGCAAGTCCCCCCACCCTTCCCCCTATTTTGCATGTTTTAAACTAGGCCTAAATTTGGGGGGAGGGGCTTAATTTGATTTTATGCCTAGAAAACATGCTGGGTCTTTCCTATTGGTGGAGGCCGTATTGTTGGAGAAACACGGTAGTAATCATAATAATGAATATAGGCATAGAATCAAAACCACGTGAAGTATTAGTAGTGCTTTATGAAATTTTAGTAAGCCCACACCTGGAATACTGCATCCAGGTTTGGTCACCACATTACAAAACAAGATGTTGAGACTTTGGAAAAAGTACAAAGAAGAGCAACTAAGATGATCAATGACCTGGAGACAAAAATACACAAAGAACGGTTGCAGGATTTGAGTTTGGTTAGTTTAGAGAAAAGAAAGACTATGGGGGAAAATGATAGCAGTGTTCCAGTCTTTGAAAGACTGCCACAAAGAAGAGGGGATCAACTTATTTTCCAGAGCACCAGAAGGCGAGACAGGAAACAATGGATGGAAACTAATCAAGGAGAGAAGCAACCGGGAATTAAGGAGAAACTTTCTTACAGTGAGGACAATTAACCAGTGGAATAGCTTGCCTTCAGAAGTTGTAGGCATTTCATCATTTTTAAGAAGAGACTGGACAGTCACTTGTCTGAAATGGTATAGGGCTGTGATGGGGAACCTATGGCACGTGTGCTGGAAGTCCCACACTGAGCCATTTCTGCCAGCACGCGAGCCGTCGCCTGGAACTGATCCACTGCGCATGTATACACGCCCCTCCCCACCAGCCAGCTGATTGTTGGGTATCTGCCACACATGTGCAGGGGAGACACGGGTAGGAGACATGCGCAGGGTTGCAGGGCGCAAGCAGGGCGTCATGCATGCATGCGCAGAGGTGCGCAGCGGGGCAGTCCCTTCAAGCTCTATTCTGATTGAAATTGATTGATGATACCAATAAGAAAAGGTAATGGAGCAGATAAGAAGGATAAAAGAAATGCAATCAAACTGTCACTCTGGCTTTGTTCTCCTTTCCCAACGCTGCATTCTGGGTGGAGCTCCTTGCACCAGAGCGTGCAAGTCAATGGTGTTAGGGATAACATTGTTTACCCTAACTGGTTTAGGTAAAATAATAAATATGTTATCATAGTTTATTAGTTAAAATGTCTGCAACTTTAACTGTAAGCTGTAATTAAGGGAGTGGTTGTAAAAGCACCATAAAAGAAGCAAGGAACGTCAGCTTGCTCTCTCTGGCTTGATGATCCCTTATTACTGGATAGACTGAAGACTGCGTTTTTCCCCTACTGAAAAGGAGAGACAAAAGACTGATTTGTAAGTGAACTGACATTGGATATTCTACACGGATTTTGCTAACTGAATATCCTTGAATGGACTGACTATATGATACATGACTAATGGACTGTTATTTTGACTATGCTATGAACTTATAATGGAATAAACTATATTTTGATAGCACAAGCGTATCTGTTATTTTTACTGTATGATAACAAAACATACAAACTTATCTCACTCATTTATCTGTGTGCCTATCTGACTAACGCTGTACATTCTGTTTAGCTTGTCTCCTTAACCTCTGGTTGGGGAACACAGGCTTAACACTGGTTATGGGCCCAGACTTAACAAATGGGATGATCCTGCGGGGCCTTGCCTCGAACGCGGCGGCGGCAGGATTTTTTTTTCACCCCGGAATTGTGCCCTGCCACTTACCTCCAGTGCCCCCCTGCTGCCTCTTAGAGCTCCCTTGCCTCTCAGCAGCCCCCTAAGGCATCCCACCGCCCCCCAGCGGGCAGTACCACCCACTTTGGGAACCACTGCCCTACACCATTTCTGACAGATGGCAGTCCAATCTCTTCTTGAAAGTCTCAAGTGATGGCGGTTCCACAACTTCCAAGGGCAACTTCTATTCCATGGGTTGATTGTTCTCACTGTCAGAAAGTTTCACCTTATTTCAGGGTTATGTCCAATCTCTTCTTAAAAACTTCCAGTGATGGAGCATCCACAATTTCTGGAGGCAAGTTGTTCCACGAATTAATTGTTCTAAGTCTTAGGAAATTTCTCCTTAGTTCTAAGTTGCTTCTCTCCTTGATTAATTTCCACCCATTGCTTCTTCTCCTGCCCTCAGGTGCTTTGGAGAATAGCTTGATTCCCTCTTCTTTGTGGCAGCCCCTTAGATATTGGATTAAATTTCTGGCCATTATCCTTTTAGAATTTATTAAAAAGCTGCTTCTTTTGAAGTCTATGATAATACATTTGATCGTATTTCATTTTAGTTTCCCTTCTAATGAAGAATTTCAGAATATTCCATGGCCACAATGTTCCTGCTACTTCCCCATTAATTAACATCAGATCAAGCCGAGTATCTCCACCAGGCTCCGGTTGCAGGGAGGAGCCCTGGCTGGCTGCGGGTGGCTGCGCTAAATGCCACAGCGTTGCTCTAAACGCTGCGGCAGCACAGAGAGAAGGGAAAGCAACGGTGGTGGAAGGTCTTCCGATACCAAGTGCCCCACCAACGCTGAAGTCAACATCCAAGCCGTCACCGCCCACCCGTCTGAGGATGCAAGGGGGGGAATTAAGTCACCCCCCAAAAAGATGGCCTAGTTGTTTTTTCGGGGGTCAAAAAAAAAAAAGGCCCGGCCTTAATTTGTGAGAAACATGGTAGATAGATGATAGATAGATAGATAGATAGATAGATAGATAGATAGATAGATAGATAGATACCATGTTTCTCCAACAATACGGCCTCCACCAATAGGAAGCCCCACCATGTTTTATTGGCATAAAATCAAATTAAGCCCCTCCCCCCAAATTAAGCCCCATATTAAACATGCAAAATGGGGGGGAAAGCGGGCAGGGGGGGCTTGCCGTAAGGAAGTACTTTTGTTGCATGCCCGGATATGGTGCTGCCTGCATTGGTGGGGCACTTCATATCGGGAGACCTTCCACCATTGCTTTCCCTTCTCCCTTACTGCCATGGCATTAGGCATTTGGCACAGCCACATGTGGCCAGTCAGGGCTCCTCCCTGCAACCGGAGCCACAAGCAGACACTTGGCTTCAGGCGTTCCAGTCTTCCCTTTGCTTGAAAAGGTAAAGCGAATTATTTTACAAAGCCTCCCCTGCCTGAGAGGGCAGCCCAACCCCACGTGGGGAGGCTAATTTCCCGGGGCCTCTTCCATTCCTCCCCGACCTCCCTACACTGCGCGCCTCTGACACACCGGTTCCTTCAGCCCAGCAAGCTTTTCCACCTCAAAGAAAGGCCAGGCAGGCGGCTGCGCAGCAGCACAGCCACCCCCTTAGCCTGATGCGGCCCTGCCAGGATGAGCGGAGGGTCCGGCGGGGAGGCGCTCGCTGGGCAGAGCTGGGAAAGTGAGCCGCGGGTATGTGCGTGCCTCCTCCTGCCCCTCATGCCCAAATCTCGCTGGGCGAGCCACAGCTTCCTCACCTCTCAGCAAGCAGGAGGAACCTCCTGCCCTCTCCTCTGCAGCACAGATGTTGACCTTGCGGGGAGAGAGAGGGAGAGATGCTCTCGGGCGAGCGCCTTCCCCTGCAGCCCTCTGCACGAAAGGAGGACCCACCGGTAGGGGAAACCGAGCCACGGAGGCGGGAAGGACGGGCTGGCGGGGGCTAACCTCGCTCGTTCTCCCTGCGTTGGGCTAAGGGTGGTGGCTGTTTCCGCTGCGAGCGGCTCAGACCCGCTGCTGCTGCTCCGCAGCCGCCCGCCTGGCCTTTCTTTGATGTGGAAGACCTCACTGGGCTGAAGGGACCGGCACGTCAGAGGCGCACAGTGTAGGGAGGTCGGGGAGGAAACGGAAGTGGCCCCGGGAAATTAGCCCAACCCCACGTGGGGTTGGGCTGCCCTCTTGGGCAGGGGAGGCTTTGTAAAATAATTCGCTTTACCTTTGAAAGCAAAGGGAAGACTGGAGCGCCTGAAGCCAAGTGTCTCCTTGGGGCTCTGGTTGCAGGGAGGAGCCCTGACTGGCCACATGTGGCTGCACCAAATGCCTAGCGCTGCGGCAGCAAGGGAGTAGGGAAAGCAACAGTGGCCCGAACCCGAAGGTCTCCCGAATATCCAAGCTGTCACCGCCCACCCACCCACCCAAGGATGCAAGGGGGGGAATTAAGTCACCCCCAAAAAGATGTCCTAGCCGTTTTTTCGGGGGTCAAAAAAAAATAAGGCCCAGCCTTATTATGTGAGAAACACGGTAGATTATAGATAGACATAATCATTAGAATCTTCAGGTAATAATACCACATTGAAAAACAGGATTTCCTTTTGTCTGAGACCCCCTTATAATCACTCCCCCAAATATTTAATGATCTAGGAGAGAATAGTTCATGTCTGTAGATCTGTACCTATGAGATTTGAGTATTGAGGAAATTTGGTATTTTATTTATGCTTCATAAGATCCTTCTGCTGTTCATACGCTGAAATAAAATTTAATATTGCTCATAGATGGATTATGCCCACCAGGTTTGCATTGATTCTTAATGACCAGAGTAAGAGATTTTTCTCCAGGATGAATTATTCCCAGCCTGGTATTTCGGGTCCTCCAATGGTACCCCCTTTGCCCAAGTTCTTCTCCCTTGCTCTTGTTTGTCCTCTTTTTTTCTTTTCTTCCACCTTTTCCAACATTACAGACCTCTCCTGAAAGCTACTAGGTCCTCCCGTGCCTTCAAACATGGTAATCTGAGCCTGTCATTCAAGTCAGAGCTCTGTGTTGATTTATTCTGTTATCCATTTGCTTGTTTTCTAGGCTGTCAGTGGAAATCTCAGGAGTCTTCACCAAAAAAAAAAGTGCTTACAGGGACTTTCCAAATGACAAATGATGGCACAAAAAGTGAGAGCGAGAGAGCTGTCAATTATAAAGCTGTGCTACCATCTTGCTGATTTTGATACTCTTTCCCCGAGAACTCCCTTCTTTTCATGAGAAAAGGCGACTCTAGCTGAAACAAATGAGAAAAAAAAATACAAATACACATCCATCCAATTAAAAATATGACTTAAAGAAATTGACTGAAGGAGATGGACTTAAAACTGACACAATTTAAGGAACATACGGCGGATGTTCCAGGTTTCTGAGTGGCAAAATGTTATTTGCACTGAGCTTTCTGCAAAGAATGTTTAAAAATTCACATGGGAGGAAAGACATGGATTTCCCCCCTCCCGAGGTGTATTTTTTCCCTCCTCTTCATCTGGAGCATTATGAAAGGAATATTCCAAATCCATTTATCTACCTGCAGCTCATTCTGCTTCAAAATCTGCTCTGAATCAAACTCGGTCTCAGTGAGTTCGTGGACACACTCGGACACACTCTTCTCTAGCAATTTTTCTTTTCTTTTCTCAATTTATTTTTATTTATTGATTGGATTTGTCAATCGCTTACAAGATAATAGATATAATAATAAACATGAGTATGAATACAGGAAATAGGTACTAATAAACAGGGACCATAGGACAGGGACGGTAGGTACGATTGTGCGCTTATGCACACTTATACAATTTGTCAAACTAGTTTACAGCCTTGAATTTGGGGGGGGGGGCATCCCATCCAAGCGCTAACGAAGTCCAATCCTGCTTAACTTGTGAAGATAAGCCAGTGTTGGCTTCTAGGCTTCGGATATTTTGAATAGAAGAGAATATATGTAGCTCAGTGTTTTGCTATGGAGTCTTTGACGCTTTCTGAACTTGGTTATTTGTTTTCAACATTTCAACACCCAACTTGGTATCATTATCAGTGTGAGTGAGTGTGAAGTTTGCTCCTGTGTATGCATGTATGTATGTATGTATGCCCTGCCAGTTTTGTTGGGGATATGGTCTCTTTCTTGGTGGTTCCTTTATTAGGATATTGTTCTCTGTTTGTTTGTCTGGTGTTAATCCCTGGATATGGGCTGCTCAAGGTGATGCGTTCTGCTCTTTCTGTTTCCTTTTTAGCTTTTTTTATGGTGTGTAAATATAATTTATTTCTATGTATTTATTGGTGGCAGATTTGCCTGAATGCCAAGCTTCTAGGAATTCCCTAGAACAGGGGTGTCCAACCTTGGCAACTTTAAGACTTGTGGACTTCAACTCCCAGAATTCCTCAGCCAGCAAAGCTGATTTAGCTCAGTCCTGGATGCTCAAGTGGAAACCCATGGTTGAATCTGTCCATGTGTTGTGAGATTAAGGCATTCTCATCTTGCTTTCTGGCTGCTACTTGGTGTTCGTGGATGTGCTCTGCTAATTTTCTGCCTGTCTGTCTACAAAGCTGCTGTTGCAGTTCTAGAACTATTTCTATTCTGTAAGGAGAAAAAGAATTATTGAAATGAGACAAAGCTTCTAAGCAGCCCAGATCAAATTTCTCAATCTATACAATTGCTGAACTATTCCATCAACTTGATTCCAAACATTTGCTCCATGGCTAACAATCCACTTCAAAGTCTCTTGTTTTTAATCTGACTGGTAGATGGCCAAGGGGTGACATGTCCCTCTTCAAAACATTTTTGAGAGGATACCAGTTGCAGGAGGGAGGGGAGAGGGAGAGGGAAGGGAAGAGAGGAAGGGAGGCAAAGGTGGTATTCAGCAGGTTCTGATCAGTGCCGGTAGTGAAAATTTTGAGTAGTTTGGAGAACCAGCAAATCCCACCTCTGACTGGCCCTGCCCCCATCTAGTCTCTGCCTCCTGAGCCCCAGCTGATCAGCTGGATCTTCTTTTGTTGCCCTGCAGAGGAGAATGGAGCTGGAAAGCAGGTTAGTGGGGTGGGGAGGGAATGGGATTTTGCAGTAATCTTCCCCCAGAAGAGGGGGGGGAATGGAGATTTTACCGAATCTGTTGTGAATTAATAAAAGTGCTTGAATAAAGTTTGTTGAAACCTTAAAGTAAAGTGCAGGGTTCTGGCCCTGCACTTCTGATTGGCCGATAATAGCGATATCGGATTGGTCCGTTCAGGAAAATCTGATTGGCTATTAACAAGCCCTTCTCATTGGTTAAAAAGAGCTAACGTTCCTGTGTTTTCATTGGCTAAATACCCAAGAGCTTGTCTATATAAAGGGGGCTGTTGTGGCCATTAGCTAAGCTGTTGCACCATGTTAAATAAAGAGTTGAAGTTCACTGTTCATCGATTCATCTCCACTTCTTGCGCCACACAGAACATAACACTGGCGACGAGGGTGGGATGTGGAGACGTCAGAGCTGACTGAACACTACAGAGCGATAACTGAGCACGTGGCTGAAACGCACCAACGGCAGAACCATGTCCGGCAGCGTCATACCACCCGCTCCATTTGACCCGGCACTAGAAGACTGGGACTCATATATGGATCGCTTCCAGATGTTTCTGGAGACCAACAATTTAAAGGATGCCACTACCGGAAAGAAACAGGCGGTATTCCTAACTCATTGCGGACCGACCGTATTCAAGATGGCCAAGGCACTAGCGAAACCGGCAGAAGTGAAGTCCATGGACTGGGACGTCCTCGAACCCCTGCTAAGGGCCCACTATGCACCGACCGCACCAACGCTCATGAGAAGGCATGAATTTTACCAGAGAGATCAGCGGAAGGGCGAAAGTGTTGCAGATTTCATAGCGGATCTCCGGAATCTGGGAGGCCTATGCAAGTTTGCCGACCTTGAAGAAGCCCTGAGAGACTGAATAGTTCTGGGATTAGATTCACCAAGCGTGCAGAGTAAGCTGATGGCAAAAGGCGACATTAGCCTTACAGATGCCATCGCTGAAGCTACTGCAGCAGAAGCAACCAGGAAGTCGGCTACCCAAATGCGCCGCACCCACGCTCCACTTCGCCAACTCGCCAGCAAAGTTTCACCTCACTTAGAAGAACCGGCAATGACAGCCCACCACGAGGACATCAAATCGTCATCGTACCACATCTCTACCTCTGACCGTAGTCGACAGGGATCGGCCTAGCTTGTTAGGCCTACAATGGTTCGCTCCACTCAGAATTGAAGTAGCTGGCATTCACCGAACCAGCAGCAACGACTGGGAAGAGGCTGTCGTCCAAGAATTCCAGGACGTCTTTGCAGATAAACTAGGCAAGTACAAGGGGACCCTGATATCATTTAACCTCAACCCCAAAATAGCTCCCATCTGCCTTAATCCTCGTCGAGTCCCATTTGCCCTTAAACCAAAGATTGATGAGCAGCTTGATAAATTAATAGCCCAGGGTGTGTTAGAACCAACCGACCACTCTCCCTGGGAAACCCCGATCGTGACCCCCATCAAGCCGGATGGATTGTTAAGAATTTGTGGGCACTACCGAGCCACCCTGAATCACGCCCTGCAGCAAAACGCTTACCCGGTACCGGTGGTGCAACAGCTTTTCCATTCCCTGGGGGGTGGAAAAGTCTTCGCTAAACTAGATCTAGCCCAGGCATACCAGCAACTGCCTGTAGACAAAAAAACGGCAGAGGCCCAAATGATCGTTACGCACCGAGGTGCGTTTAAATGTAACCGACTCCAATTCGGAGTAAACGTGGCCCCGGGAATCTTTCAAAGTTTGATGGAAAGACTATTACAAGGGATAAAAGGCGTTGTCCCCTATTTTGATGACGTTTTAATTGCTGCTCCGACTCAAGAAATACTAAGGGAGTGCCTGGGGTTGGTTCTTCAGAGATTTAAAGATTCAAAGTTAAAAAAAACAAGTGTCAACTATGTACGGATCGAGTCGAATTTTTAGGATATTTAATAGATAAACAAGGCATTCACCCCACCGATAGCAAACTTAGGGCAATCAAAAACGCCCCAAAACCCCGCAATAAGGCTGATCTCCAAGCTTTCCCAGGCCTTATCAATTTTTATAACGTCTTTCTGCCTCACAAAGCAACCATAGCCAAACCCCTACATCGTTTATTGGACAAAAAAGCAAACTGGGTTTGGGGGCAACGGGAGGAACATGCATTCCGACAAGTAAAAAACCTATTGACCTCCAACGCTGTTTTGATGCAGCATAATGAGACTTTGCCTTTAACGATTACATGTGATGCATCACCATTCAGAGTGGGCGCTATTTTTAACCACATTTTACCAAACGGAAATGAAGCCCCTGTTGCCTATTTTTCAAAAACGCTATCAAAAACAGAACGCAATTACAGTCATATCGATAAGGAAGCTCTTGCTATTGTATCTGCTGTTAAACGATTTCATGAATATATTTATGGGCGAGCTTTCACTATAATAACTGACCACAAACCTTTACTGGGAATAATAGCAGGAGATAAACCAACTCCTTATATATTATCTCCCAGAATGACTCGCTGGTCAGAATTCTTGGCTGCCTATAATTATAAGTTGCAACACCGCCCGGGGAAAGCCATTCCCACGCTGATGCATTGAGCCGTACACCACTTCCAGAAACCGTGAACAACCCTGCTCCTACCGTCACAACACTGCAGATCGAGACACTCCAAAACCAGCCGCTGACAGCTCGCGATATCGCGATTGAAACTAAACACGATCCCATTTTAGCACGTGTCCTCAGCTGGGTGGAGCGTGGATGGCCATTGGACCAAATCCCTGACAACTACGTTCCCTTCAAAAGTCGACAGACAGAATTATTTTCCCAGAAGGGCTGCATCATTTGGGGCGATAGAGTCGTTGTCCCAGAGCGGTTACAGCGAGCGGTACTGCGAACCTTGCACGATGGCCACCCCGGCATCGTGCGCATGAAAGCACTCGCACAAAGCTATGCGTGGTGGCCGGGCATAGACAAGCAGATCGAAGCCTGGGTAAAGACTTGTCAGCAATGCCCCACCGAAAGCAACCCCAACAGAGTGGGAAACACCCAGGGGACCATGGTCCCGTATTCATCTGGACTTTGCAGGACCTACGAATGGACACACATTTTTATTAACAGTGGATGCCTACTCGAACTGGCTTGAAATCCATGAGATGAAAAATACAACAACTGAATCAGTCATCAGGAAATTGGACAGGTTATTTGCAACACACGGACTACCGGACGTTCTGGTATCCGACAACGGGCCCCAGTTTACCGCGCTTTCTTTTGAACAGTATCTGGTGGACCACGGTATTCGCCATGCGCTAACTTCACTGGCGCATCATGCGGCCAATGGAAGGGCCGAGCGCATGGTACAATTCGTCAAAAGAACTCTACATAAAATGGACTATGGCAATATCGAAGACAAGATTAACCGGATACTCCTTTTGCAGCACATCACTCCACACAGCATCACCAACAAAACTCCCGCTGAGTTATTGATGGGATGAAAACTCCGCTCCCACCTCAACCAACTACACCCATCGTATGAACCTGAAAAACCACATGGATCCAGCGGGAAATGCCGTAACTTCCAGGTAGGCGACTTGGTTTTCGTGAGAAACTTTTATGGCAACCATTGTGGGTCGAGGCAACTGTAATCCAAGTAACCGGACCCAGATCGTACCGAGTGAAATGTTGCGACGATAGAATATGGAAGCACCATATTGATCAGCTGCATTCAAGGCTACAATCTGGGGTCTGCGATTCCGGTGATTTCCAAACTGAGGGGGGAGGAGACGCTGAGAAGGCTGAGTTTGGAACGGCGGAAAGCACAAGCGGAAGAAATGACCGCTCAGAAGAAGGATCGGGGACAGGGGTAAATTCGCCTCAAAGGGATACCGAGGACATTAGTGGTAACGGAAGTTTAGATACAGAACCAGAGGCACCCTGTTCACCAGATAACGTTCTACCCCAACAAGACTCTAGACAAATACCAGGAGGACAATGTAAATCAAATAGACAATCAAAACAACTGGCCTACCTCAAAGACTATGTGACCGCACCCCTTAAACGGAACCCGAGGAAAAGGGGTATTATGAATTAATAAAAGTGCTTGAATAAAGTTTGTTGAAACCTTAAAGTAAAGTGCAGGGTTCTGGCCCTGCACTTCTGATTGGCCGATAATAGCGATATTGGATTGGTCCGTTCAGGAGAATCTGATTGGCTATTAACGAGCCCTTCTCATTGGTTAAAAGAGCTAACGTTCTTGTGTTTTCATTGGCTAAATACCCAAGAGCTTGCCTATATAAAGGGGGCTGTTGTGGCCGTTAGCTGAGCTGTTGCACCATGTTAAATAAAGAGTTGAAGTTCACTGTTCATCGATTCCTCTCCACTTCTTGCGCCATGCACAGAACATAACACAATCCTTCCCCTGCCACACCAACCAAGCCACGCCCACCAAGCCATGCCCACAGAACCGGTAGTAAAAAATTTTGAATCCCACCACTGAAGGGAGAGAAGGATGGAGAGGGAGAAAGGGAGAGAGACAAAGAGGAAGAGGGAGGGAATGGAAGAGGGACAAAGTGTGGGAGGCAGGAAAGAATGGAAGAGAGAAAGGGAGAAGAGGGAGGAGAGAGAGGGGAAAGGAGGGAAGGGAGAAAGGGAGGGAGGGAGAGAAAAAGAGGGAAGGAGGAAAGGGAAGGGAGAGGGAGAGGGAGAGGGAGGGAGAGAGAGGAGAAGGCTGGGGAAGAAAGAGAGAGAAATATATTAAAGTGATAAAGACCCTCCAAATCAAAGGGAAACTGCCAAGGCACAGCCCTATGATTAATGGTGCTTGTCGTATTTTGTAATAATACTCCTAACACGTGAGTTCTCTGCACACAAACTGCTTTATTTTTCTTAACTCCTCCCTTCCGGTCCCTTCATACTGTGTCACCTCAAAATATGATCCTCACTACTCTCTGTCTAACATTAGTTCCTCTTCACAATTAAACATCAACAGGTTCCATTTACCCTACACCACATCTCCCTTTTTGAGAGAACAAAGGGTAGACTACCTTTGTCTCACCAGACCTTAGAGGATTATTCTGCCTCTTTTGTTGAAGGTCTGTTCTTATCTAAGTCCTCTAGGGAAGAAAATGTTATTATATAACTATTTACTAATCCAATACGCCTAACTGTGTTTAAACTATTCTGCACCTCAGATTTCTTACTGAACTACACATCAACATTAACTTTCTCAGTTCACAGATTCAGTCTCTCTGGTTTAACTATAGCTCTCCCAGACCTTGTCCTTGGGGTGGCTGTTACATTAGGAAAGTTTTTAAGTATTTTCCCAGGTGATGTAGAAACTTGTTCACTGTTTGTCTCTAGCAACTCCTGCTGCTTCACCGCTCCTCCTTCACTTGCATGTGTGTGTAAGGGTATCAAGTGCTGACGATTGTGTCTCAACCACACCTTTAGGTACATCCACCAGATATGACCTTGGACTCGTGTGATTCTACAGCACAATCCCAGATTCTTTTGTATCAGTGACTCATACATGCTCTCCTGGTACCAAATCACTAGGAGGTTTTGCACGATGTCTCCCATTATAGTATTCAGTATTCATTTTCCTCTTCTCTCTCTCTTTACAAGCAAAATGGTCAACATCTGGCAATGCTGGGTCTAGTTGAGAGGGAAGAGTCGGCACAGTGGTACTAAGACATCGCCCCATAAGCAGCTGAGCCGGACTGAACCCACTCTGGAGAGGGCTAGCTCTGTAGGCAAGCAGGGCCAGATAAGGGTCACTAGCCTTTTTCGAGAGACTTTTCACTGTCTGAACTGCACATTCAGTTTCTCCGTTACTTTGTGGAAACTTTGGACTGCTGGTAACGTGTTTGAACCCATATGTAGATGCAAAATGGGAGAAATCTTGGCCAGAAAACTGTGGTTCATTGTCTGACATCAACTCCTCTGGAATCCCATGCCGGGCAAAGATTGACTTCATATGGTCAATGACATCAGTTGACTTAGTGTTCGATAGCAGTGCAATCTCAACATATCTGGAGAATTAGTCTATCACAACTAAGTATGTTTTCCTTCCAAGTACAAACATGTCAGTCCCTATCTTTTGCCATGGTCTTTCAGGGCACTCAGATGTCATGAGTGGCTCTTTAGGATTCTGACGCTCTTGAATACATGTCCTGCATTTGAGCACCATTTCACTGACCTGCTGACTGAGTCCTGGCCACCACACAGACTGATGAGCACATTCTTTGCATTTCACCACCCCTGGGTGTCCTTCATGCAGCCTCTCCAACACCTCATTCCTCAGAGTGGATGGGATCACAAGCCTAGTGTGGTAATAATCCATTACTAGTAGTAATCCATCTTGTACAGTGAGTGTAGCTCGTTCTGGCCAGTATCCTCTCAGTGCAGGTTCCTGTTTTGCATGCACTGGCCATCCATCTGCACACAATTTCATGACTCAAGAGCAAATACTATCAGCTTGCAACTGCTCTTTTATGATTTCCATATATGTGTGGCTAACAGGCAAGGTGTCCACTACACAGTCACATATATGTTAGTGCTTTCCATCAGCTCCAGTTCTGCTTTGGACATGTGAGAGTCCATAGGTGAACATGACAATGTGTCTGCTGTCCAAAGTGACTTTCCAGGCACATGCACAATGTAGTAAGAGTAACGCATGAGCCTCATCCTGAATCGCTGAATTCTCAAGGGTAGAAGATCTAGCGTTTGGTCTCCAAACAAACTGACAAGTGGTTTGTGGTCAGTCTCCAGGCAGAAATGTTTTCCTAGGAGGAAATCCCGAAATCTTTCACACGCCCAGGTTAGAATCAGGTCTTCTTTTTCCACCTGTGCATAGCGTTGTTCAGTTGGAGTGAGTGAACACAATGCGTAAGCCACAGGCTTCCATTTATCTCCCCACTCTTGAAGAAGAATGGTGCCCAAGCCATAAAACGATGCATCCGCTGACACTTTCATCACTTTGTTCAGATCATACATGGCCAGCACCAGAGGGGAAGACAAAGCATCTTTCAATGTCTTAAATGCCCTTACCTGTTCCACATCCCAAACCCAACAATTTTTCTTAGAAAGGAGATCATGAAGTGGCTTGTCTTTTTCTGCCAACTGAGAGATGAACTTCCCCAGCTGGCTTACCGTGCCAAGGAAACTCCTCAGTTCGTTCACACTAGAGGGCTCCTTAATAGCTCTGATAGCCTCTTTTTTCCTTGGGACTGGTCATATCCCTGCATCAGAGATGTGGTGACCCAAAAAGACCACCTCACTCCTGGAGAGTTCATACTTATCTACGTTCAGAGTGATTCCCGCCTTTTCCAGTTTTTTTAGCACTGCATGGAGTCGATTGTCATGTTCTTCCTGGTCCCGTCCCCACACCAGTAGATCATCAATGTGGCAAACTATACCTTCTAGCCCCTGTGTAACTTCTGCCATCATACATTGGAAATGTTTGCGCACTGAGGCAATGCCAAATGGAAGACGATTAAAGTGGAACCACCTGAAGGGTGTAATGAATGTGGTATACTTTGCTGAATCCTCAGTGAGGGGCATCTGCCAAAACCCCATGTTGGCATCTAATTTACTGAACATTTTAGCACCAGCCAGTGTTCCAAGATGGTAAAGTGTTCTAGTGATGGTAAAATGAATTTTTCCCGACACACATGCTTGTTCAAGCCAGTCAGGTCCACACACAAACGCACCTTTTTGTTGTCCATCTTAGGCACCACTACCATACCTGCGCACCAGTCTGTAGGCTCTTCCACACGAGTGGTTACTCCCAAGTTTTCCATGCATTGAAGCTCATCTTTGACTTTTCCCATCAATGGTAGGGAAATCCTCCTTGGGGTTTTCAAAGAGAAAGGCACAGCATCGGGTTTGAGCTTAATACAATAAAGTTGTCAAACCTCCCCTAGGCCGCTGCATAACTTAGGGAAGCTTGACTTCAGGTTTTCCATGTCAATAGTGTCCACATGAACCAATAGATCAAGAGCTACAATAGCTGGCAGTCCCAGCAAAGGCATACTCAGGTTTTTGACCACATACACCTTCTCTGTAATTTGTTTTGCTCCTTTCTTTAGCTGTAGTTTGGCAAACCCCATCACTTCCAGTGGAATTCTCCCTGGACCGAGTAGAGGTCTCTCTGCTTTTTGCACCACCGGCATCTGTATGTTGTGAAAAATGTTGGCGAAATTCTTCTATGAAACAATAGTGACATCTGCTCCGGTATCCAACTTGAACGTGATGTCTTTATCCATCATTCTGATTTCCACAGTCCATGGATCAGCATGTGATGTCACAAAGCTGAGAAAGAAGCTTCTCTCCTCTTCCTCAATGCCATGCACAGCCTTGCTTGCAAAACATACACATCGATAGTGACCCTTTTTCCCACATGTATGGCATTTAGCATCCTTAGCAGGACATTCCTGACTAGGGTGAAGCACGCACCGCATTTGTGACACTGGGGATCTTTATTGTTTTTGTTCTGCCTGCTTAGAGGCCTTGCTCCATCATTCTTTGATCTGCTGAATTTTTGCTTTTCTTTCTGATGCCTGCCTTTAAACAGTCTGTTCACATCCTTTAGGTTTACAGCACTAGCATCACTTCTCAATGTGGTTTGCTGTTTTTTTAATCTCCTCCGATTGTCTTGCCATATTAATAGCTTTACCCAGGTCCAGGTCCAGGTCTTTTTCCATTTGCATGCGTTCTGATAGCCGTGTATCGACCAAGCCTACTACAATCCTGTCTCTGATGAGCTCGTCATGTAGTGGTCCATAGTTACAGTGTTCTGCTAATGCATACAGCGCTGTGACAAATGCATCAACTGTCTCATTTGCTTCTTGTTTATGCATATTAAATCTTGCATGCTCATACACAATGTTCTTTTTTACTACAAAGAATGACTGAAAGCCGTCTCTTACTTTATATACTGACGCTGATCAGCATCACTGAGTTTCAGGCTCTTTTGGGTAGACCTCGTTGTTCAGTTACCGTGTTACAGAACTTCTGACACATGTCATATTTTGCAATAATACTCCTAACACATGAGTTCTCTGCACACAAACTGCTTTATTTTTCTTAACTCCTCCCTTCCTGTTTCTTCATACTGTGTCACCTCAAAATATGTCCCTCACTACTCTAACATTGGTTCCTCTTCACAGTTAAACATCAACAGGTTCCATTTACCCAACACCGCAGTGCTGAAAGCAGCTGAGGTATCCAGTGACAGTGACTTTATCCATTTCTTATCCCACATTATGATTTTTCTCTTTCTGGCTTTATGTAAAAGCATCATCAATCTGGGAGACCTAGTTGGCCCAGCTCCTGTTCAGTTTTTACAGCAAGCAGAAAAGCTAATTAAGGCAACATCCTGGCAACCCATAATTTACCACAACTCAGTTTAGATGATTGTGAAATAGAACCAAAGTGATGAAGGATTCTATGATCAGTGATTATCAGACTCGATCACTGTTATCTACTTCTGAATTCACAAAAGAGGTATGTCTTGAAATATATACTCTTAGTCTCAAGGGTGCAGAGGGTGCACAGTGGTGGGATTCAAATAAAGTTACTACCGGTTCTGTGGGCTTGGCTTGGTGAGCATGGCAGGGGGGAAATACTGCAAAATCTCCATTCCCTCCCCCCCCCCACTAACCTGCTTTCCAGTCCTGTGCTGGACAAAAAAAGAAGACCCAGCCAATCAGCTGGGACTTGGGAGGCAGAGAATAGATAAAGATCAAGTGAGGTACTAATACCATTCTATAAAGCCTCAATAAGACCACACCTAGAATACTGGATCCAGTTTTGGTCACCACACTATAAAAAAAGATGCTGAGGCTCTACAAAGAGTGCAGAGAAGAGCAACCAAGATGATTAGGGGACTGGAGGCTAAAACATATGAAGAACGGTTACAGGAACTTGGCATGGCTAGTCTAGGGAAGAGAAGCACCAGGGAAGACAGGATAGCGGTCTTCCAATATTTGAGGGGCTGCCACAGAGACGAGGGGTCAATCTATTTTCTAAAGCAGATGTAGGCCAGACAAGGAATAATGGATGGAAACTGAACAAGGAGAGATTTAATCTGGAAATAAGGAGACATTTTCTGACAGTGAGAACAATCAACCAATGGAACAGATGTTGCCTTCAGAAGTTGTGGGAGCGCCATCACTTGAGACTTTCAAGAAGAGATTGGACTCCCATCTGTCAGAAATGGCATAGAGTCTCCTGCTTGGGCAGGGGGTTGGACTAGATGACCTACAAGGTCCTTTCCAACTCTGATTATCTGTTATCTCTTAGAAGGGGCAGGGGCAGTCAGAGGTGGTATTTGCCAATTCTCCGAACTACTCAAAAGTTCTACTACCAGTTCTTTAGAACTGGTCAGAACTGGCTAAATACCATCTCTGGAAATGGATTATATTTGTCCTTGTTTGAGATCCTTCTGAATGTATTGGACCAGAATATGGTCCAGAATATGAATTAGGTGGACTTCTCACCTGATCCAGAAGGCTTCTTTTGTTCTCAAAGCACTGTGTTGTTTATATCTAACATATACTGGCCAAATCACTGTTGAATTTTTGTATTGAGGACTAAATATGTAAAATGTGACACAAAATTAAGTTATAAAGACTAAGTATATGTGATGCATATAAATTGGCTGAAAATTGCCAGAACATGAAGACCTGAGGCCAAAAATCCCATAATATTTTTTTCCTTACCCATCTCTTTGGCATGGAAATTCCAGTAACAAAAAAATTAATCATAGCTCGGAACAGCCAACATTCTCCATGTTAGGGGGTGTCTAACAGTAGGGCAGTCAGATTTCAAACAATATTCCTAACAGAAGTACAGAGTTGCTCTTTCCTTTTTATCAATTGTTTTAATTAATACTTACAAAGTATTGCTTATTCTCTGATCATTAATACGTCTTAAGCCTTTTCCCAACATGACATTAAATCATTTTGGAGAATTGATCCACCCTTTAGAATTTCAGCTAAAATAATTCATGAGGAAAAGTTTGGCAACATTCAAGAGGAAATTAGGGCAACAGTATAGATAAATTTCCCTATGAATTGTGCTTATGTGACAATCTTATCTCAGGGATATCCCTTCTGATTATATTACTTTACTTAACAAATACAATCTACAAATCTAATCCTTTATTGCATGCTGTAAATTATACAGAAGGGGAAAAAAACCTGTAGACTACTAGTTCTGTTTTTAAGCATCAATACAAATATTTTGATCCTTTAAACTTACACTTTAAAGAAAAATTCCAATATATTTCTAGTTATAAAATTGTAAATATATGTCTATATGGTACTCATTGCTATACAAATTCAATAAAATAACCAAATGGCAACGTATTTTCAGTTATAAATATTGGATGAGAAATGAAGAGAGAATCAAGATTAATTTGGCTTAAAAGAGCAACTGAGCCCTAAAAAATTTGAAAACAGAACTGGAGAACAAAAAGAAGGCTATAATATGTACAGCGATACAAAAAATAAAAATATTTACAAAGAAGAACCTGGGGTGAGGGAACAAAACTAAAGCAGGAGAAAGTGTTAGAAAACCTGGGAGTGGAGTAAAAAGAGGAATCAGCCTCGAATCCGTATGTCGCCACAAGCAAGCTAAATCCAATTTTCCTTGAATTCCATAGTCCCTTATCTAACTCCTACCAGATGCTAACCTTTCATTAAAGATATTCCTGTGTATAGACATGACCAGCAATAAATCAGTGGGTGACTTACAATAAAATAGATTAAAATAAATAAAATATATAAT
The DNA here is from genome assembly GCA_033807585.1 of Hydrophis major. Taxonomy (NCBI): domain Eukaryota; kingdom Metazoa; phylum Chordata; class Lepidosauria; order Squamata; family Elapidae; genus Hydrophis; species Hydrophis major. The sequence goes on along the minus strand of CM066332.1, from coordinate 133,227,500 downwards.
ATAAAATAAGGACATGTTACATCTGAGTTTCATAAAGAACAGGTGAAAACTAGTTGGAAAGGAGGGGTGGAATGAAATAGTGACTGGAAGTCTGTACAGATATATTATGTGTTTATGTGTTTCAATTATTTGAAAATAATTTGGAAGGGCTTCAAAACTTGCAGGAGTATGTCCACCGCAACTCTTGCTACTTATTAAAGCAAATTTGTCTTTTCTCAGGTTCTATTCGAGCCCTATCTATCTATCTATCTATCTATCTATCTATCTATCTATCTATCTATCAAATACCACTCACGCATCATCACAAAATCTCTACAACCGTAAAGCCTACAAACCTGAAATTTAGCACATATGTTCCTCTTGGCTTCTAGGTGCTCACTAAGAAAGGATTTTTCAAAATGACCATCAGAGCATTAGTATTTCCTATATTATTATTAACATGCTCTGATGCTAAGGAGTTCTACTCCCCCTCCCCATCTGAAAAGAAATCTGTTCCAAATGCAAAACACAAGCAAAGGAGAGGAGTTTCAGTTTTACTTTCACAGCAGCAAGCAGCTTTAGTACAGAACAGCTGAGCTAAGCCATGCCCACGTTTCTTGCTGTGTCTTGCTTGCTTGCACAACAAATATTCTTTCACTTTCCAAACAGCCCTCAACCCTCTCACACTCTGACAGGACACTAGCCAGATGAATATCAGTGGATGCTGGTAAGCAGAGGCAGAATTTTTCCCCTTTATTTTCCTCTCCCAAAACTAAGCCCAGTCACATAGTTTCATAGAGAAGTGCAGGTATCCAACTAGTAAATGATATTTGGATTTCTGCTTTGACAAGGGGTCTCCAGGTCTCTTCCAGTCCTCAGATTCTATAGTCCTATGATATGAGTTGCATTACCTGCTTAAGAACCAATCTGGTATGGTAGTAAGTCAGAATAGAGCTGGAAAGGACCTTGGAGATCATCTGGTCTAACCCCCTGCTGAAGCAGGAGACCCAAAACTGTTTAGACAAGTGCCTGTCCAGACTCTTCTTCAAGCCTCCACTGATGAAGCACCCATAACTTCTGAAGGCAAGCTGTTCCACTGGTTAATTGTCCAATTAAGGCACTTCAATTCCAGTCTTAGAAACTAGGCAACTAAGTTCTAATCCTATCTTCGGGACAGCTGGATGACTTCGGGCCAGTCAGTCTCTCAGCCCTAAGAAGGAAGCAATGGAATAAATGTCTAAAGACATTGTTTTTTCTAATAAATCTGCAGCATTCTTTTAGGACACTAGATTTGTACTTGAATGAGGATTTTTAAAAAATAAAAAATACTTATGCACTCAAGTACAAAACAAAACCTTCCCCAAAACAGAAATGATTAAGGAATTATAAAGCAAGCCCAGTCCTTAACTAGTATCTCACACACACACACACACACACACACACACACACACACATACACACACACACATTCTACAGCTGTCCAATTTCATTTAAATTTAGACTATCTCACCATTATCATACCTGCATTTGTCTTCTCACCCATTAAATTACATTCACTGGGAACACAGCCAAGCAACAACTTTTGGCAGTGTCCCTTTAAGGAACTTATTTTTAAAATTAAAAAAATAAAGTAATGAAAAAAAAAACTTTTAGTCACACCACTGCATTATTCCAATTCGGAGAGAGAAACATCATGCAAGCAATTAAAAAGATGTCACAGGTTAGCAGAGAGCAAAAACCTGTCGTTAAATCTTTAAGAATGGGAAGTCAAGTTCAAACCCACAAAATAGTTCCTTTTCTTTTTCTTTTTTCCTTTTTCTTTTGGGATGGTTGACAAATGGTGGGAGAGAGGAAATCTCTTGTAAAGAAAATATGAAAATCCCCAGAACGGAAGGAATCCATTCTATAAAACCACCTGTCTTTTTTTTTTTTTTCCACTTGTAATGTAAGGAAAGGAGAGGAGGGGGACAGAGGCAGGACTCAGAGCCAAAAAAAGACCACCTTAAGCATTTTGAGGAGCTCATTATCTAAATGAGATGAAATCCATCAGACTAATTGCAGTAGGGTATGGAAGCATCCTTCAAGAGAACAGCTGCTTCTCTCTCTCTTTTTTCCCCTCCCCCAATCTCAGTCCTTGATTTTGTTACTTCCTCCAGTTTTCAAGCAAGCTGTTTTCCTTTTGTCCATCGCATAGTTAATGCCATTCTGTCAGGCCCAAGCAGTTAAGAATGAACAAGGAGTTACTTCACAATAGTGTTTTGTTTTGTTTTGTTTTTATTGCTATTCATCTGTAGACAGACTGAATAAACTATCTGCAACACCTTTGGACATATTCCATGAGGGGCCGTGGTGGAGCAGTGGTTAGAATGTTGTATTGCAGGCTCACTCTGCCCACTGCCAAGAGTTTGATCCTGTCCTGCTCAAAGTTGACTCAGCCTTCCATCCTTCTGAAGTCAGTCGTCGAGTGCTGGTGAAATCAGGAGATGCAGGCCGTTCAAACAAGTATAAAGATTTATTGCAAGTTTAAGCTCTCTAGAAGAATCTGATCAAAGGAAACGAGTGGGAATTAAAAGGCATGAAAGGAGCCACGGTGGTGCAGTGGTTAGAATGCAGTACTGCAGGCTACTTCTGCTGATCACCGGCTGCCAGCAGTTTGGCAGTTTGGGTCTCACCACAATGGCGGGATTCAATTTTTTTTACTACCTGTTCTGTCAGTGTGGCTTGGTGGGGAGTGGCAGGGGAAGGATACTGTAAAAATCTCCATTCCCTCCCCACTCCTTGGAGAAAGTTACTGCAAAATCCCATTCCCTCTCCACCTCACTAACCTGCTTTCCAGCTTTGTTCTCCTGTGCAGGGCGAGCAAAGAAGACCCAGCCAATCATCTGGGACTTGTGAGGCAGAAAAGAGATGGGGGCGGGGCCAATCAGAGGTGGGATTTGCAGGTTCTCTGAACTACTCAAAATTTCCACTACTGGTTCTCCAGAACTGGTCAGAACCTGCTGAATGCCACCTCTGTCTCACCCGGCTCAAGGTTGACTCAGCCTTCCATCCTTCCGAGGTGGGTAAAATGAAGACCCAGATTGTTGGGGGCAATAGGCTGACTCTGTAAACTGCTTAGAGAGGGCTGTAAAGCACTATAAAGTGGTATATAAGTCAAAGTGCTGTTGCTATTGCTATTCAAGGAGAGCTGGACCCAGGGCTGGGCTGCTATGGGTTTGCCCAGGTTCATTGGAACCCATTGCTAACATTATGGCTGCTTTGGAAAACTACCAAATCCCACCCCTTGGTGGCCCTGCCCATCCCGACCTGCCCCTCCCACCCCATCTGCCCCTCCCAAGAGTCTCCTGTGGCCATTTTGGATGCGAGGTAAGTGCAGGGCCTATGCAGAGGCTCAGGGAGGGAGGAAAACAGGCCTCCCAGAAGTTCTGGAATGGGCCTGTTTCTAGCCTCTAGAGCCCAGGCAGGCTCTTTTGGCCATCCCGGAGGCTCGGGAAAAGCCTCCGGAGCCCTGGGAGGGCAAAAACATCCTCCCATGCCCTGATGCAGGAGGCTGACTAGGCCACGCCCACCATGGCCACGCCCGCCCAGCAACCAGGCAGAGAAAAATTCAGACATTTAAGTGAACAAATAAACATTGTCAGCACTCAATAGTCATCAGGAGTTGACTAGGATCCCATATCAACCTATCTTTCGACTTCACCTAAGCAATATTTTTATTTAGCTAATTGTTGTTGTTTTTTATTTAGCTTAGAAAGAGCTAAGAGCCACAGAGTTGGGTTCTGATAGAAAGGGGGTTAAAGCAGAGGTGGGTCTTCAGCAGGATCTGACCAGTTCTGGAGAACCGGTAGCGGACATTTTGAATAGTTCGGAGAACCAGCAAATCCCACCTCTGACTGGCCCCGCCCCCATCTCTTCTCTGCCTCCCATTGAGTTCCAGCTGATTGGCTGGGTCTTCTTTTGTTGCCCTACAGAGGAGAACAGAGCTGGAAAGCAGGTTAGTGGGGTGGGGAGGGAATAGGGATTTTACAGTATCCTTCCCCTGCCACGCCCACCAAGCCACACCCGCAGAACCAGTAATAAAATTGTTTGAATCCCACTACTTGGTTAAAGCCACATTATTTGCTGGAATAACATTAGGATTGTTAACTTTCTACTGTTGTTTCAGCGATGATTTGAGAGAATTTCTGTGTTTCTTCTCAACTTTTTTGATCATTATGGATTGCATTTCCGACAGTGGTGGGATTCAAAAATTTTTACTACCAGTTCTGTGGGTGTGGCTTGGTGGGCGTGGCAGGGGAAGGATACTGCAAAATCCCCATTTGCTCCCCACCCCACTAACCTGCTTTCCAGTTCTGTTCTCCTCTGCAGAGCAACAAAAGAAGGCCCAACCGATCAGGAGGCAGAAAATAAATGGGGGCGGGACCAGTCAGAGGTGGTATTTGCTGGCTCTCCAAACTACTCAAAATTTCTGCGACCAGTTCTCCGGAACTGGTCAGAACCTGCTGAATACCACCTCTGATTTCAGAATAATAGGGAATGGTTTCCTGAATTTTCTGCTGCTGCCATGTGTCCTTTGGTGGCTACCAAAACGGGCTTGGAATGAATGAAATCCTAGGGTTGGACTACACATCCCTGCATTAAACGAAGTGACACAATTGTCTCAGGTGGCCTGTTTCTGGAGAAAAAAAATCAATGGTTAAGGTCTGTGACAGTTGATCTAGGCAGCAAAGGACAGCATCAGGAGAAGACATCCGAAGAACCTAACTCTGTACTTCTAAGCCCAAAAGATCCTGACCCTGGGCAAATACTTTCTCTACCCAACCTTCAAGAAAAGTAAGTCCACGCTTAGAGAGAAGTGGAGGCTAAAACATGAAGAACGGTTGCAGGAACTGGGCCTGGCTAGTCTAGAAAGAAGGACCAGGGGAGACAGGATAGCAGTCTTCCAATATTTGAGGGGCTGCCACAGAGAGGAGGAAAGGGTCAAGCTATTTTCCAAAGCACCTGAAGGCCAGACAAAGAATAATGGATGGAAACTGGTCAAGGAAGATTCAACCTAGAAGTAAGGAGAAATTTTCTGACAGTGAGAACAACCAAAAAAATGGAACAGAAGTTACCTTGAGAAGTTGTGGTAGCTTCATCATTGGAAGCTTTCAAGAAGAAATTGGGCTGCCATTTGTCAGAAATGGTGTACGATCTCCTGCTTGGATGGGGTGGTTGGACTAGATGACCTACAAGGTCCCTTTCAACTCTGTAAATCTATATCTGTACCTCAGAGGTCCCTTCCAACCCTACAATACTTCCTCTACTCAACTTTCAAGAAAACTATCAGACAGAGAAAAGACAGAAGAGCATCTAAGAGCACAAACAAATCTATGCTCTTTTGTTGTAGAAAAGTCTGACCCTAATCTGTGGTCAGGCAGGCTCAGAAACATTTGGTACTTTGTGAGCAACTTGGATAGAGCAAAGGCTGGTATGTCATCAGTTCTTGAAGGCCTCAACTTACAAAAACATCACTGACATTTGACTTTGGCTCAACTCCTGATTTCCCGATTCATTTATTCCTTTGTACCCAGTACTCCCAGTATGCCTGCTTTTGCACTCTGAACATGGACATAGCTTGTTTTTGTGCTCTGAACTTTATGGCCGCTAGATGAGCTTGAAAAAATTATTATGGCAGTAACCCAGACAACGTTCTTCCGTTGGTGAATCTAGGACACAGTGGCAGTAGTGTTCCTCTCTGTTAAAAGTCAGAACTGAGTATATCACACAACCTACTCTTTTCCAGGGGTGGGATTCTACCAGTTCTCACCTATTCACTAGAACCGGTTGTTAACATTCTAAGTAGTTTGGAGAATCAGTTGTTAGAAGAAATTACTGGGCTAATCCTGCAAGGAAGGCAGGAAGGAAACATTCTGGGGTTGCTTACAGAAACTGCCTCTCCATTAACCCTTATTACATTCTTGGCAGGACTAGACTTCCTGTCTCAGGAACTTCTCTGGAGTTTTTTTTCCCTCCTTTGCTAATACTTTGCTTGTGTGGAGTGACCATTCAAAGTTACAATGGCACTGAAAAAAGTGACTTATGACCATTTTTCACACTTACAACTGTTGCAGCATCCCCACAGTCATGAGAGTCCAGGTGAGGAGATGCGTGCCTCGATGTGAGTGATATCGAGTTGGCCACACCCAGCCAATAACATGACCACCAAGCCACGTCCACCCAGTCACATGACATCAGGCCACGCCCACCAACTAAGCCACGCCCACCAAAGCGGTTGTTTTAAAAAATTGAATCCCACCCCTGCTCTTTTCCCCAAACACATGCCATTCTGATATGATAGTAGTGTTCCAGTATTTGAGAGGCTGCCCCAAAGAAGAGGGAGTCAAGTTATTCTCCAAAGCATCCGAGGGCAGAACAAGAAGCAATGGGTGGAAACTAACCAAGGAGTGAAGCAACCTGGAACTGACGAGAAATTTCCTCATGGTGAAAACAGACAGTGAGTGGATATGCCTCACTTTTAGGAGTTGAGGGTGCTCAATCACTGGAGGCTTTTCAAGAAGAGAGACTGGACAGCCACTTGTCTGAAATAATATAGACCAGTGATGGTAAACCTTTTTGTTGTGGTGTGCCAAAAGCATGCACATGTGTGCCAGCACCCACAATGCAATGTGCCCTCCCCCGTGCATGCACGTGCAACACCCCCTCCTTACCTGCACTATGCATGCGCATGCCTCCCAGCTGATTTTCAGCCCGGAGGCTCAAGGGAAGCCTCTGCAGCCTTGGGAGGCTGAAAAACGGGCCCGTTTTGTCACTTCCGGTATTTCTGGAAGGCCCGTTTCTCGGCCTCCCAAGGCTGCAGAGGCTCCCCTCAAGCCTCCAAGAGGCATGCGCATGCGCAATGCAGGTAAGTTTGTCTGGGGATCATGTGCCTGCACAAATGGCTCTGCATGCCACCTGTGGCATGCAAGCCATAGGTTCACCATCACAGGTATAGACTCTCCTGCTTGTGCAGGGAGTTGGACTAAATGACCTCCAAGGTCCCTTCCAACTCTGCTATTCTATGTTCCATGCTGCTTTAACTTGTGGGACAATCTCACAGATTTGCTAAAAGACTCAGCTGCTTGAACCATTAAATTTAGAGGATGACTTGGGAAAAGGGTGCTAAAGTGTTAAACTATGTTTGAATAGGCAGCAAATATCTTGGGCCAGCCTCAATATCTATGGATGGATGGACGGATGGATGGATAGAAGATAGATAGATAGATAGATAGATAGATAGATAGATAGATAGATAGATAGATAGATAGATATGGATAGATTGAGAGATAAATAGATAGACAGATGATAGATAGATAGATAGATAGATAGATAGATAGATAGATAGATAGATAGATAGATAGATAGATACATACATACATACATACATACATACATACAGTAGATAGACAGGCAGATAGGCAGATATAGAGATGGAGAGATGATAGATCAGGGGTATCAAACTCGCGTCGTCATGGCATCATCACTTGATGTATTGGGACTTTTTTCTAAACTGGGGAGGGGTCAGCACATGGCACATCCAGCCCGCAGGCCATGAGTTTTGACACCCCTGTGATAGATGATAGAGAGGGAGTAGGAGAATAGAATTAGAATAGAATAGAATAGAATAGAATAGAAGAGAAGAGAAGAGAAGAGAAGAGAAGAGAAGAGAAGAGAAGAGAAGAGAAGAGAAGAGAATATCTTTATTGCCATTGCATTCAAAATACAATGAAATTTGAAAGCTAGTCCAGCACGATGCCCCAAACACCACATCATAATCACACTACACAGTATTTAAAAAGTAAAATAATAATAATAATAATAATAATAATAATAATAATAATAATAATAATAATAATAATGATAATAATAATAATAAACCTAGTCTAAAACCTATTTAAAACATATATTAAGTTAGATAGTTTTAAAATGCCACTTTATATATAGAACTAAATCACAAATGTACTGTTTGATTCAAAGGATCAAAGGAGGAAGGAGAAGAAGGGGAGATAGAGATGGAGGGTGGGAGAGAAGGAAGGAAGGAAGGGAGGGAGGGAGGGAGGGAGGAAAGAAGGAAGGGAGGAAGGAAGGAAGGGTGGGAGGAAGGAAGGAAGGGAGGGAGGGAGGGAGGAAAGAAGGAAGGGAGGGAGGAAGGAAGGAAGGGTGGGAGAGAAGGAAGGAAGGGAGGGAGGGAGGGAGGGAGGGAGGAAGGAAGAGATGAAGGGAGGGAGGGAGGGAGGAAGGAAGGAAGGAAAGAGGGAAAGAAAGAAGGAAAGAAACTTTAAAGTCTGTGGAGTAACTTTTTTTAAAAAAAAGAAAATAGTTTGGACTTTTTTTCAAAAATGCTTCAGCTAAATAAGGGAACCTACAGCATCTTGACTGGCCCAGCAAAAGGAGAAGTGCTTTACGATCCACATCACTGCAAAGTGTTGCCCTTAACAGCTGTGGCAGGCCATTTATCACAATTATTATGACAAGAGTATAGTACAGGTGATAGCTGCCATAAAAGGCTTCTTGGATAGGCCACAAGCGCAGGGTTCTTATGTTTACAAATTAGGATGTAACGTCATCAGAGAAAATGTTTTTGTGTGACAATATCAATCCTGTCATTGTTTAAGTCAACCTGGCAATTTCTGCTGCATTTAAGTCAGGGTACCCAAATCTTTTCAGAAGCGCGCAATAAAGTTTGCATCTCCAAGAATGCCTGTTGTAAACTTATTTGGAAGGGGAAATACAAGAACACACATTAAGCATTAAGACAGAGCATGCCCAAGAACTTAATATTAGGCAACCATTAATGTCATAAGGCATCTGGATTAGAAAAAGTGCGCTCAGATACGCATATAAAGACTGAAAGGAAAAAATATATAAATTAATGTAGAGCTAGGCTGAAACAAAACCATTAGCATTGTGATAAATAGAAATAGAAACAAACACTGAAGATTTATGCATCTCCTATTTGGATGTTTGGTGTAAAGAAAGATGAAAAGAAAGGAAAAGAAACTGAACATATTTTCCCCCCAGATCTGGTTAAATTGAAGTAAAGAATGTTTGAGGAAATCAGTTATGGAAACATATGTGCAAAAAAAAACATGCCCCATCTATCTCATTCTAATATGCTGGTTGAAATACAACTAGCCAGCAAATTCCATCCTTTCCAGACAATAAACAAACAAACAAGCAGGAATCTATTATACTAGACAGGCTATGCAAGGTGCAGGCTATGCAAAGAGATCTCAGAGACAGATATACGGTGGTGGGAATAGCAAGTCAAATGAATAGCAAGTAAAGTTTACTTGGTTGAGTGGCACAACCAAGTAAAGTAGATGGCATTGTGTACAGGGAGATCTGGATTGTGTATGGGCTGCACCAGGGGTGTCAAACTCAAGGCCCAAAGGCTAGATCCAGCCCATGAGGTGCTTGGATCTGGCCCAAGTGGCCATCCTGGAAACAGCAAAGGACCCGGCTCACGGTGCCTCTGGCAGCAAAAACGGAGCTCGGGGGAGGGCTGCGCATGACACAAGTGATGTTGAGCTGGCCACACCCACCTTGGCCATGCCCCACCTCCACCCCTCCGAGGTCAAACACAACCCTGATGAGGCCCTCAGTGAAACTGAGTTTGACACTCCTGGGCTAGATCCTCTCAAGTTCATACGGGAGATCCCACAAAAGGTCATGAGAACAAAAGAGCTAAGATCTTGTGGGATTTCCAGATCCAGACAGACAGGGAACAGAGGTGGTATTCAGCAGGTGGTATCTGGCCAGTTCTGGAGAACCAGTAGCGGAAATTTTGAGTAGTTTGGAGAACTGGCAAATACCACCTCCGACTGGCCCTGTTGCCATCCATTTTCTGCCTCCCATTGAGTCCCAGCTGATTGGCTGGGTCTTCTTTGGTTGACCTGCACAGGAGAATGGAACTGGAAAGCAGGTTAGTGGGGTGGGTAAGGAATGGAGATTTTACAGTATTCTTCCCCTGCCACGCCCACCAAGCCACACCCACCAAGCCATGCCACGCCCACCAAGCCACACCCACCAAACCACGCCACGCCCACCAAGCCACACCATGCTCACAGAACCGATAGTAAAAAAAAAATTGAATCCCACCACTGACAAGGAGTCAATGAACCCGACATCATGGTGGTAGACGAGGACCAAAAGACAGCATTGATGATAGATGTATTGGTGCCAAGTGACATCAACATGAGGAAGAAGGACAATGAGTGACTGGAGAAGTAGCAGGGTCAGAGGGAGGAACTGGAGAGGGTGTCGAAAGTCAAGGCCAAAGTGATCCCAGTGGTGATATGAGTACTTGAAGCTGTGACTCCTAGGCTGACAGAGGGGCTCAACAGATCCCAGGAACAATATCAGAGCTCTATATCCAGAAGAATGCAGGGTGAGGAACAGCTAAGATCCTACACAGAATCTTCAAACTACCAAGCCTCTGATAGATACATACCACCCATATGTACATGTACACAAATACAAATACAGAATAGAATGCATGTAATGGTTGGAAAGGAAATAATGTACATTAAACTGTAATATTATCATGATAATAGTATCACGGAATCACAATATGGAAGGAATCATATCATATCATATCATAATCATACCCATACAGTATTATTTTAAATCTTGTTCCAGAAGTTGTTTAAAAGCATATTTTTAAAATTTGGATTAATATGGGTGCTGTGGTACTGACCAAAGGTAAAGATTCAACATTCTCTACTGCAAAACTCAAGATTTTGGGAGTCCGAATAAAATCCTTTTTTAAAGACCCTACTTGGGGCAGAGGTACAGTGGCTGGATGTAAACGCTAAGTAAACACTAAGCGTTTACTTTCTCTTTTGGCGCTAGGAAAGAAACACCTGCCATTACCCAGGACTGAACTCCCAACCTTCCAAGGGGGAGGCAAATGTCTTCACCACTGGGCCATTTCACACTCTCACTTTGAGACTCCTAATATTTGTTTCAGCTATTCATCATAATTCCTGCAATATACATGCTTCCTGTGCTTGAAAGGAAAGTTTGAGATTAGCATTATTTCTGATCAAACCCAGCATAAAACAAATTGTTTCATTTATTCAGTTTGCTTCCTCTAACAATTGTCCACTTATCCAGGCACAGTTGCATCTGAATAATCTTTCCCAAAGGGGAAAAAATTCCTGCTTAAACGTGTTTAGCAACTCTTTCAATATGCAGATTATTTTATTTTATTTTATTTTATTTTATTTTATTTTATTTTATTTTATTTTATTTTATTTTATTTTATTTTATTTTATTTTATTTTATTTTATTTTATTTTATTTTATTTTATTATTTTATTTTATTTTATTTTATTTTATTTTATTTTATTTTATTTTATTTTATTTTATTTTATTTTATTTTATTTTATTTTATTTTATTTTATTTTATTTTATTTTATTTTATTTTATTTTATTTTATTTTATTTTATTTTATTTTATTTTATTTTATTTTATTTTATTTTATTTTATTTTATTTTATTTTATTTTATTTTATTTTATTTTATTTTATTTTATTTTTTATTATTTTATTTTTGGAAGCCTTCCTCAATATTTTCCTGCAAGTATATAATCAGAAGAAAAAGAAAATGAAGCAAATAGGCTACAGTCCAAATTGCATTTAAGAAGAAATAAATCCTATTGATTTCATTGTTGATCTTTGCAACTTCTAATCATCAGTTTCTTTTCTTTCCCCTTTAGGAAATTATAGATTAGGATTATTTCAAGGCAAAATTCCAGAAGAAAAGAAAACATTACATCAATGTTTGGGCATTCAATATGCAGAACAACTATGCCGATATCATATACAATGCAATCCTACCAGAAAAGAAGAGAAAAATCCAGCAATTTCTTTTTTCTATTGAGTTTCAGGTATTTCTTTTTTTCTTTTTTAATCCTTATTTTAAATACAAATCACCCAAGATGAAATCAGATGAGTTTATAGGAAAGTCCAATTTTGATTGGAGGGGGCAGTAGAAAATTATAGTGGGTAATATCCAGTCTACCTCCCAGCCTCCCTGCCAATCAATCCCAAGATAAGAACAAGCTTACATACCTCTCCATTCAGTTAAGAAAATACACCTTGATGTTTGTTCATTCAACATCAGCAAATATCAGAACTGTGAACTGGCAAAAAGTCACAGAAAAGCAGGTAGAGGGAGAGAGAGAGAGAGACAGAAAACAGGCAAGGATTTGCATTAACTGTATCTCTATCTGTATACATCTCAAAAGATTTTGCAGATAGCTCATGGTACCAAACATCAAATGAATATAAAATAAATATATTCCCTATCGTTATTTCCAATGGGGAAAAAATATATTTCTCACAAACCTGCCACTCCCTTTAGGACTCTCCACACCAACTACCGATAAAGCTGGATTCAATTGCTTTGGAAAGTTTTGTGCTGTGATACAACTAAATAACTAATGTGCATTCTTGCTTCTTCATGTCTATCCCTGCCCTTGTTTTGGCCTGTTTCTTCAGCCCTTTCCGCCAGTTAATTGGTTTTGATCTTTGCAGATGTTAAATAAATAAACTTCAATCTCTACTCTTTTTTTGCCGGTGGAACTGAGTGTTGTGCCAGCTCTGCTTTGATCTGGAGGTCAAGATCGACTGGGAATCATCTGCTGGGTGCAAACAAAAGTGGAAATTGCTCAGGTTTCTGGTTTTCCCACCTCACAGAGCACATTCTGGCCAAGGTCTAGAATTGTTTTACCAATGATGATGATGCTATCCCGTGCGTGTGTGTGTGTTGTTGTTGTTGTTGTTGTTTGCTGTCCCTGGGCAGCTGCCAAAAAGTGAGTTTATAGAGTTGGGGAAAGACCTGGTGATTTACTACACAAAAATACTCAGCCAAGAAAATTCAATGGTTTTACCAACAGGAGAATATTTTTAAAAAAATAGTATCCATAGTAAGAGGCACATTGGGTGTAATGCCAAAACAACAGGGGCAGCATCTAAACACCTTCATTCTTGAAGCAGTTTCACAGAATGCTCTACCATAGTCTCTGCAGCCTCTGAACACTGAAGATAGCACAACCTGTTCAGGTGTGATTTTTTTTGAAGGTTTGGGGAGGGAAGGGAACAACTTGCCACAGCCAACTTGCTGTGACAAACTTGCAGCGGCCAACTTGCACTGACCAACTCGCCATGGCCAACTCACCATGGCTAACTCACCACAGCCAATTCACCACAGCCAACTCACCACAGCCAACTCACCACAGCCAACTCGCCACAGCCAATTCACCACGGCCAACTCACCATGGTCAACTCACCATGGCCAACTCACCACGGGCCAACTCACCATGGCCAACTTACCATGACCAACTCACCATGACTAACTCACCATGGCCAACTCACCATAGCTAACTCACCATGGCTAATTCACCATGGCCCTCACCATGGCCAACTCACCACAGCCAACTCACCACAGCCAACTCACCATGTCCAACTCACCATAGCTAGCTTGCCACAGCCAACTCACCACAGCCAACTCACTACAGCCAACTCACCATGGCCAACTCACCATAGCTAACTCACCATGGCTAATTCACCATGGCCAACTCACCATGGTCAACTCGCCACAGCCAACTCACCATGGCTAACTCACCATGGCCAACTCACCATAGCTAGCTTGCCACAGCCAACTCACCATGGCCAACTCACCATAGCTAACTCGCCACAGCCAATTTGCCACGGCCAACTTGTCACGGCCAACTCACCACAGTCAGCTTGCCACAGCCAACTCACCATGGCTAATTCACCATGGCCAACTCACCATGGGCCAGTTCTCCACAGCCAATTCACTACGGCCAACTTGCCATGGCCATCTTGCTGCAGGTAAAACTGCTGTGGATCAATCTGGAGCTCTGTTATTAGCTACAGCGGCCTTCAGGTAAACTTTGCTGGCTGCAGAAGAAATGAGCCCGAGGTATGGGCTGCCTGGCTGCAACTATCCAAAGCCGAAGGAGTTTCTGAAGGTCTCTGACAGTGAAAAGGAGGCCGGGGGTGACACATGCAAGTAAAGTTAGTCAGTGAATGACATCCTCTGAAAATAAGACCTGGCGCCTCGTTTGGTGGCAAAAAAAATATAAGACAGGGTCTTATTTTGGGGAAAACACGGGGTATATTCATTTTCAGATTGCATGAATGTCAAAGGGCTAATCCCATTTAAGTCAAATAGGACCATTCTCACACCATGAGAAAGGGTTAAAAAAAAATCTGTGAACGCAATCTCTGTTAAGTTTGTCCTAGCTAGAAGGTATTCTTTACATAGCTTTGCAGAGAGCATATTTTTCTCCTCAAATAGATGAAATCAGGAAGAAGCCTACCAAAAAAGACACATTCTCTTGCTTTTAAGGGAGCTGTGTTTACACTCTGGAAGCAGAATTTCCCTTCTGAAGCTCTGACTTCATGATTCAGATATAAATACGTTACTCAGGACAATGGCTCACCAAATGCCAGGCAGACCTTCTTAGGAACTCACCAAGGATTCCTTTTCTTGCCAATTTCTGTTTCTAACATTTATTCAAAGGAGCTGTCTCCTCAACGGTATGTGCCGTTGAGCAAATGGAAAAACAATGTTATTAGATTCTTCAGTCTACTAACGTAGCGTTTTTTTCAGGCATATTGACACACAGCCCAGCTCTTTTGGAGTGGGGGAGCAGAGTTTTTAAAAATGCCTATTTGAATATGTTATATTCAAGGGGATTACATCTGGGCAAACTGCAAAACCGAAACACCATAAATGCTCTATTTGTTTCTCCCACCATCACTAAAATGGAAGTCTTTCTGGAAGTCTATACTGTGTGCCACATTTGCACACTAAGACTTTCTGGAAGTCTACACTGTGCCACATTTGCACACTACTAAGGTACATTCCTATCATTTTTGTGTTATTCTGCCCTCTCTCTCAGTCTTTTTCTCCTCCTCTTTCATTCTCTCTCTCTCTCTCTCTTTCTCCATCATTCTCTCCCTCCCTCCCTCCCTCCCTCCCTCCCTCTCTCTTCTCTCTCTCTCTCTCTCTCTCACACACACACACACACTCTCTCTCTCTCACTCTGATACTGTCTCCAACATAAGCACACACCAGTGATGGTATTCAGCCGGTTCTCACCGGTTCACGCAAACCGGTAGCAAAGGATTTGACATGGGTTGCCGAACTGTTACTAACTTCTGTCTGGCCACACTCCTGACCCGGTCGCCCAGTTGCCACTTGCTGGCTTGCCCCACTTGCCTGATGCTCACTCACCTCACCTGCCTGATGCTAGCCTGCCCCGTCACTCCTTAAAGTATTTCTTTTTTCTTCCCCTCCTGACAATCAGCTGTTCCTATGATCAGCTGGGCTAGGATCCCCCTTGCTGTCTTACTGCTTTACCCAGGAGGCTTCCCTGAGGCCCAGGAAAGCAAAACAAACCAACCCCTCAGCCCCCCCATGCTCCATTGTTTCCTTCCTGAGCCTCAGGGAAACCTTCTGGGAGCATAAATGCCCCCCAGGAGACTTCCCTGAGGCCCAGAAGGCCCCAAAAATGGCAGGGGGGAGTGCTGCAAAAAGAAAAAAACCACACCCACCTAGTCACATGGCCACACCCCCTAGCCACACCCACAGAACTGGAAGTAAAAAATGTTGAATCCCACCACTGGCACACACATAGATCGACGGATGTGGACACAGCACACACACACACATACACACACACAGAAAGAGAGAGAGAAATGAGCATAGCACATAAACAAATAAACACATACACCCACACAGACCTTTTTTTTTCTCAAACTCTCTTTGAGAGAAAAAAAAAAAAAACCTCACCATTTTGTGGGAAATTGTGAATGAAAACAGACAGGCAGTTCATTCTGCATCATATTTAATTCACTGAAGACTAATCGACTGCCATATTTTGCTAATACATATTTTGATTTCTGTATTCCGATATGTGCAGGTTATAAATTTGAGGTCAACCCAGGATTCTCACCTCGAGGCACAAATGGCCAACTTCAAATTATTCTACTTTGGACACATGATGTGAAAACCCAGCTCTTTGGAGAATACTCTGATGCTGGGAATGGTAGAAAAAAAGAGATTGACCAGCAATAAGATGGTTTCAGGTTCAGTAGCAATGAGTTACAAGAACACCAGTTTAGGGACAGATCTGCATGGAGAAAACCTTTCTCTATTGTCTTTATCTTTCTCTATCTATCCTCTTTTTGGCTGCTAGGAGTACAAAACAACTTAGTGACGCATAATCAATCAATCAATCAATTTGTGGGGGGTTTCTGATCACTTACACACAGTCTAAAGCAATAGCAATAGCAATTATATATATATATATGTATATGATGAGATTTTGCTTCTTTCTTTGGAATCCATTGGCTGTCAGCACGCCGGTGAGAGTGTGTAGTTTGGTCACCCACCTAATCCAAAAGAAGATCACCCACCTAATCCAAAAAGAAACCCCAACCAAAATCCAAGACAGAGAATAAGAGAATGGCAAAGCCCTCCTCCCATATATAAAAGGCACTACAGACAAAATCAGCAAGATCCTCCAAAAACACAACATTAAGACAGCATTCTGCACAAACAGAAAGATATCCACCATCCTAAGAAACCCTAAGGACAAAATCGAGTTAGAAAATCAAGGAGTATATGAAATCCCTTGCACTGCCTGCCCCACCACATACATTGGACAAACTAACAGAAGAATAAGTGCGCGCATTGAAGAACACAAGAACTCAATCAAAAAAGGAAGAACCGACCTCTTCCCTGGTCCAACACCTCAAAGCCACAGGACATGAGATTGACTTTAAAAATACCAGAACTATCGCCAAAACCGAACACTTCAGCAGCAGAATAATCAGAGAAGCCATAGAGATAGAAAAACGCCCACACAGCATGAATAAACAAGATGATACCTCCCACCTACCAGCCATTTGGAAACCCACTTTCATGAACAGACGAGTACCTAACATGAAGAATGACACCAGACCCACACCCCTGAGAGCCACACAAGATGCCACCACCACACTTCCATGTAGAAAGCAGATTCACACCCACACAGAAGATGAGACATGACTACGGACCAGAAGCCGCACTGCAGCTGCATCACTACCCACTTCAAACCCCTCTGAGCCATACATGAAGTGAACTGACCCCCACCATGAAGATGCAGCACGACCACAAACTTGAAGCCAAACAGCAAGATCACAGCTCACCAGCTCAAATCCCCCAGCAACTAAGACTAACCTGAGCACAACCAAGCCCCTACCTAAACGGAACACGCCTCCAGCCAATCAGAACACAGCCAAACCCCAACCAATGAGAACACACCCCCACCCAATCAGAACACAGCCAAGCCCCCACCCAATCAAGTCACACCCCCACTAGCAGTTAAAAGGAAGAAGCAGCTGCAAGCTCACATCACTCTGAGAAGCACAGAGCTGAAGACCAAGCCTGAAGATGATGAATGAGACTTCATCGAAATGTTGCCTAGATACTTCCAATCTTACGCGGGAGAAAACCCAAATAAGCAAAGATCCACATACAAATATCCGCGAGAACCTCAGAAAACATACATACACACACACACACACACACACACAGTTTCACAGTGTTTTACAGCACTCTTTAAGCAGTTTAGACAGTCAGCCTATATAAATCTGGGTCCTTGTTTTACCGACCTGGAAAGGATGGAAGACTGAGTCAACCTTGAGAATCGAACTCCTAGCAGTCTGCAGAATTAGCCTGCAATGCTGCATTCTAACCACTGCACCACCATGGCTCTTAAGTACTGCATGGCTATTTCTTCAGCCTTTTCTCCCTAAAAATTTCCACTTCCTGACTTCCCTTTGATTTGACGTCAATATGAAGCCTGATCAGAGTCAGGAAAGTGAAGGACAGACGATTTTCAATCTGGTATCTTCTGCAGAACAAACTCTAGGAAATCATAATGACAAAGGGGAAGTGACAAGCACTTTGCTCTCTGCTCTCAGCTGTCCATCTTTCTAGCTATCATAGTGATGTAGTTATTCTTCTTCGGTTCCTTTGCCATTGTTCATGTAATTGTTCTATTATTTTACTTCCGTTTAGATGCCTTTTCATTTTTCTTCTTTTTTATTACTGTAAACCACCTAGAGTAGCCAGCAAATAAATTTAACAAATAATAAAATGTCAGGGATCAGTTGTTTCCAGGAGACCATTGACAGGGACGACCCAGAGTCGACTTCCATAACACATGATTGATTCTCAGTGGTGACCTTCACTCGGATTTTCCTTGTATCGAGGGAGGACACATGGCTGATGGTGATGGTTTGATGGGCCTCTTCTTGTCTGGTTGAATTGGCGGGTGCTCGATTTCTGTAGTATTGGTTCCATTGGTCGTTTAGGTGGTCCCGATTTATTGGTGGAGTGCCTGTTGTATGCCGGAAGTTGTTTTCTCTTCGGATTGGGCTGGACCCTCGCCTGCTTCTGCAGACCTTTGCGATGTAGCCCCTCTTTCCACAGGAATGGCAGAGTGCGTCTAGGAACTTGCAGTCTGATCGCGGGTGATTTCCCCCACATTCAGCACATTGACTCGAAGGTTTACGATTTCGCTGGTCTCACTGGTCACATTCTGATTTGAGTCTGTTGACCTCCTCTTCCTCGCTTTCTGATGAGGATTCAAAGTCTTCATGGTGGGTGGTCATTGTGTGCCTCTCGGAGAAAGGCGTAGTGTCACTGGCGAGTTGGCAGTGCGGTGCATTTGCTCGGTGCATCCGAGCGGCTGATTTCCTGGTTGCTTCTGCTGCAGTAGCATCGGCGATGACATCTGCGAGGCCGATGTCTCCCTTCACCATAATCTTGCTCTGGGTCATGGGGTCTTTTAGGTCCAGAACAATTCGATCTCTCATGGCTTCCTCAAGGTTTGCGAAGCCCCCCTAGGTTTCTAAGGTCAGCAATGAAGTCTCCAACATTTTCGCCTTCCTGCTGGTCCCTCTGGTAAAACTCGTGTCCCCTGATGAGCGTTGGCACCGTGGGTGCATAATGAGCCCGTAGGATTGGGGCAAGGTTATCCCAGTCCATTGTCTTGACTTCTGCTGGTTTTGCAAGTGCTTTTGCCATTTTAAAAACGGCGGGCCCGCAACGGGTCAGAAATACAGCTCGTTTCTTGCCAGGCGTAGCATATTTCAAATTGTTGGTCTCCAGGAAAATCTGGAACCTGTCCATATACAAGTCCCAGTCTTCATTAGCCGTGTCAAATGGAGTGGGTGGTACAGTGCTGCTGGTCATTCTGCCGCTTTTGGTGCGCTCTTAGCCACATGCTCTGTTAATGTTCAGTGAGTGTTCAGTCAGCTCTATCGTCTCTGCATCCCACCTTCGTCGCCAGTGTTAGATCTGGAACGTGGGTGCAAGGAACAGAGACGAGACATCGAATAGTGACTCCAACTCTTTATTAGTGACTTCAGAACAGAGCAGGGCTACTGGGCAGCAGCAGCTCTTTTTATAGAGCTGGCTGCTGTCACAATAACCAATGGTTTGAGTTTGCCACGCTGGTAGTGGCCAATCAATGGCGACCCGCTGTCAGCCAATCAGATTAGCCAGAATCGGCCAATCACAATCCGCTGTTCGCGGGCCAATCAGAAGTGCAGGATTATGAGCCTGCTGTGGAAACAAAACTATTAGGATTTTAAACTAAAGCGTTTGCTTAGTTCGTAACAATCATGTCACCCCTAGTCCTTCTTTTCATCAGACTAGACATACCCAGTTCCAGCAACCATTCTTCATATGTTTTTAACCTCCAGTCCCCTAATCCTCTTTATTGCTGTTCTCTGCACTCTTTCTAGAGTCTCAACAACTTTTAAACATAGTGGTGATGCAGTATTCCAAGTGTGGCCTTACCAAGGCATTATAAAGTGGTATTAACACTTCGCATGATCTTGATTCTATCCCTCTGTTAATGCAGCCAAGAACTGTGTTGGCTGTTTTGCCAGCTGCAGCACACTGCTGGCTCATATTTAAGGTCCCAACAGCCTTATATTAAATAAAACATCATTAATTCCAAGCCTTCATGACCATCACATGGACAGGGCTATTGTTGAGGGGAAAACAATCTGCTTTGTTTCAAGTTCTAAGCATGGGTAAAGATCAGAATGCCAGGAGAATCCATCAACTGCTCCAAGAGACAATCTTTCCCAAAGATTCCTGGGTATTTTCTTAGATCAATGCCCTTCAAAGACCTTTCTGGCAACCTTCAAATCAGTTTGCCTCTTGTGAGTAAAGACCTTTAGAATTCATCCCCGTGAAACTGATGCACAGCTATACAAATGCGGTGACATTTCTTCTTAATTAGGAGCATTGCTATACAAACAAGCGTTGGGTCTATCAAAACATGTCCTTGTTCAAATTACAGTCTTGCTGCAAAATCGAAGCCGGGTTCAGAGATAATTGCCTTAGACGGCCTGTTCATGAGCCGCACTGTTCGTTAAAGCAGGCCAAAGCAAGAGAGGCCTGCAAACTGTCTTCTCAGTGTCTTGTTTATGATATGACAGAAGCTAAAGCTTAGGCCCAACCAAAACTCTTATCCTTTGACCCAGACATGTAGCTATTCCCAAATTCCAAAAGCATGAAAGAGGCAGTCTTTGGTTATTTACTATGTGATCCAAGAAGCTACAGCTCAAACCACATTCCACAGAACTTTGAGATTCTTTCAGGGTTTCTTTAAACTAAAGCAATGTTGAAGAGTCACCATAAACAGCACATCAGAAGGAAAGAAGAACATGTAGCAATAGCGCTTAGACTTATATAACATTTATATATAGTGCTTTGCAGCCCTCTCTAAGCAGATCGGCCCCAACAATCTGGGTCCTTGTTTTACCGACCTCGGAAGGATGGAAGGCCGAGTCAACCTTGAGCTGGCAGGTGGAATCGAACTGCTGGCAGTAGGCAGAATTAGCCTGCTATACTACATCCTAACTACTGCACCACCTCAGCTCAAAAACGACCTTGAAAAGACCTTTGGGACATCTGGAGGACTGTGCAACCAACTATACTTGTGAAAATATAACTGTGCAATGAGCCGTGGTAGCGCAGTGGTTAGAATGCAGTACTGTAGGTTATTTCTGCTGACTGCCAGCTGCCTGCAATTTGGCAAATCGAATCTCACCAGGCTCAAGGTTGACTCAGCCTTCACTGCTTCTGAGATTGGTAAAATGAGGACCGAGATTGTCGGGGCCAGATGCTGACTCTGTAAACAGCTTAGAGAGGGCTGAAAAAGCACTGTGAAGTGGTATACAAGTCTAAGTGCTATTGCTATAATAGTGATAGCATTTTCTATACAAGAGGGATAAAATTTTCTCTTCGTCCTTTTCTAATATTCACCCAAGCTTGCATTTTCACGGCAATGATGTCACAGAATCATCAGATTGTACAGACACAGCACACAGCCCAATCTTTGCAAAAGGTAGCAAATTGCCACGATTCTTACAGGCCTTGTCAAGACTCCCATTTGTTTATGGATCAGTTGAGTTGTTTCAGCATCCTGGATAGAAACAGGCAAATGGATGAAGCTCACTGGGTGTTTTTTTTATAGGATGCAGCATTTCCACCTATCTGCTTCTCGAAGGCACAGAATAAAATAATTAAAAGCAATCTGGATAATAACACGCGAGTGCAGCGTCTCATGTCCCCAGCTGTGATTTATGCTGACTAGGTGTGTGTTATATTCCCTGCTTCATCAGTTTTGCCAAACGCTTAACAATAAATCTCGCAAATGTTGCAACTTGTAATATTGCAAACCGTGTGTGTGCCTTTATATAGACAGCCGAACTAGGAATGGCACTGCTTGGCCAGCAGAATTCTTGGCAGGAAGCCTTGTCTCTCTGTCTTTTTAAAAATCATTTAAAAAAAAAAAAAACTTCTTCTTTTTTTAGGATTCTTAATTCAACTCTCTTTCCCTCTCCAAGCCCTGTAAATTCTTAATTGTTTTTGAGAGGCTGCTCTTTGCGAGCTCCAAGCTCCACAGCAGAATAAGCAGAATCTATCAAAGAGACCAGAAGGAAGATCTCTACAACACTTAACCAACAAGCAAGGAAATGCTTATCTTTGGCTTATGGTGTACATCTGATCTAATTCCCGCTATAGAGGTGTTTGCCCAGGGCATTGTTGCAAAGGAAGTGTTTCACCAGCCACAGCAAATATGTATTTGTTTTTCGATGTTTGCATGTGTGTTTGTGTGCCTGTGTGCATGCACATCTTCCCACAGTCCTATGCTATTATACAGAGACACACTTTGAAGTGCCCTCATCCTGAAACCTCATCCGATCAATACTGCCGACGCTTCCACTCATCCCTTTCATTACTGGGAGATTCCTGCTGCTGCCTGGCATTCCCCTTCCGATTTAATTGCACTCACATTTAAAATTCTGGTGCACCTACGGAGGTGAAGCCGGTTGTGAACAATGAAATCTCCTAACCTCCACTGTCTTCCCCCCACCCTCAGCACCCCCACTGAAGTCACAGGAGAAAGAGACGCTATAAATCATCCATCAAGAGCATCAAGGCAAATGGCCCTGAAGATGGAAGAAAAAGGTTTATCCGCCAGGCGGTATCTCCAGCTGACCCAAGGAAATGAACTACAAAAATAAGAACTGCTTCTTATCCCCACTCCACCCCTGTCTCCTTTCTTTCGGGGCTGAACATGATTGCTGGTTTTGTAGACCCACAAATCCAGGTTTGGAGGTTAGCCAGCAAAAAAATTGATAAATTTGGAGAGAGGTTTGCAGTCTGATTACAGAAAAATAAGATTAAGAAATATGGCTCATCTTTCTGTGTTTCTTTTCTTTCTTTTTCTTCTTTGTCTTCTTCTTCTCCTTCCTCTTCCTCTCCTCTTCTCCTTCTCCTCCTCCTCCTCCTCCTTGTCTGACTCTAGGGTGGGACTTATCTCAGTTTCTTGGCAGAGGGAGCCAGTGTTGTCCAAATGACATTTTCCACGGTCATGTGGCTAGCATGGGTATTTGCACATAACACAATTATCTTCTCACCGAAGTGGCTCTTGTTAATCTACTCACATTTGCATGCTTTCGAACTGCTAGGAGCTAAGGCAAGGAACAGGTGCTCACCCCATTGTATGGTGTTTGGGTCTCCAACCCAGACTGTCAGCTTTCCAGTTGACACACTCAGCATCTTTAACCTGCTGAGCCATTTGCATCCCCATCTTCTCAAAAAGCCCCACTGAATCCCATCAGCTTTGCACTGGAAAACGGCTCTCATTCTATATGTTACACCTGTCTATTTGAAGCCACCTTACAACCGATTAGTTTTGATCAAGCCAAAGTCAAAAAGGGGGAGAGAAACTTCTTCTGCTTACCTGTGATCTATCAAAATACTGCAAAGGATTTCTATGCATTGCAAGCTTCCGTTGACAATTCCCCTTGAAACTCCGTATATATCAAATGTCCTTGGAGACCTAACAGGCTACAGAACTCTGTTATTCTTAACTGCCTTTTGTAATGGCTCCGAAACTTCCTTTTCCTTCCCCCCAAAAGGGAAGACTGTAATAAGTTAAGAGATTCTGAATGTTTCGAGCAACAGTTCAGACTACTTTTCCCCTTCCTTCCAAGTTCTCATTATCTGGGAAACAGATTGGCATCTCCGGCACTAACAATACTGTAACCTTAGTCTTGCAGTCCCAACAAAGTACTAATGAGTTTGGTTTAGGGTTTACAGGAGAGCCGCCCTCCCCGCAGCAGTGAAGGGGTTGTTCTTCCCAACTGGCTTATCTTTCTTATCTCATCTGCATTTTAGTTACTTGAGACAGATGTGGCAAACATCCCCAATGGAATTCCTCCAGGAATACCCTGGTTTTATGAGAAAAGAGGAAATGTCAGCTGAGAAAGCAAAAGCTCAGAAAAATAGAACAGAGAATCAAAGAGAATCAAACGGGTGAATATGGTAGCTGTATTGACTTCGCCACCACATTATATACGGGTATGTCATATTCCATATAATATATTTTATTTTTATTTATTTAATTTGATTTGTCAATTGCTTAAAAGATAATAGGTATGAGTATAAACATAGTTATGAATACATGGATACATATAACAAAAATAAAAGAAACAATAGGACAGGGACAGTAAGCACGTTGGTGCGCTTATGCACGCCCCCTACAAACCTCTTAGGAAAGGGGTGAGGTCAATAGTAGACAGTCTAAGGTTAAAGTTTTGGGGGTTTGGGGAAGAATTAAGAATTATGAAATATAATTCAAAGTTTGATCAGTCAGTCCCATGCTTTCCAGAACCTCCAACAAACACTCTTCCAAACTATCCACCCCACTACCCAAAAAATGCTTTCTGAAATCTTATATGATGGGGGTAAAAATAATTCATAAGTTTTCAGCAATTTCCTGGATCAGATTTTGCAAGATTGATATTTGTGAAGCTTTGTGTAAGAATGAAGACATCTTCTGCATTCTTGTGTTATATTTTCTTCCTACCTTCCTCTTTTTCTTTTTCTTTCTCCTTTTGTTCTTTCTTTCTCTCTTTTAATTTCTTTCTTTCCTTTCATATGCCATTCATTTCACTTGGCAAAGCAGCTCTGGGAAGTTTTTAATTAAAATCGTAAGTACTGAAAACATTAAAAACATTAGGCGCAAAGATAAGAACAAACAAATGAGATTGATTTAATGATGGAATCTTTCTTGTTAATCTACCAACTACCTCCAACAAGAGAACCCCTTTCAAAATCTCAAAATGACTGTCCCTTCTACCTCTCAATTCGCGGGATTGACCAGAAGCGTGACAAACCAGAATAGACAAACCATGGATGAGATGATTGTACAGCGACAGACACCCCACCCTCAAACAAGTTCAATTCTTACATCTTTCTTTCTCTCATTAAAAATTGTCCATTTTGATTTATTCATCAAGCTAAGTGAGACACAATTGGAAAGTGATTAGCAATAGGCAAATTTGTCCATTTTGATTTCACTGAAGCTCAAACCCATCTTCTCCAAACAAGTCCTCAAGTTTTTTTTTAATTTTGTTTTGTTTTAAACCATATTGTGACTGATTTTTCATTTATTATCCCTGTCTGCTCTAAGTGCCCTCAGTCCACTGATTTAAACAACCCAATTCTAATAGATCATGATCCCATTTTAATCCTTATTCATTTTGGTTTGTCTTCCATGCCACTTCAGGAATTTCTCTGTATGCCATATCCCCGTGATATTTAAAATAATAATAACGCAGCAACCACTTTAAAGTAATTCTCTTATCTTCTGCTACATTTTGAGAAGTAAGCTAAAATGAATACATTTCCAAAGCTGGATGATTCATGTGTTTCAGAACTGTGGATGCATGCATATTGTAAATTCAGTCTTCACTAAACAGGAAAATAGATTCCAGCATCAGGAAAATCAATGCTAGCCTCAACATTAGCATCAGCTTAATCAATCGTTCATCCCAATATTTCTTCAGTGTTTGGTCCTTATTACAATCATGGAATCAGCATACCATGGACGTGGAGGAGGGGAATCTACTGAATTTTCAAAGACCAGAAGAAGCACAGGATAATACCCATAGCAAATAACACTATTATTCAATCAATCAATCAATCAGCACAGAGTGCAAGGGATCTTGGAGGTCTTCTAGTCCAACCCCTCCAGTCTCTTCTTAAAAACCTCCAGTGATGAAGCACCCACAACTTCTGAAGGCAAGCTGTTCCTCTGGTTAATTGTTCTCACTGTTATGAAACTTCTCCTTCATTCTAGGTTGCTTGATTATTTTCCATCCATTATCTCTTGTCTTGCCTTCTGGTGCTTTGGAAAATAAACTGATCCCCTCTTCTTTGTGGCAGCCCCTCAAATATTTTTTATCAAAGTTGTTATTTTTTACAATAAACATACAAACAAAACATAAAAACATAAAACCCTCTTTCAATTATATACATACAGTGTGTCAGTTGGTTACAATCTTTTGTGCTATCCTTTTTTAAACCATTACTCACAAGTTATATAAATTCTCACCTTATCAATCTAGCTTGTATAATATCAATTATTAAACATTCATTTGACTAAACTATTTTTCCATCATTTTATACGAGATATTCTAAATTTCATTATGATTTAATCTTATACATTCATGCAATGGTTGTATATTTTATATTGTATTCTATATCAATCTATTAACTTTTATTGTAAGGCTTACTAATCTATTTCTTTACCATGTCTTTTTATTAACCATTGATAAAATAAATCATATAAAAGGGTGGCAGCCCCTCAAATATTAAAGTACTACTATCACTAGTCCTTCTTTTCTTTAGACTGGCCATACCCAGTTCCTGCAACCGTTCTTCATATGTTATTTTTCTCCAGGCCCTTAATCATCTTAGTTGCTCTTCTTTGCACTTTTTTTTCAAGTCTCAACATCTTTTCTGTAATGTGGTGACCAGAACTGGATGTGGTATTCCAGATGTGGTCTTGCTAAGGCTTTATAAAGTGGTACTAAGACTTTGTGTGATCTTGATTTTATGCCTCCATTTATACAACTGAGGATTGCATAAGCTTTTTTGGCCACTGTTGCACACAATAGCAAATGACTCTATTATTCCTTTAGTAAATATTGGAAAGAAGCGGTTGGGAAAGCAATTATTTTTCCCATGCCCAATGCCAGAAATCCTTTCAGGACATTATTGAAGATATTTCAGAAAATACGAAGGATGCAGCGGATGGTCTATGATTCCCATTTTAAAAGTCACCCCCGAAATAGATCCGTGTGTCTGGCAAGCCGATCAGAAGTTCCGATCACATTTATTTATTTTTATATAGAACAATTATAGTCAAGGTTGACTCAGCCTTCCATCCTTCCGAGGTGGGTAAAATGAGGACCCAGATTGTTGGGGGCAATAGGCTGACTCTAAACTGCTTAGAGAGGGCTGTAAAGCACTGTGAAGCGGTATATTAAGTCTAAGTGCTATTCCTATATAGTCGCCCAGTCACTCACAGAAACTCCAGGCAGCTTACAAACAGTAAAAACACAAAATAGAAAAAGAATAAACATAAAAAAGATTAGGAAAAAACCAATAACCCACCCAGCAACAGCACAGGATAAAATAAGCCATTTGATGGGCTCCATCACATTCTGCGTTCCTCAGGCTCACTAGCAAAGCCATGTCTTCAAGCTCTTTTGAAAGACTGCCAAAGTGCGAGCCTGTCACATTTCTCCAGAGATGATATTGCAAATTGAGGGAGCCACCACGGAGAAGGCCCTTCTTCTGGGTCCTGCCAGATGAACCTCCTAAGGGGATGGGACTCCCAATATTCCTTGACGGTGGAGGTGACCAGCAAGAGATGGCCTCTCAGATAACCTGGTCCCAAGCCATAAAGGGCTTTTCGGGTGACAACCTTTACTTTGAATTGTACCCAGAAGCAAATTGGCAACCAATGCAGCTCCTGCAGGAGATCTGACACATGTGCACACCAAGATCTGCGCAATGTTTTATATTGTCCCTGACAAGTGTTGCAGAATAAAATACTTTATTTGGCCAAGTGTGATTAGACACATAACAAATTTGTCTCCGGTACAGAAGTTCTCATTGTATATGCAATGCAACATAATAATAATAACAACAACAATAATATCAATAAGAGGAAAGAAGATAATAAGAAGGATAATAATAATAATACCACAGCCACACTATGGGTAAATATACCTAGACATTAGACAGTACGATGAAGATTCAGTAGAAAGATGGCACAAGGGAAAAAACTGGGTCTAGTAGTTTGGGCATGTAATACCCTATAGCAGGGGTGTCAAACTCAAGATCCACGGTCTGGATCCAGCCCACAATGTAAGCAGATCCAGCCCATAGGGCCATCTTGGTCTACCCAATGTGAAGAGGAAACATGCCAGACGTTTGGGGAGTGGTGTCAGACTAACCACACCCCACCCAATCGGCCACACTCACCCCGTTGGCAACACCTGCCCAGTCAGTCAATCCCACCTGCCCCCCCCCCAAGGTCAACCACAGCCCTGATGCAGTCCTCCATGAAATTGAGTTTGACACCCCCTGTGCCATCCTGATGGGAGTGTTCTGACCTAGGCTTCCTTAGAAAGCATAAAACACAATCTTCGTCCCGGCAAAACCTCTTTTATTTCCATGGCTGTGAATTACGTTCATTCAGAGCCTGCAAGGCTTCACAAACAGTCTTTCAGGGGAATGTTTTTAAACACCCACCTTATCGCACTTGGAATGCTGCCAGAGAACTAATTGCCAAACACTGGGAGGGCAAGGCCAAACTTGACATAGAGTCAAACAGAACTTTTCAAAGCTTGAATCGACCAGATGAACTAATTGCTTCCTGCAAAAGCTCACTGTTCTATCCTCATTAACATACTTGAAATCCCTGCGCTTTGATTGGCCAAAGCGCGGGGCTTTCCGATTGGTCTGGCGAGCCGCGCCGATTGGCTCGTTAAGAATCTCCCGCGATTGGTTCATTCAGAGCGCGGGAGATTCGAAGCGCTGCCATTGGCCGCGGCCGCCGCGGCGAAAGGAATAAAAGCTGCGGGCTTTTTTCCTTTCGCCGGTTCGGTTCCAGTTTCTCAAATAAAGAGCTTTGCATGAAATCACCGACTCCTGGCGTCATTTCGCGGATATGACACTGGCGACGAGGGTGGGATCAAGACCCTGAACCGAACCCCGTGTCCGACGGAACCCAGACAAAGCACCGAGATGGCGAAAATCGCACCGCCCGCCCCCTTCAACCCCGCCACCGAAGACTGGGAATCGTTCTCCGACCAATTCCGCATGTACCTCGAGTGCACCGGTATGAAGGACGCCTCGGGCCCGCTAAAACGCGCCGTCTTCCTCACCCACTGCGGGACCGAAGTCTTCCAGATGGCCAAAGCGTTGGCCAAGCCCGCCGATGCAACCGCCATGGACTGGGACGTCCTTGAACCCATCCTTCGGCGACACTACGCTCCCGAGGTCCCCATCCTGATCCGGTGCAACGAGTTCTACCGGCGGGACCAGAAATCGGGTGAGAAATTAAGCGACTTCGTCGCCGAGCTGCGGCGCCTAGGGGGACTCTGCGAATTTGATAACCTAAACAACGGCTTGAGAGACCGAATAGTGCTCGGTCTGTGGGACCCCGCCCTCCAGAGCCGGCTGATGGCTAAGGGCAACATCAGCTTAGCAGACGCCCTCACCGCAGCCGCAGCCGCAGAAGCAACCCGAACTTCCGCCGACAGCATGCGCAGACCTGACACGAGGGACCGCGGCGGAAACAACAACCCGGCGAGGTCGACCGAACAAAAAACCGAGACGACTACACACCAGGGTGATTTCCACTCTGCATCCAGCACGTCCGAAGACGAGGAAGACATCCATCGACTTCAGACTGGGCGCAACCAACGGAACCGGAGAGGTCGTAAGTCAAGGACCAACTGTGCCAGTTGCGGCGGCGACCACCCCAGGTCGGAATGCTGGTTTTTCGACTCCATCTGCCGGCATTGCGACAAAAAGGGGCACATCGCCCGGGTTTGCCGCCTGAAGAAAAACCGCAGTCCGGCTCGATGGGACCAGAACGACCAGAGGAAGGAGAGCACACCACCCCGGACCAGAGAGCGCCACTCGGACAGCCGATGGGACCGGATCGGGCGATCCTCGCGAGGCGGCGACAACCGGCGGAGAGAGGAGACCCACCAGACGGTCACCATCGGCCACGCCATCACCAACGACGCCCGGAAAATCCATGTCAAGGTACGCATCGAGGGCCAGCCGTGCAAAATGGAGATAGACTCCGGGTCCTACCTCTCCATGATTGCATGGCACGAGATAAAGCGGTTGGTGCCTACCCTCCAAAGGAGGAACATAGACAGCCAGAGACTCATCGTAAAGGACTACCAGGGAAACCGCATCCCGGTAGTCGGCACCAAAGACTTTAACATAACGTATAAGGGGCGCACCGAACGACTCCCCCTAACGATCGTCGACCACGACCGCCCAAGCCTACTGGGACTGCAATGGTTCGCCCCGCTCGACATCGCCCTCACGGGAGTCAACCACGTCACCGACGACGGCTGGGAACAGCGACTAGCCCAGGAGTTCCAAGAGGTCTTCGACGGAAACCTGGGCAAGTACCAAGGGCCCCTTATCTCGTTCGACCTAGACC
Organism: Hydrophis major; assembly: GCA_033807585.1. Classification (NCBI taxonomy): domain Eukaryota; kingdom Metazoa; phylum Chordata; class Lepidosauria; order Squamata; family Elapidae; genus Hydrophis; species Hydrophis major. The sequence goes on along the minus strand of CM066332.1, from coordinate 133,197,321 downwards.
CTAAGGTCCCCCCCAAACGCCTGAAACCTAGGCGGGTGCCATTCGCACTGAAACCCAAAATAGACGAGCAAATTGATAAGCTCGTCAAACAGGGGGTACTGCAGCCCATAGACCACGCCCGGTGGGAGACCCCCATAGTCACCCCGATCAAGCCAGACGGGTCGGTGAGAATCTGTGGGGACTATAAGGCCACCCTAAATGGCGCGCTGCAACAAAGCGCTTACCCCGTCCCAATAGTGCAACACCTACTGCACTCGCTGGGAGGGGGCAAGGTTTTCGCCAAGCTCGATCTCGCCCAGGCATACCAACAGTTGCCGGTCGACGAGCAAACGGCAGAATCTCAGACCATCGTCACCCACCGGGGAGCATTCAAATGCAACCGACTCCAATTCGGAGTCAGCGTGGCACCGGGCATATTTCAGAGCCTGATGGAGAGGTTATTGCAAGGTATCAAGGGGGTGGTACCCTATTTCGACGACGTCCTAGTGTCGGCGCCCAACCAAGCCGAACTAGAAAGTCGACTAAGAGTGGTCCTAACTAAATTTAAAGAGACGGGACTAAAAGTAAAAAGGGAAAAATGCCAACTGTGCACGGAACGAGTGGAATTCTTGGGCTACCTCCTAGACCGGCACGGCATTCACCCCACAAGCAAAAAAATCAAGGCCATCAAAGAGGCCCCCACCCCTAAATCAAAGACTGAACTACAAGCGTTCTTGGGGTTACTGAACTTTTACAATGTTTTCCTACCCCAAAAGGCGACGGCGGCGGAGCCCTTGCATAGGCTCCTGGACAAGGCGGCGACCTGGACTTGGGGGAAACGGGAGCAAGCCGCCTTCCAAAAAACAAAGGACCTCCTCACCTCCGACGCCGTCCTCATACAATTCAGCGAAACCCTGCCTCTGGCCGTCACTTGCAATGCATCACCCTTCGGCGTCGGCGCCGTCCTCAGCCATACCCTTCCCGATAGAAAAGAAGCACCCATCGCGTTCTTTTCAAGGACCCTCACCAAATCAGAGCGGAACTATAGCCAACTGGACAAAGAGGCTCTGGCTATAGTTGCCGCCATAAAGCGATTCCACGAATACCTCTACGGCCGGCCCTTCACCATTATAACGGACCACAAGCCGTTGCTGGGAATCCTTGCAGGGAACCGGGCCACCCCGAACATTCTATCTCCCTGAATGACAAGGTGGTCCGAGTTCCTGGCGGCCTACAACTACGAACTCATACACAGACCGGGTAAGACGATCTCCCATGCAGACGCATTAAGCCGCTCGCCGCGACCGGAACCCGACTCTGACCCAGCACCCAGGACGACCACCCTCAGCATCGAGACTCTACCCAACCTGCCCATAACCGCGTCAGACATTGCCCGAGAAACTAATAAAGACAGGCGTCTGGCGCGGGTTTTGCATTGGGTAGAGAAAGGGTGGCCGGAAAGGGACAACGACGAGTCCGTCAAGACGTTTCGAAACCGCCAAACGGAACTCTTGTTGTTAAAAGGGTGCATCCTATGGGGAGACAGGGTGGTCATTCCAGACAAACTACAGGGGAAGGTTTTGGAAATGCTGCACGAGGGGCACCCTGGCATCGTGAGAACTAAAGCCCTGGCCAGAAGTTACGCTTGGTGGCCAGGGATGGACAAGCAGATAGAGGCCTGGGTAGCTAGGTGCCAACGATGCCAGGAGACAAGGCCCAGCCCACCCACAGCACCCGTCCTAGAGTGGGAAACCCCAAGGGGATCTTGGTCCAGAATCCATATAGACTTCGCCGGACCCACAAACGGACACACCTTCCTCATAACAGTTGACGCTTACTCCAACTGGCTGGAGGTAAGCAACATGAAGACAACAACCACGGAGGCCGTGACCAAAGAAATCTGCAGACTCTTTGCAACACACGGCCTCCCAGACGTCGTCGTCTCCGACAACGGGCCCCAGTTTACCTCACTGGACTTCGAGAAATTCCAGGCGGAAAGGGGCATCCGCCACGCACTAACAGCACCGGCGCACCCGGCGGCGAACGGTAGGGCGGAACGGATGGTCCAATTCACCAAAAAGACCATCTGGAAAATAGACCACGGGGAGATCCAAGAGAAAATCAACAGACTACTCTTTACCCAACACATAACCCCGAATACCACTACCAACAAAAGCCCAGCCGAACTACTAATGGGTAGAAAGCTAAGGTCCCCACTCGACAGGTTACACCCTACGTATAACCCAGAGCGGCCCCCAGACTCCAGCACAAAAAACCGAACGTTCGCGCCCGGGGACCCCGTATATGCCAAGAACCTGACGGGAGACCCTCTATGGATCCCAGCTGTCATCACCCAAGCAACAGGCCCACACTCATACCAGCTATAAACAGCAGACGGACGAGCGTGGAAACGCCACATCGACCAACTTAGGTCGAGGACCGCAGGCGAACCCAACCCCCGTAACGCAAGCCAAGGGGGGAGGGAATACCCAGGAGACCGAATACAAGGAAAAATAAACCAGCAGTACTCACCGAAACGCAGCCATCACGACCCCTCGTCAGAAAAGAACAGCCAAGCCAGCTCGACCGACCCGGAAAGACCGAGCGGGAGCGGCGAAACCCGTAGCTCAACCAACCCGGAAGGCCCAGGAGGGAGCTACGGAGAAAGAACCGGCCTGATCGACCAGCCGGTTCCCACAGCAGCAAGAGCAACGAAGATCCCGACCGAACCGGCCGAGATCCAGCCTACAACTGAGTTGCGCAGGTCAAGTAGGACCAGACGGAGCCCCGCCTACCTACGTGACTACGCAACGTAAGGACTGAACCAAGAGGGGAGGGGTGTTCTGTCCTCATTAACATACTTGAAATCCCCGCGCTTTGATTGGCCAAAGCGCGGGGCTTTCCGATTGGTCTGGCGAGCCGCGCCGATTGGCTCGTTAAGAATCTCCCGCGATTGGTTCGTTCAGAGCGCGGGAGATTCGAAGTGCTGCCATTGGCCGCGGCCGCCGCGGCGAAAGGAATAAAAGCCGCGGGCTTTTTTCCTTTCGCCGGTTCGGTTCCAGTTTCTCAAATAAAGAGCTTTGCATGAAATCACCGACTCCTGGCGTCATTTCGCGGATACGACACTCACGTCCCCTTCACTCCTCTTTTATGGGAGGGGCCAATCACCTCCAAGATGTGGCCTTACTCCTGAGTCGACCCTGATTTCTCAATTGTTCTTGTCTTCTGGTAGCCCTGTGCATGCTCAGGCTAAGAACCAGTTCCAGAAACTCCCCCGCCTCACTGCTGCCTGAGTCTGAAGGCAGCCGATGATTGCCAGCCTGCCCTGGCCCCATCTCTGCCTCTGATGCAGAGCCCTCGTCCAAGCCTCCAAGGCTGGCTCAGGTTCCTCCCCAACCTCCTCACTACTGTCCACCTCTGCTGCCATCTCCATCAGCCACCGGTGGGCCACAACAGGGAGGAGTTGAAACCATTTATATCCAGGATGTGAGGGGTCTGTAGATGTTTTCTCAACCCTCCTTCTGACCCCCACAATGTCTTCTATAGAAAGCAGACTGGCTGCAATTGTTCTTTCTGCAGTCCTAATTATCCATTGGAGTCTGTAACTGTCCTGTTTGGTTACTGTACCAAACCAGACAGTGAAACTGGCATATGCTATTGCTGGGTTAAAGTCATTTATGTATTATAAATGCTCCTTTGCTTTTTCAATCATGTGATGCTAAGCAGCTTACAGCAAAGCGTGCAGTATATATCATACATCTGCATTTATCAAATTTAGGTAACCATATTCAGCCCTAACCCATAATAAGAAAAAACACTAATGGCACACATTCAACATGATCTACGAATCGTGAGATAATATTAATGCAGCAAGATTAAACTCTGCTCGGTTCAAATCCATCTCTCATTCTTGTTTCAGTTCCCAAATGCCCGGGTTTTTAAAACCTTCCTGCCTATTAGGAATGAGGTTGAGGTTCTTATATTTGGTAAGGAGGGAGAGATGTTCGCAAGAGGGGAGAGCCTACAGCAGGGATGTGAAAATCAGTTTCATTGAGGGCCGCTTCAGGGTTGTGTTTGACCTTGGGGAGCCGGGGTGGGCGTGGCCAGGGTGGATGTGGTCAGCTTGATGTCACTCCTGTCGGGGGGTGTCTGTGGTGGTCCAAGTGCTCTGCCAGTGAAAATAGGCTCCCAATCTCCATTTTCGGCCGTGACCCTCTGCCAGCAAAAACAGAACTCCGGAGGGCTCTACCCAGCCCTCACGAGGTCCGTTTTCGGCTACGACGGCATCCTGCAACCCTTTATCAGTGAAAATGGAGCTTGGGAGGGCAGCACAAGGCCTTCCTGAGCTCTGCTTTTGCTGGCAGAGGCACTGCGCGCCAGTCTTTCACAGGTCCATCCCATGGGCTGGATCTAAGCAGCCCATGGGCCAGATCCGGCCTGTGGGCCTTGAGTTTGACACCCCTGACCTATAGGGAAAACTCAACTCTAAGTCTCTTTTCCTTAAACTTCATTCATGCTGGAGTTTCCTAGCAAGCATCTTCAAGAGGGGCACCTTGGAAAGACAGGTTTTCTTTGGAGTGGGTGGTTTTAAGGATATCCAAACTCCCAGCTCTCTCTTTTTCGTGATACATTCTCTTCATGTTCCTCTTATTCCAGTTTCTTTTCTGTTTCATGCCGGCAAGCATTTAAGTTTCCTTACACTATCTGGCATTTTTCCTGTTTCACCTTTAAGTTCTTTTACTCTCTAAAAGATGCTCCATGACTCAAAAATTTGATTTCCCCATGACTGTTGAATCTCTCTGTAGATGCTGGCCAAGGAAGTAGTGAAAGCAGCTTGGTTTTAGTACATAAAAATAACACTCTTCGGGAGATCAATGGATCTGGATGATAGCCCTATCAGCATCAGAATAATGGAAAGGAGAAGGAGGGGGAGAAGGAGGGGAGAGGGAGAAGGCGGAGGAAGAGAGAGAAGGGAGGGGAGGAGGAGGGAATGGGGAGGAGGAGGGGAGAGGGAGAAGGCAGAGGAGGAGAGGAAAGGGAGCGGAGGAGAGGAACGGGGAGGAGGAGAAAGAGGGGAGAGTGAGAAGGAGGGAGAAGGATTATCTTGCATTTGTTTTTGAATGAACTGAATATTAAAATTGGTCATTATTGCATTTAGAAAGAGGCATTCTAAGGTCTTTCCATATTTGGGAAGGACAGGGTCATATGCTGATGCAGAAGAGAAGTCTGCTGAGTGATAGAGAAGGAGGTCAGCAATTTTCACACATTTAGCATATGCTAATATTGCTACAAAAGTGCCGAGAATATAAATGGAGCTGCAGTGCATCTTACCACAGAGAAGCTTTTGCTTATGTCCTGTGTGTTTGCTCACTCTACTGCTAATGCTTAATAATTGTCAGGCTCCAAAAATAAAGAAAGTCACGTTGAGATTCTTCCAAGCAAATTTCTTTATTGTTCCTCACCGATAGACAGAATCTTGCCAAACTAAAGCAACTAGCCATATAAAGTATTTGCTCCGAGAACTGTTAGGGAGAATCTGTCTTGATCCTCTTTCTCTCACACAACCTATCTGAACTGAGTTGCCTCTTGCTCCTTTGGAATGCACTCTCTCCCTCCTGGGAATCCAGACTACACTCCATCACAATAATTACCTTTCATAGGCCATTTTCCTTCTCTTTTTTTAGGATTCTTGATGTTAGCATCAGCTCCATTCACCCGGGCCACCCCAGTCTAGTGCCCTTGCATTTTCAAGCTAAAGTCCCATCTTCTCAGGAAGTTATATGTAATCCTCAACTTAAATCATTTGTTTAGGGACCATTTGACATTACAATGGCACTAAAAAGTGACTGGTGACCATTTTTCACACTTATGACTGTTGCAGTATCCCCATGGTCATGTGATCAAAATTTGGATGCTTGGCAATTGGGTGCAGTGTCCTGGGGGGGGGGAGTTATCACATGATCACCTTTTGCCACCTTCTGACAAACAAGGTTAATGTGGAAGCAAGATTAACTTAACAAACATATTACTGACTTAACAACTGCTGTGGTTCACTTAACAACTGTGGCAAGAAAGTGGTAAATTGGGGCAAGGCTCACTTAACAACTGTCTTGCTTAGCAATAGAAATGTTGTGCTCAGTTATGGTTATAAGTCAAGGACTACCTGTACCAGGTTGGGAAAGGCAGGAACATATCGTTGGAAGAAATATCCAGGTTCAGTTCCAAGCTGGGAGAAAGGCACTGGAAACAAAATGGAGGCTGTAGGCTGTAGGCTGTTTTGAAATAAAGGTTCCCTTTATTGATGAAGCAGAACCACCAACCACATGTGATTCTGGGCAGCTGACAAAATGGAGTTGAGAGTAGGTGGGTTTTTCTGTGACTTTGAAGTTTGAACTGTTCTGGGGCTGGTACAATGAAGGGGCTTGTACAATGGTGGGCTTCAAATAATTTAACAAAAGGTTGTCTGCCTGGTTGCTGGGTGGGCGTGGCCATGGTGGGCATGGCCTAGTCGGCCTCCTGCACCAACCTGGGAGCAAAAAGAGGCTGTGGAGGGCCCGTTTTCCACCTTCCTGGGCTCTGGAGGCTCTCTGGAGGCCAGAAACAGGCCTGCTTTCACACCCCATGGACCTCTTGGAGGCTCATTTTCCACCTCCCTGGACTCCACCCTGCACTTATCTGGGATCCAAAATGGGCCTCATGGGAACTCTTGGGAAGGGTGTGGTGGAGTGGAGCCAGATGGTTGTCGGAACTACCGGTTTGCTAAACCAGACATAAAATTAACATCTGGTTCACCTGAACTGGTGCAAACTGGCTGAATCCCACCCCAGGGCTTGTGTTCTGAAAAGGTGTTGTGCAGTTCCTTTTGTGGCTAATGGCTTTCATCTGGTGTTGGATCTTGGGTGAGGGGCTGCTTTCTAATCCTACCATTCTGCCAAGGAGTTTCGAAATATCTTGTCTTGAATGGATGACCAAATCTGCATTTCTATAAACTGGCCTCCTCAGTTTCTGCTTGTGGGGAGGGGGACTGGAGCTGGTTTCTGCATTCCTTAAGTTCCCCCCCCTCCCATTTAGGGGAAATATTCTATCCTGGCTTTTTTTTAATATTTCCCAAAATATTTCATTTTTGAGTGGGGGGGGCTTCCCACAATATGATGCCTTTAAATGGAAAACCCTGGCTTACAAACTAGACTATGTCGCCTACCTAGGAACCAATGAGCCACCAAATGCAATTTTCTCCTCCTGTCGCATTGTCAGAGTTTGGGAACTTGTTAAATGCCCTCAGGCGGTTTCCTTGTTTCTCTTACTTTCCACCCAGAGAAATGGTGGTGTCAACTTAAATTTAAAGCTGTTTCCTTCTTCTTCAGCAAACTGTCCTTCACCAGAGAGCTCTTTGCTCAAAGATTGATTCAAAATTTGATAGGAAGGAATCTCTGCCATTCTCTTACTCTTAGTCCTTCTTCAGATTGCTTTTCCTATTATTCCTTGTGGCAGTGGTGTCAGGGGTGGGTTTCTACTGGTTCTGTCCACCTCTGTAGAACCGGAAGCTCTGAAGAGCAGCAGACATAGAACCGGTTCTATGTCTGCTGATGTTTTTGCCCACCCTGGCTCTTACCTGACTTTTATTTCCTGCTTTTTCAACTTCAGCTGCCATGCGAGGCACAAGTGCAGTTAAAAAAGCAGGGAAAAAAGTGCTTTTTCAAACGCTGCTTCTCTGCACTCAGCACTGCTTAGCTGTCCAGGCAGCCAGCTGATGACGATTTACAGGGGTGCACGTGCAGCATGCAGGGAAGCACATCATAAATCACTGAACCTCGTAAATTACCGAACCAATAGTTAACCCTGTCGGATCCCACCCCTGAGTGGTGGTGTGCTACCGGTTTGGCCCGGTTCATGTGAACCGGTAGTAAAAACCACTACTAGAATCAGTAGTAAAAAAAAAAAAAAAAAGCCTCCAAAAATCAGCTGAGAGGATAAAAGACCAAAAAGCGCATGGGAGGATAGGAGGGTCACTTCTAGCTTTTCATTTCTTCATCCTCTCAGCTGATTGCCTTGTTAGGTGCCTGTGTGTTAGGAGCACACACGCACGATCACACGATCACCCACCAAACTGGTAGCGACTAAGGTAGGATCCCACTACAGGTCATGTGGGAAACACATATAGGATCGTACGTGCATACACAGACAATATACATATCAAAAAAAGAATGAAAGAAGAGAGATGGGAAGTCTACCAGTGGCCTAGAAAGTGAAAGAGATTCCAGATAGTTCTTTGTAGACGAATCTATGCTTTTTCAATTCCATGCTTCTTTCTTTAAAACAGTACACCAGTTCCAATAAAGGGCAATATTTGTAGCTCAGGGTTGAAATTTGGGGAGGGAGGGAGGGAAGCCTCCTTGGTGCTCTCTGAGCTTGGTTGTTTTTCTTGCAGCTGTTTCGTTACCCAAATTAGGTAACCTCATCAGTTCTAGCACTGATGGTGTTACATAGTCCAGGTAATGGAATATCTGCAAGAAAACCACCAAGCTCAGAGAACACCAAGGAGCTCCACTCCCTCCCAGTACACAGGTTATGGGGTCTATGTTGGGCTCAGAAGTTTTCACACTATGTTTTAACCTCACTCCTTCCTTCTTTTCTTCCTTCCCTTTCCTTCCTTCCTACTTTCTTTTTCTTTCTTTTTTCTTTCTTCTTTCATTCTATGTCTTCCTTCCTTATTCTTCTTTCTTTTTTCTTTCTTTCTTTTCCCTCATTCCTTCCCTTCCTTTTTGTTCTTTCTTTCTCTTCCTTCCTTCCTTATTTTCTTCCCTCCCTTCTTCTTCCTTCTTCTTCCTTCCTTCCTTTCTTTTTTCTTTGTCTTCTTCCCTCCTTCTTCCTTCTTCTTTCTTTCTCTCCCTTCCTTCCTTCCATTTTTTCCTTCCTCTCTTTCTCTTTCTCTTTCTTTCTTTACCTTCCTTTTTTCTCTTTCTTTCTTTACCTTCCTTTTTTCTCTTTCTTCCTTCCTTCATTCTTATCTTCCTTCCTCCTTTTCCTTCCTCCTTTCTGTCTTTCTTCCTTCCTTTCTTTCTTTTAGAGCATTTCTCTTCTCAAGGGAAAAACTTGTTTATTAGACCATTATATTATTTTCATTTCATTTCTAAATTCTACATAGTGCCACTTGAAAGTTTAGACTTTCAGTTTTCTTACCTCCTTCTATTTCCCTTTTTGGGGTCAATTAGTAATAGAAGGATACTTACGGAAGCATAGTAGGATTCAAAGAGATTATAATAGGAGGGTACAGAGAACAAAATGAAGAGATTATACAAGTAAAGAATAACGGTATTATATATCAGCTGTAAGAAAATTTTGGACTGTATGACCACAGCAGGAACAGTTCATACATCTTCATAGTTTTCTCTACAGCCATGAGGGCTGGAGACTTAATAATAACCCATGGCAATAAAAAGAGAAAACAGCTGGCAATGTGCCTGGCAGCATGACATTCAGCCACAGGTGTAGAAGGGACTGACTTAAGAAATGAGCCCTGACCATTAAAATTCCAGTAAATATCAACTGAGATCTCTTTGCCTTTCATTATGAGATATGGGCAACAGCTGGTAGATAGAGGTCCCCAAAATTGTTTTAGCTGGCATTTGTAGAAGAGTTAAACTTCAATGGGCACTGAGCTATTCATGGGAGTATTCATCAGGATCTACTTTATTATTTTCATTTTTACTGATGGGCTGCCTTTTTACTTCCTAGGAATTTTCAACCACTCAAAGATAAAGTCATCACTGTATCATCATTTCCAAATCCTTCCCCCACCCAAAAAAAATCAACAAGTGCAAAATTTCAAATTGAGATAGATAAATAAATAGATAGGTGGATAGATAGATAGATAGATAGATAGATAGATAGATAGATAGATAGATAGATAGATAGATTATAAATAGATAAATAGATACCCCATAGATGATAGATAGATAGATAGATAGATAGATAGATAGATAGATAGATAGATAGATAGATAGATAGATAGATAGATAGATATAGATAGATAGATGATAGATAGATAGATATAGATAGATAGATAGATAGATAGATAGATAGATAGATAGATAGAGATAGATAGATAGATAGATAGATAGATAGATAGATAGATAGATGAGAGAGAGATAGATAGATGAGAGAGAGATAAAGAGAGAGAGAGAGAAATGAGCAGTGTGATAGCCTAGTGGTAAAGACACTTGACTTGCTCAGAAGGTTGAGAAGGTTGAGAGTTCAATCCTAGAAGTTTCTCTTCTAAAGCCTAAAGTTTCTCTCCTAAAGAAAAAATATCTGCTGCGAACTCCACATGATGTCAGGAAGGGCATCCGGCCAGTAAACTCTCAGCTCCATCCAGTCACCTTGACTTTCAACTCGAAATTAAGGGTTGATGGGAGGAGTGGGGAGAGAGAGAGAGAGAGAGAGAGATTAGCGTGGCTGGCTGGCCCCACCCTGCTCCTCCCCTCCTAGGAGTCTCCACACAACCCGTTTTGGATGCGAGGTAAGTGCAGGGTCCATGCGAAGGCTTGGAGAAAGGAAAAAACGGCCTCCAGAAGTTCTGGAAGTCCAGAAATGGGCCCATTTCCAGTCTCCAGAGAGCCTCCAGAGCCCAGGGGAAGCAGTTTTTGCCCTCCCAGAAGTTCAAGGAAACCCTCTGAAGCCTGAGGAAGGCGAAAACACCCTGCCATGGTGCAAGAGGCTGACTAGGCCATGCCCACCATGGCCACGCCCACCCAGCAACCGGACAGAGAACCCGTTGCTGCCATTTTTGAAGCCCACCCCTGCTTATAGGGCTGACATGTTCAGTAGGTCAGTTGGTTCTCTTCTGATGCTGCCATGATATTCCAACCCTGTCTTCCATTCTTCAAGTTACCAGAACTTCAAGTACAGGAATTAAATTACATTGCCCTGCTCTTGACTTTTGATTATTTCTTCAACCGGGAAGAGAAGAAGAATAGATCTCTGGACAAACTGATATAGGCCTGCCTTTGGGCCCAGTGAAAACCTGCAAATCATTTACTCCCACAACTCTGATTACAAATTAAACACAAGGTCACCGATGTGGTCAGTCTTGGCTAGAGAGCCAAATGGTTCAAAATAAAAAGACGCAGATGTGGTCTTTAAATATCAGGATCTATGACTAGGATTGAGAAGCTCCAGTCATTTCATTTATGCTCTATTGTGGTGGAGGCGCGAAAGCTGTGTGATAAAGCATTATCCAAGGGCAACTTAGGTGCTGGATCTATATTTCCCATTTCCACATGGCTCAATTAAAGTTGCATTTCAATGTTGGAACATTTCTGCTTTGTTCTGATCTCTGTCTTTCCCTTTAAAGCTTGTTGCTATAGGACAGGGGTCTCCAACCTTGGCCCCTGGAAGCCTGGTGGACTTCAACTCCCAGAATTCCACAGCCAGCTGGCTGTGGAACTCTGGGAGTTGAAGTCCGCCAGGCTTCCAGGAGCCAAGGTTGGAGACCCCTGCTATAGGATGTTTGGCTCTGGAAATCCTTACTGCTGTTTTTTGTTTTTTTTTTCCACACACCAATGCCCGATTCATTGATATCTATGCTCATCAATACAGACTGAATAATGACCTTGGCTTGCAAATTAACTGAAAGTGATGACTTGTTGCTTGGTGAGTGCTTATAAAGGCACAAGCTAAGATAGACAGAGTCACTGGTAGGTACTGCAACGATGTTCCAATGTTGAAATGCAACTTTAATTGAGCCACGTGGAAATGGGAAATATAGATCCAGCAACTAAGAAAATAGATGAGATATTTTGTCTCTATTTAATTCTTGGTAGGATGGTATAGTGGAATGTAGCCTGGATTCCCAGGAGGGAGGGGTTGCTTTCCAGAGGGCAAAGATATATCAGAGCTTGGAAAGTCTGGTTGGCAGAAAGAGGACTAATGTCAGGGTTCCGGTGGATGCCCTAATTAATTCATGAACCTTGAGCCAAGTTTCAAAAGAAATCCAATTATTTATTTTCCAAGTGCAATCGGCTCTGCCCCACATAATTTACTGCCCACCTATGACCCTATTTCCCCCTCCTCCCAGGGTGTGTCATAAATCACATTGTCCAAGGGAGCACTTTTGTGGCTGTAGGAAACATGCTTATCCAGCTTGCTCTAGTAACCTGGGATACAATCTAGAGAAAGGTATGTATGGAATGTGCTTCTGGTCATAGCAACCAAGTTTCTCCATCAGTTCTCCCCACCCTCCTGCCTACGGCAACTCAAGAGCAGTCCAGAAATGGTTTACAAGTTGACAGCTAAAACAGCTCCTCCCTAGCTTTCTCCAGACGATGTATGTATGGATCGTATGTACATATATGCTGCTCATCTCACTATTGAAAGTGGTTCTGTGTGATAGGGAGTATACCCACAGTTATGCAAATAGTTGCTTTAGTCTGGCAAGATTCTGTCTACGGATGAAGAAGAATAAAGAAAACTACTCTTAAGTAACTTCACATGTCGTTCTTGGTTCTTGGGGCCTCACGGGTGAGAGGTCAGCTTTCAAAACCATGGTGGTTAGCATCTGAATGCCCTTATTATCTGTAGTTATCAATAAACTAGTTTCAAGACACAGCTTAAACAAAACATTTGGATGACCTGGCCAAGAGTAAGAATGATATAAGAAGTGATTGCTTTTTTTAAAAAATCAATATTGTATCTTTTTGTAAAAAAATCAGATGGATGATCACACAACAGTAATAGAGTCTAGCTCTTAAGAATCTGGTTTATCTGTTTCTTGTCCACTCACTTAAACCTTTAAGTAAAACTCATTATTTTAATCAGGGTCCAAGATATATCTCTTCTGAAAGTTTTCTGGAACCTCCAGTTGTTTTGAAATGTTTGATTGGTTCTCTATATGGTAACTATACTGAAGCTATTATACAATATTCACAAAGATGTAAAATGTAATGGAGGCGTGGGCAGTGAAGATGACTGAATTAGTAGAAATGTCAATTTGATGAGGGACAGAACAATAAGTACTTTTTTGAAAAGACTGGAAACCTTTCATAAACTTCTTTGCTGAAAATGGATAAAAATGACTTGGTTTCTGGATTTAGTAATTGAAAATGGTTGACTATGGGATGATGTGAATTATGTGATGTAACCTCAGTGGAAGAAAAATGACAATAAGTAAGTTATAACTGCTGTAAAGAAGATCAGAGGGTGTTTCTTTTAAGTATTTCTTTTCCTTATCTTTTCTTATTGTATCTTTTTTTTAAAAAAAAAGGGATTTCTATATATTTTTTCTATATCTTTTCTGTATTAAAAGAGTTCTAATAAAAATTATAATAATGTTTTGAACTTTTTTCTCAGATAAAGTAAACTTTTGAATTATTGCACAACATTTTGACTCAAGAAACATTGTCTTGCACATAAATATACACAATATATGAATGAATTTATATCATATACAGGTGGTCCTTGCTCAGCATCAACAATGAGGAACAGCAGTTCCATTACTAAGCAATGCGGTCATCAATCATGGTATGATGTGATCATGACAGACGTACCAGCTCATTTCTGCCATGGTCATTAAGCAAATCACCTGCGGTCATTAAGCAAAACATCACGTGATCATGATTTGCAATTTTTCATCTGACTCCTCTATTGCTTGTGTAGTCAGCAAGTGTCAAGCATATGATGTGGGTTGATGTGATGGCCATGAATGCCCCAGTTTGGGTTGCAAAGCACCCAAATAGCAATAGCACTTATGTACTGCTTCACAGTGTTTTATAGCAATAGCACTTAGACTTGTATACCGATTTACAGTGCTTTACAGCCCTCTCTAAGCTGTTTACAGAGTCAGTATCTTGCCCCCCAACAATCTGGGCCTTCATTTTACCCATCTTGGAAAGTCTGAAAGTCTGAGTCAACCCTGAGTCGGTGAGATTTGAACTGCCAAATTGCCAGCAGCTGACAGTCAGCAGAAATATCCTGCAGTACTGCACTCTAACCATTGCACCACCAGAGTTCATAGCCCTCTCTAAGCAGTGTACACATTCAGTATATTGGCTCCAACAATCAGATGGATGGATGGATGGATGTCCTCATCATTTTACTTATCTTGGAAAGATGGAAGGCTGAGTCAACCTTGAGCCAGTCAGGATTGAACTGCCAAACTGCTGGCAGCCGGCAGTCTGCAGAAGTAGCCTGCAATACTGCATTCTAACCACGGCGCCACCACATCTCTTGATGTAGTTGTGAGGGGGGTTGCAATGATTCTAAGTATGAGGACCCAGTTGTAAAGTTATTTTTTCAACACCATCATATCTTTGAACAGTCATTAGACAGGTCAATCATTAGGCAAGGATTCCCTGAACACATAACAGCCACATTAAATAGAATGACCATATTATATTGGAACAAAAACATTACTTTGGAATAGCTAGACACAATTCAGGATACTTACTTAATTCTGAAAATCACAGGAAACTTTGGATACCAACCATCCAAAGGAATGGTGTATGATCTCCTTCCCTGTGAGATTGTTTGATGAGTCCTTTGGAAGGTGGTGGCAATGTTTGAGATTACGGCAGGTTGTTTTGAAAAGACCATCATTAGTAGTGACTGCACATCCTTGGAACTCCATTCTCTAAAAGCTCTTCTCACCCATTCATTGCCTACCTTTCAGGCAATAGTGATGTCCTCCTTGTTTTAACAGAATAATAGAATTGGGAGGGGCCTTGTAGGTCTTCTAGTCCCTCTGCTCAAGCAGGAAGGGATCTTGTAGGTCATCTAGTCCAACCCCTGCTCAAACAGGAGAGCCTATACTATTTCAGACAAGTGGCTGTCTGGTCTCTTCTTGAAAGCCTCCAGTGATGAAGCTCCCACAGCTTCTGAAGGCAACTTCTGTTCCATTGGTTAATTGTTCTGTCAGGAAATTTCTCCTTAGTTCTAGGTTGCTTCTCTCCTTGATGAGTTTCCATCCATTGTTTCTTGTCCAGCTTTCAGGTGCTTTGGAGAATGGGTTGACCCCCTCTTCTCTGTAGGAACCCCTTAAATATTGGGCTACTGCCATTAGGTCACCCCCTTAGTCCTTCTTTTCACTAGACTTGACATACTCAATTCCTGCAGCCATTCTTCAGATGTTTTAGCCTCCAGTAATGCTGTATGATCTCCCTCCCGGTCATTGTTTCTGATGTTTGAGATGATGGCAGATTCTTCTGGAAGGACCATTATTAATAGTGACTGCACATTCTTGGAACTCCATTCTGTCAGAGCTCCTCTCACCAACCATTTCCAACCTATCAGGCAATCGAGATGTCCTTTTTGTCTAGCACTTTTACTTGGCTCTGGATTTGAACCAATTGCTTTTCATGGCTTCCACTTTTCAACAGGTTATCATTTGTCATATTTTCTGGGTTATATGATTGAATATGCCATAAGAATTAACACAAAGAACATACTTAGGTACCCATTGGTTTTCCAGCACCATGCTAAAATGCTTAGTTTCAAAATAAATTAGTAGATTTTCAGTGGAAAGATGCTTCCAACTGAATATTTAAGGGCAATATGGAGGCTGATTTTTTAAAACCTCATGGATTAAAATAGAAAGTAGATCTTCAAAGATCTTTGGGAGGGAGAGATACCTTTCAGTAAAGAATATTGATATAACTTCAAGAATAGAATAAAATAGAATAGAATAGAATAGAATAGAATGGAATGGAATGGAATGGAATGGAATAGAATAGAATAGAATAGAATAGAATAGAATAGAATAGAATAGAATAGAATAGAATAGAATAGAAGGTGGGGTGGGGTAGGGTTGGGTAGGGTAGGGTAGGGTAGGATAGGATAGGATAGGATAGGATAGGATAAAATAGAATAGATTTGTCAAGTGTTATTCGACATGGAAGGAATTTATCTCCAATGCAGAAGCTCTTAGCATGCATGCAAAGCAACAGTGTAATAATAATCATAATAATGATACCAATAATAGGGATAATAGAGAAGATGAGAAGGATTGTAATAATACTATAGCCATACAACATGGGTAAATATACATAGACATGAGACAGCACGGTGAAGATTAGGTGTTCAGCAGAATGATGGGACAAGGAAAAAACTGTCTCTGTGTCTAGTTGTTTTGGCATGCTTTTTTCTGCAGTCCACTCTAGAGTCCTCATCATCCTCTCATTTATAGGACGTCTTCTGGCATTTGCAATGGTTGGGACATTCACAGTATCCGTGCAACACATTTGCAGCTAACTGTCTTTGCAAAGCAATAAATAATCCTAGGAAACAAGAAGGCGATGCAAAATGCTTGGCTGAAACGATACAAAAGTGCCTCACACAGTTCTAGGAGAAACACTATGGAGTGGGAAAATTATATCGAAATTGCCTTGACACACACAAAGCACTGTTTTGAACAGTGACTTTATTTTGTAAGCCATTTCAGGGCATTGCACATTTAAAAGAAAAATTACCAGTCCATAATTCTATAGCTACTTTTTTTCAGTACAAGTACTCCTCGACTTACAACTACCATGTTTTCCCCAAAATACAACCTACCCTGAAACTAAGACCTAGCTTGATTTTTACATGTGCACCCAATATAAGCCCTATCCCCAAAATAAGCCCTAATTAAGACCACTATCACTCCAGGGTGCACTGGTGAAAATTAAGCTAGGATGGGAATTGGGGGTGGTGGTGCAGCTGCCTTACTTCTTCCTTTTGGACAGTTTGCAGCCAGGCCTCACACACCCTGACACCTGCCTTGCCAGCCTCACACCCTGACACCTGCCTTGCCAGCCTATTTCTTCTGCAACCGGCAAGGCTTTCCTGAAGGCCTCTGCAGCCGAGAACAGAGCTCCAGATTGATCCTTCAGGAAAGCCTTGTTGACCTCCCCTCAAAATAAGACCTGGTGCCTTTTTTTGGTGGCAAAAAAAATATATAAGGCAGGGTCTTATTTTCGGGGAAACATGGGACAATAGAGCCCAACATTTCTGTTGCTAAGTGAGACAATTGTTAAGTGAGTTTTGACCCATTTTATGACCTTTCTTGCCATAGTTGTTCAGTGAATCACTGTACTTGTTAAGTTAGCAACATGGTTGTTAAGTGAATCTGGCTTCCCTATTGACTTTGCTTGTTAGAAGGTTACAAAAGGGGATCCCATGTCCCCAGTCATAAGTCTGAGTGAGATGCCAAGAATCTGAATTTTGATAATAGGGCCTGCAATGGTCATAAGTGTGAAAAATGGTCATAAGCCACTCTTTTTTATATATCAAATTTTATTAGTGGTTATAAAAATAGAAGAAACAAAGGAAAATAGAAAGTAATGGAAAACTTACTAGGGGAAGGAGAAAGGGAAAAAGAGAACATGTGGGGTGGAAAGAGAAAAAGAAAAAGAAAGGTCTTTTTTAATGGATAATCAGAATTGGGAGGGACATTGTAGGTCATCTAGTCCAATTCCACCCACCCACCCAAGCGGGAGACCTTACACCATTTCTGACAAACGGCAAGTGACAAATGGTGTTGACTTCCAATTTTCTTTGGCACAATAGAAGATAAGAACATTACAACCTCAATTTTTTTACTTTTATACAATAGTATATACTAACCATTTCTATCACAACAAACCTGTCTAACCAACAAAAGCAAAATTAGTTATTGATTTTAGAAATGTTTTTAAAGAAAAGTTTAAAGTTTTAAAATTTAGAAAAAGTATTTTTTTTTCCTTTGGGTTTAAAAAGTTTGAAAGAATACACAGAATGTTATTATAATAAAATTACATTCATTTATAGGCTGATACTCTATAAATATGAATAAGCAAACAGAAATACATATTATTTCCCACAGCAAGGCAAAACATAGAGTGTTAAATCAATTATTTTATCCCAAGAAGACTTTTTGTTCAATTTTGTTTCTATTTGGAAATTGCTTTCGGACTTTGTGCTTATGATGAAAAAATAAATAAATTTTGATAAGTCACTTCTTTTAAGGTCTATGGAGTTTCTTGAGGCAACTAAACTTCCTTGTTTTTCTTTGAAGATGTTTCGCTTCTCATCCAAGAAGCTTCTTCAGTTCTGACTGGATGGTGGGGAATGGAAGGATTTATAGTCCTTGTAGACAGCTGGTCATCTACATCCTTTTAGAGAGTCATTGAGGCAAATGACCTACAAAGTAAAAGAATACAAATGACCAGCTCTCTGAAAGGAATATAAATCCTTCCATTCCCCACCATCCTATGAGAGCTGAAGAAGCTTCTTGGATGAGAAGCGAAACGTCTTCAAAGAAAAACCAAAAAGTCCGGTTGCCTCTTGAAGACGCACCTTAGGGACACTTTTTTTCAGTGCCGTTGTAACTTTGAACGGTCACTAAATGAACTGCTGTAAGTAGAAGGCTACCTCTATTGATATTTTTTTTATTATTATTTCTGCAGTCTCCAGTGCTTTTTGGAAGGGAGTCTTCCCGAAAATGGCAAAACCAGCTTATGAGCAAATAGGCCCAGGTCTGAATCGAAGGCGGTTGGAGGCACATTTCACCTCCAAATTCCTCGGCAGGCTACTGAGGTTGATACCTCTCCTCCTGCCATGCCACATTCCACGTATTTCTTGTGCCACGTGTGTAAGGAATTCCACTTAAAGGCTTGCTTCCTATCTGAAGTGTTTGTGGGTTCCTGCTGTTCTCACGGCTGACATGAGCTAAGAATAACCCCGATGGCATTTATCTTTCCTGCTCCCCTTATGAAATTGTGTTTACTTTAATGAGGCACTCTGTTCGGCTCTTGATTTTCAAACCATCCTTTCCCTTCTCTTCCTTTTCCATTCCCCCACCCCCACCCCCAGCTAGCCACCATTCTTCTTCTTGAAGAAACAAGTATTTTCTCCCCTCCACCCCTTCCTTTCTCTCTCTTTATCAAACTGGTTGCCTTCTGTTCTGTGTTTTCCATTTTTAGAATACCATTTGTTAACTGGAACCGAATACAAGATGTCGAGCTTGCCCTCACTTTGAAGGGGAGCAAGGGAAGAGTGTGCGTGTGTGTGTTTCTCTCTCCAAGCTACATGCAGATTCCTTTTTTGTTTTTGTTTTTGTTTTTCTCTCTCCTGCAATCGGAACAAAAATGCGCTTGCCTGGAAAGATCTGAGAGATTTGTCTGCCAGCAGCTTACCAGATGCCTT
This sequence comes from Hydrophis major, assembly GCA_033807585.1. Taxonomy (NCBI): domain Eukaryota; kingdom Metazoa; phylum Chordata; class Lepidosauria; order Squamata; family Elapidae; genus Hydrophis; species Hydrophis major. The sequence goes on along the minus strand of CM066332.1, from coordinate 133,178,187 downwards.
CTGACAATCCTTGCACAGGTTCTTTCCCACTAGGATTTTCAAGGCAGACTTTAACTGAGATATTCAATGGAGTGGAGTGGAGTGGAGTGGAGTGGAGTGGAGTGGAGTGGAGTGGAGTGGAGTGGAAGGGAAGAGAAGAGAAGAGAAGAGAAGAGAAGAGAAGAGAAGAGAAGAGAAGAGAAGAGAAGAGAAGAGAAGAGAAGAGAAGAGGGGATGTGGAATGTGGAATGTGGAATGTGAAATGTAGAATGTAGAATGTAGAATGTAGAATGTAGAATGTAGAATGTAGAATGTAGAATGTAGAATGTAGAATGTAGAATGGAAGAGAACAGAATAGAATAGAACACAATAGGGAATGTGGAGTGGAATGGAATGGAATAGAATGGAATAGAATTTACACTTTATATACCACTTTACAGTGCTTTACAACCCTCTCTAAGCAGAGAGAGTCAGCATATTGCCCCCAACAATTTTTACAGAGTCAGCATATTGCCCCCAACAATTTTTACAGAGTCAGCATATTGCTCCCAACAATTTTGGGCCCTTGTTTTATCCACCTTGGAAGGATGGAAGGCTGAGTCAACCTTGAGCCTGATGAGATTTGAACGCCTAAATTGCAGGCAGCCAGGAGTCAGCAGAGGCAGCTTGCAGTGCTGCACTCTGACCACTGCGCCACTGTGGAGAATAAAATAGAATAGAATAGAATAGAACAAAGTGAGAAAAGACCTCATAAATCATCTAGTCCCACTCCCTGCCAAGCAGGAGACACTATACCAGAGGTGGTCTTCAGCAGGTTCTGACCAGTTCTGGAGAACCAGTAGCAGAAATTTTGAGTAGTTCAGAGAACCGGCAGACACCATCTCTGACTGAAGATTTTACAGTATCCTTCCCCTGCCATGCCCATAGAACCGATAGTTAAAAATAATTGAATCCCACCACTGCCCTACACCATTTCTGACAGATGGCAGTCCAGTCTCTTTTTGAAAGCTTCCAGTGATGAAGCTCACAGAACTTCTGAAGGTCAAGCTGTTCCATTGGTTGATTGTTCTCACTGTCATAAAGTTTCTCCTTATTTCCAGGTTGAATCTCTGCTTGTTCCGTTTCCATGGGAAGTGTCTGGTTGCTAGAGGAGTTGGCAGTGCAGGCAAATAACAGAGTTTAAGGATCAAAGGTTAAAGAATAAGGCTCTGCAAACATTCCATCCGGAGATTCGATCTGAGAGTGATTTGCTTTGAATAGGATTCTTGCACGAATGCAGGAATTTGATTCTGATGATCAACTGGAAATAGGCATTTTGGAAGAGACCTTGGATGTCTAGTCCAACCAGTTTCTCAAGCAGGAAACCATATACCAATTCAGACAAATGGTTGTCCAATCTCTTCTTAGAAATTTAAGATGAGAGAATCTAATCTAATTTCCAAACTGATTAGATTCTCAGACACCCTGCCTGCTGGTTTTTAGGATTTGTATTGAACCAGATTGATTATTTATTTATGCCTATTACAGCATTCATATGCTCCTCCGGTCATAAGAATCTGATTTTTAATCAATATTTTTTTAAAAAAAAAATTAAGCAGCAGCTTGGATCAAATTAACATGGCAGTCTAAACTGGTAGTCAGAGCAGATTTGCACAGGCCTGTTAAACATCTATTGGCACAAATATACTTTGTGAATATCTCGTGAAAAATATAGCACACTCAGTTCTTTGGGTAAGTCAGCGCAGGAACCAGGAAGTCTTCAGTTCAAGTGTTATTCATTAATTTGAGGAGAAGCTGTCTTCTTGAGGAGCTCCCACAAAAGAAGGGAAGGTCAACCTTTTACCCAAAGCATCTGATGGCCGGACAAGAAGCAACGCATGGAAATTCATCAAGGAGAGAACCAACCGAGAACTAAGAAGAAATTTCCTGATAGTTAGAGCAACTAAGAAGTTCTGGATGCTCCAATGCTGGAGGCTTTTAAGAAGATATTGGACAACTATTTGTCTGAAATGGTATAGCATTTCCTGTTTGAACAGTTGGTTGGATTAGAAGACCTCCAAAGTTCCTTCCAACTCTGTTATTGTGTTATTCTGATTAGTCATTATTCTTATATCAACACTGTGTAGAATTTTCATATCATAGAATTCTTATACAAATATACATCTCAACAAGAGGTGGTATTCAGCAGGTTCTAATCAGTCCTGGAGAACCAGAATAGAATGGAATGGAATGGAATGGAATAGGATAGGATAGGATAGGATAGGATAGGATAGGATAGGATAGGATAGGATAGGATAGGATAGGATAGGATAGGATAGAAATAGAATGGAATAGAATAGAATAGAATAGAATAGAATAGAATAGAATAGAATAGAATAGAATAGAATAGAAATAGAAATAGAAATAGAAATAGAAATAGAAATAGAAAGGAATGGAATAGAATACTTTGTTGGCCAAGTGTGATTGGACCCTCAAGTAATTTGTCTTGGTGTAAATACATAAAAGATACATTCATCAAGAGTCAAGAATCATAAGGTACAATACTTAATGATAGTCATAGGGTACAATAAGCAATCAATCATACTAGGAAACTGTCGTGTCCTCGAAAATGATGCCAGGAGTCGGTGACTTCAAATCATGCTCTTTTATTAAAGTAGGAACCGAACTGGCGCTTTGCAAAAGGTTCACGGCTTTTATTCTTTTAGCTGCGGCGGCCGCGGCCAATGGCATCGCTTTGAATCTCCCGCGATTCGAATTGACCAATCGCGGGAGATTCTTAGCGAGCCAATCGGCGCGGCTCGCCTGACCAATCAGAGTGCCCCACGCTTTGGCCAATCAAAGCGCGGGGATCTCAAGAATGCTAATTAAGGACAGAACACCCCTCCCCTCTTGGTTTAGAAATTACGTCGCGTAGTCACGTAGGTAGGCGGGGCTCCGTCTGAGCCTACTTGACCTGCGCAGCTCAGTCGTAGGTTGGATCCCGGCCGGTTCGGTCGGGATCTCTGTTGCTCCTGATGCCGTCGTGGGAACCGGCTGGTCGATCGGGCCGGGCCGCTCTCCGTAGCTCCCTCCTGGGCCTCCCGGGTTGGTTGAGCTGCGGGTTTCGCCGCTCCCGCTCGGTCTCCCCGGGTTGGTCGAGCTGGCCTGGCTGTCTCTTCCTGGCGAGGGGTCGTGCTGGCTGCTTTCCGGTAAGTATGGCTGGTTTATTCTTCTTTGGTTTTGGTCCCCTGGGTATTCCCTCCCCCCTTGGTTTGTGTTGTGGGGGTCGGTTTCGCCTGTTTGTGCGTCAGTGGTCTCTTGGTTGGTAGTCCTCGACCTTAATTGGTCGATGTGGCGTTTCCAGGCTCGTCCGTCTGCTGTTTGTAGCCGGTACGAGTGTGGGCCTGTTATTTGTGTGATGACGGCCGGTACCCATAGTGGGTCTCCCGTCAGGTTTCTTGCGTATACGGGGTCGCCTGGTGCGAAAGTTCGGTGTTTGCTGGTTGAGTCTGGGGGCTTCTCCGGGTTATACGTGGGGTGTAACCTGTCGAGTGGGGACCTTAATTTCCTCCCCATTAATAGTTCGGCTGGGCTCTTATTCGTTGTGGTATTTGGGGTTATGTGTTGGGTGAAGAGTAGTTTCTTTATTTTCTCCTGGATCTCCCCGTGGTCTATTTTCCAGATGGGTTTCTTAGTGAATTGCACCATCCGTTCCGCCCTACCGTTCGCCGCCGGGTGCGCCGGTGCTGTCAGCACGTGGCGGATGCCCCTTTCCGCGAGGAATTTTTCGAATTCCAGCAAGGTGAATTGGGGCCCGTTGTCGGAAACGACGACATCTGGGAGGCCGTGTGTTGCAAACAGTTTGCAGAGTTCCTTGATCACGGCCTCCGTGGTTGTTGTTTTCATGTTGCTTACCTCCAGCCAGTTGGAGTAAGCATCTACTGTTATAAGGAAGGTGTGTCCTTTTGTGGGCCGGGCGAAGTCTATATGGATCCTAGACCAAGGTCCCCTTGGGGTTTCCCACTCTAGGACGGGTGCTGTGGGTGGGCTTGGCCTAGTTTCCTGGCATCGTTGGCACCTTGCTACCCAGGTCTCAATTTGTTTGTCCATCCCTGGCCACCAAGCGTAACTTCTGGCCAGGGCTTTAGTCCTAACGATGCCAGGGTGCCCCTCGTGTAGTAGTTCCAGAACCTTCCCTTGTAGTTTTTCTGGAATGACCACCCTATCCCCCCATAGTATGCACCCTTTTAATAACAAGAGTTCCATTTGCCGGTTTCGGAATGTTTTGACGGACTCGTCATTGTCTCTTTCCGGCCACCCTTTCTCTACCCAATGCAACACCCGCGCCAGACGTTTGTCTTTATTAGTCTCTCGGGCAATGTCTGACGCGGTGATGGGCAGGTTGGGTAGAGTCTCTATGCTGAGGGTGGTCGTCGTGGGTGCTGGGTCGGTGTCAGGTTCCGGTCGCGGCGAGCGGCTTAATGCGTCTGCATGGGAGATCGTCTTACCCGGTCTGTGTATGAGTCCGTAGTTGTAGGCTGCCAGGAACTCGGACCACCTTGTCATTCGGGGAGACAGAAGGTTCGGGGTGGCCCGGTTTCCTGCAAGGATTCCCAGCAGAGGCTTGTGGTCGGTTATGATGGTGAATGTCCGGCCGTAGAGGTACTCGTGGAATCTTTTTACGGCGGCAACGATAGCCAGAGCCTCTTTGTCCAGCTGGCTATAGTTCCGCTCCGGTTTGGTGAGGGTCCTTGAAAAGAATGCGATGGGCGCTTCTTTTCCGTCGGGGAGGGTATGGCTGAGGACAGTGCCGATGCCGAAGGGTGATGCATCGCATGTGACGGCCAGAGGTAGGGTCTCGTTATACTGTATAAGGACGGCGTCCGAAGTGAGGAGGTCCTTTGTTCTTTGGAAGGCGGCTTGCTCGCGTTTCCCCCAAGTCCAGGTCGCCGCCTTGTCCAGGAGCCTGTGCAAGGGCTCCGCCACCGTCGCCTTTTGGGGCAGGAAAACATTGTAAAAGTTAAGTAGCCCCAGGAATGCCTGTAGTTCCGTCTTCGACTTGGGTGTGGGGGCTTCTTTGATGGCCTTGATTTTTTGGTTTGTGGGGTGAATGCCGTGGCGGTCTAGGAGGTATCCTAGGAATTCAACCCGTTCCGTGTATAATTGGCATTTCTCCCTCTTTACTTTGAGCCCGGTCTCTTTGAATTTGGTTAGGACCTCCCTTAGGCGACCCTCTAGTTCGGCTTGGTTGGTTGCCGACACTAGGACGTCGTCGAAGTAAGGTACCACCCCCTTGATGCCTTGCAATAGTCTTTCCATTAGGCTTTGGAATATTCCTGGTGCCACGCTGACTCCGAATTGGAGTCGGTTGCATTTAAATGCTCCCCGGGGGGTGACTATGGTTTGCGCTTCTGCCATTTGCTCGTTGACTGGCAACTGTTGGTATGCCTGGGCGAGGTCGAGCTTGGCGAAAACCTTGCCCCCTCCTAGTGAGTGCAGTAGGTGTTGCACTACTGGGACGGGGTCGGTGCTTTGTTCCAGCGTGCCATTTAGGGTGGCCTTATAGTCCCCACAGATCCTCACCGACCCATCGGGCTTGATCGGGGTGACTATGGGGGTCTCCCACCGGGCGTGGTCTATGGGCTGTAGGACCCCTTGCTTGACGAGCTTGTCAATTTGCTTGTCTATCTTGGGTTTAAGTGCGAATGGCACCCGCCTTGGTTTCAGGCGTTTTGGGGGAACGTTTGGGTCTAGGCTGAATGATATAAGGGGCCCTCGGTACTTGCCTAGGTTTCCGTCGAAGACCTCTTGGAATTCCCGGGCCAGTTGTTGCTCCCAGCTGTCGTCGGTGACGTGGTCGACTCCCGTGACTGCGATGCCGAGTGGGGCGAACCATTGCAGTCCCAGTAGGCTTGGGTGGTCGCGGTCGAAGATTGTCAGGGGAAGCCTTTCGGTGTGCCCTTTATATGTGATGTTGAAGTGTTTGGTTCCGACTACCGGGATGCGGTTTCCCTGGTAGTCCTTTACGATGAGTCTCTGGCTGTCTAGGTTCCTCCTTTGGATGGTAGGCACCAAGCGCTTTATTTCATGCCATGCTATCATGGAGAGGTAGGACCCGGAGTCCACCTCCATTTTGCATGGCTGGCCCTCGATGCCTACCTCCACGTGGACCTTCCGGGCGTCATTGGTTATGGCGTGGCCGATGGTGACCGTCTGATGGGTCTCCTCTCTTCGCCGGTAATCACCGCCTCGTAGGGATCGTCCGTTCCGGTCCCATCTGTTGTCCGAGGGGCGATCTCTGGTCCGGGGTGGTGTGCTCTCTCTCCTCCGGTTGCTCTGGTCCCATCGGGCCGGGCTGCGGTTCTTTTTAAGGCGGCAGACACGGGCGATGTGTCCCTTCTTGTCGCAATGCCGGCAGATCGACTTGAAAAACCAGCATTCGGACCTGGGGTGGTCGCCTCCGCAACCGGCACAGTTGGTCCTCGACTTACGACCCCGCCGGTTCCGTGGGTCGCGGCCTGTCTGGAGGCGATGAATGTCCTCCTCATCATCGGAAGTGCCCGATGCCGAGTGGAAATCACCCTGGTGGGTGGTCATCTCAGGTTGGGCCTCGGCCGACCTTGCAGGGTTGTTGTTCCCGCTGCGGTCCCCAGCGTTCGATCTGCGCATGCGGTCGGCGGATGTTTGGGTTGCTTCGGTGGCTGTGGCTGCAGTGAGGGTGTCTGCTAGGCTGATGTTGCCCTTGGCCATCAGCCGGCTCTGGAGGACGGGGTCCCACAAACCGAGCACAATTCTGTCTCGCAGGGCATCGTTCAGGTTGTTGAATTCGCAGAGCCCCCCTGGGCGTCGTAGTTCGGCGACGAAATCGCTGAAACTCTCACCCGACCGTTGGTCCCGACGGTTGAACTCGTTGCGTCGGATCAGGATGGGTACCTCTGGAGCGTAGTGCTGCCGAAGTATTGGCTCGAGGACGTCCCAGTCCATCGCAGTCGCATCGGCGGGTTTGGCAAGCACCTTGGCCATCTTGAATACCTCGGTCCTGCAGTGGGTCAGGAAGACGGCGCGCTTCATGGGGCCGGTGGCGTCCTTCAGATCGCTGCACTCGAGGAACATGCGGAATCGGTCGGAGTACGATTCCCAGTCCTCGGTGGCGGGGTTGAAGGGTGCGGGGGGTACGATTTTCGCCATCGAGGTGGTTCGTCTGGCTTCCGTCGGACACGTGGTTCGGTTCAGGGTCTGGATCCCACCTTCGTCGCCAGTGTTGTGTCCTCGAAAATGATGCCAGGAGTCGGTGACTTCAAATCATGCTCTTTTATTAAAGTAGGAACCGAACTGGCGCTTTGCAAAAGGTTCGCGGCTTTTATTCTTTTAGCCACGGCGGCCGCGGCCAATGGCACTGCTTTGAATCTCCCGTGATTCGAATTGTCCAATCGCGGGAGATTCTTAGCGAGCCAATCGGCGCGGCTCGCCTGACCAATCAGAGTGCCCCACGCTTTGGCCAATCAAAGCGCAGGGATCTCAAGAATGCTAATTAAGGACAGAACAGAAACAGTCAATATAAATTGTAAGGATACAAGTGACAAAGTTACACCTTATTTTTTTATCTTTTTTTGGTATTAGTCAGAAGATGCAATATATATTAAATACATGAAGGATGTATTAATTAAGGATGAGAGCCAGTTTGGTGTAATGATATAAGGCGCCAGGCTAGAAACTGGAAGAGGGTGAGTTTCAGCCCTACCTTAAATATGAAAACCAGCTGGGAGATTTTGGGCTGAACACTCTCTCTTGTGTTATTTTCTTTTTTATATGCATGAAGGAGAACGTCATCCACCGTATCACATTGCCAATAACTCAGTGTTGAGTCTGTAAGTTTGCACTTGGTTATAATTTTTCTCTTTTTCACCCTTGTAATCATGCTTCTAAGAGACGCAATGGCTCAGTTCAGTGGTTCAAATCCCTAGCGCCACGTAACGGAGTGAGTTCCTATTACTTGTTCCAGCTTCTGCCAACCTAGCAGTTCAAAAGCATGTAAAATATGCATGTAGAAAAATAGGGGCCACTTTGGTGAGAAAGTAACAGGGTCCCATGCACCTTTGGCGTTTAGTCATGCTGGCCACATGACCACAGAGACGTCTTTGGACAGTGCTGGCTCTTTGGCTTTGTAACAGAGATTAGCACTGCTCCCTAGAGCCAGAAACAACTAGCACGTACGTGCAAGGGGAACCTTTAGCTTTCTGAAGCATAAATTTGATGCAAGTGCTGGTGATTGATGGCTGATTGATTGATTGTTTTAATCAGTACTAAGTTCTATGCTGCCCATCTTGCTGATTCAGTGATTGTTAAGGAAAAGGATCACGACTAAAAATAAAGTGGAAGTAATAAAAAGATGCAACAGATGATAGCATTTGAAGAAGAAGCTTGGGACTTAAAAATTAAAACTTTTTTTTTTTTGACAGTTAGCCAAAGCTCTTTATATTATTGAAACAGGGATGGCAAAGTTAAAGAAGCAAGATCCTAAAATGAAGAACTTCACCAGAGCTTCCCTTACAGTTACCAAGGAATTCAACCGAGGCTGTTTAGCATGAGAAAAAGAGAATCTCTGTACAAAACTCTTTTTATACCTACTAGAAGGTAATATATATATTACATAATAAGAGAAACATTTGTCTACCTCACGGATGTCAATACTGCATGAGTCAAAAAGAGGGCTGTGAAAATATTTACAGACCCCTACATCCCGGACATGAACTGTTTCAACTTCTACCCTCAAAACGATACTATAGAGCACTTCACACCAGAACAACTAGACACAAGGACAGTTTTTTCCTGGACGCCATCACTCTGCTAAACAAATAATTCCCTCAACACTGTCCAACTATTCACAAATTCTGCACTACTATTACTATTAATCTTCTCATCACTCCTTATTGCCCATCTCCTCCCACTTGGGGCTATATGACTGTAACTTTGTCGCTTGTATCATTATGATTTATATTGACTGTTTCCTAGTATGATTTGATTGCTGATTGTACCCTATGACTATTATTAAGTGTTGTACCTGATGATTCTTGATTCCTGACGAATGTATCTTTTCTTTTATGTACACTGAGAGTATTTGCACCAAGACAAATTCCTTGTGTGTCCAATCACACTTGGCCAATAAAGAATTCTATTCTATGTCAAACCTGCAGTGTCATGTTGCTGTCATGTGACGTATCGTGATGTTTTTTCCCTTCGTGGATCTGGAGTCGGCATGGCCTGTGGGTGACGCATCCAGCCTGTGGACCACCAGTCTGATACTTCATCTGATGCTAAATAAGAATCTTATGTACCTGTTCCAACTTACCTACAAATTCAATTTAAAGAGAGATTTAGCAATGGATCTTCTTTGTAACTCAGGAATTGCTTGAATGGCAAAGAGATAAATGTCACTTTCTCTTCAGTTCTGGATCAAAGGATCTAATGCTGCTTCTCAGTGTATTTTGATTTAATTTAATTTTTTGTTTGTTTATTTATTTTCTTTATAAATAACTCATGGCAGCAATCATATCCAGCACACCTTCCTCTTCCTATTTTAAGAAAAGATTGGACAACCATTTGTCTCAAATGGTACAGGGTTTCCTGCCTGAGCAGGATGTTGGACTAGAAGACCTCCAAGGTCCCTTCCAACTCTGTTATTCTAGTTCTATTTTCCTCACAATAACAACCCCATGAGGTGAGCTGAACTGAGAGAGAGAGGGACTGGCCCAAAGTCACCCATCTGGCTTTCATGCCTGAGGCAGGACTAGAACTCACAATCTCCTAGTTTCTTTCCTAAGAGATCTGTAAGGGGCATGCATAAGCGCACCAACGTGCCTACCGTCCCTGTCCTAGTTTTTTTTTTCTTATATGTAGCCATTTCATGTATTCATAACTATGTTTATACGTATACCTGTTATCTTAGCTTGACAAAATAAAATAAATCAATAAATTATAATTGTAACAGAACTAATATAATTTGATGTATCTACATATCACCTAATTTGCACTAAGGACTGAAATGTGTGCAACATCACAGTATAGCTTCTATTTTGGGGCTATATCACTTTATAATGCTAAGATTTTTTTTCCCACCTAGCAAAACTCCTTGCATGCTGCAAATTCATCAGGAGAGGGGAAAAAAGGACCTTGTTAACTTTCCCCCTAAAGTAGAGGTGTCAAACTGGATTTCTTTGAGGGCTGGATGAGCATTGTAGTTCTCCTCCATGGGCTGGCTGGGTGGGTGGGTGGGGAGATGGGACGGCCGCCACCTACAGCACTGGATAGTTTTCAGCCTGGACGGCCTCCTGCAGCACCCTGCTGGTCAAAACGGGGAATCTTGGGGGCTGTGCGTGGGGGCCCCGCATCCTATTTTCGCTAGCAGAGGCAACATGGGTTGGTCCTTTGTTATCTCCAGGCCAGCCACTTGGGCCAGATTCAGGGGTGGGCTTCAAAAATTTTAGCAACTGGTTCTCTGCCTGGTTGCTGGGTGGGCGTAGACATGGCCTAGTTGGCCCCCTGCAACATGGCAGTGGGGGAGGCATTTTCACCCTCCCCCAACTCCGGAGCCTTTCCTTGAGCCTCTAGGAGGGCGAAAACAGCCTCCCCACAAATTCCAGATGCCAGGAAAGGGTCCATTTCTGTCCTTTCAGAAGTTCCAGGAGGCCTATTTTTCACCCTCCCCAGACTCCAGAGGCTTTCCTTGAGCCTTTGGGAGGACAAAAATGGCCTCCCACAACCTCCAGAGATCCTCTGGAGGCCAGAAATGGGCCCTTTTCTGGCCTTCCGGAACTTTCAGGAGGCCTGTTTTTCACCCTCCCTGAGCCTCCACGTGGTCCCTGTAGTTATCTGGTTACGGGCCACATGGGGATTCCTGGGAGGGGCAGGCCAGGGTGGGCGGGACCAGCCAGGGGTGGATTTGTAAGTCCACCAAACTGTGCAGAATCTTAGCAAACCCATGCAAACCCGCAGCAGCCCACCCGTGGCCAGATTTAAGTACCCCATGGGCCTTGAGTTTGACACCCCTGCCCTAAAGCAACAATTTTTCCATATGGAAATAAATGTATTCTTTCTTCCCTGTCTTTTAAGATAAAATAACAATCAAACAATGACCTCTTCAAGACCAACCTTCCTTCAGAGGGATCTAGAAAATGATCAGCAGACATATTTGGGGCTGATCAAAATCCCCATGTTTGATCAATCCAGTGGTGGGATTCTACCGGTTTGGCCCGGTAAAAAACGCTACTGTTTGGCCGAACCGGTAATTAAAAACCAAAGAGTTACCGGTTCAGCCAAACCGGCATTTCTTCTTCTTTTTATCTCCTGACCATCAGCTGTTGCGATGATCAGCTGTGCGGGATCCCCCAGCGGTCTTACTGCTTCACTCAGGAGGCTTCCCTGAGGCCCAGGAAGCAAAAAAAAAATGGACCGCAGGGAGGGGAGTGCTGCACCAAAAAAAGAAGCCATGCCCACCTAGTCACTCCCACCTAGCCATACCCACAGAACCGGTAGTAAAAATATTTGCATCCCATCCCTGGATCAATTCCTAAAGTCACGTTCTCAAATTCATAAACTATACAATCTTTTGGTGCCAAAAGTCTCTGGAATGTTCAGAATACAAAACTTTTAGGGCTGAGATAACCTAACTGATCGGAATTTACAGTCATTAATTCAATAAATGAGGTTGAAAAGATAGTGCCGATTTAAAACCTCAAGCTTTCTGGTGGAACTATTTTCAATCATTTCTCTCCTATAAAGATCGGCACCCATGCAAACCTCAGCACACGGCAAACGTTGTGTGAGTAATAATAAAGATGCCAATGAAAACTGGAAGGCTTTTGCCAACTTTGAGCTCTTTTAAGTTACTGTGTATTTCGCCACACATGGGTTATGCTATCCTCTTATGGGGTAAGCAGCATGATGAGAAATGTGGGGTGGGGGGAAGGAATAAGAAATAGAAACCAAGCAAATTAAAAGTGTGAGGGTTGGTTTTTTTTTTAAGGAAACTGGCTGCAGAAATGGTGTCTAATTTCCGTATTTGGAGGTGCAGAGGTTCCCCCTAATTTTATTTCAAAAAACATTAAATGTGACCTCATAGCACTGATTATGCTCTGTAATGCATAATTATGTTGATTGTTCAGGTAGTCTTCGACTTACAATAGTTTGTTTAGTGACCAATTACAATGGTACTGAAAAAAAGCAACTTATGAACACTTTTCACGGTTACAACCTTCGCAGCATCCCTATGAGCCACAGTGGCACAGTGGTCAGGGTGCAGTACTGCAGGCTACTTCTGCTGACTTCCGGCTGACTGCAATTTGGCAGATCGAATCTCACCAGGCTCAAGGTTGACTCAGCCTTCCATCCTTCCGAGGTGGGTAAAATGAGGACCCAAATAGTTGGGGGCAATATGTTGACTCTGTAAACTGCTTAGAGAAGGCTGTAAAGCACTGTAAAGTGGTCATATAAGTCTAAGTGCTATTGTTATTGCTATGACCATGTGATCAAAATTCAGATACTTGGCAACTAATTCGTATTTATGATGGTTGCAGTGTCCCGGGGTCATGTGATCTCTTTTGATGACCTTCTGACAGGCAAAGTCAATGGGGAAGCCAGATTCACTTAGCAATTGGGTTACTGACTTATCAACTGCAGTGATTCACTTAACAACTGTGGCAAGCAAGATCATAAAATGGAACACTTAACAACAGAAATTTTGGGCTCAATTGTGCTCATAAGTTAAGGACTACCTGTGTAGAAATGTCCACCATTATCACAATGTTTAAAATATATGTATATACAATTCAAATAATCTTTGACACTATTGCCATTTGTTTTTGAGAGCTCCGAGAATAATTTCTTGCTGAACTAAATTCACTTTTAGATCACAAGAAACATTTCTAACAGTCATTAAAACCTGATGGCATATATTAATATAAGATACCTTAGTTCCAAATTTCCCAATTTCTATGAAATAGATTTTCCTTTTTTAAAAAAAAAACATTTTGTCAATCAATACATGACAATTTAAGTGAAGCTCATCTTTAATACAATCAACACCTTTGAGTTTCGATGGTCATGCAGACATTGAAGGCAAACATTGTGTGGTGTTTTAATTATAAGTGTTATTGGTGCCAAACTTTTGAGTGGGGTATATTATAATATTAAATTTAAAAGGCTGTATCAAAGACATGAACACAATAAAGAACAAAAGTAGGATAATGTGTGCATTTTTAAACTTGCTTTAAACCAGGAGAAGATGCATTAGAAGCTTATGTGTGAGTTCCCTGGGTTTAGTGCGTTTGTAAAGCCCCTGTTGTGTTCTTCACTCCCGGGCTGATATGTGTAACTGTAATATTTTTAATGGTTTCAATTGTATAATTGTAAGCCATTCAGTTTTTTGAAATGGGTGGTCACAATATTATTTCTCTCTCCCTCTCTCCCTCTCCCACCCCTCTCTCCATACATCTCTATCTCTATCATCTGTTGATCTATCTATCTATCTATCTATCTATCTATCTATCTATCTATCCATCTACAACATCTCTATCCTTATCACCTGTCTGTCTCTATCTCTATCACCTGTCTGTCTGTCTGTCTGTCTATCCTATCTACAGCATCTCTATCTCTATCCTTATTGTCTGTCTACCTGTCTGCCTGCTCTATCTATCTATCTATCTATCTATCTATCTATCTATCTATCTATCTATCTGTCTGTCTGTCTGTCTGTCTGTCTGTCTATCATCTATCTATCTACAGTATCTATCCCTATCATCTGTTTGTCTGTCTGTCTGTCTGTCTGTCTATCTATCTATCTATCTATCTATCTATCTATCTATCCATCCATCCATCATTCCACCTATCGTCATATTTTTAACCGCCCATCTCCGTCGGAGATTAATGATATATTATTATTAATATTAATGATACTATAATAATGACATTATTAGATGTTGCTAATTAAATGCTTGGGAAATGTAGATTTTTAAAAAAATCTATTTCCTCAGTGTACACACACACACACACACACACACACACACATATGTATATGTATATGTAATTAAAAATGCTGCCTTATTAACATGAATAATAACACTAACAGGATTTTTACAATTTCTCCACACATACACATACCACCAGCCTCCATGTCACTCTAACTTTTCACATCGACTGTTCAGCCTCTTATGTCAGGCAAGCAATTCCTTTGAGTGCATTCTCTCAAACAAGGCCCAATATTTTTCTCCTCACAATCTGTCTCCACTGGGATTATGGGGGGGGGGGGTGTAAACCCAATTTAGCTGGACCCCCAGAATATGTGACACGGCATTCATTTTCAAGCTGTGCTCCAGGAAAAAAAAATAGTTGGTAGCTTAGCAGGGATCCCTTAAGGAGAAGTTTGGAAATGGTTGGCAAAGTTCCTTCAGAATGACAGTTTGTCTGCTATTCACTTACGATCTTCCTTCAGGAAACCTTGCCGGGGGGGGGGGGTGATGGTGTTCCAGAGTGTATTTATATTTCCAGGGATTAACATCAAGGACTAATAAACCTGGATGCCTCTCTGCATGAAAAGACCAGTTTTGCTACAAATTTTTGGATTTACCTCAGCTGAGTTGTCAAGAGATGGACCTAGTTCTAAATCTGGCAAAAAAAAAAACACCATGTGATGTGATCACATAGATCAATATTCATTATGAGTAGAGTAGAGTAGAGTAGAACAGAACAGAACAGAACAGAATTTTTTATTGGCCATAAGCCAATAAGCTCTCAGTGTACATAAAAGAAAAGATACATTCATCAAGACTCATAAGGTACAACACTTAATAATAGTCATAGGGTACAATAAGCAATCAAATCATACTAGGAAACAGTTAATATAAACCGTAAGGATACAAGCAACAAAGTTACAGTCATACAGTCACAAATGGGAAAGGATGGGTGATAAGGAGTGATGAGTAGATCATTAGTAATAGTAGTGCAGACTTTGTAAATAGTTGACTAGTGTTGAGGGAATTATTTGTTTATCAGAGTGATGGCTTTCGGGAAAAAAATATTCTTGTGTCTAGTTGTTCTGGTGTGCAGGGCTCTATAGCGTCGTTTTGAGGCTAAGAGTTGAAACAGTTTAGGTCCAGGATGTGAGGGTTCTGTAAATATTTTCCCAGCCCTCTTTTTGACTTGTGCAGGATACAGGTCCTCCATGGAAGGCAGGTTGGTAGTAATTGTTTTTTTCTGCATTCCTAATTATCCTCTGAAATCTGTGTCTGTCCTGTTGGGTTGCAGAACCGAACGAGGCAGTTATAGAGGTGCAGATGACAGACCGAATAATTCCTCTGTAGAACTGGATCAGCAGCTCCTTGTGCAGTTTGACCTAATTAGCCCAACTGTTGCATTAATTATCTGCCCCAAAAATGCGACAGCAACCCAGACATCATCCTTGCCATCCCAAGCAGCACGATCTCAGATGCATGATATTTCAATCAATCAGCATAGAGCTGAAGGTCTTCTGGTCTAATCCCCTGGTCAAGCAGGAGACCCTGTACAATTTGAGATGATTGGCTGTCCAGTCTCTTCCTAAAAACCTCCAGTGATGGGACACCCACAACTTCTGAAGGCAAGGGCCAAAGGTGCTTTTTCAGGAGGCAACTAGATTTTCTTGTTTTTCTTTGAAGACCTTTCGCTTCTCATTCAGGAAATATCTACAAAGAAAAACAAGAAAGTCCAGTTGCCTCCAGAAAAAGCACCTTTGGGACAACCATGATGGATGACTGAGAATCTCCATAGACATTCTACTGCTGCATCACATTGTTGAAACACAATTTAACTTGTGATTTTTAATAGCACATACCTGATAGGCCTGGCATTCCAGAAAAGAAGGGAGGGAGGGAGGGAGGAGGGGAGAAAGGAGAGGGGGGGGAAGAAAGAAAGAAAGAAAGAAAGAAAGAAAGAAAGAAAGAAAGAAAGAAAGAAAGAAAGAAAGAAAGAAAGAAAGAAAGATGGGACAAAAGAGAAAGGAAGGAAGGAAGGAAGGAAGGAAGGAAGGAAGGAAGGAAGGAAGGAAGGAAGGAAGGAAGGAAGGAAGGAAGATCTACTTGGATGTTAAACACATTAGCACTCCAAATGGCTTGATATTTACCTGCTCAAAACTGGAATGCTTAAAAGAGACATTTGCATAAACAACTTGAGATTATACTGAAATAATTTGGCACTGCAATCTGTTCACTCAGCACATGGTTAGTGCTCAAATTTTAAAAATGGGAAAATATATTTCAAAAAATCTTGATTCTTTACATACTGTATGCAATGGTCCAGCTGTCCCTGTTTATCCGTAACTAGCTTATTTGTTTCTCTCTCTCTTTTTTTTTTTGCCTCAGTTAGTACTTAGTAATCTATTAAACTTTGCCGCCCACAGACTTCCTTCATGTTATTCTTCAACATCAATTGCTATTTAATAAGATAAAATAAATATGTCTGCTTGGTTTGCCATGAAATGTCTACACCATGCAGCTTTTGCAATTATGTTATTTACTTACAAAAAGAAAAATGCAATTTTTCTTCCAAATGTCACCTGCCTTTAACTTCACTCTGCTGTTTCTCTTTATTCATCATTCCTCACCATTTTTGCATTTATATATCATATTATCATATATTTATTAAATATTGAATGTATAGTTTAATCATAGATAAGAGCAGGGGTGGGATTCAAAATTTTTAACAACTGGTTCTGTGGGCGTAGCTTAGTTGGTGGGCATGGCTTGGTGGTCATGTGACTGGTGGATGTGGCTTGGTGGTCATGTGACTGGCTGGGCATGGCCAACTCAATATCACTCACATCGAGGCACGCATCTCCTCGCCTGGCCTCTCATGACTGTGGGGATGCTGCAACAGTCGTAAGTGTGAAAAATGATCATAAGTTACTTTTTTCAGTGCCATTGTAATTTTGAATGGTCATTCCACACAAGCAAAGTACCAGCAAAGGAGGGGGGAAAAAACTCCAGAGAAGTTCCAGAGATAGAAAGTCTAGTCCTGCCAAGAATGTAATAAGGGTTAACGGAGAGGCAGTTTCTGTAAGCAACACCAGAATGTTTCCTTCCTGCCTTCCTTACAGGATTAGGCCAGTAATTTCTTCTAACAACCGGTTCTCCAAACTGCTTAGAATGTTAACAACCGGTTCTAGCAAATAGGTGTGAACTGGTAGAATCCCACCCCTGGATAGGAGATATTTAAAAAATTGTCAAATAAAGAAAGCATTTGTAAATTCAAATTATCTTACGCTTTACTAAATATTTCATGATATATGACACTAGAATCAATAATTTAATGAATGTAGAACTATGTATGCTTTGAAAAGGATTCAGAATCAATGCTTTCAGAGTTTCCTGAGCATAGCAGCTTCCTGCTGTTCCTAATTTATTCAATTATTTATTGACTAAGGGCACTGCCAAATGCAGAATACCTCCAGAAATTAACAATGTCAGTTATAATGTCCACTGTAAACAAAGCAATTATAAAAATAGAATCCAGACATTAAAAAAAGAAGAAAAAGAAATTAATCTTACAGGTGGCCTGAAGGAATTCTCTGGCTTTAAAAATAAAAAGGGACATTTCCAAACTATTGCAGAACAGAGACCAATGGACATTTTTTTTTGTGTTAACAAAAAAAAATGGTCAGCATCTCTAGCATTAAATCAAGACTCCAAAAAAAGATTAAATTGGGAGGGTCTGTCTTAAGGGTTGATTCATTGATTATATTGTCAGCGTTCCAAGTAATACACCTATAGCAAACAAAACTCTGAGAGAAAGAGATTCCTCAAAGAAAGTTTTATTTGGAGATATTATATTGGCACAGGCTGGTGAAAAGCTCCAAAGTTTCCCATAGTTTTCACCTAATTAAAAGTAGTTTTCCTTCATTTCCCAAACAGTCACATAGTCCAACCAGGGTGCTGTCCAGTTGCTTGGTAACATCACTCCTCCTCTCTCCAACCATCTGTGGAAATGTCCTTGGTTCCCAGGAGAGACTATTTTCTTTGGCTACAAAACCGCAGCTATTCCTGTCTCCCTATCCCACATGGAACAGCCTGACTTCTGAAGTTGTGGGAGCTTCATCACCGGAGGCTTTCAAGAAGAGATTGGACTGCCATCTGTCAGAAATGGTGTTGGGTCTACTTGGGCGGGGGGTTGGACTAGATGACCTACAAGGTCCCTTCCAATTCTGTTAATCTGTAACACTGGTTGCCCCTTATCCAGCTCCATACTAACCATGTGCCCCAGCATCCAGCTAATTTCCAAACTGCCCTGTGGAACAATTCTGATTTGATTAGTTCCTGGAAGACTCCTAAAGAAGGAACTAATCTAACTTCCAACGGAAGCAGCAGCATCTGCAGAGGGTGGAGGGAAAGTCAAGAAAGTCCCAGCAGAGTATGGTCAAAACCCCTCTTCTTTGTAGTTGAGTGCAACACCAACACATGTAGACAAAGGGTAGGACTTCAAGCGTGCCTTCCATCTATCAATCTTTTTTTTTTCTTTTCACGACACTGTACTCCCTTGTTTTCAGGGTGGAGTCAGGACAATGGAATGGTGTTGCGTTTATTGGCCAGATGCCTTTCCTGATGCCTATGTGGAGTTCACAGTTCTCTTTGTGCCCTGACAGAGAAATATCTGTCACTGCCTAGGCTTGAACTCTCAACCTTCCGAGTGGGAAGTGAGTGTCTTCTCCCTCTAGGCCACCATGCTGCTCAATCAATCAATCAAATAAATAATTCAATAAGATATTTTCCAGTCCTTGGCCACTATTATGCTTTCCACACCTGTTTACAATCCACAAATAGCTGTTCATCACCAATATCGTGTACTAGTTTTTTAAAAAAGTTTGGCCAGTAATTCATCAACTCCTGTAGCTTTCTTGTTAGCAATATTTTCTAAGGCTCATTTAACTTCACTTTCTGAAAATGTCTCTCTCAACGTTCAGCACTCAACCCTTTATAGGTATCATCAATTCCGGAATATTTTGGTACAGTTGTGTAGCCTCTTTACACCATTTAGTCTTTACAACTTAATTCTTCAGTAATTTTATGTCTTCTTTCTCTTTTGTTGTGTTTATCTCAATGTTTGTCCTGATTTCTGTACTTTTCTTAAATCTCATGCTCTCCCCAATGGATTGTAATGTTTAATTTATGCCCATTGCTTATTTAGATGTAACAACTTGTCACCTCTCCTCTGGAACACAGCATTGCATTGTGCAAATATTTCTGTCTTTTACTCTCACTTTCGGCTTTTCTTCAGCTATTCACAACTTAGGCGTCTTGTTTTGCATTTAGCATTATGGAATGTGTTTGTTTGCTTTCTCTGTAATTATATCACTAATTTCAATCCAGGAAGCCAATAAATACATTCTTTATCCTAACCAGTAAATCAAATGGAACACTGCTGAGATCATATCTTCTTGGTCTGATTATTATTAATGAGGACGTTTTCTATTTTTGTAATGATTTTTTTAAAAAATGTATTTGGGGTTTTATTTCATTGTGGCATGCCACCCAGAGCCCAGAGGTGGACAGCTATGTAAATGTGATTAATCAATAAAATAATAAATAAATTGTGTTTCTTCTCTTTCGCGTAAATTATAATTTTGCAAAGAATTTTTGAACTGAAACTCAGCACTGATGTTTGCATTTGTTTCCTTGTTTGTTTAGTAGGGTTGTATTACTATTATCTTCCTCATCTTTTCTACTATCTACTCCTATTGGGGTGTTGTGTTTATACAGATGGTCCTCGGCTTATGACCGCAATGGAGCCCAACGTAAGTGATAGATTTGTTAACTGAGTTTTTACTACTTTTCTTGCCACCGTTGTTAAATGAATCACTGCAGTTGATAAGTTTGTAACCTGGTCTTCCCCCATTGACTTTACTTCTCAAAAGATCGCAAAAGGGTTAGATCACATGGGTCACCAAGTCACAAAGATGACTCAGTTGCCAAGCATCTGGATTTTGATCACATGATCATGGGTGTCAGAATATTCATGAACTGGCAGAGACATGGAAACAGATCAGCCAATGGAAGCTGACTTAAGGAGTCTGGGGGTGGCTTAGCTCCGTACTCAGCTCGGAAGAAACTAAACTTATCTGAGCTATTTAAAGTTAAAATGCAACCTCTCTGCTTGAAGCTCTGAAGCTGCTGCTTGGGTTTTTGTTTGGGTTACACTGGAAGAATCTACTATTGGTATTGTACATTTTACTCATATCAGTGGTGGGATTCAAATATTTTTGCCACCAGTTTGGTGGGCGTGGCTTGGTGGGTGCACTTTGCATTTGCGCAGGCACGGAGGCATTCTAACTCACCTCCTGCAAGCCTGCACGATCCCGGTTGCTTCAGCAGCTGCCGTGCAACACTTTTCTGTGCCGCACAAAGCAACGGCACTTCAAATTCAGCAGATAAAGCTGAATATGGGAGCCCAGGCAAGCAGGCAGGCCCAACAGCAGAGTGGTGGAGAGAACCGGTTCAGTCTCCACTGCTCAGCAGTGCTACCGGCCCAGCAGAACTGGGCCAAACCAGAAGAATACCACCACTGACTCATATTATTATGTATATAAAGAAGTTAATGAATCTTGCTGAATCAGTCGTCTGTGTGTGCTTTCTGGATTTGATTTCTGCTGCAAAATCTAACGATGGGGATGCTACTAAAGTCGTAACTGAAAAATGGTCATCAGTCACATTTTTCAGTGCCATTGTAACTTTGAACGGTCACTAAATAGACTGCGGTAAGTCAAGGACTATGTGTATTACTTTGTTGTTTGTTTGTACACTTAGAGCCTCTGCACCAGAGACAAATTCCTTGTGTGTCCAATCACACTTGGCCGATTAAATAATATTCTATTCTATTCTATTCTATTCTATTCTATTCTATTCTATTCTATTCTATTCTATTCCATTCCATTCCATTCCATTCTTTTTTTTTTTTTTGCACTGAATAAATAGAAATTGTCCATCTTCCTTTGCAGATAGTATACACAGTTTGATTTTGGCATGCTCGAACTGGTGATGTCCATGTATAGAGCATCATTTAGGTCAGGAGTGTTAAACTCAAGGCCCTGGGACTGGTCCCAGCCCACATGGTGCTTAGATCTGGCCCACAGGGCCACCCTGGGAACAAAGAAGAACTGGCCCGCAGTGCCTCTGCCAATGAAAACAGAGCTCAGAATGGCCCTCCCAAGCTCCGTTTTCAAGGGCAGATGGTTGCAAGAGGCCATCACAGCTGAAAACAGAGCTCAGGAGGCCATTTTTGCTGGCAGAACACTGAGGCCACCACAGGCATCCCCAGCACGAGTGACATCAAGCTGCCCATACCCACTCTCCCCACACCCACCCCGGTCCTCTGAGGTGAAACACAACCCTGACGCAGCCCTCAATGAAATCGAGTTTGACATCCCTTTTTTAGGCTGTCAAAATAAGTTGTTTGCTCTAAACCTATAATTCTCGTGGCAGAACTCCATTTAATCTGTTTCCTGCTTCATCAAGGCCGTTTTCCCATTCTTCCAAATGCTATTTTACTTCAAACTTTAGATTTTAATCTCCCGTAATGAGTGTGATGTCCTTTGTGAGAGAAGCTGCATGGCATTGTTCAACCCTTATTTCCTCTGTGTTTGTGTTTGGAGAATAGATTTGAACTATTGTAGTGTTGATTGGCTTGCCTTGGACACACATTTAGATAAGTTCTGCCCAAGTACTGATTTTCATACCCTTTTGTTAATAATGATGGCTATCATATTTCTTCCGCAATTTCCTTGTCCATAGCAAGGGTTCTGATGCTTCTCTGATATGAAGTGACCCATTCCAATCCATTCCAACGTAGTAATTTCCAGAATGTCAGATTTGATCTTGACATTTCAGCTCTAACAAGTTTGTCTTGGCTCATGGGTTTGACATTTCATATACTTTTTTTTTTTTTTGCATTTCACAGGCCTGCTCAATTTTCATAGGCCTTTTCAGTCATACTTCAGGGCTGGACAAAAATTACATTGGTCACACAGATGGATGAATTTTGCTAGGACCTCAACGGGGGAATATGTCCCTTCTAGAGCATTTTGGTTCTCATCATGGTTCCATGATGTCCATCTTGGATTGCATTCAATGATTGAGATTTAGGAGGCACCATTCAGGTAATTATCTAAAGATGGTTAGCAGGTTATCTTCTATGACTATTACACTATGCATTGTTGAGGCACTATAGGAAATTCTAAAGCTTTCAAGAATTCCACTGTTAGGGAGTGATGATAAATTAATAAAAATATTGTATAGATATTTATTAGAATACAAACTTGAGGAAAAACAAGGTAAAGAAACAATGGTGGCATGGGCAAAAAATGTCAGTTATAATATTGAACTGGCTAAATGACAAAAACTTTGGATCACCAGTAAGAAAATAACAGTGGCCATGGCATACAAGGAAAATCTTTATAAAATGTTTTACAGGTGGCATCTTCTGCCAGCAAGGCTTTCCAAAATGTTCAAAAGTCTATCTCCAAATTGTTGGAAGTGCAACGATATATCAGGCACATTTTTTTCCCATGTGGTGTACTTGCAATGCTGCAAAAAAAAGTATTGGAGACTGATCCAGACATGGGTGGAACAAATGATGGGAGAATGTATTCCATTTAAGCTGGAATTTTTTCTCCTAGGAATAATACCCAAAGGATATAGGAAGGATTTAATTTATCTAATAGTACTTGTGTTGACAGCGGCTAGAATAATACATGCACAATACTGGAAAAATGAAAACATACCTCCAGAAACAGAGATAATAAGAAAAATTATGGCACGTGTAGAATCAAATAGGTTAACTCTAGAATTAAAGAAACAAGGGAGAATCTAAGTACTATGAAACATGAAATAAATTCTATCAATGTTTGCATAGAAGAAGGCAAGGTTGGAACATAAATAGCTATGATGATTAAAATAATTAGTAAATAATATAGCAAACAAGGAGATTGTAAATGATGAAGTAAAATGTATATATATATAACAATTGTAATCCCAGATTGGCTGCACCGTGTTGTATTCATATAATTAAAAATTTTTAAAAAAATATTTTTAAAAATCCACTTTGCTATACTTTCTTTCCTTCATTGTACTTGTTCTGCAAATATGTATCTTATCCTTTGGTGGGGAATTTAAGTCTTGGTACAAGAAAACATAGGGGCGTGATATCTCAGTGGTTAAAGACACTGTGCTTGTCAGCTGAAGAGACCCAAGACCTAAATTCCACACAATGTGATGAGCTCCAGTTACTTGCCCCAGATCCTGTCCTCCTAGCAGCCCAAAAGCATGCAAGTAAATAAAAAAAGAAACCTCTGTACACCTCAGCATATATGTCTTCTTTAATAACCCTGTAATCCTTTAAATCAGGGTGGAGTCGGGGCACCTGAATGGAGCTGAGTGTTCATTGGCCGGATGCCTTTCCTGTCGCCAATGCAGAGTTCACACAGCAGGTAATTACTCATTGTGCCCAGAGAGAGAAATAGCTGCCGTTACCTAGGATCGAACTCACAGCCTCATGATTGTTCATGATGTTGGCCACATGATCATGGAAATATCTTTGAACAATGCTGGCTCCCTCAGCCAAGAAACAGTGATGAGCACAATGTCCTAGAGTTGGATACAATTGACAGGGAAATCTTTACCTTTTACAGAGAAAATACTAGAGATATATTTGAAAGGGATGCTAGCAAGGATGCTACTGCACTGCCAACATCCAAATGTTCATATTTTCATTATGAACAAGCATAAAAGTCTCTCCCATCATGTGTCCCAGTGGGAAAAGGTTCTGCTTCCTTCACTTGTAGACCATCTCTTCAGCATATCTCAAAGGGAGATTTTTTATAAATGTCCTGTTGAACAACATCCAGTTGAGGACATCGTTCATTGTGTCTTCCATTTACAATGACATCAGTGCCAAACGATTCGTGGTAGATGAATTGAAGGGCTTCGACCATGTGTGATCGAATTATCTTCTTCCAAATGCATTTGCAGCTGCTAATAGTCCGGTTGCCGCTTTTACTTTATTGCTGTAGAAACTTAGAATGAAATATTTAAGTTCTTAACCACAGCCCTGCTTTATTATGTTTTGACCTCTTTGCAACACTCTTTTTTATTACTTTATTTTATTGTTATTTTGTTTTATGGCATTTTATACCATGCTCGATTGTTATGGCCTGAGGTTGCAACAATAAACTAGCTTGCTTATAGGTCCACATGGTGTTGGTTGGGGATGAGTAGGTTTTCCCTTGGGAGACACTAAGTTTGTTTCTTTCCCTTACGTTGTTTAACATATGTACGAAAGCATTGGCAGAGACCAGCCATCCTTTGGGGATGAGGTATCATTAATACGCTGATGATACATAGCTGTATATTTTCTTGGCTTGGGTTAGAGATGCTACTGAAGTTTTGTTGGGAGCCTTTTGTAGGTTGAATGGAAACCAGAGGTGGTTTTCAACAGGTTCTGACCAGTTCTGGAGAACCGGTAATGGAAATTTTGAGTAGTTTAGAGAACCGGCAAATACCACCTCCGACTGGCCCCTCCCCCATCTATTCTCTGCCTCCTGAGTCCTAGCTGATCAGATGGGTCTTCTTTGGTTGCCCTGCACAGGAGAATAGAGCTGAAAAGTAGGTTAGTGGGATGAGGAAGGAATGGGGATTTTGCCCTAACCTTCCCCTGGAGTGGCATGGAAATGGGGATTTTACAGTACCCTTCCCCTGCCATGCCCACCAAGCCATGCCCACCAAGCCATGCCCATCAAGCCATGCCACACTGGTGGGGGAGGTGTTTTTGGTCTTTTTATTTCATTTTTGGTTTGTTGATTGTTTCTTTTGTATAGTATGTAGATATTGTTTACATCTATGTATCTAAGGATGGGTAATTTGTCAAAGTGCCAGGCTTCTAGGAATTCTCTAAAGTTTTTTTTTTTATTTGACTTGGTCTAGGATTGGTCACAGTTTCCCAATCTAAAGGATGGTTAAGTCTGTCCATATGTTGTGAAATTAAAGAGTTTAAAGCAGTAAAACAGAGATTTAAGAAGTAAAACAGGTAAGAATGACAATTGCAGAGGTTCACTACAAGTTCTGGAGAACTGGTAGTGGCCATTTTGAGTAGTTTGGGAAAATATGAACAATGGAGTTATTCCAATAATAACAAGGGGTGTAAGACTTTGAGCACAAAAACGATCTAGGTCTAAACTCCAAAAGAATCAGATGTTAGCCTTCTCCTTTCATATCTCATCTTCTAGCATCAGGGGACATTGTATATTCCTCAGCCATCTAGCTATCCATTCTTATGGAGCTGCTCTTAATTATATTAGAAGTGGAACCTTTCATTGGTAATCAGAATGCAGGACTAATATGTAATTACTTTTCCATCAATATTTAATAGACACGATTAATCAAATTTAGCATTTCTAGTGTGGAACAATTATTTTCTTGAGGGAAATTATTCTCTTTCTAAAGAACTGAGAGTTCTACTTTCCATTAAACAAATAGCCACCCCTTTCTGTTTATTAATTACGTTGTTTAATGAAATTATTCCCCCCCCCCCCCACCAGAAATGAAGAATACAGGTTCATGAAGAAGACATGAACTTTTTGGGTAGGAAGGAATGAATGGTTTTCTCAGATTTCTGTCCACCCAGAAAAATAGATGAGGGAGAGGGGTGCTCTTGCAAAGGGCAACTGAAGGATTATAGGGCTAGAAGTTCATCTTCCCCACCAAAAAAAAAAAGGGGGGGACAACATTGTTCTTCACTTTGAGAAAATCCAAGATAACCAGGATGGTTCCAGACTGCAACCATACATCTTCCCTGCTTCACAGCACACCTAATTTCCATCATTATCCTTCCTGCCATGTGGCTTGGCCACACATATTAAACTAAGAACAATCAACCCCCTGACCACCAACAAAGCTGTTTCTTCCTAAACAAGTGTGATTAACATTTATGATAAGAAGTCTCATGGCATTGCTGGGAAGATGATTCTTAATAGAACCAAAGCACACACCAAAAAGAGAGAGAGAGAGAGGGATTGTATATGCAAATTTAACAGCTCAGAAAAGGAAATAAAAGATGTTCCACAACAGGTCCTCTCTGCTTCTTCAGCTGGGCACATGCAACACTTGTAATTAGACTGTTCTTTATCCACCCAACCAATTAAATCTGCAGCCTTTCTTATCCAGATTCAGTGCTAAGATTTTCAGTCTGCAAGGACCAGGTTCTGATTAAAGTGTTCCTTGTGTTTCAATAGCTAATTGATCAGGCCTATTTTAGAATGCCAGCAGCAGAATGATTAAACATGTTTCCCACTCCGGGCTTTACATATATCTATTGTTTAAATTATGTGTCTGTGCATTACACAGTTGGCATTCAAAGGGCCTTGCATGTGGCCCACACCTACACACGCTTTAACACTCTGATATTGGGATAAATTCCAAAGCCTGGTCTATAAATATCTAAGTTGTACAAGGGCCACGTATTTTACTATTTGTTTTTAAGGGAGAAAGAGAGAGGTGCGTTTGCCCGCCTTTTCAATTTCTGCTAAAACATTTTTGGCAACATTCTTATTTATTGTATTAAAAAGCACATTTAGAACATCATGTGGTTGCTAAATTGCCCATTTTACTCAAAAAGAATATGGAATAACAGAATTGGAAGGGACCTTGTAGGTCATCTAGTCCAACCCCCTGCTCAAACAGGAGAGCCTATACCATTTCAGACAAGTGGCTGTCCAGTCTCTTCTTAAAAGCCTCCAATGACGAAGCACCCACAGCTTCTGAAGGCAACTTCTGTTCCATTGGTTCATTGTTCTCACTGTCAGAAAATTTCTCCTTATTTCTAGGTTGGATCTCTTCTTGATCACTTTCCATCCATTATTCCTTTTCTGGCCTTTGGCTGCTTTGGAAAATAGATTGTCCTTCTCTTTCTGGCTGAACCTCAAAGATGGCACTGTCTTTGTTCTACTGTAGCACATAATGATACTTCTTTTCTTTTCTTCTGGGTCAGATATCAACATCATGTTCTCTGACAATCCATGCTAATGAGAGAAAGTACAATGCAGGCTGCCTCATTTTGGGCACTTGGTGAATCTGTTGGCCAAGAAGATATCTTGATGGCATGACTTATTCTGGAACAGAAAGTTCTAACCTATTTTTCACTCTGTTACCATCTATTTGAAATTCTAACACCATCCTCCGCTCCCTTCTTCAATTGAGTGATGTACTCTTTTTTCCCCCTAGATCTTGTAGAGATACGACAAAAAAATCTGAGCTCTTTCTTCTATTGGAGGTCAATGGTTCATTCTCCTTTTGTTTCAGAATCTGATGAGGAGCAGTTTCTGATGAAAAGGTGGCTGGCAATAAAAAAAATTCAATAAAAAGTAAAGTGGCTTGCCAGTTTCAATCTAGCATTAGTGGATCTGTTAAAGCAGTCATTTCCCAACATTTCATTCTGTTTCTGCAACATTCCATTCTATTCTCCCAACATTCCATTTTATTTTCCCTATATTCAATTCTATTCTCCCAACATTCCACTTTATTTTCCCTACATTCAATTCTATTCTCCCAACATTCTATTTTATTTTCCCTACATTCAATTCTAGTCTCCCAACATTCTACTTTATTTTCCAACATCCCATTCTATTCTCCCAACATCCCATTCTATTTTCCCAATATTCCATTCTATTTTTTCAACATTCCATTCTATTTCTCCAATATTCCATTCTATTCTCCCAACATTCCACTTTATTTTCCCAATATTCCATTCCATTTTCCCAATATTCTGTTCTATTTTCCCAACATTCCATTCTGTTTCCTCAACATTCCATTCTATTTCCCCAACTTCCCATTGCAGCAGTTTTGCAAAATTCCATCATACTCAAGGTTGACCAAAACACAGAAGCTCGTTTGGGGTAAGGAGCTAAAAGGATGAAGGTAGGAGTAAGGGTGATTCCCATTCAAACTGGGATCACTTGGGAAAGTGAGGAGCTGATTGGCCACAATCTTTTTGATAAAAGGAGTTTGCTTATGCATTGATTCAACCAAGCGACTCTAAGCAGTGCTAAAAAAAAAATACAGTCTGTGCAAAACTAATAATAATGTATTTATTTATAAATAAGACAGGGCTTATAGGCTACTCCAATCAACCCCCTCTGACTGGCATATCACTCCCATTTGAGTGAATTGCAATTCAAAGCAAACACTAACCATACAGTGACAGAAATGCAATATATAATTACAGTGAAAAATACAGTTAATATAATATGCTTTGCACCAGGAACCCTATAAGGTAAAAGCCTTTAGGAGAACCACATTTTTGCAATCTGGAAAGTTAAAAGATTGGGAGCTGTCCTTGCCCTTGGTAAAATAATCCAGAAAGGTGGAGCTCTCACTGAGAATATCTACCCTTCAGTGGCAGAACACTTTCTGCTTGGTGAGCAGACAGTCCCAGGTAACAGGTTAGAAGATTCCATATTTTTTGTCCAGTGGTGGGATTTAAAAAAATTTACTACTGGTTCTGTAGGCATGGCTTGGTGAACATGGCAGGGGAAGGATACTGCAAAATCTCCATCCCCAAACCCACTCCAGGGGAACGACACTGTAAAATCCCCATTCCCTCCCCACCCCATTAACCTGCTTTCCAGCTCTGTTCTCCTGTGCAGGGCAACAAAAGAAAACCCAGCCAATCAGCTGGGACTCAAGAGGAAGAGAATAAATGGGGGCGGGGCCAGTCAGAGGTTTCATTTGCCAGTTCTCCGAACTAACCAAAATTTCTGCTTCCAGAACTGGTCAGAACGTGCTGAATACCTTTCTGCTTTTGTCCCAAGGTGGCCCTTCATTTTCTCTCAGATAACCGAATGGTTATAGTTTACTACTATGGATAGATAAATAAATAACTGCATTGCATTTGTGAATTTTTTTCTGGAGCAAGCGGAATCTATGTTTATTCCCAGAATTAAGTTTGTGTGAGGATGGATATGGAACTGATCCTGTCCTCCTCTTTCAGCTCCATGTATTATTTGGAGCATTGACCCTTGATTATTTTGAAGTTTATTCTCAGTTACCATTTTTTGTTTCTTTTTCTTTGATCATATGTTGTGTTTACAGACATTTATACTATTGTTTTAGCTTTTAATTCTGCTGGCTGTTGCATGGGAGAACAGCTAAATCATTCTTTAAAAGGCACAGTGAGGGGGAGGGAGAAAGTGGGAAGAGAGGGGACAGGAAGGGATGGGGGTGGGAAGAGGGGAGGAGGAGGAGGAGGAGGAGGAGGAGGAGGAGGAGGAGGAGGAGGAGGAGGAGGAGGAGAAGAAGAAGAAGAAGAAGAAGGAGGAGGAGGAGGAGGAGGAGGAGGAGGAGGAGGAGGAGGAGGAGGAGGAGGAGGAGGTAGGTTTGCTGAGGTAGCTAAAATCCCAGAAATGCTAACAGAACTCCAAAGACTTCCAAAAGAAGGTGGAGTGACTTCTTGTAAGGTGGCCCTTACACTAAACAAAGCATCAGCAGAGCCTTATAAACAAACCAGGTAAGGGATGGAGAGATGGCCTGGATATTGGCAAGTATTCCAGGTGCTGGCAGACCAGACTGGCAACCAGGGAGAAGTTGAACATCTCAGAGCACTAGGTGGCATTAAGAAAAATATCTAAAATATTGACAGTTGGTGGATTAGGGTGGATTAGTGCTCAAGAACATGAGCTAAATCATTGGATGCTGGCAGAACAGACAGGGTGTCCTAAGATCCCAGGAGACCAATAATCCTAGACAGCAGCAAGCATTAATGAGTAGCTATTAAATTCCTGAATTCAGCAACCAAGAGAGATGTTGGTCAGCTCTGGGCTGGATGAGGCTGAGCATGAAATAGAGTAGTTTTAGGACAAGTGAAGTTGGAGAAAATTCTTCAGATAAAGGCAAGCATAGGGGAAAATATAGAAATAAATATGTAAAGCAAGAAGTATGTTTAGTCTATAACATGATTATACAGAAAGAGAGCACTGTAGTAGAAGGAATGAGATCTTGAAAAGGTGAAAATAGGCTAGAGATATTGTAAGTTATGGCAATAATAGAGAAGAATACAAGATAAGTAAAACCTACAAATAGAGAATCAAAGAAATCATGCCATTATTTTAAGAAATAAATAGAAACAGTTTAAGAAATAAACTGTTTGTGTAAAACAGTTTTGAAATAAACACTCTTTCTCCAAACAGGAATTGACCTATATCCTGCCAAGGTTCGTACCATCCCTGAATCGATGAGGAGTAATACAACATAGTCCTGTACAAGGACACCAAAATCAAGGTAGACATTTCTATCCAAGAAGTAGCTCTACATGTGGATACGTCAACCGGTGCTTGGTTGTCAAATATGTTGCCCTTGAGATGCTGTCCAGTGTGGGATTCCCATCAGGAAACAAAATGGTAACCAAACACATAGGAATGACTTCATGGTCAGGGGTGGACTTCAAAAATTTTAGCAAAGGGTTCTCTGCCCGGTTGCTGAGTGGGTGTGGCCTAGTCGGCCTCCTGCACCACAGCAAGGGGGGCATTTTTGCTCTCCCTGGGTTCCGGAGGCTCTCTGGCAGCTGGAAACAGGCCCATTTCCAGCCTTCCTGAACTTCTGGGCCTGTTTTTGCTGCCCCCAAGCTTCTGCACATGTGCCCTGCATTTACCTGCATCCAAAACAGGCTGGGTGGGGACTCCTGGGAGGAGTGAAGTGGGGTGGGGTGGGGGCAGAGCCAGCCAGGAGTAGGATTTGGGGTTCTCCAAACTGCACAGAATCTTAACTAGGGGCTCTCCTGAAATCCTGCAAACCAGGGGTGGGATTCTACCAGTTCACACCTATTTGCTAGAACCAGTTGTTAACATTCTAAGCAGTTTGGAGAACCGGTTGTTAGAAGAAATTACTGGCCTAATCCTGTAAGGAAGGCAGGAAGGAAACATTCTGGTGTTGCTTACAGAAACTGCCTCTCCATTAACCCTTATTACATTCTTGGCAGGACTAGATTTCCTGTCTCTGGAACATCTCTGGAGTTTTTTTTCCCTTCCTTTGCTGATACTTTGCTTGTGTGGAGTGACCATTCAAAGTTACAATGGCACTGAAGAAAGTGACTTATGACCATTTTTCACACTTATGACTGTTGCAGCATCCCCACAGTCACGAGAGGCCAGGCGAGGAGATGCGTGCCTCTATGTGAGTGATATTGAGTTGGCCACGCCCAGCCAATCACATGACCACCCAACAACTTAGCCACACCCACAAAATCGGTTGTTAAAAAATTTGAATCCCACCCCTGCTGCGAACCCCAAGCAGCCCATCATGGTATTTTACAGAAACAATCCCATCAAATTATCCAGGACCAAACCTCAACTACACTAGTTGTAACTTAGAAAAACAAACAAGGACTTCTTTTTTTTTCTTTCCTTTTTGCTTGATGATACATCATGAACTCAGATTGAACTCGGTGTATAAATAAATGCTCTCCAGTGTGGTCTCTTCCTGGGGTGGCCTAACTCTTTTTGTACAGCCTTCTTATCTGCAAAGTTCACCGACACCCTTCCGTCTCTTTCAAATGTTCAAACTTCAAGGGCCATTGCCCAATCTATATACATGAAGGACGTGGGCTTGGAAACCCCAAGTTTGCAGATGTATCACACATTAGTAAAAAAAAAAAAAAGAAGAAGAAGAAGAAGAAAAGAATCCCTAAAGAATGGAGAAGGAACCTTAACAATATACTGTATTAAATGAAATCCAAATGGGAAGTAAAATATCAACCGAAATCATTTAAAGATAAGTCAGCAGTATGCTGCAGCTGCCAAAAGAGCCAACACAGTTCTAGGTTGCATAAACAGAGGGATAGAATCAAGATCACAGGAAGTGTTAATACCACTTTACAATGTCTTGGTAAGGCCTCACTTGGAATACTGCATCAAGTTTTGGTCACCACGATGTAAACAAGATGTTGAGACTCTAAAAAGAGTGCAGAGAAGAGCAACAAAGAAGATTAGGGGACTGGAGGCTAAAACATATAAAGAAAGGTTGCTGGAAATGGGTAGGTCTAGTTTAATGAAAAGAAAGATTAGGGGAGACATGATAGCAATGTTCCAATATCTCAAGGGTTGCCACAAAGAAGATGGAGTCAAGCTATTCTCCAAAGCACCTGAAGGCAGGACAAGAAGCAATGGGTGGAAACTAAACAAGGAGAAAAGCAACCTAGAAGAAATTTCCTGACAGTTAGAACAATTAATCAGTGGAAACAACTTGCCCCCAGAAGTTGTGAATGTTCCAACACTGGAAATTTTTAAGAAGAGATTGAATAATCCTTTGTCTGAAATGATGTAGGTTTTCCTGCCTAAGCAGGGGGTTGGACTAGAAGACCTCCAAGGTCCCTTCCAACTCTGTTTTTCTGTTCTATTCTAAATATTCTACCTGCACCATTCTGAGTGCTGAATCCACTTGTCTTTTAATATAGCGAATCAAGAGCTCCTATTTGTCATTGCCACTGCTCCAAAATGATACTCATGATTGCAATTTATGCTCCGAATGATAAACAAGAAGAGTTTTATAAAAAAAACTACACATGAAAATAATTGGACTGGATTATGTTAATATAATTATGATGGGAGACTTTAATGGAATTGTGGACAATAAACTGGACTATATAGCAACAACAACAAAGCAAAATAGAAAGACTCTCCCGAAATCTTTTTTTAAAATGACAGATGAATTAACTTTAAAAGATATTTGGAGAGAAAGAAATGTTAAAGCTAAACAATATACTTTTTATTCAAATAGACATTTATCATGGTCCAGATTAGATATGATTTGGATCTCAACAGAATTAATGTCCAATATTCAAGAAACAAATATCGAAACAAGTACTTGGGCAGATCATAGCCCAATGACAATTAAATGGAAGGGACAAAAAAAAAGATCGAGATGGACATTAAATAATACTATCTTAAAGGAAAAAGATTTTATACAATGGATGGAGAAGGAACTGGCTTTTTTCTTTAGAGAAAATAAAAAAGAAGATACTTCAACGCAAAATGTTTGGGATACAATGAAGGCATATGCTAGAGGTTTGATAATAGATTATACAAGAAAAAAGAATATTAGGAAAAGGCAAGCTTCTAAGGCCTTGGAAGATGAGTATAAAAGACTTGAAAAAGAATTACAGAAAATGCCACAGAAAAAAGATATTAAATTGAAACTGGATGTAATTAAACATAAAATGGAATTAATAGAGAAAGAAGAACTGGCACAGAAAATTAGAAATTCTAAACAGAATTACTTTGAAGATGCAAATAAACCAGGTAGATGGCTAGCATATAAATTGAGAAAGGAGAAGGAATCAAGAAAAATATTGAAGCTAATAGATGATCAAGGCCAAGTTTGTTATGGTATATAATAAGGAGAAAAAGGAAATTATTCAAGATTTTTATGGGCAACTATATAAACAAGAGAATATTGATGAGGAAAAAGTCAAACAGTATTTACAGAATGCTAACTTACCGAAGATACCTAAAGAGACTGAAGAAATGCTAGAAAGCAATATAACAATGATGGAATTAAATGAAGCACTTAAGAAACAAAATAATGGGAAAGCACCAGGTCCAGATGGGCTTCCGGCAGAATTCTATAAAACACTTCAAGAATCATTGAGCATCCCACTATTAGAAGTTATGAATGAAGTTATATCAAAGAAGATGATACCCAAAACATGGTCAGAGGCTTATATTACACTTATTCCAAAAGAAGAGGCTGAACCACTGCAAATTAAGAACTATAGACCTATTTCTTTATTGAATGCAGACTATAAAATTTTTGCTTCAATTTTAGCAGAAAGACTTATAAAATATTTAAATAATTTTATCCACCCAGATCAAAATGGATTTCTGCCAAAGAGACAAATCAGAGACAATATGAGAGTAATCTTGGACACTTTGGAATACTATGAGGCACATCCTGAAAAGCAAATGGCTTTGATATTCCTAGATGCTCAAAAGGCATTTGACAACGTGAACTGGAGATTTATGTTATTACTTTTGGAACAGATGGGTTTTGCCAGAAAATTTATTCAAGCAATAGAAGCCATATACAATAAACAGACAGCAAAGGTAATGATGGAGGGAGAACTTACAGATTTTATTAATATAAGAAAAGGCACAAGACAAGGGTGTCCCCTATCCCCTTTGCTATTTGTGTTGACTTTGGAAGTGTTGAATAGAAATATTAGGGATGATAAAAGCATAAAAGGAATGAAAATTAAAAAGGAAGAATTCAAACTACAAGCTTTTTCTGATGACTTAGTTTTTATTCTGGAAGACCCGCTAGAAACAGCTCCAAAGTTATTGGAAAAGATAGAGACATATGGTGAGATGGCTGGTTTGAAAATAAATAAAGATAAAACAAAGATTTTGACAAAGAACATGTTACTGAGACAGAGAGAAGAACTGGCAGACCTTTTGAAAATCCAAGTTACAAATAAGGTTAAGTATCTGGGGATATATTTGACAGCAAAATGTAGCACATTAAAAGAGAATAATTATATTAAACTCAAACAACAGATAGCTACAGACTTGAAGAAATGGGAAAACTTGCAACTGTCATTAATAGGGAGAATTTCAACAGTCAAGATGAATATTTTACCCAGAATTCTATTTCTGTTTCAAACAATACCAATTAGGCTTGGAAAAGACTATTTTGAAGATTTAAATAAAATCATGTTGAAGTTTATATGGCAAGGTAAAAAAGCGAAAATAAAGCTAAAGCTTTTGCAAGACGCTAGAATTAGAGGCGGTTTTGGCCTGCCTAATTGGGAATTGTATTATCAAGCTGCAAGTTTGATGTGGGTCAAAGAATGGATAACATTAAGAAAGCATAGATTGTTGACATTAGAAGGGCATGATTTGCTGTTGGGCTGGCATGCTTTTTTATGGTATAAGGGAACTAAAACACAGGGTTATTTTAGAAGATATTATATACGGGAGTCTTTGTGGTTAAACTGGGAGAAGATAAAAAAACAATGTTATTTGAAAATTCCAGTTTGGTTATTGACTATTGAAGCATTTTCCTATCCTATAATCCATAAGAAGGAACAAACAGTTAGATATGGGGAACTGTTGGATGAAAAGGGTGGACTTAAATCGATCCAAAACACTGGAAATTTTTAAGAAGAGATTGAATAACCCTTTGTCTGAAATGATGCAGGTTTTCCTGCCTAAGCAGGGGGTTGGACTAGAAGACCTCCAAGGTCCCTTCCAGCTCTGTTTTTCTATTCTATTCTAAATATTCTACCTGCAACATTCTGAGTGCTGAATCCACTTCTCTTTTAATATAGCGAATCAAGAGCTCCTATTTGTCATTGCCACTGCTCCAAAATGATCTTGAGATCATACTGTTACTTAAAGCTACGGGAACTGGAAAGTATATTGCTGAAGCATTTTTAAGATTTACTTAAGGCCAGCATTTTCTCCAAGGACCCAGTAATCGATAAGCTTTAGATGGTCCATCAAAAGAAGCTAATGATGTTCTCTGCACATTGCTGGCTTATTCATATGAGCATCAAATTTACAGCTTTTTCATCCAAGATCAGAATAGCGATTGGATGATGCAGGGTTTGGGATTTAAAGGCAAAAAAGTACAAACATGGTATCTAACTGGAATTCCTTCATAATCACCCCAAGAATTGTTGCTTTATGAAATCCTGAGGAATTGTTGTGGGAAGTGTTTAGGAACTAAACAGCCCTTATTCCTGGAGACTGTTACTACCACACCAATCTGCTACTACCACTTCCTTGAAAATGTGCTGAACCCCACTCCAGCAGTCATGTGCTGAACCCCACTCCCCAACAGAATAACAGAGGTGGGAGTGACCTTGGAGGCCTTCTAGTCCAACCCCCTGGTCAAGTACGAGACCATTTCAGACAAATGGTTGCCCAATCTCTTCTTAAAAACTTCCAGTAATGGAACAGCACCCAGAACTTCTGGTGGCAAGCTGTTCCACTGATTTATTGTTCTGTCTGGAAATGTTCTTCATTCTAGATTGTATCTTTTTAAAATGAACTTGTTGTGGTTAGCTGGCAGCAGGTGTGGATGGCTGAGGAGAGTGAGGACTCAGATGAGGGGCCAGGACCATTAGGGAGTGGACTGTTGCCTTCAGAGATTGTGGGGGCTGGCAGCAGTGGTGAGGAGGTTCCTGAGGAGCCTGTGCCAAGTGCACATTCGCACAGGATTGCTCGGAGGAAAGAGCAGCTACAACAGCATGGGTGACTTGGGAGTAAGGCTGCAAGGTAATGGCCCCTCCTTCAAGAAGATAAAAGCCAGCTGTGAAATGAACGTTCTTTGTAGAAGGCAAAGACTTTTTGAAACTCTAGCCTTGTGGACATTCCAGTATCCTGAGTTTGTATTTGAAGATTCTTGTATTGCAAATTATTTCTTGTCTGTTATCTTTTGGCAGTCTCGCACAGTTTGGCAAGGTTTGTGCTTATCACAGCTAATTATTTTGCAGAAGCATTACAAGGTTTTTGTCCCCTTTGGATTGTGTTTGATTTGTTGGAAAAGGGCGTGGGTCAGAACAGATCTTCCACCCATTATTTCTTGTCCTGCCCTCAGATGCTTTGGATAATACATCGACTCCTCTGTGACAGCTCTTCTTGTATTGGAAGACAGCCATGATATCACCCCTAGTTCTTCTCTTCGTTAGACCAGACACCCCTCAATCGTTCATCATACAGTTTATCATCTTTGTTGCTCTTCTTTTCATTCTTCCTAGAGTCTCAACATCTTTGGACTAGAAGAGGAGCCGAGATGAAAAGATTTAATGACATCTATTCATACCTCAGTTTCTATGGGAAAAAGAGATGACAGCGTGATACTAGTGTGATACTATGCTTATAAAAGTTTAAATGTTCTCCAAAATGTAGAAGATTTCAAGCAAAGTTTAAGTGTTGATGCTTAAAGCATTTAAGATTTAAAGATTTATAAAGATTTAGATAAAGATTTAGAACTTTATATACAACCTATCCTTGGAGATAAGTCTTCTTTTACTTTGAAATGTGATTAATAACTTTTTTTTGGATAGTCCATTAGCAAGGGGGTTTAAAGGAAAAGGATAATGAATATAAGGTTCACTTCAGCTGCTAACTCTTTTCCTAAGAGGTTCGGATGTCCAGAATGAAGAGATTGGCTGGTAAGCCCAACTGCTGAATGATTATAAATATAGTAGGTCTTGTTTTCTCTCTCAATCTCTCTTTAAAAAAAAAAAAGAATATTCTCCCAAGATTCTTAATTTGTCTTGTTCTGCTACTGCTTAAAAAATGTTAGAAGGTGCTTACACTTTTAAATCATTAAGTTGCCTTGGAGTCCAGGAGGCACATTTGAAAGAATAAATGAAGAACAAATAAAATTTTGCAAGGAGCAGAGGAAAACTTGTTTAACAAGCTGCGTTTTGGACACTTCGTTTGCTCTTCCTACGTTTTTAATTACAAACCCATTACCATTTTTCCCCCTTGGAAATTCAAAGAACTGCAATTTCAGAACCACTGGAACTGACAGAAAATAAAATTAAAAAAAAAAACAAAACAGGAAGAGGAAACCAATAAAACAAAGTTAGATATAGGAACCACTTGACCAAGTGAACTTTATAACAGAAATATTCCAGCCGTCCCTCCTCCATGGTATCTTCCTGCTGAAATTATTTTCCTTTTCCTGTCTTACTGGCACATAATTAATGGAATTACCAGGTAGAGGTTTCTGTAAATAAATCAGACCTGAGCTGAGGCTGTAAAAAGCTTTCTACTTGAGCTACAAAGGGCTATTTTAAGGAGTGGAAGGTACATTTTTCACTCACAGTCAAGGTCCCTGCAGATCTCTTACTGTAAGTCAGTGGCCCCCAACCTTTTGGGCACCAGGGACTAGTTCCATGGAGAAAGGTTTTTCCATGGACTAGAGGGGTTGTGGTTTGCATGCTGCCTGCATCCCACAGATGGAATTTTGCTTGTTTGCAACCTTAGCAATACATTTTTATCTGTTTAAACACTGGTCTGTTTCATTGGTCTTTCAACTAGAGTAGAATAGAGTAGAATAGAATAGAATAACAGAGTTGGAAGGGACCTTGGGGGTCTTCTAGTCCAACCCCCTTATCAGGGAGGAAGTCCTATACCATTTCAGACAAATGGTTGTCCAATCTCTTCTTTAAAACTTCCAGTGTTGGAGCATCCTCAACTTCTGGAGGTAAGTTGCTCCACTGATTAATTGTTCTAACTGTCAGGAAATTTCTTCTTAGTTCTAGGTTGCTTCTCTCCTTGACTATAGTTTCCATCCATTGCTACTTGTTCTGCCCTCAACTGCTTTGGAGAATAGCTTGACTCCCTCTTCTTTGTGGCAACCCCTGAGATATTGGAATACTGCTATCATGCCACCCCCTAGTCCTTCTTTTCATCAGACTAGACATTCTCAGTTCCAGCAACCATTCTTTATATATTTTGGCCCTCCAGTCCTCTAATCATCTTTGTTGCTCTACTCTGCACTCTTTCCAGAATCTGAACATCATTTTTATATTGTGGCAACCAAAACTGGATGCAGTATTCCAAGTGTGGCCTTACCAAGGCATTATAACAGTGGTATTAACACTTCCTGTGATCTTGATTCTATCCCTTTGTTAATGCAGTCTAGGACTATGTTGGCTTTTTGGCAACTGCTGCACACGGCTGGCTCATATTTAAGTGGTTGCCCACTGGGTCTCAAAGCAGAGAATAACTAATCAAACTTTGAAAGATTGAGCTCCATTTTAGGACCTCAGGGCAAAAGAAAGCTTTCTTTATATAGGTAAATAAATTATATACATATACAGGTCATCCTGACTTACAACCATTCATTTAGTGATCATTCAAAGTTACAACAGCACTAAAAAAACTGATTTATCACCATTTTTTATACTTATGACTGTTGCAGCACCTCCACAGTTATGTGATCAAAATTCAGACACTTGGCAATCGGTTCACATTTATGACGGTTGCAGTGTCCCAGGTCACGTGTTCACCTTTTGTGACATTCTGCCAAGCAACATCCATGGGGAAACCAGATTCAGTGAAAAATCCTGTTCCTAACTTAACAACAAGACAGGTTGTAAAATGGGGTGAAACTTGCTTAATAAATGTCTCACTTAACAACAGAAACATTGGGCTCAATTGTCGTTGTAAGGTGAGGACTCCCTGTGTTTGCAGCCGTTTCACAAATTCTTGTCATTTTATGCTCAGAAGCCCAAAAATACTGGACTAAAATATGGAGTTGGATACAAGAAATAGTGGAAAGATCAGACAGAGTTTGAACCGGAATTGTTCTTGTTGGGAATAATTAAAGAGAAATATAGGAAAAAGATTAAATATATTTTATTACATATATTGACAGCAACAAGGATAGCATTCGCACAATGTTGGAAACAAAATAATACGCCCCAGAAGAATTAGTAATTCAAAAAATTTTTAGATTGTGCTGAAATGGATAAACTGATATTAAAATTAAAAGATAGAGTATTATGAAATTTGGGACAATTGGTACAAATGGTTGAACAATAGACTTAAGGACAACGGAGATAAAAAAATGATACATAAACATATATGAATGTTTATGAATGTATATAAATGTAGATATTTATATGAGATTGCTTTATATAATAATGATGGCACAGTACTGTTAATATTAAGGTTAAGATGTGTAAAAAGTGAAAAAGAATAATAAAAATTATTAGGGGGAAAAAGGAGGGCTTTGTTTAGTTCTATCATTGAAATACACATGCAGACACATACAGACTTGTAGTTTATATAAAAATCATCCCTCAAGAATGGAAGCAAATTTGTAATTAAATCAGGGTGGGGTTTTTTTCTCTCAATGGTTGCCCCCCCCTCAAAAAAAAATAGAGTGAAGCTCAAAATAAAATGTAATGCCCACTACAGCAAAGTCATTACAGGACAAAAGGACTGTTTTAAAATGAGATATGAATAGATTTACCTCTTTTGAAAAGCAATCTGACAGTTTCAATTTTGTTTCAAGAATGTAGTTGTGGAACCATTTCCGACTGCTGTTTGTTTAGCAGGGTGTGATTTGATATGATTGCCAGAAAGAGAGAGAGAAGAGAAAAAAAAAAAAACAGAGAAAAAGATTTGCTGATTACTGGTCCACCCTGATTAATATTTACAGCTCATTAAGAGCTTTTAATCTCCTGCAACTTTTCAGGAAGGGTTTATGACCGCAGAGAGTAGCCCTTGCTAAAACTCAAGGTTTAAAACCAATAAATTTGCAGTAGCACAGAGATGGAAGTTTGAATGTTTGTCTGGACATGTCGTTAGCTTTTTTAACTGTAGCTGCTCACATACCTGAACACGCAGACTCCTTCTAAAGTGTGTGTATGTGAAGGGAAAGAAAACAGAACAAACCACCGTCTCTGTTTAACAGTTAGCAAAGCAGAATTTACAAGACTCTTCCTTGTCAATGCGGAAATATTTTCTTTCTGGTTAGTGTATTTGTCCCCACCCATCGTTTATTTATTTGAAGTAGACATATATCTTGGCCTTACTTGAGAAAATACTTATGGTGGTTGGCTTGGCAAGAAACACACACACACACACACACACACACAGATGAAAGCAGTTGGTACAGAATTAATAGCCAGCAGAAAGTACAAGTAAGTCCTCAACTTACGACCATAAAGCCCAAACTTTATGAGAAATTTGTTAGATGAGTTTTGCCCCATTTTACGACTTCTCTTACCACATCCATTAAGTGGATCCTTGCAATTGTGAGTAACAATGTGGTCAAGTGAATCTGGTTTCCTCATTGACTTTGCTCATCAGAACGTCACAAAAGGGGATTTCATGACCCTGGGACACTGCCATGGTCATACATGGGAGTCATTTTGTCAAACATCTGAATGTAAATCTCATGGGAATGCTACAATGGTCGTAAGTGTGGCCATAAGTCTCTTTGTTCAGTGCCATTGTAACTTGGAACGGCCATTAAATGAACTGTTGTAAGTCGAGGACTACCTGTAAACACGCGCACACACACACACACACACACACACACACAAACACACAAAGGCACACCGAGAAAAACAATTCAGATTCAAAAAACATTAAGGGGTTACACAGTTTTCCTAGCCTGCACTTACAAGAAATGAACATGAGACTTTATATGGGCACTTAATGTTTTGGATGCTGAGTTATGGACCTACCCCAAATCTCCCATGGTTCAGGTAATCTTCAACTTACAACCACCACAAATTTCTGTTGCTAAGCAAGTTGGTTGTGACAGTAGTGGGTTTCAAATTTCTTTTACTATCGGTTATGTGGGTGTGGCTAGTGGGTGTGGCCAGATGGTCATGTGACTGGGTGTGCATGGCTATGTGGTCATGTGACTAGAGGGGTCTTTTTTTTCTTTCACAGCACCAGCCCTTGTGCCCCATTGTTGGCCTACAAGACCTCAGGGAAGCCTCCTGGGCACTGAAAAAAGAAGCATTTTGAAGCCTTCCAAAGTAAGTGCAACAGCGAAGCGCGGGATCGACTGTGCCGCGTGATTTAGATTAGCTAGAAAGCAAGAAATCCAACAATTTCCCACTTTCTAGCTAATCTAAATCACGTGGCACAGCTGATCGTCACCTAGCTGCTCATCGGAAATACCAGTTTGCCCGAACCAGTAGCATTTTTTACTACCAGTTTGG
Organism: Hydrophis major; assembly: GCA_033807585.1. NCBI lineage: Eukaryota > Metazoa > Chordata > Lepidosauria > Squamata > Elapidae > Hydrophis > Hydrophis major. The sequence goes on along the minus strand of CM066332.1, from coordinate 133,136,472 downwards.
GCGAACCGGCATGAACCGAAAGCAATTCACCTCTGGGCTGTGAACTGAGCCGCACCAAATTTTACAAACTTTTTATAACCACGATTGTTAAGGAAATCAGTGCAGTTATTAAGTGAATTAAGTTATTAAGGTCATTCACTGAATCCAGTTTCCCCTGCTGCCTTCACCTGGCAGAAACCAACTGGTAAGGTCACAAATAGCAGTTTGCCAGTGGCCAAGTGCCCCAAATTTTGATCATGTGATGGTGGATTTATGCTGAAAAGGTTATACCTGTGATGATTGTTTGTAAGGAGAGATTGAGCCACAACTGAAATCTTAACTTCTGAGCTAGGAAAAAGGCTTGGTGTCTTAACACAGCAAAGGAGCAGGCCTAAAACGAGATGCAAAACAAATATCTGCCTTTTGGAAAGCAATAGGGCAATGTTTGCTGAAAGTCTCGATTTAGTTTCCAGAATGTGGACATGGAACCCTTTCCAATTGCAATTTGTTTAGTGGGTGGAATCTGATACAATGATATGCTTTTCCAAGTTGTGGAGGTGGTGGCTATTGATACAGCTGTCAGAAGCAAATATCCTTCTCCACCCCTGTGGCACACCAACAAACCATCTTTCAGGTAGAAATGGAAGACCGTTTCAAGCATCAACATACTTCAGCAGTGCTGGCTGGACTTCAGAATCTGAATGTAAACAGGTACGCCCCGTTAAACATGAATGTATATAATTTCCCCCCTTTTTCTGAAAGGCCTGTTTCTCAGAGTAGCTAGTGGGTGGCTGAACAATTTACTGGGCTAGCCAGATGTCTTTCTTATTCACAACATATCCCATGCCAGTGATCATACGATGAACAAGAAAGAAATAAGAGTTCCATGTCTATCTCAGAGGAGAAAGGCACGCAGGGGCTGCCACAAAGAAGAGGGAGTCAAGCTATTCTCCAAAGCACCAGAGAAGGCAGGACAAGAAGCAGTGGGTGGAAACTAGTCAAGGAGAGAAGCAACTTAGAACTAAGGAGAAATTTCCTGACACTTAGAACAATTAATCAGCGGAACAATTTGCCTCCAGAAGTTGTAAATGGTGCAACACTGGAAGTTTTTAAGAAGAGATTGGACAATCATTTGTCTGAAATGGTATAGGGCAGGGATGGCAAACTTTTTGGGCCCCGAGTGCCCAAAGCACATGAACATGTGCGCATACCCAAAATGCAAGGTGTACCTCCTGGACACGTGTGTGCATGCCCACTGCATGTACCCCCCCCCCATGCAGAGACCTGAAGGCCAGCTGGCTGGTGGGAGGCATGCATGCAAACACAGTGGAGCTGAGCTGGGGCAACTATGTGTGTCCACAGAGAGGGCTCAGTGCACCACCTGTGGCATGCGGGCCATAGGTTCGCCACCATGAGTATAGGGTTTTCTGCCTAAGCAGGGGTTGGACTAGAAGACCTCCAAGGTCCCTTATAACTCTGTTAGTCTATTCTATTCTATTTTCTATTCTCAGATTTTCTATTCTATTCTATTCTATTCTATTTTATTCTAGTTGAAAGAAAAATAAAACAGATCAGTGTTTAACAGATAAAAATGTATTGCGAATGTAACAGCAACATTGACCTGCTCTGGGTGGAATAATAAACAATACTAACTGCTGGTTTGTGCCTATCCAAGTTGTTTGATCATGGCTTGTCTTATTCTCTACTTTATAATATTCGCTCTGCTTTTCCCCTTCCTCCTGTCTCTTCTCAGTTCTTGCACTGTGCCATTACAGGGAGATGCAGACACACAGACACAACCATATGGATATAAGGTGTTCTTAAGAATGACACATCTGGAACCAGATGGAGGTGAGTGAAAAACAAATAAATAATATAGCTTTCACTGTCACACTGTCACTCGTTCAGAAACAGAAACTCTGAAGAGAGCCAGATTGAAATATATTGAAATAAATATATTCAGCGTCAAAATGGTTTCGGCAAATTATCCAATTCTAGATTTCTATTCCGAGTCTCTTTGAAGAAGAAAATCTAAGGCAAGGAGAGACTTCCTTTGGTCCCTTGCTGTGAGATGCTTCTTCTAATCTGAGATGGCAGCTACAAAGCGAATACCAACATTGCCATTTTAAAATACATTATTTATATGAATTTGGGAGCGGGAAGGGAAAAAAAGATATTCTGAATATCTGCAGCTGCTGAAAGCCTTTGAAACGGAAGCAATCCTTACGAAAACCTGATTTTAGGTAGTCCTCCACTTATAACCACAATCGAGCCCAATGTTTCTGTTGCTAACCAAGATGGTCGTGAAGTGAGTTTTGCCCCATTCCATGACTTCTTTTGACACATTAAGGGAATCACTGCAGCAGTGGTGGGATTCAAATGGTTTTTACCACCGGTTCAGTGGGCGTGGCTTGGTGGGCGTGCTTTGCCTAACGTGCGTGCGCAGCTTTACAAACACCAGCGGAGACCTGCAGCGCCAATCAGCTGAGAGGTTAAAGAAGAGAAAAGCGCAAGGGTGGATGGGAGGGCCGATCCTGTGCTTTTCTCTTCTTTCTTCTCTCAGCTGATCATTGGAAGCTTTTTTTTTTAACTACCAGTTTGGTTGAACTGGTCCAAACCGGTCAGGGGTGGGATCCTACTGGCATAACAACCAGTTTGGGGAGTGCACACTACTGGCTGCCTGCATGTGCATGCTACCGGCAAGGATTCACCTTCTCCAGCTGATGAGGGGCACTCAGCTGTGCCGCGCAAATTAGCTGAGGAGGTAAAAGCCTAGGATAAAGGACAGCCTAGAGCAGTGATGGCTAACCTATGACACACGTGTCACTCGTGACACGCCGAGGCACTTTGACTGACACGCCTGTTGGTGTGGGAAAAACCTGCACATTTAGAGGCTGCCTGTGCTCTGCTCCAATCCCTGCTCCCTGCTTGTTGCGTGGAGGCGTGGTGTCACCACTGCCGCAAGATCTTTGCAGCAGAGAACCAGTTTTAACCGCCATAAACTGAGGTTTGTCAGTTTCATTACCTCAGGAACGCTATAGGAGGAAAAGAGATCCATGAGGTTCACAGCCCCGTAAGGTGGCCTTCCGATCCCCACATCCTGCAACTGCAGCCCTGAGACCAGGGAGACGAGTTTCACAGCCCTGTGTGATCACCCCAGCCCAGTCTGTCATAAACCAAATTATTGATATTTCTTGAAGTGACACACAACCTGAGGAAGGCTACACTTTTTCCCGATTTTCGACACACCAAGCTGAAAAGGTTAGCCATCACTGGCCTAGAGTCCAGGCAGGCCAAACAGACAACCAGACGATCATAGCAGCGAACCGGTTCGGTGTCAGCTGCTCTGTGGAGCTACCGGTTCTATAGAACCGGGCTGAAGTAGTATCCCACCCCTGAAACTGATCGCATACCACCACTGCACTGCAATTGTTAAGTGAGTAACCCATTGTTAACTGAATCTGATTTCCCCATTTTGTATTCAGAAAAGTCCCATGAAAGAATGCATAGGAGCTCAGTTTTAATAATAATAAGTGCATCCAAATAATGTATGTGTGAGTATTTTATTTATTTATTTTTATTTGTCAATTGATTACAAGATATATATATATATATGTGTGTAAGTAAATATGTATAAGTAAAAACATAGTTATGAATACATGGATACATATAAGAAAAAATATATAAAAGAAACAATAGGACAGGGACGATAGGCACGTTGGTGCGCTTATGCACGCCCCCTACAGACCTCTTAGGAAAGGGGTGAGGTCAATAGTAGACAGTCTAAGGTTCAAGTTTTTGGGTTTGGGGAAAAAAACCAGAGTCAGGTAGAGTATTCGAGACATTGACCATTCTGTTGCTGAAGTCATATTTCCTGCAATCAAGTTTGGTGCGATTATCCTTGAGTTTGTATCTATTGTTTGCTTTAGTGTTATGATTGAAGCTGAAGTATTCATTGACAGGTAGGGTATTGCAATGTATGATTTTATATACTATATTTAGATTGGACCGAAAGTGGCATAGTTCTAAGTTTTCTAGGTCTAGAATTTCAAGTCTGGTGGCATAAGGTATTCTACAATGAGTAGAAGAGTGGAGAACTCTTCTTGTGAAATATTTCTGGACTTTCCCAACTGTGTTAATATCAGATACGTAATGTACACACATACAAACACACAAACACATATTTTTAATAGGAGAAAAATGTAGGCAAATGATTATCATTCTTGAATCAAATGCAAGGCCAATTTGTGGGAAACCAATTATCTTTGCAGCATCATTTTTACACGTGGCTCCCAGAGGAAGGATTTGAATTAATAGATCATTTTCATTATGCAAATACTTTTCTCTGTTCTAAAAAATAGCAGGGTTTCTAACATTTGGCCTGTCAGGGAAGCCACACGCCCCACCACATCCCTTTAAAGAGGCCTGTGCAGTAATTCAAAGTGAAAGGTCAGTTCTTCATAATTAATGATAACCTGCTAAGATCTACTCTTAGCTGCACCGTTGAAGGTCTGACCAGGACTGCCTCTGAAATGAAGACAACCAATTCTTTCCTGTATTGCCTGACAGTCACTTCTCTCTGTCTCACATTTTAATTTCTGGAGTTATATTTTGACTAAGTATTTCCAGATGTTTTATCTTAATCTGACATTAGCATGTAGCAAAATTACAGCTGATCCCCACTTTTTATACTTTCAAGTTGAGCTCAACTTCTGAAGATTACCGTATTTTTCTTGGCATCAGTATTAAAACGGCATGTCACTGCCTTCTTTGGAATTTTTCCTTCCGCTTCCCAGTCTAGAATTCCTAACTCAAGTCCTTGTGACCGTTGCATTAGACCAGAGATCTCCAAACTTGGCAACTTGAAGACTTGTGGACTTCAACTCCTAGAATTCCCCAGCCAGCACATGTTCCCCATGGTTGGGTGGGGGGGAATTATGGGAGTTGAAGTCCACATCTCTGAAAGTTGCCATGGTTGAGAGACATTGATTAGAGCAGGGGTCACCAATCTTTTGGATCTCAGGGACCACCAAGCTCATAATTTTAAATCTGGCAGACCAGAGACCCTGGGAAAATCCCCAAAAAATGTCTGCAGGAAAATACCGCACCTCATTTTCCTACTGATAGTAGGTCATTCTTTATTTGGGATTGATTACAGGATACCGTCTCCAGCTCTGTTCTCAGGGGTAGAGAGAGAGAGAAAGAGACTTTTGGCTCCATGCAAGGAAAGCAGCAGAAGCAGCAGAAATCTTTCTTTCTCTCCCCCAAATTCTGCCCGAAATGAGTCTTTGCCCGCATAGCCTCTTGGAGCAGGATGCCTTACAGGGTCCCAAAGACTCATTTCTGGCAGAGCTTGGGGGAGAGAAAGAAAGACTTTTGCTGCTTTCCTTGCACGCAGCCAAAAGTAGAAGAAGAAAGAAGTAGAAAGAAGCAGCCCAGTGGCCGGGGCGATTGTCAGGGGCAAGTCCCCCCCCCCGTGTCGTTTTCCCACTCCTCTCATTACCTTGTGTTGTTCACAAGGTAAGTGACACAAGACTTGTGTTCCCACTCAGCCTGGATTAATTGCTTTGGGGGTGCTGCTGCTTTGAGGGTGATATTTCTCTGCGGACCACCAAAATTTTCTCACGGACCACCAGTGGTCCCCAGCCTGCGGATTGGCGACTACTGGATTAGAGCATGGCTGGCTGAAGGAAATCGGGTAGTGGAAGCCCACGTCTCTTAAAGTTGCCAAGGTTGGGGAAATATTGACTAGAGACATGTTCTCCATGGCTGGCTGGGAAATTCTGGGAGTTGAAGTCTACAAGTCTCAAAAGTTGTCAGTTTTGGAAAATGCTGGATTAGACTACTGGAATGCACTACAGCTTTGTCATGTAGGTTTAGTTGAACAGTTGTCTGACTCATTCAGCCAGTACATTTTCTCAGGACAAAGTAGACTTGAATAAACTGTTTAACCTTCTTAGTCTGACATATTAACTACTCTACTATACCGAGTCTCCAGTGTACAGGGAAAAGGTTGATATCTTCTTTTTCTTAATAGAAAGCTTACCAGAGACATACCTGGAGGGAAATGACTTCCATGGTAGCAATTTTTAAGGGAGGTTGCCTTTCTGAATGTTGACCTTATGGCCAAGGAACTACTCAGAACAGCGTTCAATTGTACTCAGTTACCAAGTCATAATTTTGATTTTGCTGATGAATCCACAGTTGCTGTGAAAATAAGCTCCTGAACATTTACTTTTAAAAATAACCCTGCACCCCTTTCTCAGTTGCATATCTTTAAATCAAAGGGCTATTAAGTAATTTTAAGCAACCCAGCCTTTATTTCCTAGCAGTTCTACAATTGTTGTTAGAAGAACTGTCCTTCTGGGTTCAGTTCCAGGTAGGGAAAAAGACACTGGAAACATGGAGACTGTTTGGAAAGATGATTTAATGGTGAACAGGACCACATGGCTTCGAGCTCCTGGGTGAAAAAGGGAAAAGAGTCTCTGGGTTTTACGCCCTCTGAAGGGATTTGAATTTGAGCTTGTATTCTGATTGGTTGTCAGACTCCCATGGGGCCATGCAGGGGCAACTCTGTAAGCTGTCCTGAGTCCCAGGCTTGGTTGAGCCTTGCTGTATGATGATATAATGAAAGGGCTTTGGAATTCCTATTATGGGTCTGCCTGAAGGAGGTAGATCTTTGTTATGTAAAATAGACTGGCTCAGGCCTTAATGGCCCATTGACAAAGGAAGGGGAGCTGAGTTTCTGCCACTCTGAATTTCTACTTCTCTTTTAGAGGAAATACTCTGCCTTTGTAGTATATCCTAAAATATTTCATTTTCCTAGGAGAGGGGTAGGTTTTATCTTCCAACACTGTCATTCTTCACACATTTTGGAAGACACCAAAATTCCAATCTGGCCTTTGAAACAAGTACTTCTCCCTCCGTTTCAGCTTTGCCTGAAATGTACTTAAGAGATGTACAGTGTATCATTGCTATGAGTAGGAGTAATTAATTCCATTTTCCTCATTAATCAAGCCCCTGCAACATTTTTTTCCCTTAATTGTTCTCTGAACTGGATCCAGCAGAAAGCTGTCTTAGTCAGGAGCAACAATCTGTAAGCCTATGAGATATTTTCATAGACCTCTGCCTACTTCAAGTCAGTAAATCCTGTTTTAGACTACAGTATAGTAATTGTGTGTATAGTAAACCACTATAGTATAAGAAATAGTCAAGTGGTTTTTGTTTTTGTTTTTTGTTTCAGCAATGAGTGATTTTGGATAGGAATCCTGAGTAACTTTTCATTGGGACAGCATAGGTAGCAGCTTTCAAGGGGATTTTTTTTCCAGAAGACAGGTGATGCCACCTGCCAGAATAAATTATGGAGCTACTATAAAATGAGATACAGGAAGGAAACGACAGCAAGGGGTTTAAATCACAATTTATGACTATGGTGGTCTCAGCAGGCTACAACTGACTTAAGCTTAGAAGCTAGAGAGTACTTGAGTGGGAAACATTGGGTTGCAGGCTAGGAAAACTGAAAAAAACATCTTGGATGAAGTCAGGGACTTCCACCTTGTTGCCAGCAAAACTATATGGTTGTGTAGTGTCACAACAGGTGGCTTCACATAAGAACCCTTGGGGAACTTACCAAATTTGCAGATGATACTAAGCTAACAGGAGTAGCTAAACCCAAGAAGATAGGCTCAAGATCCAGATGAATCTTGACAGACCAGAATACTGGGCCGTATCTAACAAAATGAAATTCAATGTAGAGAAAAGTAAAGTCCTACACTTAGGCAAGAAAAACCAAAAGTACACATATAGACTGGGTGAAACCAGGCTCAATAGCAGTAACTGTGAGAGGGATCTTGGAGTCTTAGTGGACAACCAACTAAATATGAGCCAGCAGTGTGCAGCAGCAGCCAAAAAAGCTAATGCAATCCTAAATTGCATTAACAGAGGGATACAATCAAGATTAAGGGAACTACTAATACTACTCTCTAAAACCTTAGTAAGACCATACCTAGAAGACTGCATCCAGTTTTGTTCACCACATTATAAAAAAGATGTTGAGACTCTAGAAAAAGTACAGAGAAAAGCAACCAGGATGATTAAGGGACTGGAGGCTAAAACATACAATGAATGGTTGCAGGAACTGGGCAAGGCTAATCTAGTGAAGAGAAGGACCAGGGGAGATATGATAGCAATCTTCCAATATTTGAGGGGCTGCCACAGAGAGGAGAAAGGGGTCAAGCTATTCTCCAAAGCACCCGAAGGCCAGACAAGGAACAATGGATGGAAACTGAGCAAGGAGAGATTCAGCGTAGAAATAAGGAGATATTTTCTGACAGGGAAAACAATCGATCAATGGAATAGCTTGCCCTCTGAAGTTGTGGGAGACTTTCAAGAAGAGATTGGACTGCCATTTGTCAGAAATGGTGTAGGGTCTCCAGCTTAAAAAAGTGAAATGGGGTTAGAACTATCTATTTCAGGGGTGTCAAATTCGATTTCATTGAGGGACGCATAAGGGTTCTGTTTGATCTTGGGGGGAGGGGGCTCAGGGGCATGGCCAGCTTGACGACACTCATGTCAGGGCAGCCTGTGGTGGGCCGGAGTGCTCTGCCAATGAAAATGGGCTCCCAATCTCCGTTTTTGGGTGGGATGGCCTCCTGCATTCCTCTGCCAGCGAAAATGGAGCTCAGGAGGGCCACATGCGAACTGGTATCTAATTTTATCATTATTATTTTTTTTTGTAAAAGTTTTATTGATTTTAACAACAGACAAAAAACATATAAGACATAAAACATGACATAAAAAAAATAAAAAATAAAAATAAAAAATTTAAACATTCTTCATAAATTTACAGTGTATCGGTTGGTTTACCACTCCCTTTTGTGCATCCATTTCATAGTCATCAGAATAATTATATTACATAATAACTCACATTATCAATCATCAATAAAATATCCCAATATCATTATTGAACAATCATTTGACTATAATTTTACTAATTCATACTTAAGCGAGATAACTATAATTAGGTTAAATTATTTTATGACAAATCATGAAATCATATCAAATCTATCATAATAAAATATTCTTAAGAATGATCAAAACCAAGAAAAATTATATATTCATTATTTCCTAAATTTCTAAATATTCTATTATCATATTGTATTATCTAACCATTGATAAAAAGATCCCAAACTTCATAATTTTATCATTTTTAATTACCGGTTCGGTGAACCGGTAAACCCCATCCCTGGCTGGCCCTGCCCATCCCACTCTGCCCCTCCCAGGAGTCTCCACACGGCTCATTTTGGATGACAGGTGAGTGCAAGGCCTGCGCAGAGGCTGAGGGAAGGTTTCTGGAGGAAAGCCTCCGGAGCCCAGGGAGGACAAAAAGGCCCCCTCAACCGTAGTGCAGGAGGCCGACTAGGCCACGCCCACCCAGGAATCCACCCAGGAATCAAGCAGAGAACTGGTTGCTGAAATTTTTGTAGCCCACCCCTGATAGATAGCCTTTCATTCTCTGGAACAGATTTAAAGGCGAGAAGAATCTATTTTGCCAGAGGTATGAAACATTGAACGGAACCCAACATCATGTCGTAACAGTCAAATCGATGTTTCTTTGCAATATATCACTCTTATGAAGAACGCAGGATGCGGAGGTAGCATTTGCCATTTTGTCATCCTTTTTCCAAAGAAAGTATTCCTTTCAAGAGAAACAGTCCAGCTGTAACAGGCCAAAAACGCTCCCTCTTGCCCAGTCTTCTCTATATTGTCTCTTAAACAGAGAAATTACATATATTTCTTTTTGACAGATTGAAATGGTTTATAAACAGCCTGGAGACACAGTCTATCTTGAAGCAAACAATAAGAACAATGTAAATATAAAAAGCTTAACGTCACGTAAAAATAGGAAAAAAAACGGGGCGAAATACATTAAAGCTTGTCCCATTTATCCAGATCTGTCCATCTTAAAGCAGCTGAAGATTAATGTTAAGAATCCAAGATGAAAAAAAAACATGGAAACACAGACAAAGATTCTTTTTGATGCCAATAGGATAACAGTATGGAGATTATGGCAGCAATCCAAAGACAGGATCCCTTTTACACACATTTTTCCAGAGGTGCCTGATCTTAGCTTCAATGACACCAAAGTATCATTGGTTGCAATGTCACCACACAAGCTCCGGTACTTTCATGCACTGCTGTGAAATAACTGCAAAAGGAGAGCTGTTTGTATGGTGATAATGCAATTCATGTAGGCTTCACAAAACCACAAAACAGACTCCTTGTCTTGACAAAACCCCTTTTTATTTGGCTAATGTGAATTCCTAGCATTCACATCCAGCAAAGTCCCAGCAAACAGTCTTTCAAGGAAGGAAATACTTGGCAAGCAGTCTCTGTGACTCACAAACTCAGATGAATAAATCTTCACACTAATTAAACAAACTAATTGTCTCCCACAAACTCCACTCCCCTTTCACTCCTATTTATTCCCTACAGGAGGGGCCATTTACCATCCACCTGTGCCTTTACTGCCAAGTTGTCCCTTGTTCCTTAACTGTTCCCTACTTCTGGCAGCTCTGTGCATGCACAAATCGGGAACAGGCTCCAGCTGTTTTCTGCGCCACTGATCTCCGACTCCAAAGGCAGCTGAAAACTGTCAGTTGGCCCTGGCCCCATCTCTGCCTCCGACACAGAGCCCTTGTCAGAGCCTTCTCTAGACTCCAGGACTGGCCCAGGTTCCTCCCCAACCTCCTCACTGTCTGAGTCTGCCACCAGCTCTGCTGGTGGTTGGCAGGCCACAACTTGTTGTCATTTAGTCCCCTTGCTTTCCCAGGAGACATCTCTATTAAGAGTGAGCTTTCTTGAGCCACTTAATTGATTGTATTTAAATCTTGCCTTTTATCTGAAAGTTCCAAGTGATGTACAGAATCTGTTTTTATGTCCATCACACAACCTTATGGAAGTAGGCTGTGCTGCAAAACAACAGCTTAGAGTCTCCACTGATTTCCACTAGTGATCAGAGATTTGAATCTGGGTTTCTTCATTTGTCAAATACCAATAGAATAGAATAGAATAGAATAGAATAGAATAGAATAGAATAGAATAGAATGGAATGGAATGGAATGGAATGGAATGGAATGGAATGGAGTGGAGTGGAGTGGAGTGGAGTGGAGTGGAGTGGAGTGGAATGGAATGGAATGGAATGGAATAGAATAGAATTCTTTATTGGCCAAGTGTTGGCCAACTACACCAAAGGTATCAAACTTATTTTCATTGAGGACCACATCAGGATTGTGTTTGACCTGGGGGGGGCAGAGGCCATGTCCAGGTAGGCATGGCCAGTTTGACATCACTTGTATCGCCGGCACCTATGGTGGCCTGGGAGTGGCTGGAGTAGGTTTTTTTACTAGCACTTTGCCAGCAAAAAATGTCCCGTCCCCCCCAGCTGTGATGGCCTCCTGCAGCCCTCTGCTGATGAAAAGGGTCACCGCACATGTCCTCTGCAAGCTCGGTTGTAGCTGGCAAAGGCACAAGGGCCGGTCCTTCACTCTTTCCAGGGCAGCTTGGCGAGGCAAATCTAAGCACCCTGCAGGCCAGATTCGGCCCACGGGCCTTGAGTTTGACATCCCTGCACTACACTATCCTACTTAGAAGAGGGAAGACTGAAGTACAGTAAATCCACACGCACACTACCAATCTAAGGGTACTTACTTTTTAATAAGTGTTGGAAATGTGGCATATGTTGATACTTCATAAAACTGAAGGGATGGGAAGGTTCTTAAATTCTATTTGTCTTTGGCAATTCTCAGTAATAGTTGTCCCAAAGGTGCTTTTTCAAAAGGCAACTGGACTTTGTTTTTCCTTGAAGATGTTTTGCTTCTCATCCAAGAAGCTTCTTCAGTTTTCCAGACCAGAACAGAAGAAGCTTCTTGGATGAGAAATGAAACGTCTTCAAGGAAAAATAAAGACCAGTTGTTTTTTGAAAAGAGTGATTTTGGGCTTCATATTTATTTATTTAAAACATTTATACAGCCCCCCATCTTCTGATTCTGGGGAGCTCTCAATCATGTCATCTAATCCTTGTTATATAATGTTTGCAGTTGTAGTACTCCTGACCGATGGTGTGCCACCTTTGCTTACTTACAAGCAATCCTAACTTGCAGGATTTTATGCAAACAGTTGGTTGCCATTTCTGCACATGTGTTAATGGCAATTTTTAGTTCATGCACAATCGGATCCCTGTCATTTTATGTATGCATAAAAAACCTGGTCACGGAAGTTGTTCATGTCCTTTCTTTGGATATAGTCCAATTCACCTGATGTAGCTTGTATAGCCCTCAAACCAAGTGTTCATTGAAAGACAGATACCTATCATCTTGAGGTGATTTGTCAAATAGCTCTCAACATTTAGATCAGGGATGTCCAACCTTGCCAACTTTAAGACCTGTGGACTTCAATTCCCATGGCTGGCTGGGGAATTCTGGAAGTTGAAGTCCACAGGTCTTAAAGTTGCCGAGTTTTCTAAATCTGTGCTTTAGATGTTTCTCCAGAGTTTGACCAAAATCTCCTTTCCTTGCAATTTCTTTCTCTTGATGGAAGTTGCTTCAATATCCTGTACCTTGCTATTTCTATCCATACGTCTGTTCCCTGGACTGGTGTTAAAGTAACCCAGTTCTGTCTTCTGTGTGAACAGCCTCTGTAGTTTTGGAAGACCACTATCATGTTTCCTTTTAACTATAACCTGCTGAATGTAACCCGTGCTGTTTTAAACATTTCTCATAATTTAGTTTCTATGATGCTTCACAGGGTTTTACAGGTTTTGAAGACACATGGAAGGAAATGTCAGAATATTCCACTGTGAATTATAAAATAACAATAAATGCTCAGATACCATATCTGGAGTCCGTATTTACCAGTAAGTGACATTTTCTACATCATTGGCCTTCAATATAAAAAAATAAGCCTTGGGACATATTTTGTTTCTGTTATATTTTCCAATGGACCTCCTAAAAAACGTTAATAGTTGAGTATCGACATTCACCAAATTTTTCATCATTTACTGCAAAGGTCATAGTCTCCACAGGTTTATTTCCCTATTTGAGCTATATTTTTTATTTATTTAAAGATTATTCCAGGTGTCCTGACTGCATTAGAGAGGAACTATGGATATGTAGGGCAAGCCTCTGAAGAAATGTCTCTGCTGAATTAAAAAACAACAACCCAAATTCAAAAAAGGAGTCACATTTCTGAAAAATCTTACTCCTATTGAGTTCCCAGTGGCAAATCATTTATTTATAAACAAACATCTTACCTCAGAATAACTCATCTGCCCATCTTACAACAGGATAACTTACTACAGGATAATTTCCATAGCATTTATTTATTTATTTCACCTTTAAAAAGTTACAAATAACTCAAGTAGCAAACATATTTAACACATGTTCCTCCTCCTATTTTCTCCCATAACAACAACCCTGTGAGGTGGGTTGGGCTGAGAGAGAGAGTGACTGGCCCAAAATCACCCAGCTGGCTTTCAGGTTTAAGCCAGGACTTGAACTCACAGCTTCCTACTTTCTTGCCTGCTGCCTTAACCACTAGATCAAATTGGCTCTCTATTAATTACACCTATACTAGTCAGATTTGACAATGGCAACATAGCATCCTGACTTGACTACTGCATTGTTGTATATGGGCCTACCTTTATGACTGACAATTACTACCAACCTGCCTTCCATGGAGGACCTGTATACTGCACGAGTCAAGAGAGCTGTGAAAATATTTATAGACTCCTCACAGCCGGGACATAAACTGTTTCAACTCCTACCCTCAAAACGATGCTATAAAGCACTGCACACCAGAACAACTAAACACAAGGACAGCTTTTTCCCCCCGAACACCATCACTCTGCTAAACAAATAATTCCCTCAACACTGTCCATCTATTCGCTAAGTCTGCATTACTATTAGTCTTCTCATCACTTCTATCACCCCTCCCCTTCCACTTGTGACTGTATGACTGTAGCTTTGTCACTTGTATCCTTACGGTTTATATTGACTGTTTCCTAATATGATTTGATTGCTTATTTGTACCCTATGACTCTCATTAAGTGTTGTATGTTATGATTCTTGACAAACTTATCTTTTCTTTTGTATGTATGCTGAGAGCATAAATGCACCAACACAAATTCCTTGTGTGTCTAATCACACTTGGGCCAATAAAGAATTCATTCATTCATTCATTTTTAAATTGTTTTCCAATACCTGTTTAAGGTTATTTGTATTGATCTTTAACATTCTAAACCAGGGCTCTCCAAACTTTAAAGATTTGTGGATTTCAACTCCCACCTTTCCTCAGCCAGCATGGCTGATCCGGTTTTTGAATGTTCTTCAAAGTCAGACAGACCCATGTAGAGCACATTGCAAGAATTTAGCAAAGAGGTGAATAAGGCAGACTAGCTGTGATTGTATCTGAAAATAAGTCAAATAAATCAGTTTTATTGCTCAGGTGCAGAATAGGAGAAATCCACTTCTTCAATAGCCACCAGATGGGCCTTGGAAAGTAAGGAAATACAATGGTAATCCTCGACGTGCAGCCACAATTGAGACCAACCTTTCCATTGCTAAGTGAGACATTTGCTAAACGAGCTTTGCCCCATTTTACGACTTTTCTGGCCGCAGCTGTTAAGCGAATCACTTCAATTGACAAGTTAGTAACCCGGTTGTTAAGTGAATCTGGCTTCCCCATTGTCTTTTGCTTATCAGGTCACAAAACGTGACCCCAATGATCCCTGGACACTGCAAACATCATAAATACGAATGAGTTGCTAAGCAGATGAATTTTGATCAGGTGACCACAGGGATGATGCAATGGTTGTAATTGTCATAAGTCACTTTTTTCCAATGCCATTGTAACTTCTAGTGATCACTAAATTAATTATTGTAAGTAGAGGACTACCTGTATTCAAGAGAATTTTTTCTACGCACCCTAATGTCCAGGTAAGGTTCATAGAGAAGTAAGAGATCCCTTTAAAAAGTCTTACCTTAGTAGTTCAGAACAAGGCTCTCCAAGTTTGGTGACTTTAAGACCTGTGGACTTCAACTCCCAGAATTCCACAACAGGCATGTCGCTTACATTAAGGCAGCAGTGTCAAACTCAATTTCATTGAGGGCCGCATCAGGGTTGTGTTTGACCTCATGGGGGGGAGGCTGGGCCCCGCTCGGGGGGCACCTGTGGTGGCCCAAACACTTGCCAGTGAAAACGGACTTCCGAGCTCCATTTTCAGTGTGACAGCTTCTTGCAATACTCTGCTGGTAAAACCGGAGCTCCGTTTTCGCTGGCATAGGTACCACAAGTGTCATGCCCTGGTTAAAGTCAGACTCTGGGGGAGAGGAGGAACAGCTGACAGAGAGTGGAGATGTGGCTCCAGAGGTTGTGGAGGAGGCTGGGGAAGAGCTGAGGCCAGCTGGGCAGTCAGAGGAAGAACCAGGCCTATCCTCTCTTCATCCTAGGACACGCAGGGAGGAATGGAGAAGGCAACAACTTGGCTTACGAGAGAGGAAGCGGCCATGATCCCCCTCATCGGTTGCAGCTGGGGAGAATAGTATATGAGACAGTTAAAGCACAGCATTGCCAGAAGCAAAGCATGTGTTATTTGGGCTGAAGTTATCTTGGTTGGCATCCTTCCAACAGGCTGTGCCTTGTTATCTCCTTGAAGTTGGTAATTACTTATCCTGGTCCATTGTGGAAATTCCTTCATTGTAGTTTGTTTTAGTTTTTTATTTCACCTCTATCTGCTCATTAAATTTGGACTGTATTGCTTTCTTTTTAAGACTATTTTTGAATATGTTTTCTGTCCAACTGAGAATTATTGAACCACGGGGCCAAGTTGGAGGCACTAAAAGACATTTATTTACGTTTTGGATTTTGTTTCGTTTGTGTTACATTCCGGGTCACCACAGCAGGCCAGTCCTTCGCTATTTCCAGGGTGGCCCCATGGGCCAGATTTAAGTACCCTATGGGCCAGATCTGGCCCATGGGCCTTGAGTTTGACACTCCTGCATTAAGGTGAGGAGAAAAGCTTTTGTCTCTAAAGACCAGAATGCAGCAGCCCATGGAGTATTGGGTGTCCCATGAGGACACCATGTTTTGTGAACTGCAATGGCTCCCAGCAAGCTTCTGGGTACAACTACAGGATTCCACTTGTTCTACATGGCCTTGGGTGAGGTTACTGGTAGGGCCTCCCATCTCCGATAGCTTCTGTTCATCTGGCAGGGTGGACATAGTCCAGGCCCAATCGGTAAAGAGCCTCGGAAATTGGCGTAATTTGTTTTGGGGGTCTTGCTGCTCGAATAGTCTCTACTTACCCCTGAGAAATAAGATGAACGCGGTGGCTCAGTGACTAAGACACTGAGCTTGTCGATCAGAAAGGTTGACAGTTCGAATCCCTAGCACTGCTTAACGGAGTGAACTCCTGTTACTTGACCCAGCTTCTGCCAACCTAGCAGTTTGAAAGCACGTAAAAAATGCAAGTAGAAAAATAGGGACCACTTTGGTGGGAAAGTAACAGCATTCCATGCGACTTAGGCATTTAGTCATGCTGGTCACATGACCATGGAGATGCCTTCAGATAGCGCTGGCTCTTTGGTTTTGTAACGGAGATTAGCCCTAGAGCCGGAAACGACTAGCACGTATGTGCAAGGGAACCTTACCTTTTTTAATCCTATTAGTCTTCCACAAGGCCATAAAGATATCTGGCTAAGCCTCCAATCACTGGGGCCAGGCCGTTAATGGAGCTTTGATGTGCGTGCAGGTACAATTGTTATGTCACTATAGAGACATCTTAAGAGACCTCAATTGCTATTTTGTTTATGCTTTTTTAAGATTGTGATGTTGTTTACATCGTCCAGAGTCCCTTGATTGTGATGTTGTTTACATCGTCCAGAATCCCTTGGTAGATGGGCAGCCATACAAACATATTAAAATAAATATCTGAAGCAGGGAACACATAAATCAAAATAAACCTGCATTATTATGTTTTAAAATAACCCTTTAAGGAGCCAGGAATGGTCTAATCTAATTTCAAACTCCAGAAGGAGTTTGAAATTAGATTAGACCATTCCTGACTCCTTAGATGCTTCGAGGAGGAAAAGGTGAATTCTGTTTTTTCACGCTACCAATCTGTAAAGACTTACTGGCTAATTGAGAATTTAATTGCTTTTCTAAAATTCCAAAGGTTTAGGACAAACTTGATCTTAAGGGAAATTTATTCTAGGAGTCAGCAATGTAGGAGGACTAATCCTGTAGACCAGGGGTATCAAACTCGGTTTCATTGAAGGCCGGATCAGCATTGTGGTTGTCCTCCAAGGGCTGGGGGAGGGGGTTCGTGGCTGACAGGGCATGGCCAGCTCAATGTCCCTCGTGTGGGAGGCGCCTGTGGGGGGCCAGGTGAGGTTATGGAGGGAATCCAGGGGTCTCTGCCGGGTGGAGTGGAATCTAAGGCTGGCTGCGGCCCGGCCCAGATAGACACCACCAGGTTGCAGATTAGTGCCTGGTCGGCCTGAGCCAGGCCAAGGGCCCACAGGCCTGCCCTTCGCTGTTTCTTGGGCAGTCCCACAGGCCACATCTGACCACCTTGCGGGCCGCATCTGGCCCGCAGGCCTTGAGTTTGACATCCCTGCTGTAGACCCTGCAGATGAGCTGCCTAGAGGTAGAGGCCCAGAGGAATATCTTCTCCCTCTTAACAGGCAGGCAAGAAGCTACTGGGGATAGGTAACGTGGCAAAGGTAGCAAGTTTAGGACTTGTGGGGACTTCAATTTTCAGAATTCCTCAGGCAGCCATGTATTCTGGATGTTGAAGTCCACAAGTCTTAAAAATTGCCAAACTTGGAGATTCCAGTGTTACCTTATTCTCCAATATGGGACTGGAAGATATTAAACCACAGATAAGTTTTCATAAGGTTTCAAGACAATGAAGGTGTAGAAAAATGAGGTATTTGGATTGCTGGCCAGCTCTCCAAACCACAGGTTTAATTTTCTGCTCTGTCAGGTACAATGAGATATAAATTAAATTGCTTACAAAACTTACATTGAGAGGTGGACCTTATGTTACACCCTGCGCTTCAGCTAAAGGAAAATACATGGATTTCATGTTCATGTGTCAATGGCGATGTGATCGCCACAGCTATGAAACATGGTCATAAGTCCTCTTGTTCAGAACTATGGCAACTCAGGTCACTGAACCTCTACTATTAAGAAAGGGGGGGTCTTGATGAGAGTGATGTAGCAGTTAAGAAACTGGAAAATGGGTGTTCTAATCCTCCCTTAGCACGAAAAGTGGCTGGGTAATAAGTATAATAAGATTGAGACTGGGTTAGGGACTTCTGTCCTGACTGTCGGTTGTGATGCACGAAGGGAGGCTCAGCCAATATCATTGTACACATGTACTCTGACAATAAAGGTGATAATAACACATGGGTGACTTTGAGCCCGTTCCTCTCTCTTAGCCCAACCCACCTCTCAGGGCTGTTGCTGTTGTGGAAAAGGCAAGCGATTATGTGTGGTGCCTTGAAACGTACATAACAATGTCGCTTTCCTGTGAGATGGGTGGCAGGCAAGTTTAATAAATAAATAAAAACAAAAAACAAGAAAAATTTAATTGATAAACAAAAATAAAAAACAAATCCATAGAATTTAATAAGCAAAAATAAAAAACAAATAAGATTTAAATGAACAAAAATAAAAAACAAAAAATTTAATAAACAAAAATAAAAAACAAATACAATTTAATAAAAAAGAAAAAACAAATACAATTTAATAAACAAAAATAAAAAACAAATACAATTTAATAAACAAAAATAAAAAATCAATAGAATTTAATAAGCAAAAATAAAAAACAAATAAGATTTAAATGAACAAAAATAAAAAACAAAAAATTTAATAAACAAAAATAAAAAACAAATACAATTTAATAAACAAAAATTAAAAAATCAATAGAATTTAATAAACAAAATGAACAAAAATAAAAAACAAAAAAATAATAAAAATAAAAAACAAATACAATTTAATTAATAAAAAAGAAAAAAACAAATACAATTTAATAAACAAAAATAAAAATCAATACAATGTAACAAATAAACAACGAAATGAAATGTAATGTAATAAACAAAAAGAAAAAAATACATATAAACTTTCATGAATAAATACAAACAATAACGGCAGGATATAAATCGAATAATAACCAATTAAATACTTGTCCCATTGCAGCTCCTTGTTTTGCGTTTAATCAGACCTTACGACAACGATAGCGGGAAATCAGTAGCAATTTTCCTGCGGTTTCGAAGAGCAAAAGTGAGAAAATTACTCTTAGTGTTTTTTTAGAAGAAAAAGCTCGTTAAGACTGAACTGGTTAAAGCAAAGCAAAAAGTTTACCAGGGGGAATGGAGAAAACTCCGGCTCGCCCTTCTTCCCCAAGCCTCTACTCCCTGCCCCCCCCCCCCCCCAAAAAAAAACACTTGGCATTATCTCCCACCCTCCCTTTATCCACTTTTCCCGGGCCAATGACCAGCCCCGATTGGTTTAACCCACAACCAGCCTCCAACACAAAACACACACACCAGCAACGACCTATTGAAGACCACCGCGCGCCTCTCCACCCTGAACGGCGCGCGAGGCTCCCAGCCCGCAATCTCCGCGCGCCTCGCTCCACCGCCATCTCCCTTTCTCCCCATTGAACCCGGGCTCGCTGCGCCGCACCAGCCGGGCCAGCGGAACTACAGGCGGCCGCTTGCACGTGAGAAACTCCCCACCTCTCCCTCTTTCAACGCGGCTCTTCCAACCAAGGAGAGCAAACAAACAAGCCCGGGGCAAGAAAAAGAGAGAGGATCCTTCCGGCAGCAGACTGGAGCCAAGGAATCCACCTTTCGGATAAGGGCGCAGGTTGGGGGGGGGGTGGAGATCGTCCGTTCGGTGAGGAGCTGTGCGGGGCATCAGGAAGCTGCCAGCAGCGAAAGCCACGTGGGTTTCCTCCGGCTCTTGTTTTTTTTTTTCCCCCTCCCGCTCGGAAACCTCGGCGTCGAGCCCGGCTTGCTTGGGGCTGCTGGCTGCTACTGCCGCCGCTTGGCTGCCTCCGCCTCCCGGTAGGCTGCGCTGTGCTCAGCTTTGCCGGTTGGGAATCGCCCCTCCATCCCTTCCCCCCCCCACACTTCTTCTCCTCCTTCCCCTCCCCTCGGAGGCCCCCTGAGTCAGGCTGAGTTGCTACCGCCGGCGCGGCTCCGCACGGCTCCAGTCCCGCTTTGCCTCGGGAAGGGAAAGGCAAAACAAGGAAGAGCCGCGGCGGCGCTGCTTTGCAACGGCAGCAGCAGCATCGGCGGCGGCGGCACCGGAGGAGGCGCAGCGGCTCCCGGGTTTCTTCTTCTTCCTCCTCCTCCTGGCACCTTTCGGTCCATGGATACTTTATGCAGGGAAGCGGCTGCTCAGCTCCGGAGTTGATTCACACCACACCGGCTGGAAAAGGAAGGGTACGTGTATGTGTTTTGTGTGTGTGTGTGTGTGCGATTTCTTGGCGCGCGGCGCGGGGTCTCTTTTGGCCGGGGCCCGAAAGAGCGCGCGCGGGGCAGGCGGTGGAGACGCGGGAGCGAATGCGAGAAGGAAGCGAACCTCCTTGCAAAGTTTCTTCTATATTATTATTATTGTTATCATCATCATTATTATTATGCTTTTTTTTGCAAAGTTGCCGCTGGTCGGTGGAAAAAAGCCAGCCGGTTCTCTCCACTTGCAAGCGTGGGAAGCGCCGGAACTCCGCGTTTTTAAGTGGTGGGGAGGAAGACCCGAACCGAGCCGAGCCGAGCCGAGCCGCGCAGCTGGGCTGTTTTGAGTTCCGTGTTACCTTTGCAACTTGTAAGCATGGGGGGGGGGGGGGGTAATCGGAAGCAGAAAAGTTCTTGCATGGTTTCCAAGGCATCTCCTCTCCTCACCCCCTCTGTCCCCTCCCCCCCACTCAATAAGCAGCGCTGTTAGTTTGGACTACCAGTAGCAGGTTGCTAGCTGGCTGCTCTTCTTTGCTCGCGCTGCTCTTTGCAAAATAAAAAATAAAAAACCCACCAAAATCCTGGAGCCCTCCGTGGTTTTTGCATTTGCAAGGTGCAAAGCAGCGGCGGAGGAGGATCGCGTGCGCTGGAAAGGGCTTGATTGTATTCCGGTAAGAGAGAGAGAGAGAGAGAGATGGTAAGAACGGCTCTTGCTTTTTTCCGCCAGCCCCGGGCGCTGGGGGGGCTTGCAAGGGAGAGAGTGACTCCTGCCTCCCGCTGTCATCATCTTCTTTTGGGTGGGTGGGAGAAGGACGTTGTGTTTCTCAAGGCATGCAAAAAAAGAAAGAAAGAAAGAAAGAAAAAAAAAAGAAAAAGAAAATGCATGGCCGAATTGTTGGGAGGGAGTCGAGCTGGAGAGGTAGACGATTCCCACGGTGGCAAATCATCCCGGCTTGGCAAGCGGACGATCCGAACAGGGGCTTGGCTACCTACCTTGCGAGGCAGGGGAAGGCGGGAGAAGGGAAAAAGTCGGGGTGGCATGCGGGGGGAGGTTTCCCGGGGATGCGGAGGTGTGGAAAGAGCTAGACGGCTGCAGCTCCCTCCGGAGAGAGAAAGCAATGTTCATTTACCGGAAAATTCCCCTGCGGGAAGTCGCGCGGAGGGAAGAAAAAAAAAAAAAAAGTTTGGAGCCGCGACTGGAACCGGAGCTCCCTTGATTTAACAATTCTGAATTTTTTTCCCTTTCTTTTTTTACTCCCTCCCCCCCCCCTTGATAATTAGGATCCGGTGCCTCCAGGATCCTGTCGGCGGGGTGTGTGTGTGTGTGTGGTATGATTAGATTTGGGGAGGAGGGCGAGATCGGAAGGAAAAGGCTCCGGGATCGGGCATGATTTGAAACGGAAGACTTTCCAGCCCATAGGACGTAACCCCAGCTAGACCGCAGGGTATCTGAGCAGGTGCAGAGTTGCTGCCATCCTTCCGCCGAACAGCCGAGTGGGGGGGGGGGGGGGAACCTTCTCTACTCGTTTAGATGCAGGTCGAGGCAGCTTCTGCAGAGTTAAGAATGCTTTCTATTCCCCCATGCCTTGGCATCGGTCACATTGGGGATATTTGAACTCTTTAAGTAAACGTGACACTGGGAGGGCTTCATCGTAGTTTAGTTGGCTTACCCAAGTCACAGAAAGAACTGGGGATGGGTGATGTTCAATACTTACAAGCCCAGGAGATGTTCATCTTGGTTTAACTGGCTTTGGGAGTATTGTGGCTTGGGTTGTTTTCCTTGGTTGGACTTAACTGTTTGGGATTGGTCTCTTTGGTTTGGCTTAGGTGGTTTGCAATTATTCTCCTTGGTTGGGCTTAGGTGGCTTCCATCACTCACCTTGGTTGGATTCAGTAGCTTCATGCTCAGCAGGCTGGCTGTTCCTGCTGTAATCAGGTCAAGAGCGTGTTGTGTGAACGCACTCCTAGAGTGCCCCTAAATACTGCGTGTAGACTGTCAAATCTCGGAATGATGCTGGGCATGTAATGTCATGTACATCAACATCATCCCTCCAAGAGTAGGGGGTGGTAAGTAAGCTGGATTCCTCTGCAGGAGAGCTATGAAGAACCAGGGAGGGGGCTGCCTAAAGTCTGCGGCTTCCCTGCTCTTTCAGCACTGCTTGGTGTAGGCACAAGGTAAAATACCATACACAGTACAGTATAGCGTTTCCTCCAGTTAATGGTTTTAGCAGAAAGCGTCTCCAGAGCCCTCCTCCGCTTCCATCCCCTTCCAACTTGCATAAAATTCCCTATCAGAAAAGAGAAAGAGAGCATCTCTCTTCCCCCTCTCCTCCATTTAGCCCCCCTCCCCTAAAATAACTAGCTTTCCAGATGGCAGTGATCTGGGTAAATTTTGGCTTAAAAGGGGGCTCAGACTCCTGTAAAGCTACAGTCCAGTTTTCTCTTTGGATGTCTGCCGTCCTGAGGTTCAGGCAACTTAGAAGAGAGCGAGGGAGACACACACACACACACACACACACACAGAGAGAGAGAGAGAAAGAGAGAGACAGACAGACAGACAGACAGACAGACAGAGACAGACCAGACAGAGAAGATAGATGGATGGATGCATGCATGCATGCTGGGGGATAAAACTCCATCCACAAAGGTTGTCTGAAGCAAAACAGTTACTTTGGGCTGGATAATGGCAGCTGTGATCAGATGTTTCCAGGGGTTGCAGATTTTAAGTATGGAGTGTGCTTGTTTTGTGGATGGTTTGCTATTCCCTACTATCCTGTTCTTTGTCCACTGCCTCCTCGCCTTCCCCCCTCCAAAGGTTTCTTTGTGTCTTTGTTTTATGGTCCAGGGCATCCCCAGCGGTTGGTATCCTTGGCTCCCAATCCAATTAAAATGAATGCAAATGCAAGGAGGGCAGAAAAGCGCCAGAAAGCTTCCCCCAACTAAAGCAAACTCACTGCTTTAAAAAATAAAGGGGGGGACACTGGAAGGAAGTCCCCATCTTTTCTTCTCTCTCCACTTGCTGGCTCATTTGCCAAAACTGTCTCTCTCTCTCTCTCTCTCTCTCTCTCTCTCTCTCTCTCTCTCTCTCTCTCTGTGTGTGTGTGTGTGTGTGTGTGTAGGGAGGGGTGTATGCTGTCAAAACATTTAAGCCAGCTTCAATTTCGGCTGCTGCTTCTTGCTGGCCGTTGCAAAGCATCCAACTTCCTTTAGGGCTTCCCTATTCTCTCCCCTTTTGCCCGCCTCTGACTTTATGAATGATGATTCACATGGCTTCTGGCAGAGCCTTCCAACGGTTGCAAAGACGGTTTGACCGAATTTAGCAGGGGAGACATACCTAAGCATTCAAAAAAATAGCTGATTGCAACGTTTCTGTAAAAATAAAAATAAAAGCCAGCCTTGTCTTCAAGCCCAGAAAAGAAACAGATGCATCATTTGCTGAGCTTGGCTATTTTGCATGAGGAGAATTCAGCCGTTGTGTGGATTTATGGCTAAATGAGATCCGCACGGACAGGTAGTCCTCGACTCACAACAGCTTCATTTCCTGATGGTCCAAAGTTGCAATGGCACTGGCAGCCAGTCCTCACACTTAGAACTATCACAGTCTTGGGATAAAAAAAATTCAGGCCATTGGCTACCAGCATGTACAGGTAGTCCTCAACTTAACAATGGGTTGTTTAGCGACTGTGCAGTTACAAAGTCACTGAAAAAAAGTGAGTTATGACCCATTTCTCACACTTATGACTGCTGCAGCATCCGCATGGTCATGTGATTTCCAGACAAGTGCTTGGCAACTGGTTTGTGCAAACTGATTTCAAAACTACCGTGTTTCTCATATAATAAGACCGGGTCTTATTTTTTTTTGAACCCCGAAAAAAATGGCTAGGCCATCTTTTCGGGGGTGACTTAATTCCCCCCCCCTTGCATCTTTGGGCGGGTGGGTGGTGATGGCTTGGATGTTGACCTCGGCGTTGGTGGGGCACTTCATATCGGGGTCCACGCAGGCAGCACCATATCCGGGTGTGCAACAAAAATACTTCCTAACGGCAAGCCCCCCCCATTCCCCCCCATTTTGCATGTTTTAATATAGGCCTTAATTTGGGGGGGAGGGGCTTAATTTCATTTCGTGACTATAAAACATGCTGGGACTTCCTATTGGGGGAGGCCGCATTGTTGGAGAAACAGGGTAGTATCAAGATTCCGGCAGTTACCCCCAATTAAATCATGAATCTCCAGCCAAACTTCCAAAACTTCAAAAGGATTTATTGGGAGTTAACATGTTTGGCACTGCTTGGGTGTAGCCAACTCTGAGACACATAATTTATTCTCACCCTTGACCCTGGTTTTCCCCCTACCCCCTGTGTGTATCATAATTCATATTCAATGGGACACATCCATAGCCCAGAGTCATCAGTCATGTTCTCCAGTTAGAATTTTGCACACCAGAAATTTCAGTCACCTAGTTACTATCTTTGAAAATGATTTATGGAATGCACTTTCACTTTCCAAGCTGCCACAGTGCTCTTTCAAACCCCTTTCCCCCCTCCCTTTCTGTTGATAACTCTAAAAAATCCATAGAAATATTTTATGAGTTGACAGCTAGACATGATGCTGTTAAATTAATCCACTGGTCATTATGTAAAAAAAGAAAAAGAAAAGACTTGCTTGTATCCGAAAAGTCATGGGAACGTAAAAGTGGAAAAAGTCATCGAAAATGAGAAGGTGAAGATTTTGTGGGGCTTCCAAATACAGGACTTCATTTAGACCACAACATGTCAAAATATCGCAGTCGTCGAAAACCGAAGCGTACCATTTACAGTATGGATATTGCTGTAGCAGGAGATGCCAGAGTCGAAGAGAAAGGCCTGGAAAAAAAAATCACAAAATATCGCAACCTTGGCCATCAAAACTACATGATTATGGGTGAAACATGTGACAGTGAGACCCATTGTCATCGGGGCACTTGGCACCATGCCCAAGAATTTTACAAAATGCATCGAGAAATTGCAGTTTCCTGCAATAACACCAGCGGAACTGCAAAAAAAAAAAAAAAAGTGCTACTTGGAACATCGTATATTTTAAGAAGATACTTGGTTGATACCTAGGATGCTGGCAGCAACCCGTATTAACCATCGCAGCCAGCTAATGATATTTCTGATACATGTTTAAATGGTCAGTTGACTAAGTTTCATGTTTAATGAATAAAAGTTTATAATAATATTAATAATAATTCTGAAAAAGGTCATAAGCCTGAAAAAGTGGCCAAAAATGAGCATGTAAAACTACTGTGGGACTTCCAAATACAGACTGACAAAGTTTTGGAACACAATACCCCAGATATCACGATTGTGAAGCAGAAAAGAGTGTGGATCATCGACATTGCCGTACCTAGTGACAGCAGAATCGATGAGAAACAACTTGAAAAAAAGCACCAGTTATCAGGACTTTAAAATTGATCTGCAGAGATTCTGGCATAAACCAGTGCAGGTGGTTCCAGTGGTATTCGGCACACTGGTTGCTGTGCCTAAAGACCCAGGCAAGCACTTAAAAACAATTGGTGCTGACAAAATGACAGTTGGTCAGCTGCAGAAGGCCGACTTACTGGGAACTGCTCGCAAAATCCCGATGATACATCACGCAGTCCTAAATGCTTGGGAAGTGTTCAACTAGTGATTTGTGATATGAAACCTAGCGTAGTTATCTCGTTTGCTGTGTACACTGTCATAATAATAATCCTATTCCAAAGAGTAGAAGGTTCATGTAACACAGCCTGTGATTGTTAAGGATATACAAATATTCACAAGCTATTTCTTTTGAAGAGGAACGAACATCCTAGAGTAAATTATCACCTGAAAATAAAAATTGTTACTTACATTGCTTTTTTTTTTTTAATTAAGACTATCATCTCCTCCAGATCATATTCAAACTCTTGTAGAACTTCATTTGCCTAATGCTCTCTATAGGTAGTCCTCAACTTAATTGGGCCAATTTCCTTTGTTAAGCATGGTGGTTATTAAGTGAATTGTGCCCAATTTTATGATCTTTTTTTCACGGTTGTTAAGCCACTGCACTTGTTAAATGGTTGTTAAGTGAATCCAGCCCCTCCCATTGACTTTGCTGGTCAGAATTGGTTGGGAAGGTTTGCAAGTGGTGATCACATGACCCTAGGACACTGCAACTATCACAAATACATGCTGGCACCCGAATTTTGATCACATGACCATGGAGAGATTGTGTGAGAACTGGTCATAAATTACAGTTTTCTTCAGTGCCATTGTAACTTCAAACAGTTGCTAACTTGACCTGTGAAGCTTTGTACAAGTATGGAGAAGCAAATATAAACTGCGTAGAGTTGATGATGTGTAAAATCACTTTTAAGATTGCAGTCCTTCATGTGGTGGAAACACAATCATTGTATTACCATGCATTTTTCTTCTACAGAATGTCAGAAACATCGATCAGGGAAGATAACGTGATTGATGGGATCAAAGACAGCCAGAGAGATTAACAGGCTCATTTGTCTTCCACTGAATTTCACCAGGTTATCTATGCCTCTCTCAGGGCCAAATCTTTAACAGAGTCTTGTTGATATGGCTTAAAAATAGCTTTCAATAGCAATAGTACTTAAACTTATATACTGCTTTACAGTGCTTTACAGCCCTCTCTAAGCGGTTTAGAGTCAGCCTCTTGCCCCCAATAATCTGGGTCCTCATTTTACCAACCTTGGAAGGATGGAAGGGCTGAGTCAACCTAGAGCCAGTCAGGATCGAACAGCTGACAGTTGGAAAAATTTGCCTGCAATACTGCATTATAACCATTGCCACACCACACCTCCCTCCCTTCCCTTCCCTACCCGTTCATCTTCCTTCCTTCCTTTGCAATAGCACTTAGCCTTATATACCACTTCACAATGCTTTACAGCCCTCTGTAAGTGGTTTACAGAGTTGCATATTTCCCCCAACAATCTGGGTCCTCATTTTACCGACCTTGGAAGGATGGGAGGCTGAGTCAACCTTGAGCCTGGTGGGATTCGAACTGCCAAATTGCAGGCAGCCCGGCAGTCAGCAGAAGTAGCCTGTAATGCTGCACTCTAACACTGTGCCACTGCGGCCCATATTCAAAATGGATATCCGCCTGGTTGAGGTTCCAGAACTTCTCTAGTAGTTTGCAAACACAGATAAGCAAAAGTTGTTACTTGTTACCCTGTTTCAAATTAAAACGCTAAGGCTTTCTGCTTGTGTGGCCTTGGGACAACAAGGAGATTTGTACAAGAGATAGGACATTGTTCTTTTTAAGTGAAGGGCTGTGCTTTGTCTGCCATTTCGACAAATGAGTGGCACCCTGGAAAACACAAAAAACACCTTCCTTTTTGGAAATCTGCTAATTCCAAAGCATTTAAACACTGACTACAAAGACAGTTGTCATCTAATTTTCATGTCAAACCTGCGCCAAGACATTTTCCTATAAGCTCTCAAAAGAACCCTGTGGAGCACCCTAATGCCTTAAGGTAAGAGGACACATACCTGCAGGGTGCTCAATCTAGTAAAATATCTGCATTAGAGCTCATTGATTGAGGTTAATGCTGCAAAATAGATGGTAGCCATGTCTGATAAGTGGCCTCAGCTGAAATTTAAGGCATTTTTTTGTACCTGTTAACTTTTTCTGGGTAAAGGGGGAGATGGGTAAATGCCAGTTCAAACATGGTAGAATCATGCACAAACTGATCAATAGCAGAGGTGGTATTTAGTAGGTTCTGACCAGTTCTGGAGAACCGGTCGTGGAATGTTTGAATAGTTCAGAGAACCGGCAAATACTGCCTCTGACTGGCCCCGCCCTCATCTCTTCTCTGCCTCCTGAGTCCCAGCTGATTGGCTGGGTCTTCTTTTGTTGCCCACAGAAGAATGGAGCTGGAAAGCAGGTTAATGGGGTGGGGAGGGAATGAGATTTTGCAGTAACCTTCCCCTGCCTTGCCCACCAAGCCACGCCCACAGAACCGGTAGTAAAAAAAAATGAATCCCACCACTGATCAACAGGATTTAAGATTTAAATAAACCCGGCTAAGCCTCTGCCTTTATTGATGCAATTAGTATCCAATTAGTATCCATTATATTTTGCATTTCATTCAAAAGAGTGGCCCATCGTTACATTCTGCTGATGGAAACATAAATAGTTAAAAATAGTTGAGGTTTGAAAGCATGCAAATGCGAGTAGATGCATAGGTACCACTTCGGTGGGAAGATAACACAGCATTCTGGGTGCCTTGGCATATAGTCATGCTGGCCGCTGGAAAATGTTAGGCTAAAGAAGGAAATCTAGACTACTTTCCTAAAAGGAAAAGGTTGAGCATATTGAAATAGACAGTCCCTGAGATCATATGGCCTTAAATTATGTAAGTTTTTAATGGTCAAATTGAAGCTATTGATTGTGCTGAAGCTGTTGATAATTAGTGCATATCTTTCTGTGCGGGCATAACATGTTCTTGGCATCATGCTTTGGATAGCGTCCTGGTGGTTGCGTTGGGTAGAAGCTTCCAGATTTCCCAGGAAAACCCTGAGCACATTGGTGGCACAGATTTATGTATTTATTTCTATGCTGCCCTTTATAAGTTACTCAAGGTGGCGAACACACACAATACTTTCTCCTTTTATTTTCCCCACAATAACAACCCTGTGAGGTGTGATGGACTGAGAGAGATGAGCCTTGGTAGCGCAGTGGTTAGAGTATAGTACTGCAGGCTACTTTTGCTGACTGCTGGCTGCCTCCAATTTTGCAGTTCAAATCTCACCAGGCTCAAGGTTGACTCAGCCTTCCATCCTTCTGAGGTGGGTAAAATGAGGATCCAGATTGTTGGGAGCAATAAGCTGACTCTGTAAACTGCTTAAGAGAGGGCTATAGAGCACTGTAAAGCAGTATATAAGTCTCTGTACTCAGCCAGGATTCATTCCTAGATGAGAATAGAATTCACCGTCTCTTGGTGTTTAGCTCAAAGATGAAACTAGAACTAAACCAGAAAGTCCAGTTGTCTCTTGAAAAAGCACCTTTGGGACAACCATAACATGGATAACTAAGAATCTCCATAAACAATTAGAACTCACAGTCTCCTGATGATTGGCCCAAAGTCAGCAGTTGACTTTCATGCCTAAGGAAGGGCTAGAACTCAAAAGTCTCCTGGCTTGTAGCCTGGTGCCTTGACCACTAGACCATACTGGTTATTTTGATCATGTCACTGTCCAAATACATTCTTGGTTATGTGCTACCTAGGAAATGAAAGAGACAGCAGGAGTTGCTTTTGAATTGTGGGTTTGGTTATTTAGATGGAGTACAACTCCATCCAAACAGGCTAAACCCCAATCCTCCAGTCTTTTTATTTTTTATTTTTAAATCAAGGGGACTTTGGATTGGAATTTAATTTCAGGTTCTTCAGTCTTATCCAACCCATTGTTGACTTTAGGGACCAGTGAAGAGAATTGCTTTCTTGGAATTTGATCACTGAAAATAGTTAAGCCAGAAGTCATCGGCTTCCTGGTGGCATTCTCAAGAGTTCCAGATTAATATCTACACAAAAGCGATAGGAATAGATAAACAGAGGAAAAGGTGGTGTCTATAGGCTAGAGAACTAAGTGTCAAATACAGTGGAATGCTCCTGTTCAGGACCAAATCGGATGGCAAACAGGAAATCCACTCGATTTTTTGGATTGGGTGGCGAACAAAATCGGTGCGGAAGGATTCCCTTTCTGCGCCGATTTCCCCTTCACTGCCATTTTTTTACTACATGCATGCGCAGTTGGTTGTGCTACCGGACACAACCAAATCAGGTCACGACCGGAGTCCGGGAACGGATTACGGTTGCGACTCGAGGCTCCACTGTATTATTAACCTGGTTGCAAGATTAACAGGAATTACAGAACAACTAATACAAGTATTCCTTGATTTATGATCAAATCAATATGACAGCGCTGGAAAACGTGACTTATACACCATCCTTGCACATACAGCTGTTGTAGTGTCACCACAGTTATGTGATCACAATCTGGGCGCTTGGCACCCAGCTCATTTGTCATGCAGCACCACAGAGTCACACAATTGGTATTTGCGAACTTCCCAGCCAACTTTCGACAAAGTAAGTCAGTGGTGAAACTGGGAGGATTATATCTTACTTAACAACTGTGGGAATTCGCTGAATGTCTCTGTTAAAATGGGGTAAAATCAGGTGCGGTCACTTGATGCTTCGCTTAATGACTGTCTCTTAATAAATTTTCTGGGCCTATTTGTGGTTGTGAGTCAAGGACTATCTCTATGACCACAATTGAGCCCAAAATTTCTGTTGCTAAGTGAGACAGTTGTTAAGGGAGTTTCACCCCATTTTATGACCTTCCTTTGCTGCAGTTGTAAAGTTAGTAACACGGTTGTTAAGTAAAGCTACCTTCCCCACCCAGAAGGTCACAAAAGATGACCATATGACCCTGTAACCATCATAAATACGTACCAGTTGCCAAGCATCCAAATTTTGTCCATGGTTTCTGAGTTGTAAGTATGAAAAACAATGATAAGCCACATTTTCAGTGTTGTAACTTTGAAGAGTCATAAAACAAATGATTGTAAGTTGATACATGGTATCCCCAAGGCAGGGGTGTCAAACTCAAGGCCCGGGGGGGCCCACCCTGGAAACAGCGAAGGACTGGCTTGCGGTACTTCTGCCAGCAAAAACAGCCTGAGAGGGCCACATGTGGGGCCCCTCCACGCTCCATTTTCGCTGGCAGAGGGTTGCAGGTAGCCATCGCAACCGAAAATGGAGCTTGGGGAGCCCGTTTTTGCTGGTAGAGCGCTTGAGCCACCACAGGTGCCCCCGACATGAGTGACGTCGAGCTGGCCGCACCCACCCTGCCCCCCCCCCGGAGGTCAAACACAACCCTGATGTTGCCCTCAATGAAATTGAGTTTGACATCCCTGACCCAAGGTGTGGTGTGTCTGTGCGTGCGTGCACACACCCACACCCACACACCTATACCTGCCAGGTGGTTAAAAGAAAATTATGGAGGACAACTGAAAGCTACCAAAAGGTTTTAAACTAAAGAGTTTTTTCTTGAAGTCCCTGGTGGATTTGCCATAAAG
This sequence comes from Hydrophis major, assembly GCA_033807585.1. NCBI lineage: Eukaryota > Metazoa > Chordata > Lepidosauria > Squamata > Elapidae > Hydrophis > Hydrophis major. Next base: position 133,104,862 of record CM066332.1, on the reverse strand, counting down.
AGACAGGAAGGGCTTGATAAATTGTAATCTGCTAAGACAACCAGGAAAACCAGTTAGCTTAAATGCTTGAAAGGCAAGTCTCTTGCCATTTTCGCTGCTGAGCCAGCTGTGCTCCTAAGAATACCTGTGAGAGAATATCATGATGTAATATTTTCTGCACGGCCTTTTGAGAAACAGTGAAGCTTGGTGTGTATAAATGTGTTTTAAGATTTTAAAAAGGGGGGGGGGGAATCTCGGCCTGTATTTTTTTTAACCATCTGCTATTTTTGTAAAGCAGCCCAAGGTTCAGCCTCAGCCCTACCAAAATTTATCTCAATTTCATGTTTTTCTTCCACCCGTGCTAAAAATAGCCTTAAAACTTCCCTCAAATCTCTGTTTTTCAGCAGGATGGATTTCTACAAATTCTAGGGTTGGCTTGACCTGATCTTGCTTAAAATAATGCTGGTTTTGGCTGCAGTTTCTGATAGAAATAACCCGTAATGGGAAATGTACTTTGGATAATGAATTAGATAATGATGGTTCATTGTATTGCAAAAATAAATTCTCAGTATTTATTTAAATGAGTCGTATGTTGGTCCTTCAACATAAGCCATTCAAGATTGGTGTGGGTAAATTGGTGGAGAGGGAACAATGTATACTTAGAGGAGAGGTTGGTTATAAATTGAAAGAAGTAATTGGGTAGTCCTTGACTTACAACAGTTCATTTAGTGACTGTTCAAATTTACAATGGTGCTGAAGAAACTTACGATGGTTTGTCACGCTTACTTGTGTAGCGTCCCCATGATCACAGGATCAACATTCAGATGCTTGGCAAACGGACTCATATTTATGAACAGTTGTGGTATTGTACCAGTTTGGCTTGGTTCAGACGAACTGGTAGCTCCAAAGATCAGCTACTGGGTTTGCCTGCCTGCCTGCCTCGGCTCTATTCTGACCTTTATTTCCTGGTTTTGAAGTTTGGCTACTTCGCGCAGCACAGCAGATCGACGCATGTCAGCTGTTGAAGACCCAGGGAGAGTGCAGGATTGCAGGAGAAGGTTAGGAACAAACCCTCTGCAAAGCGCGCCCACCAAACCACGTCCACAGAATCGGTGGCCAAATAATTTGAATCCCACCACTGGGACACTTTTTTGATAAGGAAGGAGGTTAAACAAGGAGTTACCAGTATGATCTTGTCACGAACTGAAATGGCTTCTGGCTAGGAGATTTTAACTTCAATTGTTTTTCCTTTCATTGCTGGGTTGCTGTTTTCCACCTCAGACTCATCTCTTATTCTAGGACAGGGGTGTCAAATTCAAGGCCCGTGGGCCAGATGCTTAGATCTGACCCACGGGGCTGCCCTGGAAACGGAGAAGGGCCAGCCCATGGTACCTCTGCCAGCGAAAACAGAGCTCCATTTTCATTGGCAGAAGGTTGTAGGAGGCCACTGCAGCTGGAAATGGAGTTCGGGAGCCCGTTTTCGCTGGCAGAGCACTGAGGCCACCACAGGCACCCTTAACCAAAGTGACGTTGAACTAGCCAACCTGGGCACACTCCCCTGCCCCCCCCCCAAGGTCAAACACAACCCTGATGCAATCCTCAGTGAAATTGAGTTTGACGCCTCTAGGACTCTTACAAGCAGCCCATCCAATACCTTGGGTTAAAATCAACAGGGACATGTATGAAAACTTGGATACGGATGTTCAGAATCCTTGCATTTGGGACAGCAACACACAGAAAAGAAGGCATCGTTCTATTTTGCAGAATTGTTGAGGGGCATTGGACCTACATTTTGTAGGTATACTTCTCTGCGTGAGAAAGGTTGCTTTAGAATGGGTCCCCAATGCCTGGGCGTGGCCCCACTAACTGGGCCTTGAGCCGTTCGTAACCGGGCCCCCTGGAAGTGGTGGGAAAGCGTGTGCGTGTGTGGGCATCTCCACTCGCACAAGCAGCGGGCGAGTGTGTGCAGTACACTCACCATTTGTGCGAGCGATGGGCACCCTTGCCTGCTGCTGGCAAGGAACCATTCCCTACCTCTACTCGCCTCGCACTCACCAGTCCACCAAGTCAGAAAACTTGGAGAAATTATGCTTTGGAAGACGTTTGCTCTCTGCCAGCAGTTCTATTGCGAAGCATGGCTGCATTAATACCTGAAAGCAACTTGGGAATTTCATTAAGCATGTTGTCTTTGGACTCGGCAGCTTGTATTATCTCAAGGGGTCCAGATTACTGAATTATGTGAGGTATAGTGAACTGGATAATTAAAGTAGTATCCTTTATGTCCGTCTGTTCCTTGAGGGCAGCCTTTCTCAACGTCTCACTGAGTTCCCTGCCTCACCACTTATTCTCTCAAGCGGAGTGGGTCCTTCCAAAGTGTCTTTTTTTGAAAGAAGGATGTATCTATAGAGAGGAGATGCTTATTTGTTTGTTTGTTGCACAGGTAGTCCTTGACTTACAACAGTTAATTTAGTAACTGTTGAAAGTAACAATGGCACTAAAAGGTGTAATTTGTGACCCTTTTTCCACACTTAGGACCAGTGGTGTGGCCTTCAAAATTTTTAGTAAAGGGTTCTCTATCCAGTTTGCTGAGTGGGCGTGGCCATGGTGGGCGTGGCCTAGGCGGCCTCCTGTACCACGGAGGGGCGGCATTTTTGCCCTCCCTGGGTTCTGGATGTTTTCCTCCAGCCTCCAGGAGGCCTTTTCCCCCCTTCTCTGGGCTCCGGAGGCTCTCTGGAGGCCAGAAACAGGCCCGTTTCCAGCCTTCCAGAGCCTCTGGGAGGCCCGTTTTTCACCATCCTCGAGCCTCTGTGTGTGCCCTGCACTTACCTGTATCTAAAATAGGCTGCATGGGGACTCCGGGGAGGGGTGGGTGTGGCCAGCCAGGAGTGGGATTTGGGGATTCTCTGAACTGCACAGAATCTTAGCTAGGGCCTCTCTCGAACCCCTGCGAACCCCCAGCAGCCCACCCCGTTTACAACCGTTGCATCATCCCCAGGGTCTCCTGGTGTGCCATTCCAGGTTCACTGAATTGAGAAAACATTCTCTTAAAAAAAAAAAAACCTGGAGTCTCCGTTGTACATCAATGCCGTGTTTGATTTTTAAGCAAAATTGGGACCGCAATTGAGCCCAAAATTTATGTTGCTCAGTTGTAGACATTTTTTCAGTGAGTTTTGCCCCATTTTACAATCTTTCTTGCTACAATTGTTAAGTGAATCATTGCAGTTAAGTTAGTAACGTTGCGCTTAAGTGCATACCTAGCTTGCCCTGTTGATTTTGCTTGTCAGAAGGTTGCAAAAGGGGATCCCATGACCCTGACACTGCAACCGTCATAACTACGAGTCAGTCTCCAAGCATCTGCGTTTCGATCACATGGCCATGGGGAAACTGCATGAGTCATAAGTGTGAAAGAGTGGCCATAAGTTGCTTTTTCCACGGCCGTTGTAACTTTGAACGGTCACTAAATGAAGTTTTTAAAAAGATGTTGGATAACCATTTGTCTGAAATGGTGTAGGGTTTCCTGCCTAAGCAGCGGGTTGGACTAGAAGACCTCCAAGGTCCCTTCCAACTCTGTTATTCTATTCTATTCTAAGTTGAAAATGGCCTGCAATTTCCTCTGGTAGTTTTGAGAGACACATCAGATAATTGGCTGTGAAAGCAGATTGGAAAAGTTTGTTTTAAAAGATTTAGGGTGAAACCCAAGGCAGAAAAACAAATACTTTCGGATGCTTTATGCCTTCTTATTTTTTTCCTTTTTGGGGGCTAGAGGCAACTTCATTATCGTCAGTTCGTTGCTGTGAGGGTCTAACTTGCATATGCAAAAAAACAACAACCCACCCCATCCTTGTCTTGTCACATTAGGATTCTTTCTCTTTCTGTGTCAAGCTTTGGAAGACATCCAAAATTCTCCAGCTTTACAGGGGGAACAGAAAATAGAAATGTCAAATCGGGCACTTGGCCAAGCAGAGTGAGGGGTACGCATTTCCCACGAGACTACTGCGAGCGAACGCAAAGCTGCAAAGTCTCTAAATAGGACCGCTCTGATCGGTGTGATGTGCATGACTTTCGGTTACAAAATTATTTGATTTTAGCACAGTGAAACCAAATGAATACCATCTGCCCGCCAGTAGTTTGAAGCAAATTTACTTGTCTCTCTCTCTCACACACACACACACCACCTCTGCTAAATAATGCCTTCACCTCGGTGTCTCTATTCATAAAAACAGTTAGAAACTTTGGCCCAATGACATATTCTAATATTTCATGCCTCACAAGTAGAATTGGATGTTGAGGGGCGGGGCGGCGGGGGAACAGGCCTGCCTTATCGTAGGAATCAAACACTCTGGCTACTGAGGCAATCTATGAAGGTGTCATGAAGGTTAATGGAAGCCAAACTTATTAACATAAGCCAACGTTTTTTTGTCTCTTTGCCAAATCCACAATTCCTAGTTGTCTCTCTCTCCCCCCCCCCTCCTGCATACCTTTGGAGTAATCCAGCCCTTCTCCTCAACTGCATGGTGTCCTTTCCAGTTAATATTTTGCCCCTTTTGCTATTACGTTGGGATTTGGGCCCAGTCAGCAAAATCGATGGACGTCAGATTTATGACAAAAGCAAAGTCGTTCTTTGCACAGCAGGCTATTAACTGCAATGAGATGTGACACTGGCCACTACCTTGAGTTCACTCCTGATGTGATGAGTCAGGTTTCTTGCTTCATTTGCATGTTGGCCATAAAGCAAACAATTGCGTTGAGTTTCCACTCTGAAGGACGTGCTCGAACGAAGTAAGGCGGGTTTTGCACAGAGCATTCATTCGTTCCATGGTTCTGCTTTTAGCCTGCTCACCTCTCCAGTTTATGTCTGGTGTAGGAATTGGATTCAGAACTTGATATTGAGACGGGTGGCATATAAATCTAATGAATGAATAATAATTAATAAATAAGGAGACCACAGTGAAAAACTATGGTAGGTTACTGTGAGGACAGATTAGTTCTTTTCATACAGGCAGTCCTCAATTTACGATTACAGTTCAGACCAGAATTTCTGTTGCTAAGCCAAGTGCTTGTTAAATGGATCAGGCCCAGATTTAGGCCTTTTTGCCACAGTGGTCAATCACAGTGCCAATCACTGCAGTTGTTAAATGAAACATATGGTCATTAAGTGACTCGGACTTCCCACCCGCTTCTGACAAGCAAAGTCAATGGGGAAAACATGACTGCATGTTTCACTTAACTTCAGTGACTGGCTTAACCACTGTGGCAAAACAATTGCTAAAATGGTGCAAAACCCACCTAAGAACTTCCTTGCTTAACAGTGGAAACTTTGGTGCTCAATTGTGGTCTCAAGTCAGGACTACCTCTATCATGTTTATTGCACCCTAGTCCTTTATTGTCTTGATACATATCTGAATATCTAGTTTAGGAACATGATGCTATTGTCGGTGTGGGAGTGAAAACTTGTGTTCCTTTGCCTTGTGTGTTGGGAGGTCTGGACCAAAAACATACGCAGGATCAGCGCAGCGACATTTGAAGTAACTGAAATAAAATTAAAATAGCAATTCTAATTAATGTTGACTTCATGGGTTCTTTAGCACAGCCCCATGTCCATTTCTTGAGAGTTAACTTTTGCCCTTTCTTGTTTCAATAGCAAAAAAATAAAAAATATTGTGAGAGAACAAAATGAGAATACCGGTGTGTGTTCTTCATTTTTGAAAATGTACATTAGTGAAATACGAATCGTCCTATCAGACTGATTTGAACAGTTGGGCAGTGCTTCAGACTTGATCTTCAAAAAATATTTTGGCATGCCCAGCAATATAATAGCAACATCTGGTCTGCAACAACTTAAACAGCTGTTCTTTTTGTTACATGCATTCTTAGGGAAATATATAGTTGCTTTAATGAGTTGAAGACAGGTGCTGTCTTCGCAGCTCCTCATGCTTTGAAGCATCTTTTACAGAGAGAATCCATGTGCTGCTGAGCTCCATTGATTTAGGAATAAGCTAGCCATAGGAGCACACATTTTGCCCGAGAGTTTATTCATTTCAAGAAGTTATTTGGGAGATTATTTTGAAATATTAGTGCTAAAAATATGTCATAAAGCTTGCTAATTACGTGCCGAATGTAAACTGCTTAAAAACCTTTTCAGCCATTTTTGATCAGATATCCAATCCCCCCTCTTCTATCTTTGAAAGATAATTTCAGTTATTGAAGGTGAGGAGTTTGAATAGTAAAACTGCACAGTTTAATTTTAACACAAAGATCAAGGGAGAATTGAATTGCAAACAAGCTGATAAAAAAAAATCTACTTGAATATTATGGCCGGGTTAAATATGATTTTTTTTGCAAAGCTGTTAATTAGCATTCGGTACTTTAAAAAAAAAACAATAAGTGGTTTTACAGTATATTAAGTTCTAAATTAACATTGTATCTGGTCTTCTAACTGCTCGAGCCCTTAGGAGCATAATATGGATTAAATGTAGAACTGGAAGTGCATATAATGAGAGGATAAAAGCCAATTTTGCCATGGAATATGATGGCTGTGCAACTGTAGACTTTCAGTAAATACAACCTTGCTTTTTAAAACATGAATTATTATTTTTAATAAAAATAATTATTTTTATAACATGAATTAAAACATGAATTATTAATAGAAGTTACTCTTAAAAAAAATGAAGAGGATGTTATGCTTAGGGTAAAACTTTTCAGTGATTTAAGCTGGGGATTTTGGATACTATTCAAAATGCATCTTTGTCTCTCTCTTCTCTGGACTTGCTAATCATCCTTCTTCCTAATGTTAATTTTGTTTATTTTCACAGCATAACACAGGAACACACTAAACTTGCATAGATGGCTGCCAAAGGTGCTTTTTCAAGAGGCAACTGGACTTTCTGAAGAAGTCTTCTTGGATGAGAAGCAAAAAGCCTTCAAAGAAAAACCAGAAAGTCTAGCTGCCTTGAAAAAACAGCTTTGGGACAACCATGAGTTGGATGACTGAGAATCTCCATAGACATAGGTTGAATTTATGATGTCAGCTGAGCCCAAAATTGCTGTCACTAAGTAAGACAGTTGACGTGATGACCCCAGGCATGACACAAAGGCAACACAGCCATAATCAGTAGGAGTCCTTTTATTAGCTCCAACTTCGCTTGTTGGAAGCCAGCTGGGAAGGTGACAAATGGTGATCACAGTTGTAGCAGATTGCTAACTCATATTTAAGTGGTGCTCCAACCAGGAGTTTCCAACCCTGGCTACTTTAAGACTTCAATTTCCAGAATTCCCCAGCCATGTTGCCTGTGGAATTCTTGAAATTGAAGTCCAAAGGCTTAAAATTGCCAAGGTTCTAGATTACTGGTTACATTGGATCACATTGATTCCTCAAAAGTCCATATGGGCAAAGAAACATTGACTTTGGAGGATCAGTGCCAGACTTCAGATGAGTCATGGGGATCACTTCATGATTGTACATACAAAATTAAGGGCAAAATTCCACCACTGTTGAACATCTTAAGGACTTGAATTCACTTCAGTGAAAGGAATGAATTGATCTTTCACATTAAGACTGAAAATCAAGAATTGTGTAGCTTGGATGGGACTATCTTCTGGATGTATTTCATGTTTTTCAAACAAATTTCCGGCACTATCCTTATAGAGAATAAGTCCAGAAACTTTTGTGAAAAGACTCAGTGGTCTCTTACTATGGTTTCTGCTCTGACTTGAAAAAGGAACTATATTTCTCCTTTAAATCCTGGTTGATTTCCTAGGAAATTAGTTTTCATTGGTGAAAAGTACAATCTTACACAGATATTCCTTTACTTACGATCACAACTAAGCGCAAAATTTCTGTTGCTAGAGCAAGACGTTTGTTGAGTTTTGCCCCGTTTTACAACCTTCCTTGCCACATTTGTTAAGTGAATCACTGCAGTTATTAAATTAATAACACGGTTAAGTAGATCGGATTCCCCATTGACTTTGCTTGTCAGAAGGTTGCAAAAGGGGATTGTGTGACCCATGGGAACCGCAATGATCAAATAGGAACCAGTTAGCAAGTGTCTGAATTTTGATCACGGGGATTGCTGCAACTTGTAAGTGTGAAAAAAAGGTCATAAGTCACTTTTTTTCAGTGCTGTTGTAAGTTCAAACTGTTGCTTAAATGAATACAAGTTAAAGACTATCTTCAACTCCTGAAATCCGGCTGATGTTAGTAGAATTTAATTAGGCTGTGTACCGAATTATTGCTGAAATAAGGGTAGCTGATCTGTGCTACCTGATGTTTAACTCTTTTGAGAACTGTTGCAGGTTCTTTTTAGTATATCCCAGGTCAGTGGATTCCAAAGCCCAAGAGTGCCAACACAACCACATGGGTCTGTAGGCAACATCCACACCAGTGTACAATAGAATTGAATTGAATGCTTTTTGGCCAAGTGTGATTGGACACACAAGGAATTTGTCTTTGGTGCATATGCTCTCAGTGTACATAAAAAGAAAAGATATATTCATCAAGAATCATAAGGTACAATAATTAATGATAGACATAGGGTACCCTTTTGAGCCAACAAATCATACAAGGAAACAATCAATATAAATCATAAGGATACAAGGAACAAGGTTACAGCCACAGAGTCATAAGTGGGAGGAGATGGGTGATAGGAATGATGAGGCTTGGAACCTTGTCAGCTAATAGTAGTGCAGACTTAGTAAATAGTTGGGCAGTGTTGAGGGAGTTATTTGTTTAGCAGAGTGATGGCATTCAGCAAAAAACTATCCTTGCGTCCAGTTGTTCTGGTGTGCAGTGCTCTATAGCATTGTTTTGAGGGTAGGAGTTGAAACAATTTATGTCCAGGATGTAAGGGGTCTGTAGAGATTTTCCCATCCCTCTTTTTGACTCGTGTAGTATACAGGTCCAAAGGCTAGTACTTAAAGCACACTACTCCAGTCTTCCCTATTTCTACTCTAGCTCCTAATACTGCTCTTCCAGTGTTACTCCTTGTGAGTCTCACTGCTAGAGAACAGTATCTGTCTGTTAGCTTTAAGCTGTTTCAGGCTTTTATTTTCCATAAACAAACACAATTACCTTTCTTCTCCACACCACAGCCAACTGCCTCCTTATTCAGCTTTTCAACTTGATGCTCTGCTGGCTAGGGAGAGGTCTTCAAAGGGACAACAGACCAGGTTGTAGCCAATTTGCAGATAGCAAACCATGATCTCCTTTGATGCTTCATTAGCAAACACCCATTTCTTGATATATCCTTTCATTGCCATACAAAAATACTATTTTTCCTAAATAGTTTGGTATCCACTTTGGTACCGCCTGCATTGCATTTACATCAGAAATACTATATTTTGCAACTCCACAATTTCATACTTTTTTGAAAACTGGTATTATAGTTTATAGGGCATGTGTCTTTTATTTGTTATGAGATTGCTCTCGTGTTAAATAAAACATTTTCCTCTGTCTGAATTGCTGGTGAATGTGCTTTTCAATTTTCCCTTCAAAGGAACTTCTCAATGGGAAAATCAGAAAAAAATATTCATTATCTAATGAAAAAACTGACACTGCTTTCAAGTGTATATCTCAAACCTTCTCATGGGGCATTGTTTCTTCTGAATTTGTTGACAGATCACGCTAGTAAATAAATGGAACAGCAGCAGCAGTGCTTGTTCAATGTCATATTTGCATTCCCAAACTTACAGTAACGTTTAAGCAGGTCAGGCAGAAGATAGCAAAGGAAGATCAAAGAGGAGATGCAATAAAACGATTGAATAAATGGTATTTGCCATTTGCTCATGAGCTGAAATTAAAACAACTGAGAGTGGAAGAAAATACAACTATAAACCAAAATTAATCGGGAACGCAAGCAGTTTATAGTCAAATGCTGCAATTTTAACCATTTCTGAGAACAAAAATTCTGAAGCAGAATTTTGCTTCTTTTTCTGGCATTTGACATGTCGTACATGTTTTCCCCCCAGTTATTTTAAGCAGAACATCTATTTCTGATTATTGCTTCATGGAAACTGTTCAGAGGATGTACGTAAATGGTGTTTATAGAATCCTTGTGCAGCTTTAATTTTGAGTAGCTTCTGTTTAGGATGTATCAGAGAGTATTTTAAGGTTTAGCATATTGTAGGAAAGTTAACTTCTAGTGTTACTTCCAGTGTATTTTTGGATGCAAAGCATTGTATATCGTTGATGTTCACCTAACACAGGGTGTTAAACTCGATTTTATTGAGGGGCTGCATCAGGGTTGTGTTTGACCTCAGGGGGCTGAGGTGGGCAGCCCTCCCACGCCCTCCTCAGCATGCGTGTGTGACCCCCATGCTTCCCCCGCTGCATGTGCATGCATCTCCCACATGCATCCCACCCCCGTGCATGTGTGGCAGATACGCCAAAATCAGCTGACTGGTGGGAAGCAAGAGTGCATGTGCAGTGTTTTATTGTATGTTCCAGGTTTTCCAACCTGAGTCCAGAATTTTGGCTGCCTCAACACTGAATTCCATATTGTTGTGGAAGAGCCAGGATTCAGATCTATCAAGATCCCTTTGTTCTTTCTTTCTCTGATGATAGAATGTCCCCCTCCCTGGCTCTTCTTCATCTGCTGAGTACCCCTTTTGTCCTTCAAAGTCAAGGGTCTCGAAACTTGTCAACTTTAATACTTGTGCACTTCAACTCCCAGAATTCCTCAACCAACCATGCTGGCTGGGGAATTCTAGAAGTTGAAGTCCACAAGTCTTAAAGCTGCCAAGTTTGGAGGCCCTTGTTCTAAGCCGGGGGTCACCAACCTTTTGGACCTCGGGGACCACCAAACTCATAATTTTAGATCCCAGGGACCACTAACTGGTCTGTGGGTGTGGCCTAATTTGTGGGTGTGGCTTGGTGGTCATGTGACTGGTTAGGCACGGCTTGTATGTAAATATTATAAATATTGATTTTTTTTTAATTAAAAAAAGAGCAACTTTTACCCAAAATCAGGCAAAGCAGGCAGATGGAGTTGCTCACAGAATCATTCAGTGATCTATCTATCTGCCATCGGCTAGCTCAGTCTCTCAAATTTGCTTGCCGTGAGTCTGCACTGAATTTGCTTGCAAGCAAAATTTCAGTCCTAAGGGAAGTTTGGCTGTACTTAAAAGCAGAGCCGAAGATCTAAAGACTAGTAGGAAGCAAGAAATCCAACCATTTTCTGCTTCCTAGCTAACCTAAATCTCCTGGCACAGCTGAACAGATGATGGTCGGAAAAAGGAAAAATAGCAATTTAGCAGGCAAGTTTGCCGGGTAAGGAGTGAGTGGCCGGGGAGGGTTCCCGCGGGCCATGTGAGCGGCATAGCCTTGTGTTTCTGCGCAGCCTGGATTAATTGCTTTGGGAGGGTGCTCAGGGGGTGAGATTTTTCTGCGGACCACCAACATTTTCTCACAGCCCATCGGTTGGTGACCACTGTTCTCCGTAGAACTGCTGCGAGCATCCAGAGAGTGGGAGGTGCTTCAGTCTTCACTTCTCACAGGCTGAGCTGAAATTGAGGAACGCCCTCCTCCTCCACGTGACTCCTCCATGCGTTCCTCCCAGTTTTAGCTCAGACTTCGAGAAGCAGGCAGCTTTTTCTAATTCCTTGGCCGTTTTCAGGTGATCGATGAAAGTTGGATCAGGTTTGATTCATTTTTCTTTCCTCTCCCTGCAAGGATAGTGCGATCCCAAATTTAGTTGGTGGAGCGATTTCGCTCCCAGGAGGGAAGTTAGGGGTTGGAGCCTTTGTCTCCCCCCCCATCCCTTCTAATCTATCCTCTGCCGTTCCAAGCGTGCTGGGCTCAGCCGCTTGGCCCTGCGCTGTATTTTAAAAGCGCAAATTGCGTCTTCCCCCCTAGAACGCCTCAGAGGAAGCAGCGCTTCCTCTCCCAGCTCTTTTCCTTCTTTTTTTGAAGTTGCGGTGGGCTGGTGCGCTTCTGAGCTCTGCGTTCTGAGCCGGGCGGCCATTTTGGGCACGCCTCGTGGCCAGCGCCATTTTGTTTTCCTAACAAGTAAGGCCTTTTCTTCCTTTACTTTGAGAGTGAGCTGCGAGGTCTTTTGTAGGCCCTTAGCGGAACCGTCAGGCCGCGTGGAGCCTTTATTTTTACTGTGAGAGCACTGTGGTCCTGTGCCCTGCTGTCTCTCTTAGTGCTAATATTGAGGCGTCACTTCAATTTCTTACATTTAAAGCAGTTTTTTTGGTGGCTATTACTTCGGCTAGAAGGATATCTGAAATTGCAGCTCTATCCGTAAGAAAAGATCTGTGCATTTTTCATTCAGATCGGGTGGTTCTGAGACCAGACCCAGCATTTATGCCGAAGATTAATTCACCGTTCCACAGGGCGCAGGAGTTGGTCCTGCCTAATTTTTGCCCGAAGCCTCTGCGCGAGCAAGAGAGGCAGTGGCACACCCTTGATGTTCGAAGGGCTTTGCGTATTTACATTTCTCGCACGCAGTCCATCAGGAAGACAGAGTCTCTCTTTTTGTCCTTTCAGCCAAAGACACTAGGCTGTAAGGTTTCTCCGTCCACGGTAGGCAGATGGATTAGGGCTACCATATCCAAAACCTATTTAGTTCAAGGTATTCCAGTTCCTAGTGGGGTTACCGCTCACTCCACCAGAAGTGCAGCTACCTCAGCAGCCTGGGCTACTAAGGCATCTATTCTTGATATTTGCCGGGCGGCCACCTGGACTTCCCCATCTCCCTTTATAAGACATTATAAGATTGATGTTTACGCCTCAGCTGAAGCATCTTTTGGCAGGCGAGTTTTGCAGCAAGTGGTTAGAGATCCTGGGGAAGTTCCAATCCAGACGGACTCCCACCCGTAGGACACACTGGCTTTGGTATGTCCCACTCTCTGGATGCTCGCAGCAGTTCTACGGAGAATGGGCGTTGGTTCTTACCTGATATGCCTCTTCTCGTGGAACTGCGTAGAGCATCCAGCCCCACCCTGTTGGTACGTCTGTAAAGGGGGAAAAACCTGTTTCGGCCAATGATTTCTAATGTTGTAGTTCATGTTGTTTAATACTTAAGAGTAGAGGGTTTTTTTTTGTCCTCTCGTCTTCGATAAAACTGGGAGGAACGCATGGAGGAGTCACGTGGAGGAGGAGGGCGTTCCTCAATTTCAGCTCAGCCTGTAAGAAGTGAAGACTGAAGCACCTCCCACTCTCTGGATGCTCTACGCAGTTCCACGAGAAGAGGCGTATCAGGTAAGAACCAACGCCCATTCTAAGTCAGTGATGACTAGTCTTTTCAGCCTGAGGGCTGAAACAGGAGCGTGCATGCGTGCAGAGCAGCTCCCTGACACGCACGTGGGAGAGCCGGAAACTAGAAGCTTAGCTTCCTGGTGCATGCATGTGTGCCTGCCATCTGGTCTTACAGTTTCTAGCATGCATGTGCGCATGAAGACCAGCTGGCTGGCATGTGGATGCGCTCTGAGGAGCTGCTCTTCTAGTTTCCGGTGCTCCGCACACGAAAATGAACTGGTCAGCACACATGCACGTGCTGGAACCCATTAGAGCAACAGCTGATAGCTGGCGTGCCTGAAGAGATGGCTCTGCATGCCACTTCCGGCATGTGCGGCATAGGTTCGCCATCATGGTTCTAAGCCATTTATGCGGAAGAGCACTGGACTCAAGACTGAATCCTAGAAGAAATGGACTCTTCTCAGACTTTGTGAAGCAGAGCTTACCTCATATTAGAAGTCCGTCCTGAAGGTAGTTTAGAGAGTATATTGATAGTATAAAATAGAGCCATGATGGCGAACCTATGGCATGCATGCTCGGAAGTGGCATGCAGAGCCATCTTTGCTGGTATGTGAGCTGTTACCCTAGAGCAGGTCCACTGCGCAGGTGCGCACGCCGCCCACCCGCCAGCTGATTGTTGTATAACTGCCGCACGCGGGACACGCACGCATGAGATGCATGCGCCTGCGTAGAAACGCACATTAACCATGAGGGGGTCACGTGTTGGGGGGGTCACATGTGGATGTGCAGAGACGCGCGGCGTGCGCAGGGGGGGTCGTGCTCACATATGCAGGGGGTGTGGGCCCCCCGCATGGATTGCCTTATGGGTGCTGGCACATGTGCACGCGGACACTTTTGGCACTCGAGGATGGCAAGGTTCACCATCCCTGGATTAGAGCATATCTTCCTGAAGGTAAGTAACAGAAATTTTGGGCTCCGTTGTGGTTGTAAGTTGAGTATTACTGTGCTACTTTATTGTAAAGCTACACAACAGAATCTTACAATTCTGAAAGTACTTCCAGTGCCCCATCCCCTTTTCAGCTTATCTAGGGTGAGTCTCTTCCCCTACCCACATTTCTGCTGCCCAGTCAGTTGTCTTTTATGTGGCCGTTCCCTTGGCTATGTCTGTTTTCTCTGTCTCCCAAGGTCATTTCCTCATACCATTACAAGGGCTCCTGCTTTCTTGGCCATAGCCTTTTCCTTTCTATTGTTCTTTTTGGGCGGTATCTTGTCTTCCTTCTCAAGAAATACCTTGTCTTCCCTAATGAGTCTTAGTGTGGCCAGTGTGCCTCCAGACTATCTCCTTTCTCCTCCAGCAATGCAGTGAGTTTCTACTCCTCACAGGTGTTAAAATCTTCCTCAGGCAGAAATTCAAGCATAACACCTCTCTTGGGTTTCCTTGTTCTCTTTCTCTCTCTGTGTGTTTCCTGAAGCCAACTGCAAACATAGGCTCTCCTATGTCTTAACACCTTGTGTGGATTCTCTTGGCAAACCCAAACTCCAACCCCAGAAACAGCAACAACGGACTATTGTCCTACATGCTGAATAACAAAAAAGGGAGGAAGCTCGTAAGTTGGTTAGATTTTTGGTATTTTTTATATTCCCCGAGCACCTTGTTTGAGCTGATGAGCTGCAGTCTAACTTTCCCTGTTGTTTGTTACTACTTTCTGTTCACTTCCTAGACTATGTATGGAAATTATCAGAGTAAATTCATTCTTTTTATTCTTTTACAAGAGTTTTCTGGCATTTTAAATGACACTGGATTTATTTTCTTTCACAGATAGTCCTCAACTTACAATGATTCACTTACTGACTGCTCAAAGTTACAGTGGCGCTGAAAAAAGTGACTCATGACCATTGCCCACATCCCTGTGGTCACGCGATCAAAATTCAGATGCTTTTGGCAACTGACTCATATTTATGACGGTTGCAGTGTCATGGGGTCAGTGGGGAAGCCACATTCAGTTAACAACGGTGATACTAACTTAAAAACTGCAGTGATTCACTTAACAGCTGTGGCAAGAAAGTTCGTAAAATGGATAAAACTCATAGCAATAGCACTAGAACTTGGACTTATATACAGCTTCCTAGTGCTTTACAGCCTTCTCTTAAGCGGTTTACAGAGTCAGCATATTGCTTCCCATCAATCTGAGTCCTCATTTGAGTCCGACCTCGGGAAGATGGAAGGCTGAGTCAACTTTGAGCCGGTCGGGATCGAACTCAGAGGTGGTATTCAGCAGGTTCTGACCAGTTCTGGAGAACCGGTAGTGGATGTTTTGAGTAGTTCGGAGAACCGGCAAATACCACTTCTGACTGGAGATTTTACGGCATCCTTCCCCTGCCACGCCCACCAAGCCATGCCCATAGAACCAGTAGTTAAAAAATTGAATCCCACCACTGATTAAATTGCTGGCTGTCGGCAGAATTAGCCTGCAATACTGCATTCTATAAACTCTGCACCACCATGGCTCTTAACTTAACTCCCAAATGTTTTACTTGGGAACAGAAATTCTGGGCTCAATTGTGGACTTACCTGTATTTTTATAATTCTTTTTAAGTGTTTCTATTTTCTTTAAAATCTTGTGCATCCATGTTGTGATACATCATTAATTTCCCTAGCCTCCCCTGATGCATAAACTCATATTATTGGATCACTGTAAAATCTATTCCACTTATTAAGACCCAGACCAGCAAATTTTTCACACAACAATTTTTTTTCTTAATGCAACATTCAATTTCTCCCCTAAGTACTTTATCAGTTGGCCTCCATATCAACTGTGCTAGTTGGGACTGTAGCTTGGCCAGAATGAATGAACCCTATCAATGAAATTGTGTCTGTGGGTCTGTTCCTTGAACTTGTTGCATAAATAATAACTTTGGCAGTTTTATCAGTTAACGGCTGGCTGCGATCTTTTTGACTGCTGCTGGAAATTCTTCTGTAACTTTTCTGGAAAACAAAGGGCTATTTATGTGCTTTTTAAAATGGAAATAATGTGTTGCTTGATACAGCTTTGCCTGAACATGTATGGGCAGATGATTTTGAAACTAGAGATTTGAAGATGAGGGACATTCGGAATCCTCTTTATTTATGATGAAACCTGCAAGGATCTTTTCAACGTCTAATGGATTATTTTTAGATTCTTAGCTGCTCTGCTTGTGTGCAGGCTTATAATAGGAATTTAGGAATTTAGTTCGGAATCTTCTGATTTCAGATGTGATTTCCGTCGCAAGAATGCAGATAGTCCTCAACTTACAACTATTCGTTTAGTGACTGTTGGAACTTACAGTGGCTTATGGCCATTTGTCACACTTAACGACCACTGCAGCATCCCCATGGTCATGTTAACAATTCAGGCACTTGGCAGCCTGGCTTGTATCAATGAGGTAGTTTTGTGGCATTTTAAACATCACTAGCTTTATTTTCTTTTACAGGTTTTACAACAGTTCATTTACTGACTGCTCAAAGTTACAACAGCACTGAAAAAAGTGACTTATGACCATTGCCACATCCCTTTGGTCACGTGATCAAAATTCTGACGCTTGGCAACTAGCTCATATTTATGATGGTTGCTGTCATGTGATCAACTTCTACCACCTTCTGACCGGCAAAGTCAGTGGGGAACCAGATTCACTTAACAGCCATATAACCAACTTATCAACTGCAGTGATACTTTTAACAACGCCGGCAAGAAAAGTCAGGCAAAGATTCACTTAACAACTGCCTTACATAGTAACAGAAAATTTGTGGTCCAATTGTGGGGTAGGTGAGGAAAAGCATCTAGGAAGTTCACAATCAGGAGATAAAGGAAGCCTTCCCCATGTTGCTTCATTATCTAGAATAGAGGTCCCCAACTCCTGGTCCATGGACCAACACCGTGTTGTGGCCTATTGGCCCTTAAAGGAGGAGGAGGAGGAGGCGTGAGAGTCAGGGTCAGCATCAAGATAACCTGTGAGCTCCGAGGGGGAAGAGGGAATGGAGCTGTCAGAGAGAGATAGAGATAGAGGTGGATCTTGGGGCCATCTGTCAGCCCTTAGATGGAGAGACTGGAGGTGGCTAAAGAGGAGAAACAGCTGGGTCCAGTGTCTGATGCATGGATGCACAGAAGGCAGAGGAGAGGAGAGGAGTGGAAATCTGTGGGCTGATCCTTGGGCGGAAGAGCCACCGCTGCTAGTGAGACCATAAAATGGTGCAAAATTCACTTAGCAACTCCATTGCTTGGCAACGGAGATTTGGGGTTCAGTTGTGATCATAAGTCAACAATTACTTGTACTATTTTTTGCAAATATCCTGTCCCAGAAATTAGGTTGTCGTCCTTTGGGAAGTTGTGCTTGGAAGGAAGTCAAGAAGAAGAGCTGAATTTGAACCCATGCCCAAGGTTGAGAAGGTTTCAGATTGGGCTTGGATCTCTGCAGATGTGTTTGGATAAAGACACACCAATGGTTGCATTTAGAGAAGCACAGAAATACGGGAATACATTTCAGTGCTATCTCCAACCCTAACCCAAAATGACTTTTCTGGTACCTGGCCAGATACATACATACTTAATTTGGGTGATAAATTGAGAATGGGCCCAGTAGTTTCAGACCATTATTACCTAGCTGTTAGAACTTCATCATGCTGACAGATCTTTCTAGTAAGCTCTAGATGAGCTATTCCGTTCGGCTTCCTTAGCCATGATTTAGCCTGATGCCAGTTCGTTTAATCTTGAAACTGTGCAGCTTCCTCGTTGCGTAGTTTACTCAGCCTGTATTTCAAAACCTCCCTGTTGAACCTCCCTGTTGTTCTCAGTTTTGCCAACATGTTTGTGAGCCCTGAACATGGATTTATGGGTTCTTGTCATATTTTTATAATATTTGGAGGGTTGACCTTACAATTCTCCTGCTCTCCTTAATGTTTGTGATGTCCAAGCAATTTGCTTTCCTGGTTATTGCATGTCCTTCGCTCCTATCTCAGGAAGACTGGGAAATATCTTTAAAGCGACCAAGCATGTAAACCAGAGGTTATAGAATGGGGCGCGAAATAAATTACATAATAAGTAAAATTAAATCAAACACTTCCTTGAACATATGGATCAATGCCACCTAGGCATAAGCTCATTGGTGTCTTGTTTCTTTTATTCTTCCTCTGGGTATTCTTTCTTTCTTTTTTAAAACTGGTATGATCAGGAAGTGTATCTGTAAAATATTCATTTCCTCTAATATTTGAAAATAGCAGGTTTTACAGGTGTGCAGTCTGCACCTGAAGTTACATGTTTGTGCCAGAATGTGGGTTTTTTTCCCTTTATTGTGTTGCAAGAACCCAGCTGCTACGGTTTGATAATCATGATTTACGGCTTGTCATGGTGCCCGATTCTAAGCAGTAATTAGAATTTATTCAATATACCATAATTATGCAAACCATGGTTTAGTGCAATATGCAAACCAATCGTGTGTTTCTTCAGTCTTGGCTAAGCAGAGAAGTCATTAGTTTTGCCTAATGAGTGGCTTCAGAGTGATAACTACAGTGATTAATTAATTAATTCTGGACACTTTATGTTTGTGCCAGCGTTCTTGACTGATGACTCCATTTTTAATTTTCTTCCTGATTTTGTATCTTGCAATAATTCCCCTTTTAACAACTGTGGCAAGAAAGTTCGTAAAATATAGCCAAGCTTAGCAATTGAAATTTTGGGCTCCATTCCGTTGGTAAGTTGAGGATTCTCTATACAGCTTTGTAATCCCTCAACATAAAAAGAGAAGCAGGAATATGCAGGACTGCCTTCCTCTCCACCCCCAAGATTTACAAGAAAGTAGAATTATTCTCAGAATCTTCTTTACAGTAATTTCCAGTCTGTCTGCAACACATAAAAAAATCAATCAATGATTAATAAAGGTTTCTAGAGTTTCAAGTTATCCATTCCTGGAGATGCTCCTATCTGTGTTCGCATCGTTTGGCCTCATCCATTCCTCTTGGTGTTTTCCCTGTATCTCTGATGCAGTGATTGGATTTGCCTGTCCAATATTTTATTGGCTGGCTTTATGCGATGCGGAAAGTTAGAATCTAGGGGGAATGAACATTCAGAAACACTTGAGAAGGGACAGATGGTTGCAGATCTTCCAAATTCTACCATCAGCAGGTCAGGCATATGGATGATTTTTGCCTCCTGCTTAAATGTTCAGAAAAATGATATTCTTGGACTATCTGCATTCAGCCAACGATTGCTTTTACCAAACCAATTGCCATGCCCTCCCCTCTTTTGTTGGAGCCTGAATCTGTGGAGAAAGAGGAGCCGGAATTGGAGCCAGTGGAGATCAAGTGGGCGGCTTTGTTGGCTTTGGAGGAATGTGGCGAGGAACAGGCCAAATCGGGCCAGGGTCTTTCAGGATTGGGATGGCTTGTAGGCACGGAGGAAGTGGGGGCAGGATGACCAAGAGAGGCTAAGCAGTGAACATGAGAGACAGAGCTCAAGCGATGAGCAGGGACCTCCCGCTCCTGATCCTTGAGCAAGGAGAGTGGAGAGAAGGCAAGAACAGCACAGACTGACCCAATGACACCGGAGAACACCCCTGCCCCTCTTCACAAGACATACCTGGGGACTGAGACTTAAGGGGATGCTGTAGGGAGGGGCATTTGTCAGGAACAAACGCTGAATTCATGGAATGTGGAGTGCCTCCGGGACACCGCAACTGTCATAGTAAACACATGTCAGTTGCCAAGAGTTTGAGTTTTGATTGCTTGACCATGGGGATGGTGCAACAGTTGTGGGGGAAATGATCATAAAGTTACTTTTCAGTGCCATTGTAACTTCAGACAGTTACTAAATGAATGGTGGCAAGTCAGAACTACCTGTGTTCTCTTTCTTTCTTTCTTTTTTTTAATTTTTTATTGGTTTTTAAAACAAACATAAACAAAACATAAAAACATCAAGTCATCTTGCATATATGTACATAGAGTGTGCCGGTTGGTTTACAAATTGTTTTGTGCTTCCATTTCATAGTCTTCAATTATAATTACATTGTATATAATCTCATATATTCAATCAAATATTAAATACATTAATATCATGATTAATCAATCATTTGACTATACTTTTATTCATTCATGTTTTAGAAAAAGATCATATTTTACTTAATTTGTTTTATGTCAATTCATATTATCATCCCAGATCTATCCTAGAGTCATTTTGTAGATATAATAAGAAAAGAATACATCTTTATATATTTATTATTTTCTAAAAGTCTACATATTCCATTACCATGTTTTATTGTCTAACCATTGATACAATAGATCCCAAATTTTATAAAATTATTTATCATCTTGTTCTCTAATTTCAAATGTCAATCTAGTCATTTCAGCTACTCATTTCCAATATTTTCTTAATGATTTCCTCCTGTGATGGTATTTTTCCAGTTTTTAGCAAATACAATCCTAGCCGCTGTTAATACATTTACAATCAGATATTTCAAGTCTTTATTATATATTAAGATAAGATTCCCAATAAAAATATCTCTGGTTTCAAATCTATATGTTTTTTTGTCATTTTTTCCAACCACGTGTGGATTTTTGTCCAGTATTTTTTAGCATCCTCACAAGTCCACCACATTTGGTAATATGAGCCAGGTGTCTGATGACATTTCCAACATTTTTCGGATTTATTCTTGAACATTCTTGCTATTCTTGTTGGGGGAAAATGCCACCTGTAAAACATCTTATACAAATTTTCTTTATATGCTGTTGACATTGTCATTTTATAATTTTGAGACCACAATTTTTGCCATTTCTCTAGATCAATCCCATATCCAAAATTCTTCCCCCAAGCAATCATAGTTTCTTTAACTTGTTCTTCTAGTTTAATTTCTAATAAATCTCCATACAATTTTTTAATCACCTTTTCATCAGTACCTGTCAAAATCTTATCTAAGTCAGTCAGTTTATCATAGAAACCTTCTGTTTTAGAATCTTTATCATACCTTGAATGTATTTGCACATATGAAAACCAATTCATCTTTATACCTTGTTCCTCTAGTTTTTGTATACATTTAAGTTCACCCTTTTCATTCAATATTTCACCATATCTAACTGTTTGTTCCTTTTTATATATTATAGGATAAGAAAATGCTTCAATAGTCGATAGCCAGACTGGAATATTCAAATAACATTGCCTTTTAGTCTTCTCCCAGTTTAACCACAGAGACTCCCGTATATAATGTCTTCTAAAGTATCCCTGTGTTTCAGTTCCTTTATACCATAAAAAAGCATGCCACCTCAACAACAAATCATGTCCTTCTAATGTCAACAATCTAGTATTTCTTAATGTTATCCATTCTTTAACGCACATCAAATTTGTAGCTTGATAATACAACTCCTAATTAGGCAAACCAAATCCTCCTCTTATTCTGGCGTCTTGCAAAAGTTTGAACTTTATTCTTGCTTTCTTACCTTGCCATATATATTTCAACACAATTTTATTTAAATCTTCAAAGTAGTTTTTCCCAAGCCTAATTGGAATTGTTTGAATTCTGGGTAATATATTCATCTTGATTGTTGATATTCTCCCTATTAATGACAGTTGTGAATTTTCCCATTTTGCCAAATCTAGCGCTATCTGCTGTTTAAGTTTGATATAATTATTCTCTTTTAGTGTACTGCATCTTGCTGTCAAGTATATCCCCAAGTACTTGATCTTATTCGTGACCTGAATTTTCAATAGGTCTGCCAGTTCTTCCTTTTGTCTTGATAGCATATTCTTTGTAAAATCTTTATTTATTTTCAAACCAGCCACCTTTCCATATGTCTCTAACTTTTCTATCAATTTTGATGCTATTTCTAGTGGGTCTTCTGAGATAAAAACCAGATTATCTGCAAATGCTTGCAACTTAAATTCTTCCTTTTTCATTTTCATCCCTTTTATATTCTTAATATTTCTATCTAGCACTTCCAAAGTTAACACAAACAACAAAGGTGATCGTGGGCACCCTTGTCTTGTTCCTTTTCTTATATCGATAGAATCTGTCAGTTCTCCCTCTATCATTACCTTTGCCGTCTCTTCCTTTCAGTATTCTGAAAGCATGGAAGGCACTCTGTCTGAACTCTTTGAAGAAATTCCACTCCAAAGCTAGGCATAATTTCAGTAATGATTCAACCAGGCAATTCCTCTATGGCAGGGATGTCAAACTCAATTTCATTGAGGGCCACATCATGGTTGTGTTTGACTTCGGGGGGCAGATGGGCATGGTCAGGGTGGGCGTGGCCAGCTTGACATCACTTGTGTCAGGGGGCACCTGTGGTGGCCTGGGCGGGGCTGGGGGATCCTCCTGCAGCCCTCTGCCAGCGAAAATGGAGCCTGGGAGGGCCGCGTGCAGCCCTCCCAAGCTCCGTTTTCACTGGCAGAGGCCCCGTGGGTCAATCCTTCACTATTTCAAGGCTACCCCGTGAGCCAGATGCGGCCCACACGCCTTGAGTTTGCCACCCCTGCTCTATGGAGATTCTCCATCATCCAGGTCACGGTTGTCCCAAAGGTGCTTTTACAAAAAGCAACTGGACTTACTTTCTTTTTTTCCTTGAAGATGTTTCGCTTCTCATTCAAGAAGCTTCTTCAGTTTGGAAGAAGCTTCTTGGATGAGAAGCGAAAGGATGTGTACGGAAAAAAGAAAAGAAAGTCCAGTTGCTTTTTGAGGAAGTACCTTTGGGACAGGAAGTTAGCCCTCCCACCACACACACAAACACACAAACAAGAATCCCCCTTATAAATGGTGTATTGTCAAGGTGAGCTCCTTTTATAAGCAAAATCCTTCCCGTCTTTTCCTCCCCTTCTTCCTTCCTGATTGTTCTGCTTCTCTCCAAATACAATTTTCTTATCACTAAATGCCTTTTTAGAAAAGCAACTACTGGCACTCTATCTTCTCTGTCTGCCAAGAGGAGGCTACGGAAACAGTACAGAACCGATCTATTGCTTGTGTCCCATGCTGGCTGATTTGGATCTGTCTTAAAAAGAGAAACCGGAACTGGAGTTAATCAAGAACACCTTTCAACAAGCTCTTTGTGTGCCTTACTGCTTTCCTGGTGTCTTCGGCGCAAACTGGGATGCCTTTGATCAGTTTAAATGAGAATTCTGATGGAGGAAGACAGTATGCCGATATGGAAGACAAATGTCAGTGCACATTTAAAAGTAATTTGGTTCTTCAGGGGTAAAAGTGCCTGGGATGATCTTCATTGGCTCAGCTTTAATGGGAGACAGAAGAGGGCAGCTATTTTAAGTGGTTGCTGTTTATTAAGGCATGTGAGCTGGGTATCATTCATAGGAAGAGATTATTTATTGCTATTGAGCCAATCCAGGGACTGTAAAAATTTCTTAAATTCAGACTCTGGCTTTTCCAGTTAGAACAAGACTGAGAAATTTCTTCAGTCCTATGGCTTTTACAAATTGAATGGATCAGAGGTTCAGATACATGTGTATGTTGTCAGGCCTGTCCCAGCTTGGACATTCAGGAAAGAAAGACCTTTGACTCCATTTGTAGTGAAGGTGTACTTTTACAGAAGCCAAGTGGTTACAGCACAGTAAAGCTAGATCTGAGAATTTCTCACATAATCCCAGTAATTTTCCCTTCTCTGAGACCCTCCCCTCTTGGTCATCTTAGTGGTGTCCAGTAAGATTCAAATTAGATGTTTTGGTAACAGTTCCACATTTTGGTGCTTTGAATAAGTATTTCACATTCCTTTCCCGAACTTGTGTCCTTTCAGACTTTCTCTCTGGATGGCACCTCTGGTTCCTATCATTCCCCCTCCCTATCATTCCCGTTCCCCCTCTTCACACTTCTGGCAGGCTGCCATCATAACAAAGCGAAGCAGGGCTGAAGCGGTTTGATGGCTGATCTGATAGTGTGCACAGCCGCATGGTTGCACACGTATACCCCACTCCCATGCATCCTTATTTATTTATTTATTACTTTTATTTATTACTTTTATTTGCCACCTGTCTTTCTACCAAGTGGCTCTGGGCAGCTCACAACACCATAAATAATTGGATAAAACAAGAACAGAATTAAAAGCTTACCTTTCAGATGTTAAAAGGTAAAAGCATTGAAAGTAACATTAAAGCAGATCACAAAAGCAAATGGTTAGATGGAGTGAATATGGAATATTTTACTCATCTACTAGTTTGAATTCCTTGGCTGATGGAATGCAGACGGCATGCCCCTTATGGGGCAGACCAATCCTTTTGGGGTGAAGGGGTTCTTGGGTAACCCATGCTATAAAAGGCTTAAAAAGTGATAACCAACACCTTGATTTGGACCTGGAAGCAAATTGGCAATCAGTGCAGTTTATAAAACAGTGGTGTGACATGAGGTACCCTTAGGGCCCCCAAGACAACTTGTTCTGCATTTTGTGCAGCTGTAGCTCCTGGGTGCTCTTCAAGGGTAGCCCCATGTAGAACGCGTTGCAGCTCTTCTTTTCTTTCCTTCCAACTTCGCCAGCACCAAAGCCTTCAGTTAATGATGCATATAGTCAAGGCTATGGTTTTCCCAGTTGCAATGTATGGTTGTAAAAGTTGGACCATAAGGAAGGCTGAGTGCCAAAGAATGGGGGCTTTTGAACTCTGGTGCTGGAGAAGACTCCTGCGAGTCCCTTGGACTGCAAGGCAATCAAACCTCGGTCAGTCCGAGAGGAAATCAACCTTGATTGCCAGATCCTGAAGATGAAACCCAAATACTTTGGCTACCTAATGAGAAAGAAGAGCCTAATGATAGAAACGATTGAGGGCAATAGACGAAGGGGATGGCAGAGAATGAGGTGGCTGGATGGAGTCACTGAAGCAGTAGGCCATAGGCATGAGCTTAAATGGACTCCAGAATATGGTAGAGGACGGGAAGGCCTGGAGGAACATTGTCCATGGGGTCGTGATGGCTCGGACATGAATTTGCAACTAACAACAACAACAAATGATCATCAGATATTATTCTGAAATAGGATAATTTGAGCTTGGTCATTTGTGCCTCAAGTGAAAACTGTGGGTTGATTTGTTGCTTGGATATCCATGGTATTCTAAACAGTCTTCTCCATAACTGAAGTTTGAAAGTGTCAGTATTCTTTTCTCCTGAGAGCTGCTCGGATCGTCCAGATAGTGGGTGGAGCTTCAGTCTCTGCTGTTGTAGGCTGAGCTTAATTTCTGAGGAAACGCTCCTCCTTCCATCACGTGGCTCGCCACAGCGTTCCCCAGTTTATGTTCAGCCCTCGTGTAGAGTAAGCAGTTTTGGATTGTGCTCTTGGCCATTTCAGGAAAGCCCTATTTGATTCGTATTTCCTCTTCTCCAGGTTGTAATTTGATTCATTTAATTGTTTTCTGTTCTTAGCCCTGCGCAGTTGGTTCTCTTAATTTCTAGAGGCCCCTGGGAGGCTCTCCTGGTTCCAGGGGGTGTCAGGGGGAAGGCTAACAAACCTTACAAGCTGCCCCCCCACCCCTTCCCATTGCCTTACTGCCGTTTTTTCATTTTCGATAGCTTTAAAACGCTCCGTTCTGCTCCGTTCCCCCCCCTCTGAATTCCGTTTTCTGCCATTTTTTACTTCATTTGGTCCCTTTCTGTTTGTCCTTCCCCTGGGGACCTTGGATTGCCCCTGGGGAGTCATCTGGTCGCTGCAGCAGGGCCCCCTGTAGGTCCACGTTCAAGCGGCCGCCATTTTAGCACCGCCTCGTGGCCGGGCGCCATTTTGTTTCTCTCCTTATCTCTCTGATCGCTGCAGTGTGCATAATTAAAGCAGCAGGACCGACAGGCCTGCTCAGGAGCGTCTTACTTTCTAATTGAATTGTTCTGTTGGAGGCTTGATTTACCACCTTCCTTTGTTGGCTTCCCCCACAGCCAGCCGTAGGGGCTGCGGTTCCTTACTCACCACTTCTGCCCGGTTCCGCCTGGGTCGGCAGCCTGGTACAGGCCTGGCTTCGCCCTTAAGGCCTCTGTTGTGCCCTGGTCATCCTGATCAGTCATTCTTAAAAAAAAAAAAAGGAGATCTTTAACAATTCAAGATCTGTAAAAAAATAAGAGGCAGAGAAAGACAGCCTAATTGAATAACTTTACAAAAATAAATAAATGAATAAATAAATAAAAACAAATAAATAAAAATAAAAACACTAAGAAATAAGAACAAATAGGACAAACAGATTAATCATAAATGATTAATAAACGGGGGGGGGGGGGCGTAAAAGACTTTCCCAGGGCTCCCGGCCTTTGTTGTAGGTCGACCCCTCATATCTGATCCTTTATCCTCCTCAATTATCTAAAATGGCAGAAGGCAATCCAAGAGGCCCTTCTTTAAAGGCCAAAGCAAAAACTCACCACCTGCGCAGCCAGGCTAATGAGTCCTCTAAAGCCTCCCAAAGGGACGCCCTAAGACGACACAAGGCCCTAGAAAAAGAAATAGACAAACGCACCAGAAAGACAGGCTCAGTGCCTCCAGCACCAGCCACTCCTTCTACCTCTGCTCTTCCCCCCCCTCCTGTAGCTTTTTCCTCCCTATCCAGGCACAGCTCGCCCTCCCAAGGGTACCAGGGCCCTGGAACGCCAGCCAGGCGAACTCCAGAGGCTACGTTCACACCCACAGCTGCTGGCCTGCACCAGGAGGAACCTCTCATTCAGGCGGTTTCAGAGCAGTTCAGAGCCTGGATGGAGATGGCGATCCGCCAAGGAATTGCGGAAGGACTCCAGCAGATGGCTAGGCCGGGGTTGCCTCCGCAGGCCACCGAATCCGTAAGATCATTCCCACTCATTCCGGAACCATCTCATGGTCAGGTACCTCTTCAGGGGAAGGCTTCCCCCTCAGTCAGGGAGGACAAGGAGGAGGCGGAAGGGGACCTAGACTTGTGCAGGGAGGAGGAGGAGGAACAATTTGATCTGGAGTCCTTACAATACAACGAACCCCTTCCTGACTCAGAACCATCAGAGGTGGAGATGTCGGAGGACGAAGGGCTCACCCCAGACCAACCCGCCTTTGTAGGGCTCTTCAAGGCCCGGCTATTCAAATCCCTCCTTTTCAAAGCCAGGAACATCTCAGGTCTAACTACTCAGAGCCCCTCTGATCCCACTCCTCGGGCTTCAGAAGGACTAGAGGAATCCATGTTTAAACAGCCTGTAGTGGAGGCCGAGGTCATCCCAACCCTCTTAGGAGTTAGCCAGGGAGACTGGTTGTCATCCATTGACTTCTCTGAGGCATACTTACACATCCCAATCCGACCCTCCCACTCCAAATTTCTGCGTTTCAGCTATAATAACTGCCACTTCCAATATGTGGCCCTTCCATTTAGGTTGGCCTCTGCCCCCAGGACCTTTACCAAGGTCATGGCCGCTCTGACTGCCCACCTCAGAACCATCCCGGTGAGACTCCATTGTTACCTGAATGATATTCTCATCCTATCCTCCTCCAAGGAACAAGCCGTCAGGGATACCCAAATTACCCTTACCGCCCTCCAGGAACACGGGTTCCTCATCATTTGGAAGAAAAGCCAATTGGCCCCTTCCACTAGGTTATCCCACCTGGGGACTATAATAGACACGGTCAAAGGGAGGGTGTTCATCTCTCTGGAGAGAATACTCAGCATCCAACACTCAGTCAAACTCGTCAGATGACTTAAGAGGGTTTCCCTCCTCGAACTATCCAAGTTGCTAGGTAAAATGATCTCTTGTATCTCCGTTATTCCCTGGGCCCGTTTCCACTCCAGATCTCTCCAGTGGTTCCTGCTCCCATACCAAAGGGCCGGATCCAGCAACTCAAGGCGCAAGGTCAAGGTCTCGCCGAGGGTTCTCACCTCCCTCCTTTGGTGGAGCAGGGTGTCGATCAACAAGGGCTGCCTCCTCAAGGAGCCCCTGAGACTCACTGTCACCACGGACGCCAGTCTGTCCGGATGGGGCGCCCACCTACAGTCCCTTACAGCTCAGGGCAGATGGTCAGCGTCAGAAAGGCTGTGCAATATAAACTGGTTAGAGCTTTGCGCCATCCACCTGGCCCTCTGCAGTTTCCTCCCTCAGGTACAGGGCTGCCACGTTCTCATTCTCACCGACAACATAACAGCCAAAGCTCATGTCAACAGGCAGGGGGGCACTCAGTCATTAAGCCTAATGAGGGAGACCGAGCGCCTCTGTCGGTGGGCAGAGTCTCACCTCCTTTCACTCAGGGCCGACCACATTTCGGGTATCAAAAACACCCGAGCAGGGGTGGGCCACCATAGACCCGTCGGAGTGGCGCCTCCATCCAGCCCTGTTCAGGGAGGCGACAGCAATATTCGGTCTGCCAGTAGTAGTCCTGTTTACCCCCCCCAATACCCAACTTCTAAGGTTCATTTCGAGATTCCCGTCCCTAGGAGCAGAGAACCACAACGCCCTCCGATGCCCGTGGCCCTTGGGCCTCCTTTACACCTTCCCCCCTCTGGCGCTGGTGTGCAGAGTTCTTCAAAAGCTACTCCTTGAGAAGGCGGAATTGCTTCTTATAGCTCCTTATTGGCCCTGTCGCCCTTGGTTTGCGGATCTCCGCAGCCTATCTGTAGCCCCTCCCTGGAGGATCCCAGCAGACAAGATCTCCCTTCGCAAGGCCCCCTCCTTCACCCGGACCCCCAATGGCTCCAACTAGCTGTCTGGAGGTTGAGCGGGAACGTCTGAAGAGGGAAAATTTATCCACCGAAGTCATTGATACCATTTTAGCAGCCAGGTGTCCCTCCACCAGAAGGATTTATGACGCCACTTGGGTCATTTTCCGCAAATGGTGTGCCAATCTCCTCATTGACCCAACCGACCCATCTATTGCCCAAATTCTCGACTTTCTCCAAGAGGGTCTCAGCAAGGGACTCTGTCCCCCAACACACTAAGGCGTCAGGTGGCAGCTTTATCCACCGTCATTGCCTGCGAGGGGGTCAGCTCTCTCTCTCATCATCCCCGCATCCGAGCATTTCTGAAAGGGGCCACAAACTTACGGCCACCGTCCCTTCACCGGTATCCGACCTGGGACCTCAACAGAGTCCTGACTTCTCTCACTAAACCACCCTTCGAGCCCCTAACAGAGGTCTCGCTCCAGTTCCTATCCTACAAGGTAGTGTTCTTGGTGGCTATTACATCAGCCCGCAGGATTTCAGAGATCGCTGCTCTGTCGGTCAGGAAGGATCTGTGTGTCTTCCATCCCGACCGGGTGGTCCTCCGACTTGACCCTTCCTTTCTACCCAAGATTAACTCAGTTTTCCACAGGGCTCAGGAACTTATCCTCCCCAATTTTTGTCCCAGGCCAACTCATGAAAGAGAGAGATTATAGCACACTTTAGACGTTAGACGGGCCTTGCGGATCTATATTAAACATACTCAGACCTTCCACAGATCCGAGGCCCTGTTTATATCCTTTCAACCAAAGTCACAAGGGCTCAAGGTACCCTCAACCACCATAGGCCGTTGGATAAGGGCGGCCATTTCCAAGGCCTACCAAGCCCAGGCCCTCCAAGTACCCAGGGGTATCATGGCTCACTCCACCAGGAGTGCGGCAACTTCAGCTGCCTGGGCTACCCAGATCCCAATACTCAACATTTGCCGGGCAGCAACGTGGGCCTCCCCGTCGCCCTTCATTAGACATTACAAAATCGACAGGTATGCCGCAGCGGAGGCTTCCTTTTGTAGAAGGGTCGTTCAGAGGGTAATCAGGGAACCCGAGCAGTCTATAGACCAGACATGTCCCCCCCCCCGTAGGACAGGCCCCAGCTTTGGTATGTCCCACTATCTGGACGATCCTAGCAGCTCTCAGGAGAATGGGCGTTGGTTCTTATCTGACACGCCATTTCTATGAGAGCTGTGAGGATCGTCCAGCCCCTCCCTTTTCTGTCTTTTACCGTCTGGTGGGGTCCTGTTTTGGCCAATGCACCTTAAGTCTAGTAAGAGGTGGGCACGAATGCCTGTTTTTTTCCTCTTGTCTTCGGATAAACTGGGGAACGCTGTGGCGAGCCACCTGATGGAAGGAGGAGCGTTCCTCAGAAATTAAGGTCAGCCTACAACAGCAGAGACTGAAGCTCCACCCACTATCTGGACGATCCTCACAGCTCTCATAGAAATGGCGTGTCGGGTAAGAACCAATGCCCATTTTCTGTAGAGTGCCACAGGGAATAGCACGCCTTTTTAGGTATGGATACATACACATGCATGGAATCTGAATATTGTTTAGATACCATGGGCTGCTCCACCAAGTACTAACCTGTGGCATATTCTTGACTGCTTGTTCCTTTATTATTGATGGTTGATTCAGAAGGCCAGAAGCCATCTACCATTTTGATAATGTAATGTCACATTGGTTCTTGTACAATACTTTATACTGTTGCTGTTGTTCTTCAGTCGCTAAGTCATGTGACTCTTTGTGAACCCATAGTACATTAGGCTCCTCTGTCCTTCCTTGTCTCCCAGAGTCTGCCCAAATTCATGTTCATTGCGTTGATGACACTATCTAACCATCTCATCCTCAGCTGTCCCCTTCTCCATTTGCCTTCAATCTTTCCCAACATCAGGGCCTTTTCCAAGGAGTCCTCTCTTCTCATCAGGTGGCCAAAGTATTTAAGCTTCAGCTTCAGGATCTGTCCTTGCAAAAAACAGTCAAGGTTGATTTCCTTTGGGTTCTGTATACGGAGCCCTATAATAACCAAGCAGACAAAGTGGAACCATCACAAATAAGTAAAGTCCAGTTGCCTCTTGAAAAAGCCCCTTTGGGACAACCATGACCTGGATGACTGAGAATCTCCATAGAAATCACAAATAAACCCCAAATTGAAACAAATTAAATGGATTCGTTGATAGATGTTAAAGAAACTTGAATAAGCATATGTGGCTATATTTGCAGCCAGGACTTCTGTCTTGAAGGCATGCAAGATTGACTTCCTTATATTTTTACTGACCCTGATTTGAAATTTGGGAGTATAGTATTTAGAAAATGTACAGTTCTGTTGGGCACACATTTGGTGATTGGATTTGAATAAGCGTGACTTTCTTAACCTGGAATTTAGACAGTGACCATCATTGTAAATGGACACTGTTCTGAGCTCTTGAGATACTAAATCATGGATACATGAAACAGTGCATTCTCATAATTTGATTCACCTCTGCCTTAGATCATAAGGCATATGGGATCTAACCATAAATATTACTACTGCAATAAATGGATGCCTATAAAAGTTAAGTAAAACTGCACTTAGTTTTTAAAAGCCAGAGTCAGTGTATGATCTGAGGTAAGCCATGTAGATTTTATAGGGGTGTCTGGTTTTTTTTTTTTTACAAGCACATATTTTTGGTAATTTAAAATTGGTTTTTATGTGCCAGCTTTTGTGTGGTATAGATCTTTCACCCAGCCAACTACAGGAAAATGATTGGCCACCATTGGTCAGCCTCATCCAGCCCTTAATTTGGAATCAATTTAACTTAATTTGAAATCCAGTTGACTCAAACAACGCTCCTGAACTATGTTCCACATATCATGTTCACAGTAACTACACAAGATATATGGTCCTTTCCCTAACAGTGGAATTTAAATGGGAAAATTAACATGTGCCTCATCCTACTAGTCTGTATTCTTAGTCCAACCCCCTTTGTGGCTTTCGGAAAAGACTGAGCTGAAGTCTTCACTCCGGTCCGTGTTTCCAGAGGGAACATGGACCGTTCCTATTGGCTGATGCCGTTTGACAGCTGGCTATAAAAGAGAGCTGTCAAACGGTATCAGCTGTTGTCCGTCAGCTGGCTGCCTTGTTAACGCAGCAGCCGCAGCAACCCTTTATTGTTACAATAAAGTAAAAGCTGAAGTTCACTCCGTGTTTGCCTCAGGTTATTCCGCCGCTCTACAACCCCCTTCTCAGGCAGGAGATCCAATACCAGGGGTTCCCAAACTCTGGTTCATGGACTGGTACTGGTCCGTGGCCTGTTAGAAACTAGGCCTCACAGCTGGAGGTGAGCAGCGGGCATGCAAGCAAGGCTTCATTTGTACTTCTAGCTTCTCCATGGTCCTAGCATCACCACCTCAACTCCACCTCAGATCATCAGGCATTAGATTCTCATAGAAGTGCAAAACCTAGGTGAGGAACCTCAAAACCTGTGAGGAACCTAGGTTCCACACTTTTCCTCACCTCCTCAGTCTGTGGAAAACTTGTCTTCCAAGAAGCAGGTCCCTGGTGCCAAAAAGGTTGGGGACTGCTACCCTATACCATTCCAGACAAACGGCTGTTCTTAAAAGCCTCCAGTGATGCAATGCCCATAGCTTCTGGAGGCTAGTTGTTCCATTGGTTAATTGTTCTCACTATTAGGGAATTTCTCCTTAGTTCTAGGTTGCTTCTCTCCTTGATTAGTTTCCATCCATTGCTACTTGTTCTGCCCTCAGGTGCTTTGGAGAATAGTTTGACTCCCTCTTCTTTGTGGAAGCCCCTTAGACATTGGAACACTGCTATCATGTCATCCCTAGTCCTTCTTTTCATCAAACTAGACATACCCATGAAGTCCATATGTTGAACGCCATGATCTACTGGGAATGAAAATGGATGGTGTGCTGAAGTTGTTGCTTTTGACGTCTTTCCCACACTCTCTGGGAAAAGGAAGTGGATAAATGCTGTGGATATTAAAAGATCACTTTGAACCCATTTTGAATACAGGAGGATTTGAGTCTGAATTTGGAATGTAAAGCATTTATACCCTGCTTTTCAACTTGAAAGGCTCTTGGTTATTATACTCTTTGACTTGTAATTGAAAAAGACACATCATAAAAGGAAAGAGGAGAGGAGGGTTAGACTATTCAAATGCTGCTTCTTAATTTGACATGGATCTCTCATACCAAGTACTCGTAATGCAGAAATAATGCAGTGGCTGTAGCATTACGGTGATTGTTAATATTTGTATTTCAACTGGATGGAACAGAAATGGCTTAATGGGAGAAAGAACTAAAAAAAAAGTTTAATTTTCATTCCGGTCATGGTGTCTCTTCTCCCTGTCATCCTCTGCTATAGCTTGATGGAATGACTTTTGAAGCAGCAAAGCTGTGGAAAGTGATTTCTCAGGAGAGTTGAGAAAGTCCTTGCCTTCCTTTGGTTCAGTGTGCAGATCTCAGATTTTTTCCCCCCTGAAATGCCACAACTTTGGAATGCGTTAAGTGATAATTGTAACCACAGTGTCCCTGGTCGTGTGTTCTCCGCCATTCAGTAAAATCATAAGAAATCTGGTCTCAGAAACATAGTTTTTAACCTTAGAGGCAGGGGTGGAATACTGCCGATACATCAACCGGTTCGTTGATCGTGCGCTTTGTGTGCGGATGCGTGCTTCGTGAACAACAATACAAAAATCCTTACCTGTTATGTTACTTTGGGAGAGTAACACACTGAGGAGTGGCATGCTGCTCTTCCTCGCTGATCAGCTGGGACGATAAAGGTCAGTACGGTGCAAGGGCAGGCGGGTGGGCCTACATGATCGTCGGAGTGAACCGGTTTACTCCCAGCTGATCATCGGAGCTTGGGATTCATCCGAACCAGTCTGAACTGGCAGAATCCTACCTCTGCTTAAAGTGCCAAAATGTGGACCGATCCATCTGGAGAAACTTCACATTAAAGCCCTTAATTTCATTAGAAAGGTTCTGAGAAGAACTGGGGAAGGTGTTTGTTCTTCTGAGGTTTAATGAAGGATGAGAATTGACAAAGAGTGGCAATACAGATAGGCCTCGACTTAACAGCAATTCGTTTATTGACCGAACAAACCAAGCAAACCAATGGAGAACCCAGATTCATTTCACAACCGTGTTGCTAATCTAACAACTGCAGTGATGTGGCAAGAAATGTAAAATTGGACAAATTCACTTACGTTTTTCACTAAACTACATAATTTTTTGGCTCAATTGTGGTTGTAATTTGAGGACTACTTGTAGACCTGTCTTGAGTTTGTCCTCTATATTAAGGGTAATTGTAAGGACATCTGCAAAGGGGAGGTGTGTATGACATGCATATTTGAGAGGGAGTTTTAATTACAGATACTCCTTGACTTAAAACTGATCACTTAACAACCAGTTGAAATTACTGTGGACTGTTCCCCCAAAGGCACTTACAAATTAGTTCTTGGCAACTACATTTGGTAGCTGGCAATTATCTTTGTAGTGCCTTGGTCATGTGATTTCCAGTGTTTTTCTGAAAACTGGTATTTACTTCCTGTTCTCAGGAAAAAATGCTCCATATTGAGCAAATAGGTTCACTTAACAACCATGGCATTTGCTTAATGACTACAAATTTGCTTAATGACCATGGCAGTTTGCTGAATGACCACATAATGGCCAAAAAGGTTATAACATCTGCTCAGTCACATAGGTGATCTGCTTTATCGCTGTCCTGACCATAATGAGCAGGGTCCATTCTCCATAGAGCTGCTGCGAGCATCCAGAGTGTGAGTGGGAGGTGCTCCAGTCTCTGCTCTTACAGGCTGAGCTATAATTGAGGAACGCTCCTTCTCCTCCACCTCACACCTCCGTAGCGTTCCCCAGTTTTAGCTCAGCCTCGCAAGAGACAGGCAGCTCTAAACAGTTTCTCCTTGGCCAATCCAGGTTCCTTTCCTTAAATCTCAGGTTTGATCTTTCCTTGTGTTTCCTCCTTGGTCCCTGCGCATTTGGCTTGTCTTAAATTGGTGAAAGGAGCGATTTTTCGCCCCTCAGGGGGGAGATACGGGGGTTTTAGAGCCTTTCGCTCCCCCCACCCCCCCCACTCTGGTGCTTGCTGTTCTTTAAGCCATTCTGCTCTTAAGCAGCGGCTTGTATTTGCGCGCTTAATAGCGCTCTGTTGTGCCTTCCACCCACAAATGCAATAGAGAGAGGGCGAGCTCTCTTCTCTTTGGCCCCTCATTTTGCCTGCTTTCTGGCAGTTTTTGATGTTGTTGAGGGGCTTTTCCTTCCTTCTCTGAGTATACCGCTGGTTCTGGTGGCCATTTTGGGCGCACCTAATGGCTGGCCGCCATTTTATTAAGCTTTACAGTTTGCTGCGATGATTCGAAGGCCTATAACAGGGCCGGCAGGCCTCTTTGAAGCTTTCATTTTTGAAGGGGTATTGTGGCTCTGTGCCCTGTTGCCCTATTATTTTATGTGTTGGTTTTTTCCGCAGCCTACTCAGAGGCGAAGGAGAGGCACCTACTTCCCATGTTGTTTGGGAGGCTGCCTCAGGAGGCCAATTTTTTTGCCTATTTTTCCTTTTTTGTTGTTACCTGGCCTCAGCATTCATTCGGTCTATTGGCTTTTGGATATTCCTTTTTATTTACTCACAAATAAAATAAAATAGTCGTACATTTTCCCTTCTATTAGCATACTCTGCAGTTTTAGTTAGGCCCTTTTTGGCCTTACCTCTTATGTTAATTCAAAAAAATTAAAAAAATAAAAATAAAATAAAAATAAAAAGAATAAAATAAAATGAAATAAAATAAAATAAATTTAAATTGGACATATATATTATGATACAATCAAAAAATTTTTTTTTTACCAAAAGGGGGGCGTGGCCCAACGATAGGATATCCGGCCCACATTATAGGCCGTACATCTAGGCATGCCAACTGCCTCTTTATTTAATATTGCTCTGTACCTGGTATTTTTCCATGGCAGAAGACAATCCCAGAGGTCCTTCTTTGAAGGCTGTCAGAGACGCACCATTTGCACAAAAAGGCCAAGGACTCATCCAAGGCTTCTCAAAGGAACAAAAGATAAAACGCATTAAGGTGACCAAGGCTTTGGAGAAGGAATTTTATAAACGTTCAAAGGGCTCTCAATCTGTAACCCCAGTTCCTAATTTTCCCATCCCTTCTGCTTCCACATAACCCACCCCTATGCCAGAACAACTTTCTCCTCCTAGGCACAGTTCACTTGTTTGGAGCCTCCAGGTCTTCCGGACATTGAGGCTACATTCACGACCGCTGCTGGCTTGTGACCAGAGAAACCATGCGCGGTCCTTATTCCAGACAGCATTAGAGAATGGAGGCAGCTGGCCATCCACCAAGGGATCGCAGAGGATATCCAACAGTTGACCAGACCAGGTCCTCAGCTATGGTTCCTGAGTCTCTGGCAGATCCCTCCCCAACCGGAACCTCACCATGGTCAGGTACTTCCCCAAAGGGGAGATCCCCTTTCCAGGAGGGGTGGAGGTAGTGAAAATGGGCCTCGTGCCCTTCAGGGAAGCGGAAGGATAACGGATAGGGGGTCCTTATACTATTCTGAACCCCTGTCGGAGACGGAACCGATAGAAGGAGAAAGGTCAGAGGATAAAGGTATTCCCCCTGACCAGCCCGCATTCATAGGCCGGTTTGAACCCCATTTGTTCAAGTCCTTCCTAATCAAGGCGAACAATATTTCGGGCCTAATGTCCCCGTTACCCTCTAATACCTCCCTAGCAACCTCTGGAGTCCCAGAGGATCCTATTTTCAGCCGGTCATGGAGACTGAGATCATTCCTACTCCACTCATTTCTCCGGCTTTGTAGCAAAACAATTGGCCTCGTCAGGCCCCCCGCCCTTGTTCCCTCTAGTCAGGACAGAGATTTTTTAATCTCGATGCGGATTTCTTTCCTTGCCACACACCCCAGAGGTGGATGATTCCATAGTAAGTCTAACATCGTCCTCTACTCCAACTGACGCTCTGGAAGCCCTAAAGCCAGAGGACAAGCGGGCCCAGGCGACGTTCGTCGGGCGCATCAATCCGATGCTTGGGCCGTTCGATCAGCCACGGCCGCATTCCTCTCACCCGATCCTCTATTAGATGGCTCCATCAGTTGAAGCAGTATATCCCCCCCCCCAACAACAGGGCACACCAGGACATTGCCACGTTTACGGCTGCAGCGGAATTTGCAGCCAACACTACCTTCCACTCCGTGAAATTTCCTTCTGGGCTATCTCCTCTCACGTTACAGCCCGGCGGTTGCTTTGGTTTAAGCACTGGCAGGCAGACATTCAGACTAAAGCTGAATTGGCTTCTGCTCCTATCTCGGGAGGCAAAGTATTTGGTCTGGCTCCAGAGCCATTGTTCATGGAGAGCCTAAATAAAAGTATTTTCTCCCATTGCCCTTTCACAGACAGGAGTCCAGAGTGTCCCAACCCTTTCAAAGGGGATCCGTTCGTTTCTCCTATCAGGCTCTGTTCTTCCCCAGATTTCAGAGGACCCCGCCCTTTCGGCTGGCCTCTCAGGACCGGAGCGACATGGCTGTCAGGAACAGGAGGGAAGTCAACTACGGGAGATCATTCCGGGGCGCAGGAAGTAGATCGTCCCAGTGCCCTAGGTAAGGCTTCCAGCCACCTACCCCATTGGCGGTCAACTCACATAGTTTGCCGACCAATGGGGATCACCCACTTCTGATACTTGGGTTAGAGACACTGCTAAACTTGGCCTCTCCCTTGAGTTTCAATCCCCCTCTCCAGAGCATTTCAGGGTTTCCCCTCTTTCCAGAGGCCGCACCAAGCGTGTTCTCATAGAAACCGCTATTTAACACCCCAACAAAATCAAAGCCATACAGCCCGTACCATCCTCGCACCGAGGAATGGAGTTCCATTCCCACTTTTGCCTACTTTCTAGACACTCCAGCTGGAGGACCACCCTAGATTGTAAGAGGCTTAATGTGGTCCATCATAGTTCAAGATGCTTACACTTTAGTCCTTTCTGCAAGGCACTTGGAGGGGAGACTGGCTCACCTCCTTTGACCTCTCGGAAGCATATTTTCACATTCCCATTTATCCCTCATTTTTCAAATTTCTGAGACCTGGCTACACTGGTCAGTTTTTCAATATGTGGCCCTTCCCCTTGGTCTAGCCTCGACCTCGAGGATCCTTACCAAGGTTCTGGCAGTTCCATCAGTTCACCTCAGAGACTTCCCCATGCACAGTCTTTATTATCTGGATGATATCCTCATCTTTTCTCTTACCAAACGCCACGCTGAAGG
The DNA here is from genome assembly GCA_033807585.1 of Hydrophis major. Classification (NCBI taxonomy): domain Eukaryota; kingdom Metazoa; phylum Chordata; class Lepidosauria; order Squamata; family Elapidae; genus Hydrophis; species Hydrophis major. Next base: position 133,066,748 of record CM066332.1, on the reverse strand, counting down.
GGACACTAGGCCCATCCTCTCGGTTTTTCAGGCCCATGATCTTCCTGCACAATAGGAGTAGAATCCACTTACCCCTCCCACTCGAATAGCTCGCTTAGGGGCAGTGATTGACTCAGTTGAAGGGACGGTCTTCCTTTCCCCTGAAAGATTTCTCAGTATTCAGAAATCGGTCAGGAACATTAGACGAACAAGAAAGACGCCATTACTGGTCTTATCAAAATTACTTGGCAAATTGGTCTCATGCATATCCGTTGTTTTCCTGGGCCTGTCTCCATTCCAGATCTATACAATGGTTCCTGTTACCTTATCACCGCTCCGGAAGGAGCAATTTGAGAGGCGTGGCAAAGGTTCCCTCAAGGGTTTTCGCATCGCTTTTTTGGCGGACCAGACCTGCAATCAACAAGGGCATTTCTTCAGGAGCCCCCAGGGGTTACCCTCACGACAGACGCCAGCCTACCTGGATGGGGGACCCATATCCACCCGATCTCAGCTCAGGGCACCTGGTCAGCACCCGAGCAAGGGTGCAGTATAAACTGGCAGAGGCTTCACACAGTATACCCGGCCCTACGCACTCTCCTTAAGTATGCAGACGCCTCATACTGGTCCTCACAGACAACATTACAACTAAGGCTCATATCAACCGACAAGGGGGGCAGACATGACATCCGTCTCATGAGGGAGGCCGGGTGGATCTATAGCTGGGCGGAGACCAACCTATTGTCCGTCAGGGCAGATCACATCTCAGGAGTCTCAATGTTGAGCAAAGCCACCTTAGACTAGGCAGGATGGCGCCTTCATCCCTCCCTGCTCAAAATAATAATGCAGAGGAGGCCTCAGCGATATTAGGCCACCCCCAGTGGACCTATTCGCGTCTTTGCTCAACGCCCAGGTACCAAGATTCTTCTCCAGGTACCCCCCAAGGGGCAGAGAATCACAATGCCCTGCGTTGGCCCTGGCCCACCGGGCTCTTTTGACGCAATTTCCCCACTATCGCTAATCCCCAAAGTGATCCTAAAGCTGATCCACGAGAGGGCGGAACACTTCTTGGTTACCCCGTACTGGTCCAGGAGACCGTGGTTTTTGCAGACCTTCGTAACCTTTCAGTGGCCCCTCCCTGGAGGATCCCACCGGGCAGGATTTCACTAGCCCAGGGACCTCTTCAGCACAAATCCTCAGTGGCTTCAGTTAAATGTCTGGAGGCCGAGCAAGACCGTCTAAGAATGGAGGGTTTTTCCAATCAGGTCACTGAGACCATCTTGGCAGTGAGACGGTCTCAGCTACCCAGACATATACTGCTACCCAGATCATTTTCTCTAAATGGTGCCACAAATCACGCATTAATCCGCTCCCCTAGCGGCTGCTCAAATTTTGACCTTCTGGCAAGAAGGACTGGACAAGGGCCTCTCCCTCAATACCTTGCAAAGGCAGGTGGCAGACTGCTCAACGGTCGTTTCTGGTGATTCGATGAACCATTTTCACACCACTCTCGTATCCGGGCATCCCATAGAGGAGCCACCAGTTTGCATCCTCCAGTGATACACAGATATACAAGTGGGGACTTTAACAGGGTTCTCACGGCACTGTCTAAACCGCCTTTCGAGCCCCTAAGAGAGGCATCACTTCAATTCTCTACGTTCAAGGTAGTGCTTCTCATACCAGTTTCATCTGTACGACGGATATCTGAAATAGCAGCTCTGTCCGTTAGAAAGGATCTCTGTGCTTTTCCTTGCTGATTGGGTGGTCCTGCGACCAGACCCCTCCTCCTGCCCAAGGTTAACTCAGCCTTTCACAGTTCATAGGAATTCATTCTTCCTAAATTTTGCCCCAGGCCTTCTCCGAGAGGGAAAGGCAGTGACATTCCATCGATGTCAAGCGTGCGTCATGTATTTATATCAATTGCACTCGGCCTATCAGGAAGTCAGAAGCATTGTTCCTGTCATTCCAATCAGAGACGCTGGGTTTCAAAGTATCCCCATCTACTGTAGGCACTTGGATCAGAGCGACATTCTCCAAGGCTTATCTAACTCAGGCGCTTCCTGTTTCCAGTGGAATAACCGCACATTCTACAGGGAATGCGGCTATCTCGGCAGTCTGGGTTACCCAGGCTTCGATACATGATATACGCCGAACGGCCACCTGGGTGTCTCCCTTTTATTCAATGTGTTTTTGCTTCAGCAGAAGCATCCCTGGCAGACGAGTCCTTCAACAAGTGGCAAGAGAGCCAGAGGATATTCCAACCCAGACGGAGTCCCTCCTGTAAGACAGGCCATGTTTTGGTATGTCCCACTCTGGATGCTCGCAGCAGTTCTCTGGAGAATGGGCATGGTACTTACCTGATACGCCCTTTCTCGTCGAGCTACGTAGAGCATCCAGCCCCACCCTAAATTGTCCATCTGGTGGGGAGTCCTGTTTCGGCCAATGATTCAGTCAGTTAAGTAGTTGTGAGCTGCTGCAATAGTTTAAAGGAGATAATAGTGTTTGTCTTCTCGTCTTTGTAAAACTGGGGAACGCTACGGAGGTGTGACGTGGAGAAGGAGGAGCGTTCCTCAATTATAGCTCAGCCTGTAAGAGCGGAGACTGGAGCACCTCCCACTCACACTCTAGATGCTCTATGCAGCTCGACGAGAAAGGGCGTATCAGGTAAGTACCTATGCCCATTTTGGTTGTATGTTGAGGACTACCTGTAGATAAGTCACATTCACCTGTTTTGTTTTGTACTCTTCCCAACTAATTCATTGCCAGTCTACTGCCAGCATGGATTAAAAATCAATGGTGTTTTTTTTTACAAAAATAAAAAAAAAATCAGGTTTATTTATTTAAATTTGATGTTTTAAAATTTAAATCTGATTTTTTTTCTATTTTTATCCAATTTATTTTAATAAAATGCTTTTGGAGTAAATATCTATCTAGAGGCAGTTTTCTATTTAAGATACATTTATAATTTAGTTTATTCAGCAGAAATGGAACTTAGTTAGGTAGCATGAGGCTGTATATTCTGCAATATTTACATTTTTGGTAAATCCATTCAATGAATCCAAGTTCTGCAAGCTGAGATAACAAATTCTCTGTCCTGCACATTGGTGAAAAAAATCAGTACACCAAATACAAGCTAGGCGGATATGACCTCATTGACGACCCTCACTCTGTCAAGGATCTTGGAGTACTCATGTCAAACGACCTAAGCGCCAGAGCTCACTGTAACAGCATTGCCAAAAAGGCATTAAGAGTTGTAAATCTAATCTTAACAAAGCTTCTCCTGAAAGATAGAATTGCTTACTAGGGCATACAAAACCTTTGCTAGACCAATATTCGAATATACCTAATCTGTCTGGAATCCGCACTGTATATCGGACATTAATACAATTGAGCAAGTCTAGAAGTATTTCACAAGAAGAGTACTACACTCCTCTGCTCGCAAGAGAATACCCTATATCACCAGGCTTGAAATTTTGGGCTTGGACAACCTTGAACTACGCTGCCTATGGTTGGATATAAGCATAGTACACAAAATTATCTGCTACAATGTCCTACCAGTAGTCAATGACTACTTCAGCTTCAACTGCAACAATGCAAGAGCACACAACAGATACAAACTCAATGTAAACCATTCCAAACTTGATTGCAGAAAGTATGACTTCAAGTATGACTTGATTGCAGAAAGTATGACTTCAGCAACAGAGTGGTCAATGTCTGGAATACTCTACCTGACTCTGTGGTTTCTTCCCCAAACTTCAAAAACTTTAACCTTAGACTGTCTACTATTGACCTCACTCCTTTCCTAAGAGGTCTGTAGGGGCCTGCATAAGTGCACCAAGGGGCCTACCATCGCTGTCCTATTGTTTCTTTTATTTTTTATTTTTCTTATATGTATCCATGTATTCATAACTATGTTTTTACTTATATTTATTATCTTGTAAGTGATTGACAAGAATAAATAAATAAATATTTTTTTAAAAAAACCCTCAAACTATCCATTATTGACCTCACACCATTCCTAAGAGGTCTGTTACAGGCGTGCATAAGTGCACAATCGTGCCTACCGTCCCTGTCCTATTGTCCCCATTTATTCGTACCTATTTCCTGTATTCTTACTCATGCTTATACTGATACCTATTATTTTGTAAGCGATTGACAAATAAATAAATAAATAAATAAACAAACAAACAAAAATAAACATGCACCCTAAATAGGAAAAACCTTCCTTTTGTTTGCAAATAATAATATTAATGATTCTAACTACCAGCAAGATGAGTCCTTATGTTTAAAGAGCACCTGTCATTTCAGATCTATCTGGCATCTCCTATTCATGGGCATCCCCTCACCTGCTGACTGCCACATCCCTCAACTTGTTGTATCATTGCTGCATCACCAGCTGTTCCATTAAAGTGAATGGGATTGTTGGTAAGTCAACATTGGGTCGGAGGAGGAGCCGCTGTGGGACAGGGATGATAGTTGCTGTTTAAAAAATTAAGTTTTAAATCGAGTTGATTTAAATCTAGCCTTTTTCCTAGTGATTTAAATCATGATTTATCTTGATTTAACTCAAACCCACCCTGTCTGCTACTATGGGTTTTTGAGTTCTGTGTGGTTTTGAGTTCATTCTCTGCTCCGCTCTCTTGCCTCTCACCACGATTTGCATCGATGGGCATTTTAAATACACTCAGTGTGTTCTCAGTAACCTTCCAAGATAGATTAGTATCTCTTCTAATAAACATGGAGATGGAAGAGGTTGTTTTGAGAATAGTGGGTTACAACTTAACAGTGCTGTAACTGAGAACATGGTACTTCATCTTTTCTCGCTTCCGAAGTGGGGAGACAAATTACATATCAGCCTAAGCAAGAAGAGAGTTTAAGGTCATTGCGTATATTATTTCCTGAGTATGAAACCAGCCCATTTCATTGGTAAATTGTTTTGGAAATGCTTTATGACTCATGTCCTGCCCTACTTGAATAAATCTAATTGATCAGCTGTACAAAGGCAAAAATAAAAATATGGCGCATACCCTCTACGTAGAAGGTTTGCCGCATGAATTTGATTTGGAACTTCTATGCACTATTTTTGTGGTGGCTGATCTCAAAGGACAAAATCCACTTTTCTACTTTCAATTTCTCCACTGCCTTCCACTTTGTGCAAGTCACTTTAACAGAATAACAGAGTTGGAAGGGACCTTGGAGGTCTTCTAATACAACCTGCTGCTCAGGCAGGAAACCCTACACCATTTCATTCAAATCGGTGTCCAATCTCTTCTTAAAAACTGCCAGTGTTGGAGCATCCACAACTTCTGGGGACAAGTTGTTCCACTGATTGATTGTTCTAACTGTCAGGAAGTTTCTCCTTGGTTCTAAGTTGCTTCTCTCCTTGATTAGTTTCCATCTATTGCTTCCTGTCCTGCCCTCAGGTGCTTTGGAGAATAGCTTGACTCAGCCCCTGAGATATTGGAACACTGCTATCCTGTCTCCCCTAGTCCTTCTTTTCATTATAGTAGACATACCCAGTTCCTGTAACCGTTCTTCATATGTTTTAGCCTCCAGTCCCCTAATCATCTTCGTTGCCCTTCTCTGCATTCCTTCTAGAGTCTCAACATCTTTTTTTACATGGCGACCAAAACTGGATGCAGTATTCCAAGTGTGGTCTTACCATACTTGAAAGGGTTTTAACACTTCATGTGATCTTGATTCTATCCCTCTGTTAATGCAGCCTAGGATTAGGTTGGCTTTTTTGGCAACTGCAGCACACTGCTGGCTCATATTTAAGTGACTGTCCACTAAGACAATTTATCATATTGGGGTCCTTAGCTTGAAAAAAGGCACGTAGCGTGCTGTAGAAAAAAATATAGCAGTTCTGATTTTCAGAACCTCTACTTGATATGATAAATCATCGTGGGATTTTGGAAATGATGTCTTTACTCTCAGTGGAGGAGAAAAAAAAATATTTTTTTTTTTATTTTAGTTCTTTCTGAAAGGAATTACTGCTGAAGGAGAATTAACTTTCTTATCATTGGTGGGCTTGAAATACTCGTGGGAGAGTTTGTTTTCTTAGAAATGCCTACGAGCTTTCAGATTGGTGAAAAATAGGCCGTAGAAAAGAGGGGAAGCATTTTACAGGTGAAATGAAAAAAAACACCACCCTACCTAAGGCCTGCAGCATTAGAAGAACAAAGGTATGTATATGCAGCCTTTAGTCAGTTTAGCTCAGCATATCCCATTCTGTAGATGCGATGAAATCAAACCTGCCAGAAGCCCCAGGCAGAGTCTTGATATTATTTTAAGTGCAAGGGAGTGAAAATGCATAAGGTCAAATACTGCCAGCCCTTCAAGGTAACCCAGACAAGAAGCACAAACCTTGAGTATTAACGCTACCTTGGTAGTAAAATTAGAGTAGCAGAGTCTTGCAAATCTGAAAGCACATTTCCCATCTTTTACAGGTAGCCCTTGCTTAATGACCACATAGGGACCGGCAGCCACAGCTAAAGTAAGTCAGAACAGAGCTGGAAGGGACCTTTGAGGTCTTCTAGTGCCAGTCCCCTCCTCAAGCAAGAGACCTATACCAGTGATGGTGAATCTTTTTTGTTGTGGTGTGCCAAAAGTGCGCGTGCATGCATGCCAGCACCCACAATGCAATGCACCCTGGCCCAAGCCCTTCTCATGCGTGTGCAGCACTCCCTGCGCCCCCTCACCTGCCCTGCGCATGTACGCGGCTGATTTTTGACCCATTTGAGGCCTTTTTCAGCCTACCCTGAGGCTTGAGGGAAGCCTCTGCTGCTTTGGGGGGCCGAAAAATGGGCCCGCTTTTCAGCCTCCAAATACAGGAAGTGATGAAAGTGGAAGTGATGAAATGGGCCCGGTTTTTCGGCCTCCAAAGGCTGCAGAGGCTTCCCTCGAGCCTCTGGGAGGCTGAAAAAGGCCTCAAATGGGCCGAAAGCCAGCTTGGAGGCGCATGCATGCACAGTGCAGGTAAGTTTGGCTGGGGCTCGTGTGCCCGCACAAATGGCTCTGCATGCCATCTGTGGCGTGTGTGTTGTAGGTTCACCATCACAGCCCTATACCATTTCAGATGGATGGCTGTTCAGTCTCTAAAAATCTCCAGTGATAAAGTACCCACAACTTCTGGAGGAAAGATGTTTCACTGGTTAATTGCTCTCACTGTTACGAAATTTCTCCTTAATTCCAGGTTGTTCCCTTCTTGAGTAGTTTCCATCCATTGTTTTTGTCTTGCCTTTTGGTGCTTTAGAAAATAAATTGACCCCCTCCTCTTTGAGACAGCCCCTCAAATATTGGAATACTGCTATCATGTCACCCCTAGGCCTTCTTTTCTCTAGACTGGCCATACCCAATTCCTGCAACTGTTCTTCATATGTTTTAGCTTCCAGGCCTTTAATCATCTTAGTTGCTCTTGTTTGTAATTTTTCCCAAAGTCTTAACAACATTTTGGGGTAACGTGACCAAAATTTAGAGCTGCAATGGAGCCCAAAATTTCTGTTGTTAAGCATGATTGCTTCATTTTTATGGCCTTCCTTGCTACTAAAATTGTTAAGTGAATCACTGCAGTTGTTAAGTTAGTAACATGGTTGTTATGTGAATCTAGCCATCCCCATTGGCTTTGCTTGTCAGAAGGTGGTCATGGGACACTGCAACTGTTATAAATACATGCCAGTTGCCAAGCTTCTGAATTTTGATCATGTGACCATAAGTACGAAAGCGATCATAAGTCACATTTTTCAGTGCTGTTGTAACTTCAGTCACAAAACAAGTGGTTGTAAATTGAGGAGTACTTGTATGTCACTAAATGACCTGGTAATTAAAAAGGACATCATTTGCCCATGATGGGCATATGACCTTAATTCTGCTGCAGTCATTAAGTGAACCACCTACAGTCATTAAGCAAGGTACTATGTGACTGAATTGTGATTTTACTGCTGGCTTCTCTATTCACTTTGCTTGTTGAAAGCAGGCAAATTGCAGTCACATTTATGACTTCACATAACTGTGAAGACTGGTCATAAATCTTACTTTTTTAATGTTGTAATTTTGAATGGTTGCTAAATATGGAAATTGTTAAGTGAGAATTTATCTTTACTTTTACTTTCCCAAAAACGAAGGACTTTTAAGAAATATAACATTAATTGATGTTTAACAAAAACAATATAATTATTAGAGGAGAAGCAAAGAAAATAAAAATGGTGAATAAGAAATAAATAAAATCCATTGTATATTCCACACAAGTTTCTTTTGGTTTTTCATATGCTAAATGTTGCTTTGAGGAGAAAGCCATGTATGGAAAAATTCAGCGTGTTTAAATATGTAGTTGTGTTTTCCTCAAGGGAATCTGGGCATTTTATTTCTTCTATTTGTGTGCTCCTTTTTTTGAGAGCTTTTGTCACTGTCACTGAACTGGCTATTTGTCATTGGAGATAAGCTTTATTTCTTTAGCCATCGTCAAAAAGAAAACTCAAGCAATAACATCTTCCATTTATTTAAAAAGGGACTACAGTCCTCCGAGATTTGCACCTGGCTAGGCCAGGATCCAGGCATCCATACGTGTCGAATTCAAGGGCCAGTTCCACAAGATACACATTATGAAATGTTCCATTCCATGGTTGGTTAATGTAATGGTTGGGTCTATGGAGAGTCTCATTCATCCAGGACACAGGCAACTGAACTTGCCTTGTTTTTCTTTGAAGACATTTCTCTTCTTCTCCAAGATGCTTCTTCAGCTCTGACTGGATGGTGGGGAATGGAAGAATTCATACTTCTTGCAGACAGCTGGCCATTTACATTCTTTTTAGAGAGTTGTTGAGGCCACTTGGATGTTCATTAGTGTCCTTAGGGTCACCTGAGTATTGCAAATGGGTGTAGGAGGGTGGTGTGAGAGGATGACCTTGGGAGAGACAGGAGGTAGAGAAGCAACATAGACCAGGGGTGTCAAACTCGCGTCATCATAGCGGCGTCATGTGATGTATCAGGATTTTTTCCCCTTTGCTAAATCGGGTGAGGGTGGGGCCAGCACATCTGGCCCGCAGGCCGCAAGTTTGGCACCCCTGACCTAGACCATGGTTTGAAAAAGTGAAGCGGAAAAAGTATCTCAGAAGTGACCCTCCTTAGTGTTTAGAGAGTAAAAACAAAGGGAACTTTCAAATTTGCAAGATTTTTTTAACAATGTTATACTCATTATTGCGTATATGAGCCGTGATGGCGCAGTAGCTAGAGTGCAGTACTGCAGGCTGCTACTGCTAACTGCCAGCTGCCTGCAATTTGGCAGTTCAAATCTCCCCAGGCTCAAGGTTGATTCAGCCTTCCTTCCTTCCAAGGTGGATAAAATGAGGACCTAGATTGTTGGAGGCAATAGGCTAACACTGTAAATCACTTAGAGAGGGCTGTTAAGCACTATGAAGTGATATATAAGTCCAACTGCTAGTGCTAAAAAGTGACATGACTGTTTTTCACATTTTAATACCATTTCAGCATCCCCGTGGTTACATGATCACAATTAGGATGCTTGGCCATTGACTCATGTTTATGACGATTGCAGTGTCCCAGGTTCATGTGACCTTTGGACAAACAAAGGTCGATGGGGCAAGCCAGATACCATTTCACAACCATGTTAACTCACTTAACAACCTAACTCGTTTAGCAATAGAAATATTGACCTCTGCCATGGTCCTAAGTTGAGGACTTACCAGTATTGGAATGTAAAATAGCTGAGGAACTCCCAACACAAATTTTGATGCTGCAGATTATGAGAAGACGTTAGAAATTCTCAGTTCCATCTGATTTCGGTGAAAAGGAAGGAAGTTAGCTCGTTGCTCTGCTGAGATCATTGGACTTGAACAGATTGAATTGTCTCCCCCCGTCCAAGCAATTTCTCCAATTCCATTTTAATGCCATCCTCCGAGAGATTTAAACACGTTGGCTGGGCTCACCCACAGTTTTTGGCTTGAATAAAATAGAATTAAGGTGGTTTGTGGTGGCCCTTGTTGGTAATTAGCCATTGATCCAATTCATTGAGTGGCTGGGGACATCACTAAGAACTAATGGTGTTGATTTTGGGATTGGGACATTGTATTATTATTTTTATCTTAATTTTGAGTGGATGGGTATGTTGGATTTGAGTTACCATTGACTCATGGTGATCACCTGGGGTCAAGCTATCCCCCAAAGCACCTGAGGGCAGGACAAAGAAGCAACAGATGGAAACTAATCAAGGAGAGAAGCAACTTAGAACTAAGGAGAAATTTCCTGACAGTTAGAACAATCAATCAGTGGAAAAACTTTCCTCCAGAAGTTGTAAATGCTCCAACACTGGAAGTTTTTAAGAAGAGGCTGGATAACCATTTGCTGAAGTGGTGTAGGGTTTCCTTCCTAAGCAGTGAGTTGGACTAGAAGACCTCCAAGGTCCCTTCCAACTCTGTTATTCTATATTCATGACTGCACCCAGTTTTACAACTGTTTTTGCTGTGGTCATTAAGTGAAACACTGCAGTTGTTAAACGAGACACCACGTGACCAAGGTCTTCTCTGCTGAGCTTCTCCATTGACTTTGCTTATCGAACACTGATTGGGAAGGTCACAAATGCCATTCGTGACCACAAGGTGTTGCGACTGTGATAAATGTGTGATGCTTGCCAAGCACTTCGATCATAATCATGCAGTTGCAAGGACGCTACAATAATAAGCGCAAGGACTCTCTGTAAGTCACTTTTTCTAGTCATGTTGTAATTTTGAGTTGTCATTAAACAAATGATGGAAAGTTGAAGGCTACCAGTAAGAGCAGGCAGGCTCTCTGTAATTAAGCAGCTGACCAAATTCTCACCAAATAAAGATAGGGACCACCGTAATGAAATGGACTTCCTCAATCCAAAATAAGGGATTGACATCCTCAACTAATGACTCCTTCAGCAGGGACCTCTGTGGCAATTCTTTATCTCATAGATCACAACACTTGTAGTTGACCAAAATAGGGCTTGGATGTATCAAATATTCTGCCCATTTGCAATTTGGAATTCTTTTGTAAAACAAATGAAGGCAAATATACATTACCCAGGGTAATATTGTAGGATCCAATCTGGTTTGGTCACCTAGTCTTCTGAGCTGACCAGGGTTAGGGAGACAAGCTAAACAGAATGTGCAGCGTTAGTCAGATAGGCACACAGATAAATGAGTGAGCTAAGCTTGTATATTTATTAACATACAGTAAAAATAACAGATACGCTTGTGCTATCAAAAATATAGTTTATTCCATTATGAGTTCATAGCATAGTCAAAATAACAGTCCAATAGTCATGTATCATTTAGTCAGTCCATTCAGGGATATTCAGTTAGCAAAGTCCGTGCAGAATATCCTATGTCAATTCACTTACAAGTCTGTCCTTTGTTTTCTCTCCCGTTCGAGGAATGCAGTCTTGAGTCCTTGCAGTAATCAGGGATCATCAAAGCCAGAGAGAGAGCAAGCTGCAGTCTTGCTTCTTTTAAAGTGCTTTCACAACCACTCCCCTAATTACATTCCCATATTTAAAGTTGCAGACACTTTAACATATAAACCATGATAACATATTATTATTTACCTAAACCAGTTAGGGTAAACAATGTTATCCCTAACATACATTACCCAGGGTAATATTGTAGGATCCAATCTGGTTTGGTCACCTAGTCTTCTGAGCTTTTGGACTCGTGCTGGAGCCCTTCCTGAGGGAACTTCTCTCTCACCATTCCCCACTATCCTGTCAGAGCTGAAGAAGCTTCTTGGATGAGAAGTGAAATGTCTTCCAAGAAAAAAATAAGAAAGTCCAGTTGCCTCCTGAAAAAGCACCTTTGGGATGACTGAGACTCTCTACAGACTTTTAGCTATACAATTTGGGATGAACACCCTTGAATGGTGTGGGAGTAGGAATGGATTTCCAGAGGGGAAAAAATGACAGACAACTGGAACCAGGAGCACTAAGGCAGATGACTTTGAGGACACAGATAAACCTCCAAGTGGCCTCGGTGACCCTCTAAAAGGATGCAAATGACCATCTGTCTGCAAGGAATGTACATCCTTCCATTCCCCACTATCCTGTCAGAGCTGAAGAAGCTTCTTGGTTGAGGTGAAATGCCTTCAAGGAAAAACAAAGGAAGTCCACTGGCCTCCTGAAAAAGCACCTTTGAGACGACCATGACCTGAATGACTGAGAATCTCTACAGACTTTTTTTCTCTCTCATCAGAATGACATTCTCACCACAATGACATTTCATGTGAGAGAAATTCCTTGAGGATGGACTTCAGTGCGACTCCGAAAGCTCGGAAGACTAGACCTCTGGCCCCAATGACTGACCCAGATTGGATCCTATTTTGTAATATTTCGAGGAAGGTGTTTTGGACATTGAGAAAAATGATGTCACAACGAGCCCATGTCCTTGACGTGTTCTGTCTTATAAATCCAGTTCTTTTTCTCTTGCTATTCATCAGAACACATGTGGACGGTAGTAGCCGCCGAGAGGAATCTAAAAGAGAGATCGTTCACAGCTGCCTGCCCAGTTTGAAGAAGAGTCAAAATGATTAATCTGTACTTAGATCAGAGATGTTTTATCTTGAACATCAAGACGGTGCAAATGTCGAAGCAAGAACAGCTTGAAAAGGACATGCAACAGACACTGTAAAAGCTTAGCAGAGAATTGTGTTACTTTATCAGATCACTTTTTTAAAAAAAAAGGGGGGGGGAGGGAGGAGATCTCATCAATCTACATGACAAGGCTTTTTATATTAGCAGATGTTGATGTATATAGTTTTAAATCACACCAAATCACATTTGGGAAGTAGTTTATATTGTTGAATTCTATTATAGCACCAAAATAGTTTCAGGACTGCTTCCTCCCATTGGAATTGATCTGCTTGTTTGTCCTAGAGCCATTTGTGCTGGCACAGGAGCTGCAGGCAAACTTACCTCATTGCCCATGTGTGCACCTCAGAGCTAATTTTCGATAGGTTTGAGGCCTTTTTCGGCCTCCCAACGGCTTGAGGAAGGCTTCTGCAGGCTTTGCAGGCCAAAAACTAGCCCCGTTTCATCACTTTCTATTTTTCCAAAAATATCGGAAGTAACGAAACGGGGCTAGTTTTTGGCCTGCGGAAGCCTGCAGAAGCCTTCCTCAAGCCTCTGGGATGCCGAAAAAGGCCTCAAACTGGCCGCAAGTTAGCTGTGAGGTGGAGTGCAGGTAAGGGGGTGGCAGGGGTGTGGGTGGGGATTGCGCGCGCATGCATAGGGGTCCTGGAGGGGTGCACGTAGCCTTCTGGGTGCTGGCACATGAGTGCGAGCATGCAAGTGCGTGCACAGTTTTTGGCACAGGAGCCCAAAAAGGTTAGCCACCACTGTCCTACAAGAAACTTAGTGCATACTATGCATATATCATCTGCGGCTGGAACTTATAGCAGTAGGAGCCCTGCAGTCTTTCCAGATCTTTGGAAAATTTGAAAATGGAGTTGTTCTTCAGGATGGATTCATTCGCACCTTCAGCATTTTCAATGGCTATATTCTTTTCTTGCGTTCAGTCCTGTCCACATCTCTGCTTGGATTAATCCCTGGAGTTTTCTTGACATTCGGACAAGCCGCCTCTATAGCAAACAATCGGTTCAGTTAATGACTGGCGATCACTGTGGATTTGCTTAATCACTGCACTGATTCATTTTAACAACCACTGCCAAAAAAAAAAAAAAAAAGCCAGATCAGGTTGGTCATGGTGGTGACCTGTTCTACGACTGTCAGGATTGATGATAGTAATGGGTAGGCCCCATTATGATCGTAGGCCGAGGATGAAATGTTTATGTTTGCAGGCAGTTATAGTGCTTAAGAGAACCCCAAAGGGTAAAAGTACATGGAAGAAGGCAGTTTTATCAGTTTATTACATGTTTAAATAAATAAAGGAGTTGGAAGGGACCTTGGAGGTCTTCTAGTCCAACCCACTGCTCCATGATATCCATTTTGTGAACAAAAAAACAATATGCAGCCATTTTGTGAATATATTAATTCCATATTCTCCAAACATGAAGTAACTCTGGTGTAAACTGTGAATTTAGGCTACTATAGCTAGGCTACAAATATAAGAATGGGCAGTAGAGACAGGAAAAGCTCAATTAATCAAGATTTCTGAATAATAAATTGCTTTCTCATCGCTATAGTTGCAAGTAGTCCCTCCTTTTTTGCTTTTTCGAAGATTGCAGGGAAGTGTTGAACAAAGCAGTAAAATGACTTTGTTTTGTTCTTAATTCTGAGGCTGGGGACATGAATTTGTGTCCAGGTAGTCCTCGACTTACAACAATTCACTTAGTGACCATTCCAAGTTACAACAGCACTGAAAAAGTGACTTATAACCTTTTTTCAGGCTTATGACTGTTGCAGCATCCTTGTGGTCACATGGTTTACATTTGGATGCTAGGCAACTGACTCACATTTATGACAGATGCCCGTGTCCTGAGGTCACATGATCCCCTTTTGCGACCTTCTGACAAGCAAAGTCAACAGGGAGAAACCTGATTTACTTAACAACCTGGTTACAAATTTAACGACTGCAGTGTGATTCGCTTAATAAATGTGGCAAGAAAAGTCATTAAAAAAAGTGCGACAAAGCCCACTTAACAAATTTCCCACTTAGCAATGTAAATTTTGGGTTCCATTGTGGTTGTAAGTGGAGGATTCTCTCTACTCTTGAACCTCTTTGCCAGCTTACCGCTTGGGATCAGTTTTAAATCTCTTTGGGGGAAAGTAAACTGAGCAAATAGCGTAATTCCAGTTTCCCTTTTTCTCTTCCCAAAACTGTATTTCCCAAAGCAGTTGCTGTAAAAAACAAACAAACCTGGAAATTACCCATTTGTCACTAAAAATAGCCTTTATGTTACCTAGGAGTATAATCGAAAAACTGGTCGTACGGTCCATCTCCTTTTTTCATTACAGAATCCATCTTTCTCTGAAGCAGGAGCTAGAGAGAAAAGAATAGTAGTGTCTCGTTTCTTCTGCACCTTTTGAGTACATAGTCCTCACTTAGCCACCACTGCCTCGTTTAATGACTTTCAGAGTTACAATGGTGCTTTAAGAAAAAAAAACAGCAACATCCTTGCATTTATAATGTTTTTCTGCTCTTATTTTCACTCGCTTATTTATCTCATTCACTTATTTACCTCACATGTAACAAGATATCTTAAAAAAGAGAGAGACAACGTAACAGCCCCAGTTCAAACAAAAGAAAACGGTAGTAAAATGATAAGCACCGTTATTTAGGGTCACTTTATTTTCACTGTGTTTAGCAACTGAGTTGCCAGAGCCAATTGTGGTTGCTGTACTTTGCTTCTTTTGACACATCTTAAGGGTGACAGGGTACTAAGCATTGCACACCAGAACAACTAGACACAAGACACTTTTTTTCCCTAAACACCATCACTCTGCTAAACAAATAATTCCCTCAACACTGTCCAACTATTTACTAAGTCTGCATTACTATTAATCTTCTCATCACTCCAATCACCCCTCCCTTCCCACTTGTGACTATATGACTGTCACTTTGTCACTTGTATCCTTACAATTTTTTTGACTGTTTCCACAGTATAATTTGATTGCTTATTGTACTCTGTGACTAAATATTAAGTGTTGTACTTTATGATTCTTGACTCTTGACAAATGTATCTTTTCTTTTATGTACACTGAGAGCATTTGCACCAAGACAAATTCCTTATGTGTCCAGTCACACTTGGCCAATAAACTATTCTATTCTATTCTATTCTATTCTATTCTATTCTATTCTATTCTATTCTATTCTATTCTATTCTATTCTATTCTATTCCATTCCATTCCATTCCATTCCATTCCATTCCATTCCATTCCATTCCATTCTTCCATGAGCTGTTCAGAGCATCCAGAAGTGGGAGGTGCTTCAGTCTCTTCTGGAAAGGCTGAGTTTAAAACTCTGGGACGCTCCTCCTCCACGGGACACCTTCTCAGCGTCCCACAGTTTTAGCTCAGCCTTCGTGGTAAGAAGTTGTGCACTCCCTGACTGGAACGGTTTCTGATTCAGCTAGTCAAGATTCAGGTTTGCTCTTGGGTTAATTCGGCTTGCAAATTTTTCCCTCTATTAATCTGGCGATTTCAAGGCTTGTGGCTCTATTAGGTTATCACCCCAATCAGTTGAGAGCAGCTCTTTGTGACTGGCGGAGCCTGCCCCTTCACAGGCAGTCTGAGACGGCCGCTTCAGGCAATTAGCCTATCTAATTCCCCGATCGTTTTATCTTTGCGATCTTGCCGGAACGCTCGCAGCCGCGGCTCACTTCTCCTTACAGGATCATTTGTCTGACATTTTGGAGAGTCAGCAGCAGCGGTTCATTAAACTGCTCAGGCATTTAACATCAGAGTTTCTGCCTTCCCGCCTTTTTAAAAGGCTGGCTTCAAGTTCGCGCCTAAATAATACAGGCGCCATTCCTTGCTGGTTTCCCTTCTTGGGGACCGGGGCAAGTACTTTCCCACTCCACTTTCACTCTCAATTTAAGATAAGCTGTAAAAGATGTCCAGTCTTAGTCCGAGGGAAGGGTCAAATGTGTCATTAGTCTTGAGTCCCTTCACACCCACAAGAAATCTAAATTCAGTTTACCTTGAGCAAAACTGCACATGCGTGAGATCTAGGTTGCGTGCTCCTCCTTCTCTTGGTCCATGGAAAAATTGTCTTCCCTTAAACTGATCCCTACTGTCAAAAAGATTTGGGACAGCTTAAGTACAGGTAGAATAAATGATATGTGATATTTTCTAAGATGAGAGAAGTGGTGGCTTAGTGTTTAATGACGCTGGAGATGATGTCAGTCTGTCGGTTCGAGCCCTAGCTCTTCCTGAAGGGGTGAGCTCCCATACTTTGCCTCAACTTCTGCTTACCTTGCAGTTCGAAAGCTTGTTCTATGTGAATAGATACATAGGTACCATTTTAGTGGGGAAACGAGCTGTGCTCTCTGCAGGCAGTCAGATTCCTGATGGCCTTCAATTTTCCTGGTTGTGGCTCCTGCTTGCAAGGCAGCTCCAGAAAGGGGAGGCCTTGGGGGGACTATGCAGGAAAAGCTGCTCATTTTTCTCTGGTGAGAAGCTAGCTTGTCTTCCTGGTGTATCTTGGGAAGCGTGTAAGAGTTTTGTATAACAGGCCTGATACCTTGGCAAACCATACTACTACACTGCAATAGCATTGTGGTCCCTTGGCTCCTGTAACCACGCCAATACACTAATAATAATATAATATAATATATTCAAAGAGATGTGGAGGAAGAAATCAAAAATGGTACAGTGATAAGCTTCCCATAAGCATTGTGTGAGCTCTTGCATCTGCTGGCATATTATTTCACGCAAGCTGAGAAACATTTGCATTTCCGATTTACAAGACCGGGTCCTGCATTCAAAGCACATGGCGAAGCGTCATTGCTTGTTTTACCCGGCGCTAATGAAATCCTATAAAACATGCCCAGGAGGATTGAAAATATATTTTCAGGAGCAATGGTGTTAATTAAACAATAAATATTTTTTTAAAAAAACTTCCCATGGAAGTATGTCTGCATGAACAAACAAAAGGAGAAGGATTGCTCGGAATATCTTGGATGAGTCTTTCACTATCTTGATCTACTTAAAAAAAAAAAAAGCGCTGTTGTACTTTGCTTGTCAAATCCATGGATTTTTTTTTCAGGATGGGCCTGGTTTGCGTTTGTGATGCATTAATGCCTGAGAAGATTTAGGCTGAAACAGATGAGCCCAAATAAATACAGGTAGTTCTCAACTTATGACCATAATTGAGTCCAAAATTTTAGTTGCTAAATGAGAAATTTATTAAGCGAGTTACGCCCCGTTTTATGACTTTTCTTACCACATTTGTAAAGTGAATCCCTGCAGCTGTTAAACTGGTAATACGGTTGTTAAGTGAACCTGGCTTCCCCCTTGACTTTGCTTGTCAGGAGGTCACAAAAGGGGATCCCATGACCGTGGGATGTTGCAACTGTCATAAATATGAACCAGGTGTCAAATATCCGAATGTAAGTCATGTGACTGTTGGGATGCTGCAACAGTCATAAGTGTGAAAAACGGTCATAAGTCACTTTTTTCAGTGCCGTTGTAACCTTGAACGGTCACTAAATGAACTATTGCAAGTTAAGGACTACCTATATGTTGATGATATCTCATCTTGAATCTGTGATTTACAAAGCTTCCCTTGTGAAGGTGATGTATAAAGGTACTGCAGTTCTCAACTTTTCAACCAGACAAGCGTTGTAGGTCGTCCTCCCTTAATGATAGCGATCAGAATCAAAATCGTAATTTCTGTTAATTAACTGAAGGCCATTATGAAGGCCAACATACTGCTTTTAGTGACGGATATTCTGGCCCTTTCAGTTGCCATCATCAAGGGAATCTTTGCAAGCCATTAAACGAGGATATCATGTCCTGCTGGCTTGATTTTACCTGTAGGACACTAGCAAAGAAAGTTGCAGTTGGTAATCACATGACAGTAGGATACTGCGACAAGGGAGGGAAGGAGGAAGGAAGGAAGGAAAGAGCTCTTGTTCCAGCTCCTGCTCACCTAGCAATTTGAAAGCATGAAAAAATGTGAGTAGATAAATAGATACCACTTCAGTGGGAAGGTAACAGCTTTCTGTGTTATATTGCATGCTCTGTACTGCAGTAGGATGTCTTTGCTGGCCACATGACATCTTGGCAAAGAAGCAGAGATGGCCACCATCCCCTAGATCAGTGGTGGCTAATCTTTTTGGGCTCCTATGCCGCTAATTGTGTGCATGCTTGTGCTCGCGTGCTAACACCCAGAAGGCAATGTGTACAGGTCCCCCCATGTCCCCTACACATGCACATGTGATCCCCATGTGCCACGTGTCTGTGCATGTGCAAAGAAACCCCCTGCATGCACCGTGCATCTGCGCATGCGTGCGCTTCTCCCGCACACCCCTGCCCCTTGCATGCATGCCAGACACCTGGCAATCAGTTGTCATGCGGGCAGAGCATGCATGTGCAGTAAACCTACTCTGGGCGAGGGCTCGCAGGCCAACAGTAATGGCTCTGTGTGCGATTTCTGGCATGCGTGCCATAGATTCTCCATCAACGGCCCTAGATGATCGCCGCGGCCCTAGAGATGGACGTGACCAGTTGGGGAAGGAGAACCCAACCTTTATCTTTTTCCAAGACTGCAGTCATTGCAGGGCAGGAATTCAATATCTCAAAATGAAAAACCCTTTCCTTTAAAAAGCAATTGCTTGTAACCATGTGCAAATTTAAATAAATTCCATTAGGGCATTTCATTTTAATGATTTCACTGACCAAGATTTGTTTAATTGAACAAATTTAATCAGGTGCATTTTCTTTAATTGGGCAAGAGAGTTTTGGATTTTAGTGGGCCAGCAGCCAAAGCCATTTGAGGAAGTTGTTATTGTGGGACTCAAATACGGGCACATAAAATGTTGTGATAGATAATAGTACACTTGCCTATACCTAAATTTTGTTTTCCATATCATCAGTCCACCATCTCCTCCCAAAGACCAAAACCCCCAAATGTCAAACATCACTAATACATTTAAGCTGCATAATGTTTCTGAAACAGCATTTTTATAGTTGTACAGTTAGTTCTCAACATACAACAGTTTGTTTTGCAACCGTTCGAAGTTACGCCGGCACTGAAAAAAGTGACTTGTGATAGCTTTTCCCACTTAAAACCATTGCAGCATCTACATGGTCATGTGATCAAATTTCAAATGCTTAGCGACTGACTCCTGGGGTCATGTGATCAACTTTTGCGATCTTCTGACAAGCGAAGTCAATGGGGAAATCCAGATTCACTTAACAACCATGTTCCTGACTTAACAGCTGCAGTGATTCACTTAAAGACTGTAGCAAGAATGGGGCAAAACTCACTTAACAAATGTCTAATTTAGCAACAGAAATGTGAGGGTCAGTCGTGGTTATAAGTCGAACTTTGGGACATTTTTTAGATGGTGGACAAAATAAAATATTCTGATAATATGCCAATATCGCATTAGAAGGAAGTGACCAAACTTTTTGTGTGTCATAAAAAGACAGGTCTATATTTTTTCGTACTAGGAAAGAGATGGATATCTCAGAACAGATTATAGAAGCTAACCATTTTCTCACTTATTTTTGTTCAAGTTGCAATGATGGCATTAATTGCAAAAATAATATCTCTTCCGCTGTGGTCATTAAAATAATCAAAATGAAGTCTTGCATTTAATAATGGCAGCTAGGACGAGTGAGAAATAAATCAATGGTCATTTGGGGACAGAAACCTAATTTCTCTGTCTAAGCAGAAATTCAGGTGAAAATGGAAATTCTTAAAAGCTTATGCAATCAACGCACGTGGTTTGCTATCGTTTCCTTGAGGAATACTTATTTACTGATTTATTTCTCATTAGTTTATCGA
Source organism: Hydrophis major (assembly GCA_033807585.1). Classification (NCBI taxonomy): domain Eukaryota; kingdom Metazoa; phylum Chordata; class Lepidosauria; order Squamata; family Elapidae; genus Hydrophis; species Hydrophis major. Next base: position 133,046,328 of record CM066332.1, on the reverse strand, counting down.
ATTTGCAAGACTGCCCGAATCCATGGCAACCCTGGAAGGTGCAGCATATTAAAATCAGTTTGAAACTAACATATAGCAGACCCCACTTGTGGTTTGTAAGCTGTTGTATCACATACATTGACCACGATCTCTTGCAGAACGAGAGGGAATATGTTTAGCAAGCCAAACCCGAGATTATCCAACAATAGGCTTGTCAAATGAGTTCATGATAAGGAAGGGGTTTAAATTTCCAGACCTTTCTGAGGAACCAGAATCAGAATAGAGCTGGAAGGGACATTTGGAGGTCTTTTAGTCCAGTCCCCTGCTCAAGCAGAAATCCTATACCATTTCAGACAAGTCCAATCTCTTCTTAAGAACTTTCAGTGATGAAGCACCCACAACTTCTTAAGGCAAGCCAGCCACTGGTTGATTGTCCTCACTATGAGGAAATTTCTCCTCAATTCCAGGTTGCTTCTCTCCTTGATTAGTTTCCATCCATTGTTTCTTGTCCTGCCTTCTGGTGCTTTGGAAAATAAAACTGCTGGAAATGTCTAACAGCAGTAAAATAGGTACTGATAGTCCTTGACTTACGGCCATAATTGAGCCCAACATTTCTACTGCTAAGTGAAACATTTGTTAAGTGAACTTGCCCCATTTTATCACATTTTGTTTGCCACAGTTGTTAAGTGAATCATTGCAGTTGTTAAGTAATAACACAGATAAGTGAATCTGTTTTTCCCCATTGACTTTGCTTATAAGAAGAATAAGAATTAGAATAGAATAGAATAGAATAGAACAGGAATTCTTTATTGGCCAAGTGTGATTGGACACACAAGGAATTTGTCTTCGGTGCATAAGCTGTAAGTGTACATAAAAGAAAAGATACATTCGTCAAGAATCATCAGGTACAACACTTAATGATAGTCACAGAGTACAATAAGCAATCAAATCATACTGGGAAACAGTCAATATAAATCGTAAGGATACAAGCGACAAAGTTACAGTCATACAGTCACAACTGGGAGGGGATGGGTGATAAGGAGTAATGAGAAGATTAATAGTAATAGTAATGCAGCTTTGTAAATAGTTGGACAGTGTTGGGGGAATTATTTGTTTAGCAGAGAGATGGTGTTCGGGGGGAAAACTGTCCTTGTGTCTAATTGTTCTGGTGTGTAATGCTCCATAATGTCGTTTTGAGGGTAGGAGCTGAAACAGCTTATGCCCGGGATGTAGACTTTGAATGTATTGAACCAAATGGGATAGAATAAAGATCACGTGAATGCCACTTTATAGCGTTCATATCACTTTATAATGCCTTGGTAAAACCGTATTTCAAATACTGCATCCAGTTTTGGTCACCACTATGTAAAAAAGAGGTTGAGACTCAAGAAAAGAGTACAGAGAACAATTAATCAGTGGAACTACTTGCCTCCAGAAGTTGTGAATGCTCCAACACTGGAGGTTTTTAAGAAGAGATTGGACAACTGTTTGTCTAAAATGGTATAGGGTTTCTTGCTTAAGGAGGGGGTGGACTAGAAGACCTCCAAGGTCCCTTTCAACTCTGTTATGATTTTTACTCTGTTAAATTTCCATCCAGATATCCTCTCAAATAATGGACAGGTCCATTTGCTTCCAAAGTAACCGTATTAATCTGGACAATGCCATTCAATTTACATTGATTTATGGTATGGTATGTCATCACACAAGGGACACTAATTACATCAGTTATATCAGTTTACTTCATTTCCATAACGGCATCACGAGGCGAACGGTGCAAATTGAAGTGAAGGACATCGTTAGGCAAGTGACATAAAATCACCCCAACCTATGCAGCCATGCAGTTTTCATTTTAGCAGGCATTTTGGAGAGCTAACCCATCCCAATACGATGTGTTCAATCAACTGTCCGTTGCGCTTGGCAGATAATGTAGGCCTTCTTCCTTTGAGTGGAATCATTTCATTGAAAGAGTGTTCAAATGTAAAGCTTCTAAATTGTCTATGGCTATATCTAGGTTGACACCGGTACAAAACATTGACAGACATCTGCCAGATTCAGTACGCTTCATTTGCTTAACCAATTCCTGGATTTGCATAATACTTGAAGCATAAATTAATTTGCCAAAAGGAAAACCCAGATTAGAACTAAACATACGAGCTCGTGTGATTATAGCTGCTTTTGCTATCCTGGTGAAGTGTATGAACCATGGTGGTGCAGTGGTTAGAAGGCAGTATTGCAGGATAATTCTGCTTACTGCCCATAGTTCGATCCTGATCGGCTTAAGGTTGGCTGAGCCTTCCATCCTTCCAAGGTGGGTAAAATGAGGACCCAGATTGTTGAGGGGGGGGGGGGGCAATAGGCTGACCCTGTAAATCACTTAGAGAGGTGCTGTAAAGCGCTGTGAAGTGGTATATAAGTCTAAGTGCTATTGCTAGTGCTGTTTGGCATGACTACACAAATACACAAATGTCTCCAGTATTTTCCCCTTCCTGTTTCAGGATTTCAGCTTAAGTGAATCACTGCAGTTGTTAGATTAGTAACGGTTGTTACAGTTGTTAAGTGAAACTGGTTTCCCCTTTGATGTCACTTGTCAGAAGGCCGCAAAAGCAGAAGGTCACGTGACCCTAGGACCCTTCAACTGTCATAAATGTGAGTCAGTTGTCAAGCCTCCCAATGCAAATCACGTGACCCTGGGGATTCTGCAACAGTCATAAGAGTGAAAAATGGTCATAAGTCTTTTTTTATTCCAGTGCCGTTGTAACTTCCAACACTCAGTAAATGTTGTAAGTCAAGAACCCTATGTACGCATGGGGAAAGGAACAGAGGTGGCACTCAGCAGGTTCTGACCAGTTCTGGAGAACCGGTAGCGGAAATTTTGAGTTGTTCGGAGAACCGGCAAATACCATCTCTGATTGGCCCTGCCTCCATCCGTTCTCCGCCTCCCAAGTCCCAGCTGATCGGCTGGGTTTCCTGCACAGGAGAACGGAGCTGGAAAGCAGGTTAGTGGGATGGGGAGGGAATGGGGATTTTGCAGTATCCTTCCCCTGCCATGCCCACCAAGCCACCAAGCCACGCCACTCCCACAAAACCGGTAGTAAAAAAAATTTGAATCTCACCACTGGAAAAGGACTGTTTTAGAAGGGGAGAAGAACCCCTTTTTGCATTTTTCAGAAGACAAAGAGAAAACCTGGATCTTAAAACTGATCTCCTTCTCTCCCCCTCTCTCCCCAAATATCTCAATACTACCTGATGCTTCTTTATAATACAGTTTTTGCTCATAGAGCCCGCACCCTAAGGCCTGTGTTCACATATGTAAAATCTATACAGAGTGATTCAGAACTAATGCTTCTGCTGGGTGAAAACAACAGCCTGGAACTCGATGTATGTGTTACAGCATATTTCGAATTACGCAGCAGCTGTCCTTGTGTCTATAAAAGGATGTCTCTGTGAGTTTATTTTTTTTCCCCCCCCCAGAGACTGTGCCATGCTATTAAAACGCAAAATGCACAACTGGAAGGAGAGAAAAGAAGCAGCAACATGCTGCTTTGGTGAAGAGAATTTGCATTTGCGAAGTTGGAGTGACACAGCTTCTGGAAATATCTAAAAGTTGGGAAGCAAAATGATATTTTTCAGCCAGACGCTTCGGAACCAGCTGATAAAAATTGGAGAGCTGGATATGGAACATGCTTTTAAAAACAGATAGTTTGCTTTGTGAAATAACTTTTCCTTGGTTACCTTTTACAGGCAGTCCTTGTCTTTATGACTTTATATTGAGCCCAGAATTTGGGTCTCAAGTCATTCTGGACAGTTCAGATAACAGAGTTGGAAGGGACCTTGTAGGTCATCTAGTCCAACCCCCCTCCCAAGCGGGAGACCCTA